>OZ012612.1:8071742-9271742 GCA_963942555.1 Aleiodes leptofemur
GTGGAGATGACGTCTTGAACTATTCACGCCTCTGTCAATCATCGATTATGACTCCGTAATTCACACGCGTCTAGATGACAGACAGCTAATAGAAACAAACAATTTCTACCTATGGTTCAATGCTGTTTCATTTGTTGAAATTACATGAGATTTGTTTATGTGTGTGTACAGAGTGCACCGCTAGGAGGCGAATGGGCCGCACGTGCTATGCAAATAAATACTCTCTGGTCGAGCCGGAGGATCGTCGTGACCGTACGAGTCAAGTGCAACGTGCCGCCTTTTCCCACGGACTATTTAAAATTCTGAAGCTAGAAAAATTCAACCTATGGGTTTTCTCATTTCTTTTTTCCAACATTTCTCCGTGAGCATTCTAAAAACCTTTCTTCCCGTCATTATCATGATATTTTATTGACTTATTGAAATGAATTGTATAATTTTTTGAACGTTTTAAAATCATAGAAATTTTTGAACGAAATTTTTTTCATTTCATCAACTATAGGAGATAAGTTCTTACTTCTCTTGTATAATGATCAGTGCTCGATCTTTTTCCTCCGCTTCATACCAGTATAACAAGCGTTAAAAATTAACACAGTATTCCGTACATTCCATTTTTTTCACATTGATAGAATCCAGTATTAGATGTTGTGGAGGATCATGAGTAGATAGGTTTTTTTTTCTGTTCATGGTCCCAACTCATCGGTACTGGTAATCGACTCCCTCCTCCCCGGTAGACAGGACACAAGGAGCGCGATGCCCCAACAGCAGGAACTGCAAGGAAAAAAGTAGAAGTGAGACGGATTTATTGGAATAATCTCGAGTTGATGACAATCCTTGGAATGAAAAATATCCGAAAAGAAGGGAAAAAAAAAAAAATCATCATCTTCCGAGTGGCATAGTGGGATTCCTCGTGCCACGAGCTAGGGCGTCACGGAGACAGAAACCGGAAGTGGCCCGTCGTTGGAACGGGAGTCACCATGGTAACTACGATCGGCTTAACTCCACCACCATTGCCTTCTCCTGAGAGAGCATCGGTCTTCCGCGTCATTCGAAAGCGGCCTATTATTCGGGGTCGCTGCATCGTGTGTGGATATGCTAACCGTGGTTATGTACAGCACGCGGCACCAACGCAGGAGAATACGAGGACAACATGTTTTGTGTATAACACACAGGGGGCTCTATAACTTGACGTATATGCGCGCACACGATTTCGAGATGAGAAGAACGAGATGGACCGAATAAATACCAGAATAACCGAATTATTACGGGGGTAATTGGATTGAGAGTAGCAACGCTTTTTCTGTTAATTGAGTATTAATTAAATATTTTCATCAATTAGTTGCAATCAATATTATTTCCTGAGTAGCATTAATTTTTTAAATCATTTCAATATTCAATATCAATGAATAAAGTTTATGAAAAAGCCAAAGGATTCAATCTACGTGACTTGTGGCAGTGTTTGCGGCTGACGTCGATTTCCGAGATTTGTCGAGATTTGCCGAGGGTACCCGATAGAAATCGAGGGACCACGCGTTGCACGTTTACGATCGCATTGCTAACAGCTCAAGCCTTCTCTCTCGGCCATATGTATTCTTGTTCTTTTTTTCCCCTCCTCTGCCCCAATGTCTCGTCCTTCTCCTCCCCCGCTATATTCCTCTGCGCCAGTTCTCTTCCGTCCGTACTTTTGCTCATACGTTTTGTGCACAATTCGCGCGTGCGCCACTCAACAGCCGATATTGTATACCTGTAAGAGGCGAATAACTGGCAATAGTGTTGGTAGGAAGGTAGATCTCTTTTCTTTCGTTGTTTGGTGCGTTGTCGGTTGTAGGAATGCCGTCGGTAGACCAGCAGCTCGCCCACTGGTTACCACGGTTTTGCTTTTGCTTGTTGCCTTCCACTATATATCCCACCTTCTTATTTTATTTTCATTATTTTTTTTCCTATTTACTACCACCAATTCGAAATTCTTCTTCGTTCGGTGCTCAATTCTGTTCAGTCTCATATCCAAGGAGGTATCTCTCACTCCTCTCAATCCTTATTTTCTCCGTTCTTCTTCTTTTCTTTTTCTGATTTTATTTCTTATTTCTCCCTTCCTTTTGACCTCTCCTCTTTCTGCATCTTTCCGTGTACTTATACTTGAACGTGTATATGTATATTTGCAGGGGAGAGAGGAGGAGAAAAGTGTGATGTATCTTCAGGGTATTTGAGCGCCCGCGACGATACTTATTCGCCTCCACACAGGCACTCAGTTAGATTCCCTTCAGGTTCATTGACTTTAAACCTGTATTACTTCTTACATTTTGTTTCATTGAATATATATATATATATATATATATATATATATATCACACACACATACACACACACAATAATATTCGTCGCATGGGGCATAATCATTTTTACGTAGTAGTCGGCGTGATGAAGGAAAGAAGAATCTTCCGGAAGTTTGAAATATTTTTAAAGAATATCTCTAAACAGAGAACCTTAAACTGAATATTTTCAATGCTCGGGGAATCCCAAGAATTGTTCCGTTGTCCTTTATTATGAAGGTACACCTTCCTCCCTTTCTTTTCCCTCTCTTTACTCCCTCCGCAGTTTTAACTTGTTTTCGTCCGGATTAAGGCGCAAGAGGGTTTTGCTTTTTCCACGAAACTCATCGGCGTTCCTCTCCCGTTTACTGGCCTGTTCACGTTGCCTCTCACCCCCTCTCTTCTTCTCTTTCATTTTAAAGATTCTTTCATCCTTGTTTGCCCTTTTTTTTCTTCTGAATCAAACCAAGCCATAGCTCTAGGCTTTTACCCCAACCATCTTCTTCTTCTCTTCGGTGTTTTCTTCTTCATCTTTTTGCTCATTCCTTGTTCCTTCGTTCTTATTCATTTTTGCGGGCTTAACCACTCTTTGCTCCCTTTTTTTCGTGCTGCTGGGGAACTTGAATATAAACGCTCACCCGAAATCTTGGGGAGTCTACCACCTGCTGCTGCTGTTGGTATCTGAGCTCCACCACTGAAAATTTTTTCTCTTTCTTTCTCTAAACCCGAACACCACACACATAGACTCGTTGAAGTTTATTCTCTGGCAGAATGCTCGACCATCTTGCATTTCTATTCAATCGTGATGCTCAATAAATTTGTTTCCTTGGCTCCAACTATTTATTCAAATTTGATTGGATTTTAGGAATTAGTGGCTCATCTCTGGTTGGTTTTTGTTGAATCTATTGAAATCTAAGTGAGTAGAGAATCTGTTATGATACACTTTTCATCTCATTTTTCAAAATTAAAAATTATATTGAAAGAATTTATGAGTTCCATAAAAGAACTGACATAATTTCAGGTTTATTAAATGTTGCACTCATTTTCTCTCATACTAAACGTTTTTTCATTTATTCACGCAGAGAGTATTCGATATTCCCGTTACTGAGTAATAATTCTGGAGTTTAGGACGTAAAAATATGTTCAAAAGTATGAGGTTTACAAGAATTGATAGATAGAATTTTTCAGCAGCATATGAAATTCTTTACGATGAAGGGAGCCAGATTTTTATTATTTCAATTTATTTGTTTCAACAATATTCTGAATAGCATCTATAGAAAATTCTTCACTTCACCTCCTTCTGCCACTTCATCACTAAATTCAATTCGCAATTGGTTACCAAACACTATCCGATGACTTTAATCACCTGACGAAGCACTCATCGCAATGTTCTGTGAAGTAGGATGTTCCCCAGTCATTCTCCACTGCATGGTTGGATGGAGAGTGTTTTCGGTGATACCACTTGAAAAGAATATCTGCAAACTTATGTCACCTAGCGAGAAAGCGCCATATTTTCAGATACACTTAATCAGTTAATTCTTCTTTCGATTTAATTTATAAAATTAAAACAATGAGATAAATTTCTAAATACTCTAATTTACAATTTTATGTTTTTTTTTTGCTTCTGAATGGAAGCATTGTAAACGCAACATTATCGTGAGAATTTCCATTCAGAGGCGTTTTGCCAATCGCATTGGCAAAATATTAAATGTCGCACAAGGAGTACCCCACTTTCAAATAACGCATAAGGAGTGGAGTCCCTGCTTATTTTCTATGAGTTTTCTGTGTGTATCAAATAAATGGCCCTGGTCCGAGAATGACATACGTAATACTGAAAAATGTCACGGCGATTAATGAAGGGTCAAATCAGTCATCACAGCTTCACATTCATTAGAGTCGACTTTAATTGAAATTTCCAACAGTTGTCTTTTCTATGGAATATAGAATGATGATGATTGATATTTAAGTTACGTTTTACTTTTCTAAAAGTATCAAATTGAATTAGTCTAATTCCAAATGCTGATGTGATTTAGGTTACACGACTAAATATCACAGCAACAATATCACACGTCAAAATATCACAGTCGAAATATCACATGACCAAAATATCACATGGCCAAAATATTACAAAATGAAATATCACATGACCGAAATATTACAAAATAAAATATCACGTCAAATGATTACAAAATTTTATTACAATGATCCAAAAAGAAAAATGGAATGATAAAAATATCAAAATTAGAAAAATCAAAAATTACAATACAACATTATTTCCTCACCCACGCAGAAACTCAAGCATTTGTGATGGGTCATAATTAGCAACAATATTTTTAGACGAATATCATAATTAAAATATTTCTTACGTCTAGTATTTAGAGCGATTCGCCCCGCAGCTTGTTGCTTAATGAATAATTCAATGAGGTCTTGTTCACTCTTTGAGCAATTAATAAATTTACCAATTTGGGCATGATTGATACTGATTACTGATATTCATTTACCTTGTGATATTTTGACCATGTGATTCTCTTTCCAGTATTTTATCGTGTGATATTTTCACAGTATTATTCTGTCGTGCGATATTCTGACTGTGATATTTAGTCGTGACACCTGTGATTTCAATACTTAATCATACGTGGGTAGTCAATCTCGCAAGAGAATCGAAACGAAACGGCTTATAATCTGCATAAAGGAGCCATTCTAGGGTTAACACGTATTGGTATCTATCTACGAAAGACAGATATTAAATCATCATCATCATCCAAAGAAGCCATGCTCAATTAATCGAAGTTGAAATCTTGGAAAAACTATAATCCTCGAGGTCTGTAGTGCTCAAGGTGATTTCATGAGATCCCATATCATCATCAGATTTTCTTCGAAATTTCTCGAATAATCATTCATGTTACTCCTGATTTTTGTGGGAAACTTGGCAATCTTCGACCACCTAATTAATGGGATATTCGAACTCAAAGTTTCAACTTTCAACCCAGAGTGAAGGGTTGAACCTCAAAATTCAGTAACATTCGCCAGGATTTCTTCTTTCTTCTCAAAACTCCGTCCGGGAATTTTGCTAAGAAAATTATGTAGCAATTCATTGTATTTTTGGTAGTAAATGAATAATAATTCAGTTCTTTTGCTTCCGAATGGAAACTTTGTTTTCGCAATTTATTTCGAAATGTCAATTTTCATTGGAAACGACTCAAAATGATCTAAAACGTCAAGAAATCATAATCCCTTTAAGGGCCAGTTCGCCGGAGTAAAGCACTAACATAGTTAGGAGTATAGTTAGGTTTAAATTCAAAAATGGCGGATCTGCCGTAACAAAAATATTTGAACATCGACTCGGCCAAACCCACTCCATTCTTGGCGTCTACCGGTACGAATGAGGAAAGGGCTGGTCAAGTAATCTCACTTGGATGATTGACAAGCGATGTTTTCAATTTTCTTATTGACAATTATGTTGATTCAAAATTTTCTAAGTCCCCCATTGGCAGCTCGTTGTGGTGCCACTGTTGTCCCGCCATTTTTGAATTTAAACGAGAGCTACGTTAAACCGGGTTTAAGCTAAACTCGGTTTAAGCTAAACCGGAGTTAGCGCTAACTTTACTCCGGCGAACTGGCCCTTATAAAAAGTACATGGGATCAGTTCACTTCAGAGTGAGGACACTTTATTCTCATTTCTATTGGCTCATTCGTATTCTCATCGGCCAATGAGAATCATCGCAGTTGGCGCGCTCATTCACGACTCACTTCGAGTCGGTTGACGTGAATGCAAATGGCGGCGCATGCCAGTCGGTATGCGTGTGAAAATAATCATCGATTTATTAATCATGTTATCTTTGAATTATGTGTTTATTAGCGACGGAGAAATTGAAACTTGCAACCCACGTAATAAATAAATGTGAGTATTTTAAGTATTAAATATAAAATTAAGTAATTAATACATCAATAAACTCCCCAATGCATAGCACACAGCTAACCTCAAATTCATTCCTATCAATCTCCACGAACGTGCTGTGTTTCAGTCGCTCAACATCCAAATACTTTCTATTGAAGAAATAAATTAATCATTACATTAAGAAATCAATTAATTTTCCTACAGATTTTCTGAGGGGATTGAGGGGATTTTTGGATTGCATGGGCTTCGGATTCTTGAAACATCGCAAGGACACGTTCTGGAATTGCCTGTATTTATTTTTTCCGTTATAAGAAGAAAAAAGAAAATAATCGATTTTGATAATCAATTATCGAAAATTGTCACGAGATGTTACTGTGCTTCAAAACTGTTTCTTTATCCAGGTTCTCTCATAAAAATAAAGGAAAATAGGATTATGAATCAATTAATTTTGATTATTTGAAATAGAAAAAAATAATATTGACGAATGGCAACTGATGGATAACGGGAGATCCAGTGAATTGTCGATTTCCAACCCCATTATTTAGCAATAATTGTCAATTTTTCCAATTGGATAACAGAAGCATCAATTCTTTAATTACCCTCCTCAGTCGTTGACACTCTTCTATGATAAAAATATTATCAATATTATCGATTTTGTTCTACCTTCAGTTTTTGGAGAAAATCTCGGAAACCAGGCCAGGTAGAACGATTTTGTTCTGTTCATATTTCGTAGCCCTTAAAATTCTCTACAAAAAGGGTCAAAACAAAATCGCTCTATCTCGCTTAGTTTCCAAGATATTCTTAAAAAACTGGTGATGGAATGAAATCAATTTGTCTAAAAACCCCATACAATTCAGTATGCATTCAATGCATACAAGTTCTATTACTCCTAATCCCTCACCTCCTCTTTACCCCATTTCACCCTGTTTCATTTGATACACTCAAATGAAGAAAAATCAAATTTTAATCATCATTTTTTTTCAGGAGAACCTCCCATCAGGAAAAGCACAGATACATTTTTTCATGAATACATACATGAGAAAGATATAAGATGAATACGTGTCAAGATGCTTTACCATATATAGATACTGAATAAAGATGATACGTATAGATAAAAATCGATTTTTTAAAATTGATGAGAACCAGAACATTCCTTTACTTTGTTGATTTAAATTTCCTTTTGAGATGTTTTCTACAACTCCGTCCATCCTTTTCCTTTTATTCTTTCATGGAAAAT
Source organism: Aleiodes leptofemur (assembly GCA_963942555.1). Taxonomy (NCBI): domain Eukaryota; kingdom Metazoa; phylum Arthropoda; class Insecta; order Hymenoptera; family Braconidae; genus Aleiodes; species Aleiodes leptofemur. The sequence goes on from OZ012612.1 coordinate 8,079,184, forward strand.
AACATTCACTTCAGATCTGTCCTACATTCATTCTCATTCCCATTGGATATTTCATTCAACCAGTCAGTAAATAAAAATCGTTACGATTACAGAAAGTTTTTGTAATGGTGACGATTCTTATTTTCTTATTCATTCCGAAACATTCAACATAAGCTACAAGTTTTTCGAAACGGGCGTTGCCGAGTCGAAATTTCTGTGACAATTCAACGGAGTTTTGATGTAAAAAAATATCTCTGAATACATCAGAACTACGCTGATATTGTGTTGAAGCACTCATATGAATGCAGGTACTCTGGCGTAGTTTTGATGTATTGAGTTGGAGTTAGTACCGTTTTACGTCATTTTACAATTGAATGACAATCATTTACGTTGACCACTTTGATGTATTTAAGCGGAACTTGAACGTAATTTAGCCTCATTGCCCCTCCCCCCGCATCGCGTTTTTACCACAAATTAACGTTTTTAATTGATTTTTCTCTTAATTATGTGCTTAAAAATAACCTGTCATGACCGTTATCCTAATTTTCTGAAAACGAAGTGAATAAAAAAAGAAAAAAAGAATTCGGTCCAGTAGTTCTCGAGATACTCCAAGCGGTCACCCATCCAAGTACTAACCAGATCCAATGCTGCTTAACTTCGGTGACCGCCTGGAAATTCCTCGTTGTCTGCTGCTAACCTGAAACATATAACTTCTGGGATTCTAATTGAGCTCAAATATGCATCGCATATTTATACAAGGATCTTTCAAAGAATTGATTAATTGTTGCGGTCAATTTTTTTCTAAATGACTATCGAAAATTAATTTCAAAAAATCAATGAAAAAATACGTTGACGATTTTCATTTTTCTTCACTCCATTTCTTTTGGGCGAAATGATAATTTTTCCACAAACTCTCAAATTTCCTTCCAAATCCTCATTTTTTTGTCTGATTTTATTATTTCATCTCAATTTTAAATTCCAATTAAGAATAAGTGGGGTGAAATGTACATGGGAATAAAACCGTTGGATATAGATTTTTCTGATAATTGCATTGAAAACCTGAAGAAACATTAGGTTAAAAATAAGTTCCAGATTTTTTTTTTTTGGAAATTCGAATTTTTTGGTTCATTATTTGAAAAGCCACTTTCCATTTTTAGAAAAATTCACTTTTTTCAAATATCTCCGATTCCATTGGCCATAGCTTGGAAATTCCGAATGGAGTTGAAAGGAGAGATCATTTGGTGTGGTTTTATCGGATTTACCAGTCAAAAATATCTATTTTTGGAGTACTTACACTGAGGGGATTTTTTCATACGGGCATGACTATCTATTGATAGTGTGCATCGGATAGTTGCGGAGATGGCTCGTATTTAATTCCGATTGCATTATTATTTAGTCATGGTCGAAACGAACTATACAATTAATAATGGCATACATAATCATACTGTTGAGGTTACTAATCAGGACTGCTATATTGAATTAGGACACATGAAATACTCCAGAAAGTCCTCTCAGCTAAATTCCGTCGGGATTTATTATTGTTATAGATGTTTAGTTCCGTTGATGATCTGTATATTATAATCTATACGTTCAAAAGGATTTTTGGACCGGGATAACTCAGGATGCATGAATTCATAGCTGAACGATTGCAATTATTTTTGTTGATAGTGATAATACACAAAGTGAAGAAAAAATCCAAGAATTTATGCAAGTAAGTTAAAATTATATCCCAAGTCGAAATTTTTGGGCTCGTTCACCCTACATTTCGACTTCCAACTTACTTTCAATGCACATTTCTTTGATGTCCAAGAAGTCCCGCCAGAATCTCACCTTCCTTTCACCCTATTTCGACCTTACGTCTCCAATGTAAAGCGAAATCACTATTTTAGATTTATTATTGATTATTATTATAAATTCGATTCATTATTATTTTTCTTTTTTTTTTCAAAGACCCTAAAAGGCGCAATGAGAATCGAAATAGTTATATGTTTCAGATTAGCAGCAGTCAACGAGAGAACTCCAGGCGATCACCGAAGTTAAGCAGCATTGGATCTGGTCAGTACTTGGATGGGTGACCGCCTGGACTTTCTCGAGAACTACTAGACCGAATTATTTTTTTTTTTTTTATTCATTTTATTAGAAGAAAAACTAGAATAACCGTGCTGGGGGGCTATTTTTAATCATACAATTGACTGCGAAATCAATCAATTGCTATAACTAAATCCGCAGTCGATATAACTAAATCACTAAATTCAGTTGCCATAACTAAATCCGCATACGACTGAGAATCAAAGAATTATATTTATGATAACTATCTGATAATTCTACTTGAACTCAAGAAAATTCATTCTCAGAATGAAAATTGTTGTACTACACCAAAATCGGTACTACTAATATATTTATAGTCATGGCTTTTTTCTACCATACTTTTTTAGCTCCAGACTCCGAAAAATTCTCTCAGTATATGAGCATTTTTATGAAAGTCTGTTTTTTCCCCATGAATACTTTGCAAATCGATATTTTCAAATTGACAACTCCATAAATCATTCACAAACGATCTCATTTTCCACCTCCATTCAGAATTTTCGCGCCACGCTCAATAAAACTGATGATCCTTTCAAAAATAATTTTTCTACATTTTGTCTTGAAATCTTGACCAAAAAGGAAAATTTTTTCAACGATGACAACAATTCATTTCTGACACATGAATTCTACGACAAATTTTCATCGAATTCCCAATGGTATTATGAAAAACAATATATTCCTAATATTTTTACTAATTTCAAATGTTTTTCATACTGTGAACATAAAAACTCAAATTTGTCTGTTATACCCCATCTTTCCCTCTATTTATCTTTCTCCCTCTCCTCTTTTTCCCCTCTACTAATTTCTTCAATTTTTAAAATAAAAAAAATATACATTCAATCCGCGTCCAAATCAACCGCATTTAACTGTACGTTCGAATACGTTGAATGGACGTCCAGGTTTTCGGGCCTTTTCGATGTAATTCTGACGTGGAAATAGATTTCACGTTAAAATACGGTGAAGGTACGTTCGGCATTTGAAAAGATCAAAGAAATACGTTGGAAGTTGATCAAATCCGTCGCAAAAATTTCGACTCGGGTTCCGGCACGGAATCGTTTCCATGTTATAAAAACAGAAAGATAATGCAGGGAAGGAAAGAACATTATCCAATGTTGAAGAACAGAAAGATAATCTTGGGGATAAGAGGACATTCTCCAATTTGAGAGAACAGGAAGATAATGTGAGGGAACAGGGAACATTATTTAATGTTAAAGAACAGAGAGATAATGCGGTGGAAAGGGAAACACCAATATTGAAGAACAGAGAGATGATGTGAGGGAAGAGGGAACATTATTTAATGTTGAAAAACAGAAAGATGATGCGGGATAAAAGGGAACATTATCTAATGGTGAAGAATAGAATGATAATGTGAGGGGGAAGGGAATATTATACAAAGTTAAATAACAGAAAGGTAATGTGGGGAAAGAGGAGAAGATTATCCAGTGTTAAGGAACAGAAAGATAATGTAGGGGAAAAGGAGATATTCTTCAATGTAAAAGAACAGACTGATAATGTGAAGGAAAAGGGAACACATCCCATTTCGAGGAACAGGGAATAAATGCGGGGAAAAGAGGACATGATCTGATGTTCAAGAACAGAATAATAATGTGAGGGGAAAGGGAACATTATCCAAAGTTAAAGAGCAGAAAGATAATACAATGAATAAGGGGACGTTTTCAATTTTAAAGAACAGAAAAGCAATGTGGGGCAGAGGGAACATCATCCAGTGTTAAAGAACAGAATGATAATGTGAGAAGGGGAAAGGGGACATTATTCAATGTGAAAGAACAGGATGATAATGTCAGGAAAAAGGAAACATTATCAAGTATTAAAAAACAGGAGGATAAGACGGGGAATACCGGGACGTTACACTGAGAGAATTTTTCGGAGTCTGGAGCTAAAAAAGTATGGTAGAAAAAGGCCATGACTATAAATATATTAGTAGTACCTATTTTGGTGTAGTACAACAATTTTCATTCTGAGAATGAATTTTCTTGAGTTCAAGTAGAATTATCAGATAGTTATCATAAATATAATTCTTTGATTCTCAGTCGTATGCGGATTTAGTTATGGCAACTAAATTTAGCGATTTAGTTATATCGACTGCGGATTTAGTTATAGCAATTGATTGATTCCGCGGTCAATTGTATGATTAAAAATAGCCCCCCAGCACGGTTATTCTAGTTTTTCTTCTAATAAAATGAATAAAAAAAAAAAAAATAATTCGGTCTAGTAGTTCTCGAGATAGTCCAGGCGGTCACCCATCCAAGTACTGACCAGATCCAATGCTGCTTAACTTCGGTGATCGCCCGGAGTTCACTCGTTGACTGTTGCTAATCTGAAACATATAACTATTTCGATCCTCATTGCGCCTTTTAGGGTCTTTGAAAAAAAAAGAAAAATAATAATGAATCGAATTTATAATAATAATCAATAATAAATCTAGAATAGTGATTTCGCCTTACATTGGAGACGTAAGGTCGAAATAGGGTGAAAGGAAGGTGAGATTCTGGCGGAACTTCTTGGACATCAAAGAAATGTGCATTGAAAGTAAGTTGGAAGTCGAAATGTAGGGTGAACGAGCCCAAAAATTTCGACTTGGGATATAATTTTAACTTACTTGTATAAATTCTTGGATTTTTTCTTCACTTTGTGCATTATCACTATCAACAAAAATAATTGCAATCGTTCAGCTATGAATTCATGCATCCTGAGTTATCCCGGTCCAAAAATCCTTTTGAACGTATAGATTATAATATACAGATCATCAACGGAACTAAACATCTATAACAATAATAAATCCCGACGGAATTTAGCTGAGAGGACTTTCTGGAGTATTTCATGTGTCCTAATTCAATATAGCAGTCCTGATTAGTAACCTCAACAGTATGATTATGTATGCCATTATTAATTGTATAGTTCGTTTCGACCATGACTAAATAATAATGCAATCGGAATTAAATACGAGCCATCTCCGCAACTATCCGATGCACACTATCAATAGATAGTCATGCCCGTATGAAAAAATCCCCTCAGTGTATCCAATATTAAAGAACGGAATGATAATGTGAGGAAAAAAGGAACATTATCCATTATTGAACAACATAAAGCTGATGCGGTGAAACAGAAACATTATCCAATGTGTAAGAACAGAGCGATAATGTGGAAGAGTGGAGATATTATCTAATGTTAAAGAACCGAAAGGTAATGACGGGAAAAAGAGGACGTTATCCAATATTCTTTCTATAAAATGAAAATGAACATCAAATCACTTCACACTGAAGAAACGTTATTGATAATTCGTATTATTTAATTTGTATTCTCATTCAGCCAATAGAAATGATCCCGATCTTTGAACATTCATTTCAAGACGTTTGACTTGAATGACAAAGATCGATATGCTAATTTTTCGAAACACGCGTGCTCCAGCACGCGGTCGTTCTCGTGAGAAAAAAAGTAGACATGTATGTATGTGTGTCTGTATGTACGACTTTACGACTCTCTACGACTCGAGAACGGTGAGAGATAAAAATCTGAAATTTTGGCAAAATATCAGTTTTGATGAAGTGTATGTCCCATGAAAATTTCAGCAAGATCGGTCCAATGGTTTCTGAGATATAGGAATTTTTTAAAAATCGTATCTTTTAAAATTTCTCAATTTGCGTGAGACGAATTCCGTTCAAAATTCTTCTCAAGATTCGCAACCATAATATCTAGCTTTTGGCGAATTTTTATGAATTTAATTCCATTATTCTATTAGTTATTAATTCTTTTGTGCTTTTTTTTTCTTCAAAAACTTGGTTTTACGACTATAGCTCAATGAATAATTGACTTGAAGACTTAAAATTTTCTCTATATATGTAGTTTCTGATGAAGATGGTTGGGATTGGATCTGAGGCATATCGGCTGAATGGTTCTCGAGATATTTTGAATTGAAGTTTTTCCCAAAATAGGCTGTATCTACCACATTACTCATCCGATTTTATTGGGACAAAGCTCAAAAGATTCGTCTTCATGAGCTGAACAAACCCTCAATTTCTGGAATTTTTAGATGAAATTCTCCGCTTATTACATTGAAAAATGTTTTTTTTGTCAATTATTTCCAAAAAAAATCCAAAAAATGCAATTTTTCTCGATTTTTTCAATGGACACCTCTATTTTTATCTGGTTTTCTGGAAGAACATATTTTTCTCTTCCACATGAGCCTCTACTCACCTCCGTAGGACAATCAGAAACTGTACCCAAAAGGGAACATTAAAAGTGAAAAAGTGATTTTTACCCCCGACAGCAACGCAGAGGGGCATGGAGAGAATTTTTCGGTGTCTAGAACTAAAAAATGTAGTAGAAAAAGACCTTGACTATAGTCATATAGTTAGAAAATATCTTGATCAGAAAAATAAATTTTTTATTCTAAAAATGAATTTTCTAGCTTCAAGTATAATTATCAGATAGCAGACATGAGTATCAACTGTTGGTTTTCGTTATGTGAAATTTGATTCTCATAGCTGTAGTACAAAATTAGTTATGATACCCAAAAGAAGACAATTTATAATTTTTTTCTTTTCTATAACTTTCAAAGTTTTTTATAATTTTGTTTCTGCTAGGAAACTCTTCAGAAAAATCGAATATCAATGACAAATTCACACAGATAGAATTTTCATTTACTCAATCATTAGTGAATCACATATGATTTAATCGATTCTGTTCTATTGCAGTCGAGCGATACTTCATAAAGTGTGGGTTATGATATGGAAATGGCTAACAGAACTAAAATATAATAATGAATATGTTGTGCGTCTTCATTCAATGCAGTGATCTCAAATAGTAATCCTAACATAATTCTGGGTGTGATAACTAGTTTGAAATAGTTGATTTTGACCTTGACTATAAGCAGATAGTCAGGGCAGTATGAAAAAATTCCCTCAGTGGGTATATGCGTTTGGCATCGAATGTATTGGTATTACAACGCGTTTGCACCGCCTTATCTTTTTGAAAATGAATTAAAAAATATGGACTTCTCGACTCAAAATCGGAGAATTTGTCCAGAGATGGTGTTAGGCATATATTAATATATATTACGATTCGTATTTTTCTAGAAAATGAGCTTTCCCAGTTTTTCCAGGGCTAAAAAATGAGCTTTACCAGGGAGCTTTCTCAGTTTTTCGTGATTATCCCGGTGAACAAGAGAGATAGAGCGAAATGGACGTTAGTTTGGGATCAGGAGGAATTTTTTCATGTAGAAACTCCCTCCTGATCCCATATTAACGTCCATTTCGCTCTATCTCACTTATTCACCGATATAGTCACGAGAAACTGAATGAAATCTCTCCCGATCCCAAACTAACGACCACTACGCTCTATCTCGCTGATTCACCAGAATAGTCACGAAAAACTAGAAAACTCCCTGGTGATCCCATATCAACGTCCATTTCGCTTTATCTCGCTTATTTACCGAGGTGATAGCGAAAAACCGAAGAAACTCTCTCCTGATCCCAAATCAACGTCCATTTCGCTCTATCTCGCTTATTCACCGAGATAATAGCGAAAAACTGAATGAAGTCTCTCCTGATCGCAAATCAACGTCTATTTTGCTCTATCTCGCTTATTTACCGAGATGATAGCGAAAAACTGAAGAAACTCTCTCCTGATCCCAAATCAACGTCCATTTCGCTCTATCTCGCTTATTCACCGAGATAATAGCGAAAAACTGAATAAAGTCTCTCCTGATCGCAAATCAACGTCTATTTTGCTCTATCTCGCTTATTTACCGAGATGATAGCGAAAAACTGAAGAAACTCTCTCCTGATCCCAAATCAACGTCCATTTCGCTCTATCTCGCTTATTCACCGAGATAATAGCGGAAAACTGAAAAAAAACTCTCCTGATCCCATATTGATATCTATTTCACTTTATCTCGCTTATTTACCGAGATAATAGCGAAAATCTCTCAGAAAAGTATATACTGAGAGTAAAAAAATCACGTACTCAAGTGCGGATATCACGCACAGCTGTGCGCACATCACTCACTCGTGTACACGGAGAGAAAATTATTGGAAAAATTACCATTCCAGAACAGTAATGCTGTATTGGTCAGCAATTCTGGTCAATTATGTAAAAAAATATAAGAATAATTGAGATCTGAACGATTAATATCATGATTTCGGTTGAGTAATTTTTAATGTGCGAACCGTAATTTTTTCCATTCTGAATAAATTTCATAACACGTTTGTCAGAAATTGTATGAATGATTGCGACAAATTACACATACTCTATTAATTTTCACTGGACTGATGTTACATTTTATTAGAATGAATCTTTGAACTTTTGATTTACAAATACTGTTGGAATGTCTGTGAAGAAACCAGAAATTTTATTATGGTACTTGAAATTTCTGCTATGCAGACCCATAAAAATTACTGATACACTCATATATTTTCCAATTCCAAACTATGCATTCGGAACCAGTCGGAAATATTCGTGATCAATCGTGTGGCAGTCGGAAATATTCGAGAATAGTCGTATGAAATCATGATTGACGGTTGCAGTTTTAGTGCATGTTGTATTGATTCGCGATTGATAGACAACGTGAAATTGAGTGACAAAGAGATACAGGAAACAATTAATTGTGACAGCCGGTTTTTTTTCGTAAGTATCAGATATATTTTTCATTCATTCAATATTAATATTTGGATCGAAGCATGTGGTTTAGAGCCTAGCGATTTTTTTTCTCACTGATTTGTGGTTTTTAACTTTTCTGAAACATATTATACACTCTGTAAAATGCTTAGAAATCCAGTCTTATCAATATCTCACAATTGGGATGGTTCATCTTTCCACGAAATGGATGGAAATAATTGTCCAACCACGTGATTCTATCTCCAGTCCCTAATGATAACCTCAAATATTTGCTTGTGGTTTTATTGTGCAAAATTCATTTTTTTATTTTCAGCTTGTGATCAACATGGTTAGAGTAATTTATCCATAACCTACAAGAAAAATTATAGCATATGAACTGAACGAGAAATTTCTGAGAAACGGACTGATTATTTCTGTAAATAATACTAGTGAAAGTGTGGATGAACGGACCACTTTGGCTCATGAAGATTTGTTTCGACGCTCGATAGCGAATACAGTCAGGTGCATGAAAGACAAATTTATTATCAAAAACTGGTGATGATCAATGTAGATAATCATAATTTGTTCAAATAAAAGAAAGATAAAGACCTCATATGATGTTTTCTTTTTCCACCCTGCCTATTATTTTTCAATTAATAACTTAACTGATTAATTATTAACAGCGCACAAATTTATCTCTTCAATGAAAACAAGGAATTTTTGTGATTTTTCTAAGAAAATTTATGATGCAACGATTCAAAAGTATGAAACAGTCGACGCTTGAATGTAGGGTGAGGCTAGTAAAATTGATGGTTCTGGCATAAGAATTTTTGTAATGCCAACGTCAGTTAATACAATTCTCGCTCATACTTTTTATTTTTCGAAAACTATATTTTACTATTCTCAGCATAAATTTCTATACGAATAGCATCCGAAATTTTAACACAAGTCGATTAAAAAATATTGAGAGAATCTGTTAAAATTTCTTATACGAAGACTAAATTCTCTCCTACAGTCCAAACGCTACAGGATTACAATGCTGCATATTAATTTTTCTTAGATTTTCTCTATAATTTTTCTTATTTTTCTCTCTCCGTGTACGTAGATCACGCACAAGTGTGCGTACATCACGCACTCGTGTGCGTACATCACGCACTCGTGTGCGTACATCACGCACTCTTCTTCTTCTTTTTTGGGCCGCGATTGGACGCTGGCTGGCCTTCAGCCTCAAGCTATACAGCCAATAGGACACATCACGCACTCGTGTGCGTACATCACGCACTCGTGTGCGTATATCACGCACCCAGTGTGCGTAGTTCACGTTCGATTGTGAGAACGTGAAGTACGCCCGCGTGTGCAGTGTCTACGCACTGCTGAGCGTCTTCTACGCTCAGTGTTTTCTGTGTGTATACAATTAATGTTTAGATGTGTGCATAGAGTATCGTATCATTTGGGGGATATCGAGAATTTGCTGAAAAATCTCATAATTCTCGTTACATTCATAATTATGTGCAAAATTTCATACATCAGAAGGGACATCAATACATAATACATGGACCATCTCCATGAAGAGCCCGGTACCTTTAATTTAATCCGTTCCATTCCTATACAACTACCTCAAGGTAGTTCTACTGTCAAGTCACATCTCAAGCAAATTCAGTGACGAAAAATTGATAGGCTGAGAATAACGTTCACTTATGAATCTCGAAGTTTCAGAATTTTCAGCATTCAGAATCTAAAATAAAAAATGCCAAAGTTAGTCATCTTTACACACGCCTCCCGTTCCAAAGCATGTGAAAACTCGCTGTCCACTAACCGATTTTTCATTATAACAAAAAAATCTGTCGAGAGATTTAAAAAAAAATAGGAGAGTGAAGGGAAATGTTTCCCAAGCAAAGTTCAGAGAAGAACTGATCATTATTTTGTATGCGAGATATAATAATTTTCAATATTATTCATTTCTTGATTCGAACACGTTTTGTTCATGATCAATGGTGATCCGGCAACGCTGTACAAAGTTTCCTAGATTAGGATAGAATCATGCACGAGAATTCAAAATCTTTGACCGTTCTCATGCATTCCTCTTGGGATAAAATTGATTTGATGGCATATATTAAATGAATAAGAATTACTAGAGAATCATATCACATATTTGATGTTACATGCAATAAAATAACCAGTTTTAATTAACATCTGACTTAAAAGGACACGAGACGGTTTTCACCGTCACGTGATTGTTAAAATTCAGAATAATCAATTATTTGTACTGAAATTATAAATTAATGAAATTTCTGAATTATAGTATTTTCGCGATTCGCGGTACCCGGCGAGGATAGGGTTCATATTTAGCCATGACAGCATAGGTCCAGAGTGAGGTCAACACATTTTTTGGGACCTCACTGATTATTTTTGTTTCTTCTGTTCAAAACAGGTCCGAAAAAACAGGGAAAAAGTCGAGAATGAGGACTGGAGAGGAGTTTCCCCAGTCCCAAAGATGAAATTATCGGTACCGAGGACACTCAGGAAGCACTTGGGAGAAAGCAACATCCAATCGGTTGGTCCAACGTCAGCCAACAACAAGGAACATGGCCAAGAGCGAAAGAAGCTGGAGATCATCAGTATAAGAGTGTCGGGAAACTATTGTCCAGGTTGTTATTATTATTTCTGGTGTATTATTCTGAATTATTTAAGTGTGGGAATTCGCGCGAAATCCTTAGAATTTAACGAAATTTAGTAACGTTGAGCAAAGTGGTGGGGGACTCGCGACGCAGTTGGTCAAGTTAGGCCTCGGCTCTACCGAAATTAAGCGGAAACAGCCGAGTGCACCAACGTCAACTCGCGCGAGGGAAGACTCGTTCTTCTTCTCCCGGGATGCTGTGGCGATCAGATCAGAAGTAAAGAGTCTACAAAAATTAGGGAAAATCAAGAAAATTAAGAGAAATACTAGAATTGGGACGCGCACTTGCGCGCGCGTGTTGAGCTATCCCGGGATAAAATTTTGGTGTCTTTTGAGAGTCTTTTACGGTCTTCAAAGACTCCCAGAAAGACTTTTCGGTCTCTGGAGTGTCTCGCAAGTCCCGCAACTGTCTCTACAGTGTCTCTCGTGTCTCTCTGTGTTTCTCCCGTAAGGACTTTCATCTTTGCTGGTCTCTCTCGTAAAGACTTCTATCTTTGCTGGTCTCTCCCGTAAGGACTCGAATCTTTGTTGGGCTTTCAATGAATTTATGGAGATGTACAAAGACATGAGTCCTCATGGGAGAGACTGAAAGATGAATCAACTCTTTCATTTTAACTTATTAATTTTTAAGTTCTAAGTTTTTACAATATTTGGAAATTATGGTTTTTTTTAATATTTGACTTTAATCAAAATTCCCAACATTAAAGGAAACTGGGGTAAAACGTACGTAAGGGATAAATGGATACATTTTATAGTCTTGGTGTTTATATTATGAAAAACTTTTGAAATTGATAAAAATATTGAAGATGGGTTTTTTTCTCTTGATTTCATTAGAGAGCTGAGGAAATTTGTACTGAAAATTATGTGTCTGAAATTTTTTGTTTTAATTTTTTAATCGTTCAATTTCCGATCCTCCACTCAATAGAAATTTGCAGCCGTTATTCTTTAAAAATTGAAAAAGAAATATGCGATGCATATTTGAGCCCAATTGAGATAAGGAAAAGTATATGTTTCAGCTTAGCAGCGGGCAACGGGAGAATTTCAGGCGATCACCAGAGTTAAGCAGCATCGAACAGAGTCAGTACTTGGATGGGTGACCGCCTGGACTATCTCAAGAACTACCGGACCGATTTCTTTTTTTTTTTTTTCATTCGCTTCATCTTCATGTGATTATAATTATTGTCATGATAGGTGATTTTTAATCATATAATTAGGCGAGAAATAGGAAAAAAACGTTAATTAGTAGCATGAGAATCGTGGTCGTGACGAGACGAGGGACTGAGTCTCTGCGCTGAAGACTCTGGTTCGTTGAGCAGGGACTGAGAGTCCCTGTAGGAGGGACACGTGTCCCGTACGGGAGGTCAGCAAGGTGTTTCTGGAAAGTCCCTGCCATGGCGCGAATAGGGACTCTGTAGAGACCGGGCCAGGAGTCTTTCGACCACTGAAAGACTCGATTTTTTTCATCCCGGGATATTGGGTGTTAGTGGTCAAATATGAATATGTTTATAATGAAACTATGAAAAAATGGATTTTTTCTATAAAGAAATACATTTTTTGCTGAAATGGATTTTTCTTCTGAAGAAATGGATTTTTTTATGTTAATAATTGCTATATCTTCCCAATCGCAACCTTTTATAATTGCAATTCAATTTTAATTTTTTTATATATATAATAGTGTGAAGTTTGTTCAATTCATTTATCTTTTTTGATTTTTGCTTCCGAATGGAAGCATTGTAATCGTGATTTTTTTCGAATTTGAGATTTCATCGGATTATGACTCCAAATGTTCTAAAATGTCGGAAAAAAATATTTTTTTCACATGTCTGTGTGTATATATGTGTGTGTTTGTGTGTGTATGTGTGTGATGACACGTTTCATCACTTTATGTGGAAACCGCTGCATGTATCGATATGAAATTTTGAGGGAATATTCACTACGCGAGCGCGATGCTCTCTGCAAAATTTCAGCTAAATCGGTTCAATGGTTCTCAATAAAAAGCGAATTGTCAAAAAATCGTTTTTTCGAGTTTTCTCAGCGAAAAATCAAGTTACAGCGTCTATCCTCCGCGAGGAGATGCGCACGGATAGGGCGCACATTAAACCCAGGGGGTGACCAGGGCTCCGATCTTTAGTTTTTTTTTAAATATTTTTTTTACTATGATTTTTGAAAAATCGCGGTTATTGCGATAACTTGAAAAATATTTGAGCTAGAGACTTCAAATTTGGTGTGTTTATACATCTTATGAGTGCCAACTTTGCTATTGAATTTCAGCTAAATCGGTTCAATAGTTCTCGAGAAAAAATGAATCATCGAAAAATCGTTTTTTCGAGTTTTCTCAGCGGAAAATCAACTTACAGCGTCTATCCTCTGCGAGGAGATGCGCACGGATAGGGCGCACATTAAACCCCAAGGGTGACCAGTGCTCCCATTTATACTTTTTTCATTATATTTTTTTTACTGTGATTTTTGAAAAATCACGGTTATCGCCATAACTTAAAAAATATTTGAGTTAGAGACTTCAAATTTCGTGTGTTTGTCCATCTTATGAGTGCGAATTTCGGTATTAAATTTCAGCGGAATCGATCGAACAGCTCCTGAGATATTTTTGAAAAACTATTCCATGCAATGAGCGTATATGCACGGAAGCATTCAGTGTAGTGTTGACTTTTATTACATTTAGTGACCAGAAGTATTACTGGAGGGTCGCTAGGGGTTCGAGGTTTTTCAAAATCAAAATTATTGCTTAATTTTCATTTTCAAATTAATGAAAAATAAATAGTTGAAAATCCATTCGGAAGCTTTATGCCAATTGCATTGGCATAATATTAAATGTTTTTCGTAATGAATTCTTCAATAGTTAAGACATCATAGAGTGAATAACGAGGGGTGAAATTCATGGAAAATGCCCATAGGGTGAAGCGCCTGCTTGTTTTATTCAGTTATTCGTCATTTTTTTGACATTCATTTATTCAATCTGTCATTTTCATTCATTTCTCTGACAAATCTTCAGCGACATCATTTTTTTTACCGATATTTTATCTTGTATAAATTAATGGAGATGCGATCTTTCGCACTATCTAAGAGATTACCGATTAACCATAGTGACATTATTTAGAGTCGAAACCTATTCTTTCTCTGTAATTTTCCGTCTGGGTTTTCAGAAAGAATAAGGGTTAAGGGCCCCAGATAATTGAAATAGCTTTTGGTTTTAAAATTTATTTCAATTGCCTTTAAAGGTCGTGTATACTGGGACGATTCTTGGAAACAGAAATGCTGTAACGATCTAATAAAATAGAATATGATTTTTTAATTATATCTATATTATGTATTTTATCATTATTTATTGTATAGATGGAGAAGTTGAAATTTAGTTCCATAGTACTCGAATCTATGCACTATCTATACCATAACGTAATGTCATGATGGCCGTGGATTTTTGAAGGTGACAAAGAAAGTTCCCTAAACCAGTGTAAACTAGTACTCCAAAAAAATTTCCCTATACTATTCTATACTATACTAGCTATTCTAGCTCTTCTAGCTATACTATACTATACTAGCTATTCTAGCTATACTATACTATACTAGCTATTCTAGCTATACTATAGCTATTCTAGCTATACTAGCTATACTATACTATACTATACTATACTATACTATACTAGCTATACTAGCTATTCTAGCTATTCTATACTAATATAATATGATATGGTATAGCTAGGTTTAGGGAAAATAAAACGGTGACAAAAAACGTTTCATGCTTTTTTTTAGAAGGGATCAGAGAGGTTGATACGAACAGGAAAAGTACAAGGAAAGTAAGGTACGTGAGTTCCCATACAATTCATATTTCGAGTTAGAACAGTGATTTTAGAGTAAAGATTAAAATTGAAGAGAACGCTGAGTAAGCATCTGTCCCGGGTGAGTCCACCCGGGTAACATTGAATTCACGGTTGTTCGTTCTGAATTGGATCTTGATTTAGTTATTAAGTTAAAACAATTTCTCTAATTATTCACGGAAAGTTCCTCTAAATATTCCATATTTTCTTCTAATTTACGTGTATGTAATTTATTTCTATCAATATATTGAATGCATATTAACTGAATTGAAATTTTTCGGAATTGTTGTGTAGAATTTGTTTTGTCACAGATACCCAAACATAAGGTATCGTCCCCTCACCTCCTCGGGATAATTTAAGAGTTTCACTTGAAAAGCGGGTGAAATTAACGTTATTTTTGGGGTTTGGAATATTTTTTATTGAGATCAAAATTGAGGATTTGTCGTTTTTCCGCAGATTAAGAAAAAACAGTAATCAAAACGACTGGCGTCGAGTTACCCGAGATGAAAAATGAGAGTCTCCCAAACGTGAAAGAGACTCATCTCTGTGGCGGAGACGAGTCTCTATTCGCGCCACCAGAGCGACTTTTGGGAGACTCTTGGCTGTCTCTCACAGAGAGACGCAGCGTCTCTACTTAAGAGACGCTCAGTGAATTTCCGCACCCAATCTATATTTAATTGCATAATTCACTCATTAATGCAATTAATATATTGCTTGGAGCGGAAATTATATCTATAATTTTCAGTTTCTAATGCAGAACAGGTAAAAAAAAAAAAAAAGTGAGTCGGTCACACCGTTCCCGAGATATTAATGTTTTTTTTTCCCGTAGGCGGGATTCGAACCCGGAGTCCTGTGATGCTCTGCTTCCCTCGATGTTGATTTAGACGTCACGGCTATTCTGTAACACTTGAAAGTGTTACTCCCTATCCTGGTTTTTAACCGTTCTTTCATTCACAATAATTTATTGTGAATAAATTGCATTTGTAATCGATGCAATTGAATTTTTCAATGAATAGTAACCTGAATCTGATATAGAAATAGAGGATAATCAACAAAATAATTTTTTAATATTGAAAATTGGAAACATAATAAAACGAATGAAAAAGTAAAAAATAAATGAATAATCAGGGGAGACCGGGGCAAAATGGGGTACTTTAAAGCACGTAACCCCGGACCCCATTTTGCCCCGGTCCCCCCTATACACCCGATATTTTTATTAATGAATAAATTCATGAATTTTTCACATAAAAGAATATTTTTTTGATTTAAAGCATAATTTTTTTGGACGCCATGTCTTCTAAATCTCAATCAACGAAATTGTTAATAAAAAATGAATTCCATTGAATATTTACAATTAATAATTATAAATGTTAATGAAAAAACTTATAAAATTTTTCAATTCGATGAAAAAATTCTAAGTCCAAGTCTCTGATGCAGAGACGTGGAGTATTTGGAAGGCTCTCTACTGAAATATCAGCAATGAGAGACTTTGAGAGACTTGCGTCTCCGCTCAACGTATCTCCCGAAGACGCATCGAGTCTCCAAGAGACGCTGGAGAGTCTCCTGGAGACTCAATCGTCTCTGCGAGACTCTAAAATTTTATCTCGGGTAAATTGGGAGAACTGGTCTAAATCTAGACCAGTTAACCAATGGCAATAAGATTCAGAGCATTATTTTGGGTTCAATCATTTTTCTTGTTAGTGCCTTTAACGACTGGCTCGAGGTCAGCCGGGCCAACCGTTACAAATTAATAACTTGAATAATTAATTTTTCATTTTTTTTTGGATGAAATAGTATCTAACATAAACAACGCGTACGAATTCACTGCAGTATATACTCAGCGCAACGTTGCCGGAGCACTTTGACCGAAACTATTTGATAGTTTGTTTGGATATGCGTGAGCAGGGTACCACCATTTTTGACAATAGTGAATACTCCGACTATGCTATCCCACGATAGAACTATCTGAAGGTACTTCTATGGAAGAGAATAAATCGGTAGATTTCCTTTAAATTATGTAGGATAATTATTCATATCATTCCGGATATTCTCGGAAAATTGGAAGATTCTTGACCACGTTTTTAGTGAGATATTGAATCTCAAAGTTAGAACTTTTAACACGGAGTAAATATGGAGGCCGGTAATCATGCAGAATAGCGCCTATCTTAAAATTTAATGATTACCATAATCAAATCTTCGGAAAAATATGGAATGTGCATGCGAGATTTGAACTAGTCCCGAGTCGAAAAATAAAGTGTTCTGAGTTGTACGTATAATGTTGTTGTCTTCAAATTCCTTTGTTCTCGCATTTTTTTTCATCGATTTCATAAGACAGTCTGTGACTTCAAAGCTGTCACTACTTTTCCTTGAATAGAAAAAATGTGCACACGCTGTTCTCCGTCTTCACAAGGATTGGGACTATTGACCCGGGATAAAATTTTTGTGTCTTTTGAGAGTCTTTTACGGTCTTCAAACACTCCCAGAAAGACTTTTCGGTCTCTAGAGTGTCTCGCAAGCCCCGCAACTGTCTCTACAGTGTCTCTCGTGTCTCTCTGTGTTTCTCCCGTAAGGACTTTCATCTTTGCTGGTCTCTCTCGTAAAGACTTCTATCTTTGCTGGTCTCTCCCGTAAGGACTCGAATCTTTGTTGGGCTTTCAATGAATTTATGGAGATGTACAAAAACATGAGTCCTTATGGGAGAGACTGAAAGATGAATCAACTCTTTCATTTTAACTTATTAATTTTTAAGTTCTAAATTTTTACAATATTTGGAAATTATGTTTTTTTTTTATATTTGACTTTAATCAAAATTCCCAACATTAAAGGAAACTGGGGTAAAACGTACGTGAGGGATAAATGGATACATTTTATAGTCTTGGTGTTTATATTATGAAAAACTTTTGAAATTGATAAAAATATTGAAGATCGGTTTTTTTCTCCTGATTTCATTAGAGAGCTGAGGAAATTTGTGCTGAAAATTATGTGTCTGAAATTTTTTGTTTTAATTTTTTAATCGTTCAATTTCCGATCCTCCACTCAATAGAAATTTGCAGCCGTTATTCTTTAAAAATTGAAAAAGAAATATGCGATGCATATTTGAGCCCAATTGAGATAAGGAAAAGTATATGTTTCAGCTTAGCAGCGGGCAACGGGAGAATTTCAGGCGATCACCAGAGTTAAGCAGCATCGAACACAGTCAGTACTTGGATGGGTGACCGCCTGGACTATCTCAAGAACTACCGGACCGATTTCTTTTTTTTTTTTTTCATTCGCTTCATCTTCATGTAATTATAATTATTGTCATGATAGGTGATTTTTAATCATATAATTAGGCGAGAAATAGGAAAAAACGTTAATTAGCAGCATGAGAATCGTGGTCGCGACGAGACGAGGGACTGAGTCTCTGCGCTGAAGACTCTGGTTCGTTCAGCAGGGACTGAGAGTCCCTGTAGGAGGGACACGTGTCCCGTACGGGAGGTCAGCAAGGTGTCTCTGGAAAGTCCCTGCCACGGCGCGAATAGGGACTCTGTAGAGACCGGGACAGGAGTCTTTCGACCACTGGAAGACTCGATTTTTTTCATCCCGGGGAGACAGGTATAAGGGTCAAGGGGTAATAACCATAGAAATATTTTATTGCTGCATTACAATTTTTCCGGGTACGTCAAAAGTTGTTTTCGCGTCGTTACGAGATGTTCCCAGTTTGGAACTTAGAAAAGTTTTCAATGTGTGGGACTTAGACAAAAATCTCCACAAAATTCAACACGAATTTTCGGGTTTTTCCCTTTTTTATTGAGGTGGCAAAAGGAGGGATTGTAGCGTGAAAGGTTAGGAACTTTTAACTGTGCTGTCTAGAAGCAAAGGGCAGAAGACATACTAAGCAAATCAGTCTTTCTTTACTCTTTGAACGGTGCGCTTCGTAGTCAATAATTTATCAATATCGTCAAAAAACAAATTTCGTAATGTCCGCAATCCCGTCTTGGTGAGAAGAAAAGAAGACCAGTATCATTCAATCAGGTGTTGTCGTGTGTGCATGATGCAGATTGTCTAAAAATTGTGTAACTTATTAGATATATGTGAAAATTATCAAGCAATTTTGTATACTGAAAATTTTCAATTATAAATTTTTTGCGATGAACTCTTCAGAATCGGATAATTGCATAAGGTACATTAGACATAATTGTATAGAGCATATCAAATATTATTGCACATGGATTGTATTACTCATGAGATCGATGAGAAAAATGAGAAAAATATTACTCTTTAAAATATGTAGAATATTCTTTGATAACAAATAAATGAAGATCCTCTATTTCAATTGCGTTTTTTATCGTATCTTATAGATTCTCTAAAAGGGAAAAACCCCATCCCTAATCGTGCCCCCTCTCCTTTCGACCACCCGCTGTGGGCCCTACCATAAACCCATTAGAAAAGGATGGATGTATCGGTCTGCGGTCATAAAAAAGGACAGTTTCTGGTGTAAAAGTTGTCGTACGCCAATTAAGAATCGTAAAATTGAGGACATTTTGAGTCTTCACTCAATGTCATATTCCACTAAGCACAACTCTATCACAGATCGAAGACAGCTTAACCCTCTGAAGACAAACTCCGTCTCCCCACCACTGAATCAGACCGAAAGGCGAGTGACTCGGCCCTATGGTGGGGCGCAACATCCAGTGCCGGCGTATCGCGCGGGGGGCCGGGCGAATCACTGCTCACAAAAAATACAATCAACCGGGAAAAATAAATAAAAGATGGATCGGTTTTGAGACAGCGGACTCTTTTAAAACATGTATTTTCTTCGATTTCAACGAAGAAGGATTTTTGATGGAATTTTTTTCGTTCTTCACTTTTATAACTGGAAGAATTTTTGCAGATGAATTTTTTTTTATTTCCGTTTTCGTTGAAGCGTCTCCATTATTTCTTCTCCAGTAAATAGTATTTTTTAATCAAACACTTTTTTCTTAGTCTAAACAATTCTATCATAAATTTCTATTTTTATTATGAACTTGGAAACGAGAAAAAATATAAGAAAAATCGTAACCGGCCAGGACTCACACGTTCACGAGCTCTGTACGGTCATGCGATAGTAGGAGAGGGGGCAGCCATCTCATGACGTCACGCACTAACACAGTGAACGCGTGCCCACGATTGGCTATTCCCTCTCTCTAGTTCACACGACAGGGATTGCTAGGAGTTTGTCTTCAGAGGGTTGAGGAATAGAAAATTTTATTACCCCTATTCAAAATATTTGTCAGTTTCAGAACAGTTGTAACAATTAAATGACAGTTCAGAACACTTTATTTTTCGACTCGAGGTCACATCCTCCAAATTCTCAGTCTGATGCTCTACCAATTAAGCTATTGCGAGTTTAGATATCCAGCCTCGAATTTTCGATTCCGATATATTACCTCATTTTCTCCACCTCCCTTCCTGAGGCAAATTTGAAGTAATTTTGAATGAATTTTAATTTTGGGCTCTATAAATATGTAGGGATTCTTTGAACATTTTAGAATAATTAAAGATTATCCCAATATTTGGGGTTCCGTTCTGACTAGCAACGGCACTGGCTGCTTGATCCCTCGTTCTGTTTTATTTTCTATCTTTTCTCAACGTCTTTTTATTTTTTATTGACTAAAACTGTGATTTTTACTCAAAAAACTTCCCGCGACCAAGTGAGAAATCAAATTTTAATTAATTTCTTCGTTCTGGATCAACAAATGAGAACGCGTAACATAAGTGTCAAGCTTTGAGGTTATACACAGTCAGAAGGATATGAATGTCAACAATGACCAATTAAAGGAGTCACCTGTCTCAACCCTGGACATTCTTCACCAAACTGACTCTGATAATAGCAACGATTCTATTTTTACCAGTGAATTTTCCGATACGATTGTTCAAGTTAATCCAAACACAATCTTACACCCGTTGACTCCTAACCTAGTGCACGACCCAAAATTCTGTTCGAGCCCAAAGAGCTCACCATCATTTGACCCCAAAAGGAAGGGCAGACCGTTGAAAGCACTCTCACTAGCTCACAAAGCCCAAGCAGATGAGTCACTTTGCTCTATTGATAACTTCTTATTGAAAAAAAGAAAGCGTTCCCCACAAGATCTCCACGACGCTAACGACTCAATCAGTCCTATCGCCTCTCAGTGCACAAAAAGACTTAATCGTTCCTTGAGTGATCCTGGTAATATCTGCTCTGGGTTTGTCGAGCTCCAGGATACATCCCATACCATGCCAGGGGAAACCCTAACTAAATCTCCGTCCCACAGTACTGGCTCACACCCATCGCCAATACCAGAAGCTGACATGAGTAGTCTTCTTCAAAATGGGACGGACCGTGATGTGATGACTGCCATCCTAACCAAATTAAATGAACTATGCACTGCAGGAAAAGCCAAATCTGATGAACTAGAAAAAGCCGTGGCAGAGAGCAATGGGTACGTTAAGAAGCAGCTGGATGATTTCAAGTCCTTCATAGAGAAAAAAAATGATTGGGCGACGAAACAAATCAACTCTCTGACTGCAAAAATTTCACTACTGGAAGCTAAATTATTGGAAACGAACAACAACTCCATTCCACAGCCTTGGGCTGAAAGAATTGAAGAATTAGAACAAAACTGTAACACCCAGGTAAACATGCAATTAAAGAAAGATTTAGAGAGCGTAAAAAATCAATTAGAATCAGCTGAAAGAAAACGTAGAGCTGACAATATCTTGATCAAGGGTCTGAGATTCTCTTCCTCCAATCCCAAAGAGTCAGCAAATAAGTTTCTTGCTGACCAATTTGGCTTGACCAACGTTATTCTGGATGCTATCGCTGTGGGGAAAAATTCTAGCTGGCTAATTGTCAAACTTATCAATAATGAGATTAGAAACAAAATAATGAAAGAGAAAAGTAAACTGAGACAATTCACCGAGGCAAAAATC
This sequence comes from Aleiodes leptofemur, assembly GCA_963942555.1. Lineage (NCBI taxonomy): Eukaryota > Metazoa > Arthropoda > Insecta > Hymenoptera > Braconidae > Aleiodes > Aleiodes leptofemur. The sequence continues at coordinate 8,101,306 of OZ012612.1, forward strand.
TTTATTGAACCTGACCTCACGCCACGAGAACAACGAATCCAGTCCTCCATCAAAAACATCGCCAAATCACACAGGGAAAAAGGAGACGAGGTCAAGCTCGGCTACAGCAAGCTCATGATCAACAATGAATGGTGGTTCTGGGACGCAACCTTGGAGAAGCTGACCAAGAGAAACTCAACGAGTCACCATCTTGCATCCCACCAGCTGTCTCAGCAGGGGGCAAACAACACGTCAAAATCGCTTCGAACAAAAAACGGATCCTAGTGGGTATTAAATTCTGGAACGCACAAGGTATGAATAACATAACAATAAATGACTTCAACTCTAACCTTCAAGTTTTATGTTTCTCTGAAACGATGTTATTAAACGAAGCTCCGTCTTTAATCCCACCCAATTTACGTCAACATTTTAGTATATGGTCGTGTGCTACTAGAGACAAAACCAGAGGAAGAGGAAGTGGCGGCCTGCTCTGTTTAATCAACCAAAAACTAGAACCAATAATCCTGGAAAAGACACCTTGGTGGATCTTTTTCCGCATTAAATCGTTCAACTGGCATGCGGTAATAGGCTCTTTCTATTTCAAACCAACCCTCGATTTAGATCCTGTTCTCGAAATTCTACAACTATCACTGACCGAACTTCAAGCTCGATATATAAATGATATCTTCGTTCTAGGGGGTGACTTCAATGCTCATATAGCAGACTTCGATGACTCCATTCCATCTGAACTCCTCCAGGGCTCTCGTCTCTTCGAAACCCGACAATCAGAGATCCAAAGCACTGATAAGAGAGGAGAAATATTAATGAATTTTATGTTGGAGAATGAATTCTCATTATTGAACGGAAGGACATCATCAGACAGACCAGCTAAGTTCACCAGTACAAGAGGCTCATCCACATATGATCTCCTCTGGACTAATAATGACAAAATTGAAGTAGTCTGGGATGCTGCAGTTTGTCACGACCTATTGGGCTCAGACCACCTCCCAATCCAACTACATCTAATAGACCAAGATTCCAGCAAACACAATGACTTGTCCGTTAGACAAAAGAGATTCTCAGAAAGTATTCCCACCCCCGGATTGCATAAGCAGCAAATACCTTCTAAGCTTCACTGGATCCCGGATAAAGCTAACGAATTCTCCAGTCACCTAGCCAACTCCGAAAGAGTCTCTGTTAACACCTCCACTGCTAGCGTCGATACTCTGAATGAAAACCTAGTGAAGGCCATTTTGGAAGCAGCAAGGGACTCTGATATGCTGAAAAAGAATCCTAACACGCTGATTCAGTCCAAGAAAAGGCACAGAAATCCCTGGTTTGATGAAGAATGTCGAAAGATGAAAACTGCAACGAAAGAAGCATACAAAGACATATACCAGAGTGCCTTTAACAAACAGAAAGCTTCAATATTTGACAAGAAAAATAAAGATTTCAAGAAAATGATTCTCACAAAAAAGAGGCAACACAAAACACTAGTCATGGATAAATTCGCTAACATTAGAAACCCCCTAGAATTCTGGAAAACTGTTAATCTAGTGAAAGATAAGAAAAAAAAAGTAGAATCCATAGATATCGAGACCTGGAATGATTTTCTTCACCAATCGTACCCATCAAGAACTTATCAGCCTCCAAGCCTCACAGACCAAGTCTGCGCATCTCTGGACTGCCCAATATCATTGATGGAACTGGAAAAAAGCATTAATCTTGCTAAAAAGAACAAAGCCCCAGGGTCAGACGCCATAACAAACGACTTCTTGAAAACTCTCAGCCCAATTTGGAGACAATATCTTCTTGACCTCTTTAACAAAGTGTTTGACTCTGCTCAAGTTCCTGACTCCTGGACAAAAATCATCATGTGCATGATATTTAAGAAGGGCGACCAGATGGATTCCTTGAACTACCGGGGAATAGCCCTAGTCAACAACGTGACCAAACTCTTCACAGAAATTTTAAACAACAGGTTGTACAACTGGGCGGAATTACACGAAAAAATCCCGGAGGAGCAAGCTGGATTTAGGAGGAACAGAGGCGTTATGGACAATATATACACTCTCCAATCTACCTTACACAACAAAGTTAGATTGGCGGGTGGCAAGGTCTACGCGCTGTTTGTAGACTTCCGTAGAGCCTTCGACTCGGTCCCTCACCATCTCCTGTGGACCAAATTAGAAAAAATAGGAGTATCTTCCAAGATTATTAGAATCATGAAAAACCTCTACGATAGAGCCTCCCTGCAGATAAAAACCACAGAAGGTATTTCAGAGCACGCAGACGTGAGTGAAGGCGTTCTTCAGGGAGAAAAAATGAGTCCCAATCTCTTCAACCTCTATCTTGCTGATATCATACAATTCTTTTCCTCAAAGGGAGCCACTGGTGTGAACATTGATGGCATCACAGAAGTCATTTTACTACTATACGCTGACGATCTAGTAATTTTAGCAAACTCGGCGGCAGATCTCAGGAAAAAAATGGCAATTCTGGAGGATTACTGCGGATTGAATCAGCTCACAATCAATATTACAAAAACCAAGGTGATGATCTTCAGACGAGCTGGACCGATATCGAAAAAGGATCAAGATTTCAATTTATTCGGCTCCCCAGTTGAAATTGTCTTCAACTATGTTTACCTGGGCATCAAATTCTCTTCCACTGTATCGGGCTCAGCTGCAGCCTGTGAAGCTTTGAGAAAAACTAAAGCAGCTTCTTCCACAGTCCTCAAACTCCTAGCAAGACTGCAAGCTGATTCTTGGGAAGGAATTCACAAACTATACTCCAGTATAATCAGGTCTACTCTTACATACACTGCTTCTCTCTGGTCATTAATGGAACTCGAAACTCTGGCAAAGGCCCAACTAGACTTCTTGAAAAGACTTTTTCACCTTCCGAAAAATGCCTCTGGGTACTTGATCCGACTGGAAACAGGAGTTACTCATATTAAATATGAAGTTGTCAAGCAAGCGCTCAGATGGGTGCTGAAAATTCGCAAGATGGACAAGGGACGTCTCCCAAGAGTCTGCTTCGAAAGGCAGCTGGTTCTCTTGAACTCTTCACATTCAGAATCGAAGTCTCTGAATCCGAAACACAACTGGATTCTCCAGCTGAGAGAATGTTTGAAGTGCATAAACAGTGAAGACATCTGGTCCAATCTTTCACCCGATTGGTGGGGAATGAGAATACCGACTATACTTGAAGAGTACGAAGTGTGGTGCAAAGCTGAAGACTACCAACGCTACTGTATCTCTGAGTCTGTACAATTCAGAGTGACTAGACACCCGCTTGATGACTTCAACTCATTTTACCCGGCCAGAGCTTGCTTGAAATTCCTGAGAGTTAAATGCCAACTGAGAACAGCCAATATCTATACGAGGAGAATCATCATTGATGGTATCTCTTACCAACTGAACCCCTTGGAAAACTGTACGATATGTAATCTGCAAGTTCCTGAAGACTTCACGCACATCCTCTTACACTGCCCCTTCTATCTTCCACTGAGGGAACACTACCTCCCGAATTACATTACTACCCCTCAAGAGGGGAATCTAGCTGGTTTTCTGGCTTTTCTGAATAGTAATTCCTACGAGGACTTACGACTGCTCTACTGTTATGTGAGGAAATGTTTCCAACTACGATCCACAGAACTAAACGACTAAAATGTTGATTTTACTTTAAGGAAACTCTTGCAACTTCTTTATTTCATTTGTTCCTTTTTTTTTTTTTTAATCTTTTATATAATCTTTTGTATTCTAATTAATCACTATTCTTCAAAATGTAATCGTGGATCCCCCTGTCCAAATGATACCATGTATCAATCGACAGTGAATAAATAATAATAATAATTATCCCAATATTTTCCACTACGTATTCCTTTTTATTTTTGATTTGAAAAATAGAACAGTTTAGGAAAATCACAACTGAACGAAACAATCAGCTGCTCAGACGTGATTGACTGTTTCGTCCGGTATAGTTGTGTGTGCAGTCTGTCATCCTATACGTGCAATTAATTTCTGGATGTATACGGGGCATTCCACTCCAAATCAGACGGTTTTGGAACTTATATTTTTTGATTCATCTGAAAAAATTCTATCTCTTTGTACATGTCAAAAAGTACGTTAGTGAATTTTTTCAAATTTTTTCAGCTAGCCGTTATCGAAATATTGATTTTTATTGATTTTGACTAGAAACATTCATATAACCGTCAAAAATTGACGGATTTCAACTTTTTTTTTTTTCAAATGTCAGTTTTTTTTTGTTCTTTTGATCAAAGATATGTTGAGAATTATTTGACGTATTTTTCAATACAATAATCCACTTTTTGTCTCAAAATATTAAAAAAAAAATATTTGTGTCAAGCAATTTTGTTGAAAATTTTTTATGTTAAAGTTCTTCTAATTCTACAACTTTTGTGCGAATGGCATCGTGGGATTATGATTCTTTCTATTTTTTTCGAATTTCAAAGAATAAAAAACTGAAAAACCACCAGAATAAGTCAAAAATAGCGTATATTTCATCAGTATTCTTCATTCTCAATTTTTTCCTGAGTGAAGAACCATGACGTGATCATTTTTTCGCTACGGAATAATTTCGACAGAATATCTTTCATTGGACATTATGGAGTACCTATAGGGTAGACAGGGGCAGAGTGGAGTCCCTCGGGGAAAGAGAGGGTTTTCAGCATCTACAATTCAGTTATATCTTCATAAAACCACCCCAATGAAAATCTCGATTTCATTAACAGCTAAAAAAAAATTTGTACTGTGATAATTACCAATTCTGTTGAGTATTTGAGATTAGGCCAATTATTGGCCATGGTTCTTATATTGATAACTATACGCCAGGAAGAGGAGAAAAGAAAGCAGCGAATAGTGACTCACTTTTGGTGCCGAGCTTTCAGATGATGACTGCAACATTGGAGCAGAAATGGCCCAATGACAACGCGGGCCCAATATTGGCATGTAAAATTGGGTCAATAGCAGCTCAATAGCTGCCTCAATATTGGTTCAACAGCAACATTATATTAGATGGCAATATTGTTTACTGATATTGGGCTAGTCATTTGCCACGTTGTCTATACTGGTTAGCCCTACACGGTCCCTCATTTGGAATGTACGAGAATATCAACACAGACGACGTTCTACGCTCGAACGATTTGACACTCAATTTCAAAATTGAATGATAATTCAATGCCAATATTCAGTACTGATAGGTTATGTAGGAGTATAGAAGATCTGGAGAAAGAAACTGAATCTTACTGGAAACTACTTCTCTCTACCCTGAATGCAACTTTCCTCGTGGAAATGTCCTAAAAAATTAGTGGAACGGTTGATTATTAACACAAAAATAAAGTGAACTTTTCATTAAATTTTAATTTATGTTGTATCGGCCACTTTGCACCAAACTGCGATGCAAAAAGCCTATCTCCATGAAAACATCTCAAATACTTAACAGAATTGGTAATTATTGCAGTACAAATTTTTTTTCAGCTGTTAATGAAATCGAGATTTTCATTGGGTATTCACTCTGAATCATTAGGCCCGACCTGATTGGCATGGTTTTATGGAAATATAACTGAATTGTAGGTGCTGGAAACCCTCTCTTTCCCCGAGGGACTCCACTCTGCCCCGGTCTACCCTATAGGTACTCCATAATGTCCAATGAAAGATATTCTGTCGAAATTATTCCGTAGCGAAAAAATGATCACGTCATGGTTCTTCACTCAGGAAAAAATTGAGAATGAAGAATACTGATGAAATATACGCTATTTTTGACTTATTCTAGTTGTTTTTTCAGATTTTTATTCTTTGCAATTCGAAAAAAAATAGGAAGAATCATAATCCCATGATGCCACTCGCCCAAAAGCTGTAGAATTAGAAGAACTTTAACATAAAAAATTTTCAACAAAATCGCTTGACACAAACATTTTTTTTTTAATATTTTGAGACAAAAAGTGGATTATTGTATTGAAAAATACGTCAAATAATTCTCAACATATTTTTGATCAAAAGAACCAAAAAAAACCGACATTTGAAAAAAAAAAAAAAAGTTAAAATCCGTCAATTTTTGACGGTTATATGAATGTTTTCAGTCAAAATCAATAAAAATCAATATTTCGAGAACGCCCAGCTGAAAAAATTTGAAAAAATTAACTAAAGTACTTTTTGACATGTACAAAAAGATAGAATTTTTTCAGATGAATCAAAAAATATAAGTTCCAAAACCGTCTGAATTGGCGTGGAATGCCCCATACATAAATCACCGTATCATTTGGAAGATATCAAGAGTGTCCTAAAAAAATTTATAATTTCTGATAAATTCATACTTAGATGAAAAATTTCATACTTCAGTATCGAGAGAATGAATTTATGATTTATCAGATAAAAAATTTATATTCAATATATGCGCCGAGAACCCTTTCCATGGAAGGCCTGGTGACAAGAGAGAATGCCTATGTTTCAGCATAGCCCAGGTAGGAATTGACGATCGGAACAAGCCTTGCTCAGCCTTTGTCCAAGGCTGAGGCTGAGTAGTCTAAGGCTCAGATGACAAGGCTGAAACAAGCCTTGATGAGCCTTAAAATGATAAGATCATCCCAAGGTTGGAAACTGAGGCTTTCCCCAACACTCAGATCTAAGTCTGAAATGAGGGTGAACCGTTCAAGACAATGGGGCTGTAGAATGTTTAAACAATTGTTTAACATTAATTACTATCGAATTATAAGGCTTTCATGAGATAAATCAGCTCAAATAGTATTGAAAATAACATTAATATGGAAAAAAAAAATTCTCCGGCTTGGGTTCGAACCCACGACCATTGATTCTAAAAATTTTTAATGATAAAAAGGCTATTTTATTATTAATTATCCTCGACCCGATTGGTATGAATATATTTATTCAGATGCCGCGTCCAGATGTTGTTCCCCAGAGAAGATCGTCCTGGTGCCGCTGTTGTCCAAGATATCCACCGAAGGACTGTGCTCGGAACATGCATCTAGCCCACTAGGCTATTTCACTGACTTGAGTTCATAGGACATACACCCGAATTATAAAGTGACTCAATCTTTTCTCTCATTGACACTCTAAAACTCTATGTTCATATATTTCATTTTTTATCCTTCCAATGTTATAATGATAATTTTATTCAATTATCTATCCGCTTAAATAATTAATAACAGAATTTTGTCGGTTTGAATCGAAATCAGGCTTAGCCCAAGACTGAGACAAGCCTTGAATGAGGCTCAATGAAATATTCCAAAAATCACACAAAAAAATGGAATTTACCTATTAACACTAATATTGTTATTGTTATTGCAATAATAATGGGGAAATTCCTATCTAATGAGTGGAGGCTGGCCCAAGACTCGTCCACCCTTCAGAATGAAGCCTTTGTAGAGGAAGCCTCAATCGAGGCTGATTCAAGCCTAGGTTGAAATTTGAAATTGAAGGAATGAAAACTCATAATCTCAGCCTAATTTTGACGACAAGAACAAGCCTGGCAGAGGCTTGGTTCCCCAAGCCTCAGTGCGCCAAGGTTAGTAAGGGGCTGTACTCGTCGTCAGCCTGGGCGCTTCCTACCTGGGAGAGATCCCAAGCTAATACTAATTCCTAAACACGAAAATTGAGAACATTTTTCTGATCGCTAATCAGTTCACGAGTGAAGCGGAAGAACAGGTTAAGTCGATTTTCGTCGAAAATAAGATTCCATGAGAATTCGCTTCAGAATGTATGGACACATTTCCGCAGGAAGGATTTGGCTGAATATGATCATTTAAGGCCTCATTTTTGAACATGCATAACAGGTTCAGTTCACTTTTCGCAATTTTTAAGAAAAGATGTAAGTTATTTCGACTTAAGGGGGGACCACGGTGAAACCCGGGATGAAAAAAATCGAGTCCTTCAGTGGTCGAAAGATTCCTGTCCCGGTCTCTGACAGAGTCCCTATTCGCGCCATGGCAGGGACTTTCTAGAGACATCTTGCTGACCTCCCGTACGGGACATGTGTCTCTTCTACAGGGACTCTCAATCCTTGCTCGACGAACCGGAGTCCTTACTTGAGAGACTCACAGTCTCTCAAATAAGGAGTCCTTCAGTCTTCCTTTGAGAGCCATCAGTCTTTCTATTTTTTAAAAAAACATTCATTTTTATACATATTTTTTTTATTAAAAAATACATTAATCAATATTTTAGATGATAATAGATTGTTGAATGCGACTTAGTTTTTGATAAGACTCAAATATATCCATTTTACCCCTATGTCCGTTTTACTCCACTTTCCGCTAATATTGAGAATTTTAATTAAAGTCAAATACGAAAAAAATAATGATTTCACGTTTTCCAAAAATTATGAAAATTGAGAATTTGAAAATTATTAAGTTAAAATGGAAAGAATGATTCATTTCTCAGTCTCTTTCATAAGGACTTATGTCTTTGCAAATCTTTATGAATCTACTGAGAGCCCAGTAAAGATAGAAGTCCTCAGGGGAGAGACCAGCAAAGATAAAAGTCCTTACGGGAGAGACACGAGGGACACTATAGAGACAGTGGCGGGACTTGCGAGACACTCCAGAGACCGAAAAGTCTTTCTGGGAGTCTTTGAAGACCGTAAAAGACTCTCAAAAGACTCAAAAATTTTATCCCGGGAATTCAAAAGTCTTTGGTTGATGGAGGGATCCATCGAGTGACATTTGGCACACGATGGGATGTGTCAAGAAAGCTAAAAAATACTGAACACAATCCTTTTTGCCCCGTATTTCAAGATAGAACGTCATTATTCGGCTTCATCTTGATAATGCCTCATGGACCACGAATTTGATCCGATTCAGATTTTCTTTTCTTTCAAATATTCGTTAGCATTTCGAGGATAAAATTGGGTATCCGTTCTGCATTGCAGATTATAGATCACGAGAAAATGAATTTTTTCCATTCACTCATTCTCTGCTCGAAATTTTTTCAATTGAAAAAAATTCGTTGAATTGAGAAAAACTCATTTTCTAGTGATCTATGATCTGTAATATAGAATGGATACCCAATTTCATTCTCGGAAAGCAAACAAATATTTGTAAAAAAAAAAAATTCCAATCGGGTCAAAATTGTGGTCCATCCCATGTAGGGGTGTCCAACTTGGCCAATTTTCGGCACAACCTTGGGCAACCTATCTCCGATGTTGGGAAAAAGGAATGGCCGATATTCGGGCCGATGTTGGGATGTCACTCGGGCGTGATGTTGGTCCGAATGTTTGCCCAATGTTAGGTGCCTATCTAGCGCCAATGTATTGGCATTGTATATTTGTCTAATTGTCTTTTTTAATTAATTTCAAAGGCTGTAAAATGCAATACAAATACAAATATCAATATTATGTCGATACCTGAATTTAGATATCATTTTTTACCAAAAAAAACAATTCCTGCAGCGGTATACGAACCCAGGACCATAAGGTTGTCAATCCGGAACTCTACGAATTCAGCCCCCGTGAGTTAACATAATTTTAGTTGAAAATTTGATCCTGATACATCAGTTGCCGCCTCATTTCCTCAGGCAAATTGAAGTTATTTAAGAGTGTTAAGAGATAATTTAATTACTGAAAATAATCAAATTATCTTCAGATTTTATCTATTAACGGAACGTCAACGACGGATATACTTGCCAATATTCAGCCAAGCAAAGGCCGACAAGTCCTTTGCCAATAATGGGTCATCTATATTGGGCCGAACATTGTATTCACTCTTAGAACCAATGTCGGTAACTGAAGTTTGAGCCAAGGTTCAGTCCAATCTCGACATATCATATATCGGTTTATGAACTTAAGACCAAGGCTCGGCCCAACATTGGGCGAAACATCGGGACCAACATCGCGCCCGAGTGACATCCCAACATCGGCTCGAATATCGGCCAGTCCTTTTTTCCCCAACATTAGAAAAATAATATAAGCCCGATGATCGGCCGTGTTGGCGAACATGAGCAAACCCTACATGGGATGGGGCATTATTCAAATGAAGCCGAATAATGATGTTTGATCTTGAAATACGGGGCAAAATGGTTTGCGTTCAAAATTTTTTAGGTTTTTTGATACACCCCATCGTGTGCCAAATGTCACTCGATGAATCCCTCCATCAATCAAAATGACGGTGAAACTGGCCTCCATCCTCCAATTTTAAAAATGCCGTACTTTTGGTTGAGACTGTACTCGAATAGGCTGAAATGCATAAAATTGGTGGAATAACGAGAAATTTTTTAAAAATCTGACAATATTTCAGGTGGAGCGTGAACCACCCCCAAATTAGATAAGAGCATCCCCAACGACGATCTAATTTTCTAAACATGGAAAAAAAATATTTTTATCTCTCATTTTCAATATTATTTGACTCGTTTAATCACTTGACATTTTGAAATGAGAGAATTTTTTTAATTCTGAAAAAAATCCAGAGAGTACTCGAACTACCCCTGGAAGTGATGAGATCATTCCCAACGACGATCTAATTTTCTAAACCTGGGAAAAAAAATATTTTCATTTCTCATTTTCAATATTATTTGACTTGTTTAATCACTTGACATTTTGAAGTGAGAGAAATTTTTTTTAATTCTGAAAAAAATTTGGAGAGTACGTGAACTACCCCTAAACGTGATGTGATCATCCCCATCGACGATCTAATTTTCTAAACCTAGGAAAAAAAATATTTTCATCTTTCATTTTCAATATTATTTGACTCGTTCAATCACTTGAGATTTTGAAGTGAGAGAAATTTTTTTTAATTCTGAAAAAAATCCAGAGAGTCCTCGAACTACCCCTGAGAGTGATGGGAACATCCCCAACGACGATCTAATTTTCTAAACCTGGGAAAAATAATATTTCAATTTCTCATTTTCAATATTATTTGACTCGTTCTATCACTTGAGGTTGTGAAATGAGAGAAATTTTTTTTAATTTTGAAAGAAATCTGGAGAGTACGTGGACTACCCCTAAGTGTGATGGGATCATCCCCATCGACGATCTAATTTTCTAAACCTGGGAAAAAAATATTTTTATCTCTCATCTTCAATGTCATGTAACTCGCTCTATGACTTCAGTTTTTGAAGTGAGAGAAATTTTTTTTAATTCTGAAAAGAATCTGGAGAGTACGTGAACTGCCCCTGAATGTGATGAAATCATCCCCAACGACGATCTAATTTTCTAAACCTGGGACAAAAAATATTTTAATTTCTCATTTTCAATATTATTTGACTCGTTCAATCACTTGAGATTTTGAAGTGAGAGAAATTTTTTTTAATTCTGGAAAAAATCCGGAGAGTACGTGAACTGCCCCTGAATGTGATGAAATCATCCCCAACGATGATCTAATTTTCTATACCTGGGAAAAAAATATTTTTATCTCTCATCTTCAATGTCATGTAACTCGCTCTATGACTTGAGGTTTTGAAAAGGTTTCCCAGGTTTAGAAAATTAGATCGTCGATGGGGATGATCACATCATGTTCAGGGGTAGTTCATGTACTCTCCAGATTTTTTTCAGAATTAAAAAAAATTTCTCTCACTTCAAAATGTCAAGTGATTAAACGAGTCAAATAATATTGGAAATGAGAAATGAAAATATTCTTTACCCCAGGTTTAGAAAATTAGATCGTCGATGGGGATGATCCCATCACATTTAGGGGTAGTTCACGTACTCTCCAGATTTTTTTCAGAATTAAAAAAAAATTCTCTCACTTCAAAATCTCAAGTGATTGAACGAGTCAAATAATATTGAAAATGAGAGATGAAAATATTCTTTTTCCTAGGTTTAGAAAATTAGATCGTCGATGGGGATGATCACATCATGTTCAGGGGTAGTTCATGTACTCTCCAGATTTTTTTCAGAATTAAAAAAAATTTCTCTCACTTCAAAACCTCAAGTCATACAACGAATCAAATAATATTGAAAATGAGAGATGAAAATATTTTTTTTCCCAGGTTCAGAAAATTAGATCGCCGTTGGGGAGGATCTCATCACTCTCAGGGGTAGTTCGAGTACTCTCTGGATTTTTTTCAGAATTAAAAAAAATTTCCCTCACTTCAAAATCTCAAGTGATTGAACGAGTCAAATAATATTGAAAATGAGAAATGAAATTATTTTTTTTCCCAGGTTTAGAAAATTAGATCGTCGATGGGGATGATCCAATTACATTTAGGGGTAGTTCACGTACTCTCCAGATTTTTTTCAGAATTAAAAAAAATTTCTCTCACTTCAAAACCTCAAGTCATACAACGAATCAAATAATATTGAAAATGAGAGGGGAAAAGATTTTTTTTCCCAGGTTCACAAAATTAGATCGTCGTTGGGGATGATCCCATCACGTTGGGGATGATTCCATCATATTTGGGGGTAGTTCGAGCACTCTCCAGATTTTTTTCAGAATTAAAAAAAATTTCTCTCACTTCAAAACCTCAAGTCATACAACGAATCAAATAATATTGAAAATGAGAGATGAAAATATTCTTTTTCCTAGGTTTAGAAAATTAGATCGTCGATGGGGATGATCACATCACGTTTAGGGGTGGTTCACGTACTCTCCAAATTTTTTTCAAAATTAAAAAAAAATTCTCTCACTTCAAAATGTCAAGTGATTAAACGAGTCAAATAATATTGAAAATGAGAAATGAAAATATTTTTTTTTCCAGGTTTAGAAAATTAGATCGTTGTTGGGGATGATCCCATCACATTTGGAGGTAGTTCGAGTACTCTCTGGATTTTTTTCAGAATTAAAAAAAATTTCTCTCACTTCAAAATTTCAAGTGATTGAACGAGTCAAATAATATTGAAAATGAGAAATGAAAATATTTTTTTCCTAGGTTTAGAAAATTAGATCGTCGTTGGGGATGATCCCATCACATTTAGGGGTAGTTCGAGTATTCTTTGGATTTTTTTCAGAATTAAAAAAAATTTCTCTCACTTCAAAATTTCAAGTGATTGAACGAGTCAAATAATATTGAAAATGAGAGATGAAAATATTCTTTTTCCTAGGTTTAGAAAATTATATCGTCGATGGGAATGATCCCATCACGCTTAGGGGTAGTTCACGTACTCTCCAGTTTTTTTTTAGAATTAAAAAAAAGTTCTCTCACTTCAAAATTTCAAGTGATTGAACGAGTCAAATAATATTGAAAATGAGAGATGAAAATATTCTTTTTCCTAGGTTTAGAAAATCAGATCGTCGATGGGGATGATCACATCACGTTTAGGGGTAGTTCACGTACTCTCCAAATTTTTTTCAGAATTAAAAAAAATTTCTCTCACTTCAAAATGTCAAGTGATTAAACGAGTCAAATAATATTGAAAATGAGAAATGAGAATATTTTTTTTCCCAGGTTTAGAAAATTAGATCGTCGTTGGGGATGATCCCATCACTTCCAGGGGTAGTTCGAGAACTCTCTGGATTTTTTTCAGAATTAAAAAAAATTTCTCTTACTTCAAAATGTCAAGTGATTAAACGAGTCAAATAATATTGAAAATGAGAGATAAAAATATTTTTTTTCCATGTTTAGAAAATTAGATCGTCGTTGGGGATGCTCTTATTCAATTTGGGGGTGGTTCACGCTCCCCCTGAAATATTTTCCGATTTTCAAAAAATTTCTCGTTATTCCACCAATTTTATGCATTTCAGGCTATTCGAGTACAGTCCCAACCAAAAGTACGGCATTTTTAAATTTGGAGGATGGAGGCCAGTTTCACCGTCATAGCATGTCTGTATGTGTGTGTGTGGTTGTGTGTCTAAGTGCATTGACATGTCTCGTCATTTTCTCTGGAACGGCTATACTTAGCGCTCTCAAAATTTGACAGTATATTTCCTCTGTGCACCTACGACATAACTTCGCTCATGCGCATCCATTTGCGCCTGCGCATGTTACTTTGGTCACTGCGAGAATGATCGAGAAATCGAATTTTCACAAAACTACACTCTAAAATGATTATTTCTCATCAATTACGAAGCATTTAATTATGTGAAATCAGTGTAATCAACTTGAATGTCAATTCTATTCAACAATTTGACGTACAGCACTTAAGATTTTACGTAAATAAAGAATCGAAGTATCTCGAATCAAACTCTCGACGTTTCGGACCGAGAGTTCCAGAAACTAGCTCTATAATATATAAGCAGTCCACTCGGCGCTGCGAGTCAGTCTAACTTTTGAATTCAAAGAGTAAGCATTTCTCATACAGTGAAATAAGCATTTATTAAAATCACATTTTATTTCCTGTGGTAAAGTGTATAATTATTGTGATAGTAAGAAAAATCATATTTGAGAAAACCATAGTTGAGAAAATCATCTTTGAAAAAATCACCTTTGAGAAAATCACCTTTGAGAAAATCATCTTTTGTCTTTTTTTGTGTTATTAGAAAATCACCTTTTATTAACCAAAGTTTATATTAATTTAAGTCTGTAAAATACGTTAGTTAATAAATCAACTGTTACAACCTGACTCTCTGCTTATTCTCAACAAGCAGCATCGGTTGAATAGTGCTCGAGAAAAATAGAATTTTCAAAAAAGCGTTTTTTTTCATTTTCTTGATGAAAAATGAATTCGTAGCCTCCAGTCTGGGCTATGATGTTCATCTCATTAGAACTCACATTTTTCACTCTGGCTAAATTTTTCTCTGATTTTTCATTTTGGAAATGATTTCAATTTTAGTGATTTTCAGTTCAGAGTTTAGCGGGACGATTATTCGACAAGTGTTTGAGCTAAAGACTCCAAATTTTGTTAGTTTATATATCTGATGAAGGTACAGTTTGGTATTGAGTCTAGGCGAAACTCGTCCAGTCGTTTCTGAGATATTTGCAAAAAATGATTTTCTTCTAAAGGCGTATTTCGCAAAAACTACTGGGCTGATTCACACCAACTCGTACTCAAAGAATTTGTTATAGTGAAGGGAATGAACTCTCTAGATTTCCAATTTATGGTCAATTACTTTTTTTGTTAAGAAAAAAATTAACTTTTTTATAAAAAATCAGAAATTCCAATTTTTCTTCATTTTTTTCCTGAGAACACATATAGTTTTCAATTCATGATAATAAAATATATACTTTTCCGCATAAAATCAGATCATTTTCATCCGGAAATGACGATTAAAAAACATAGTCTGCGTCTGTTAACCCTCTGACTCGACAAACGCACGAAAGTGTATCGGTGTGAGAAGAGAGGGGGACAGCCAATCGTGCGTGCCTGTATGATTGTAGTAGTGCGTGACATCACGATGGCAGCCCCCACTCTCGGCAATCAAGGTACGAAGTTATTCACACAAACGGTTGGGGCCCCATCGAGTGCAAAATATTTCTTTAATGTTTCAAAAAAATCGACATATTTTTGTGGAATTCTGCAAATATGAATAATAAAAAAAGAAAAGTTATCAATGATGAGAATTCAGAGCCTAAGTGTTCAGGATTAACGGTTTTATTAGTATTCGGGAGCGCCGTGAAAGATCGTACGGTATTGTTGCCACGCGTATCTCAGTGCCGTCACGTGACTTTCGCCATCCCTCCTTGCGCTCTGGTCGGTGGTGGGGACTCGGCGGTCGAGTCATAGGGTTAACATAAGTTAACGTAATTCATGTTAATTAAAATGATCATTATTGGATTAGAGATTGAAAATTCCATTCGGAAGCCTATAGGCAGTATACTGCCAATTGGATTGGCAGAATATTAAATCTAAGAATTCAAATAACCCACAAGAAGCTAACGCCTGCTCGTTATTACGAGAAATACCCTTAGATCAGCGAAAATGAGTAAATGCTGTGGGTCTCATCGTTAGCATGAGGCCCAAAACGCGCGAAAATTCTACGGATATTTTCATGGCTAGCTTCAGCGACATTTCAACCGATTCTGCACTGAAATTTTGGTGACGGCATTTTGCATAAGGAAGAGCTCATGTAGAAAACCGAAATAGGCCCGCAATTCGGGCAATGTCGAATTGCCGAGTTTCGATATAGGAAAACTGTATTGGTCCGAACTCCTAGCCAATAATGGTATGTCACAGCGGCACGAAAGCGAAAACTAAATAGGGCGTACATCGTATCCGATTTCGACTCGATATAGGGTTTTGATTTAGGCCCGAATGTCGGGCTACATTCGATGTGACGAATTTCGACTTAGTGCTACGATATACGCCCAACATCGAGTCCCATATCGAACTCGACAGACGCTTAATAATATAAAAACAATTTTTAAACATAAAATAAAAAGAAAATTATCATTTTTTTTCTAAGATTCTGTAATTTCATATCTTTATTAGTTATATTTCACTCTATTGGACTTTGACAGAATCGTACTGTCTATATGAATCTAAAAATCATTTGATCTCAAATTCATATCGATATTCATATTGTTTAGATGGATATCCTCATTAACAGGAATATAATAACAAAAGTGAAGTAAGAACCGAGAAACGAAACTACATATTTCTCACAATGGAATATTCATTTTTTGACACGAACTTCTTCTATTTTTGAAAATTGAAGTTTTATTTGAGTATTATTTCTTCCTCTATTGATAATCGAATGATTTGATGGCAGAAGGGGAAGATTTTTTTCTCGATCAATTTTTATGTCTATTCTATTTTACATATATATATTATTTTTATTTTTTTTAAATTTAGTTCACGAATTAATCGTTAGTAAGAAGAATAATTGAAGGAAAATCAATTGTGGCGTGATCGTTATGTTGGAAAATAAAAAAATATGAAGAATAATCAAAAAGAAAAATTATTAAAAAATAAACGATTGTAAAAAATTATTGGGCGATTTCAAGGCTGACATCGATAGGAATTCGTACCGCGGGTGGAGCGATGTTGGAAATATTTTTGTCAAAAGTAGAGCAGCCGAACTTTGGTTACGTGAATTACGTTCGATAATCGTTTCGAATTAGTTGTGCGGATAAGGGTGTCATGACTTCGGTCCGAATTTCGGATAGATATAGGGTTCCCGATATTCGGCTACTCGATATAGAATCGAGTTACGATACTCACTCACTATCCCAATATACAGGGCTTGACGTTGGGAAGAATATCGGGCTTATTCGTGGAACCAATCCCCACGTCCCGATATTGTTTCGTACTTTGGCCGTTGATCGACTTGCCCAAAATCGTATGAAAAAATTTGGCCCGAACATCCGCCACCCTGTGGATGTCGGGAAACCCTACATGGGAGAAATGCTCTGAAATTTTCAGGGTGCTGAGTATGGCCGTTCCAGAGAAAAAGACAATATATATTGGAACACTAAAACACCCACACACATAGTCAGACAGACATGCTTCAAAAATATGACTATCAATTATTCGGATCGTTTGCAGTCATATTCCGATGAAAATTCGAAATCCAAAAATGTGGCGTTTACAATCCCAAGTGGAAATTGGTTACGGCTAGCCTGATTCATTATCAATTTAGGATCAGTACGAGATAAGCCTAAGCCTATTCAGGAAACACTGATCAAGAACTTATCAGTTCTATATCAGGGTTACCTGAATATGGAAATACTGATCAAATACGGATCCTATCCATATCCGGAAAAACTTAATGTTATAGTATGTAGAGAAGCTATCTCGTCAGTTAGGCCCTACTGATCCAAAACTTATCCGGCTCGCACCAGGGTTGCCTTAATAGGGAATGCTAATAGAATACGGATCCAATTCTTATCCGGAAAAACTTAACGTTGTAGTATTTAGAAATGCCAACCCTCATTCAGGCGTTACTGATCTAAAACTCATCCATCTCGGATCAGGGTTCACTTAATAGGGATTGTTCCTGAAATACGGATCCTATTCGTCTCCAGAAAAACTTAATGTTGTAGTATGTAAAAAAGTCATCCCCTCAGTTAAGCCTTACTGATCCAAAACTTATCCGCCTCACACCAGGGGTTCCTTAATAGGAAATACTGATAGAATACGGATCCAATGCATATCCGGAAAAACTTCACGTAGTAGTATTCAGAGAAGCCAACCCTCATTCAGGCCTTACTGATCTATAACTTATCCGTCTTGGATTAGGGTTTCCTTAATAAGGAAAGCTGACGAAATGCGGATCCTATTCGTATCCGAAAAAACGTAATGTTGTAGTATGTAGAAAAGCCATTTCCTCGATCAGGCCTTACTGATGCAAAACTTATCCGTGTTGGATCAGGCTTCCCTTAATAAGGAATGCTGATGGAATACGGATCCTATTCGTACCCGGAAGAACTTAATGTCATAGCATGTAGGGAAGCCATCTCTTCAGTCAGGCCTTCCTGATGCAAAACTTATCCGTCTTCGATCAGGCTTCCCTTAATAAGAAATGCTGATGGAATACGGATCTTATTTATATCCGAAAGAACTTGATAAGGTGATCCTAAAAAAATCTAAGTCCGATCAGTTCATCCTGATCCGGAGATGTTCCGGGTAGTATCAGGTTCCCCGGATGTTCATTTGTTTTTATTAATTTCTTCACAATCACCTAATTAGTTATTCTGAGCTCCCAGGTTTAATATTGTACGCCGAATATCCGTTAATGCCCCCTTTATAGAAAAAGGTAATGTAGATGATTAGGCCGACTGATACTATAACTGTGTCATAGTCTAGTGGTTAGCGTGTCGACTTAGTGTGCGGAAGGTTCCGGGATCGAATCCACCCAAGTGTAGATTAATTTCTTAATTTAAAATCTGTTTTCACCGAAAAAATGTCATCTCACGTTCAAATACAATGTATACATGTAATAAATAATGTGATAAATATCAATGAGTGATAAATGTAATAAATAAATATACGGCACATACTCCCACTGATTAAACGAAATATTTTTTGTTATTTAGATCCCTGATACTATTAGTATCAGGATTCCTGATACTAACAGTTCCAGGCTATTTGATCAGTTACTGATCAGGCATGTAACGCTATTTTGGGATACTATTAGGATCAGGAATCCTGATACTCATAGTATCAGGGATCCCTTATGCTATCGGCATCCGGATACGTGATACTATTAGTATCAGGATTCCTGATCCTAATAGTATCCGAAACAGCGTTACATACCTGATCAGTCACTGATCCAATAGCCTGATCAGTTACTGATTACAAATCAGTATTGCCGGATCAGTAACTGAACATAAACTTACCAGAATTTCCACTCGGGATGCTTCTATTCGGAAGCGAGAAGAAACAGCTATGGTGGCAGACATGAGGAGGAGGGATATTGGGACATAACTTGAATTTCTTGTAATTTTGGGGAGTTGAGTCGACATAACTTAAATTTTTTTCCAAACATTTGAAGTTAAGTCGTTAAAATTATAGAATAAAAAGACTGCCGATAATGATAGCTTTTGAATATCTGAATTGACTGCGGATCAATGATGTCCATCATGAATGTAGCGCATAATCGTAATCGCATCATCATTTTACGGTTTTTCGGCTCTCCTGTAAAATTCACTTTTTTTCGGCTTAATTTGCTATTCCACTTCACTCGTGAGTTAATCACTTATTGAAAATCATCATAATCATTCTTTTACTTCCTTTCAGATTTTCCAAAATAAATGATTACCTTAAATATTGTCAAGGTCATAGAAAAGAAAAGGAAATTTATTGCGAGATGGGCTCGTGATGCAATTGAAATATATTCCGAACTGTATGCACACACATATATACTGAGCTCTCACGGTCATAACGCTACGTCGCGCGATGATGCCATCTTAAGAAGATTCTACAATGGCCGCAACGCAATGAATTCCGTACGAAATCTTTGCGGCTGGCTTATGTTTGCGGAAGAATGCCGTATGGCAACGGACGCATTCCCTGCCAAATAATATTAGTAACCTCACAACAAAGTCTAAATCCGGGTTTTTTTTACAAAGCTGAAGCCTCTATGAAAAAAATTGGAAAAAATCACTCATTAATATAGACATATTAGAACATCTTTTCATATTTTTTTAGATTTTTTCATGAAGACCTTTACTCTGAAAAAAAATTTATAATGATTCTGTTTTTTCCTAGTCCATTTTTAATTTTTATCAATATCGGCATATTAATGAAAGCGTTAGCTATCTTATTTATTCGATCTGTTCAAAAAAATTGAAGTAATGAATTAATTTTTACTTGAAAGAGAAGTGAAGAGACAATTCCCGAGTCGAAGATTTCAGCTTCATTTCGGCCTCATACTGAGGTTTGGGCTGAGGTTGATGAGACTAAAATGAGGCTCGTGGCATAGGAAAAATATTTGCATCTACGGTCTCATTTCACCCTCAGATTGCTCAGTATTTCCCTTTTAGACGTCCAGAGGCTGATATGAGGCTTAGCTTTACAGCCGGGAAAGAGCCTCTTCGATCTCAAAATTTATTTTCGCGCTGCCCCTTGCCTCTCTCCTTCCCATTTGTATTCACTGCTCTCAAAATAAATCTTAAAAATTATGAATTAAAGAAATCATTATTATTTGTTTTTTGATGACATTTTCTACTCGGAAAAAGTATACATGTGAATGTTACATTTCGCCTATCATGGCATGTTTCCTTGTCCACTTGATCGTGATTACGAGCTGAAACATAAATTGACAATGGATGTTAATTTTTTATTATTAGATTTTGGAGGACATGTTGCAAATTGAGTGAGATACTGTGATTGAGCCTTAATTCTTTTTTGTAGTTCTCCAAATGCTCTACAAGAAAGCTTGAAAGTAGAATTGCTTCATCTCGCTTAATTTCCGAGATATTCTTCGGAAAACTACTTAATAGTGAAGAGATAAAACGGAATGTCAATTTTTTATCATTTGTTTTCTGAGAATATCTTGCAAACTGATAAGAGAGTAGTTTTGCCTCAATTCGTTTTTGTAACTATGAAATCTATGAAAGAGTCATCTATGAAATCGTAGGATTAAATTTTACAAGAGTAAACTTACCACCAAATGTGAGCACTTTTACGTCATTCTTTGTGGTTCGTTCACTGGCTTTGTCCTTCCATCGAAGTGTCCTCATATCACCCACACTTGGTTATTCTTCCCTTGTAATTTCACTGAACTAACGTCCTTTTAAGGAATATTCACCCAAAAAATGAGCACTAACATTGGTTTTCGTGACTTGACTGGATCTTTTTTGAATTTGCCGCGCACGACATTGTGTCCAATCAACACTCATCTATTACACAACACACTTGGAATTTGCAGTCATAGTCAAATGATATTGATAATTTTAATTTAGAACGGAATAGAAAATTCACTCGATGAAGCCTGCTAAGTCAACGATGTTTCCGAGCTGGAGTTCAACTGGCTACTGTAAGGTAAACGAAAATATTCTTTTCTCTGAAAATGGTTGACAAGTTTTGTTGAGAAAGAACAACGTTGCATTGTACGACTTTCAGGCGCACATGTGTTTACTGCAACGGAATGCTGTTGGAAAAAAATTGGGAAAAAGGATGGTAGAATTTTACAACCACGGTCAATGGGTTCTTGGAAAGAGTCGACCGAGGACTGCGATGGGAAAAATTGAGAAAAATAGTGTATTGAGGCTCATCTGAGGTTAACGAGATTTCGGATACCCAAAAAAGTATGGATGGCTGTAGGAAAGAGACTGCAGAGGCTCAAATATGGTTCCAAGTGCTCTTGAGTCTCACCTGAGCCTCACATCTGAGTTCTCAGCGGTCTACGAGGGCAGTTAGAGGTTGAATGAGAGTAATGAGGTCTATTTCGAGGCTGAAATCTTCGACTCCTTAAGGAGCGAAATTGAAGTAGAGTTCCGATTGATTTGATTTCATACATTTTTTTATTCCTTTCAAATTAATTTGCATTATTAATAATACATATTCATAATTACAGAGAACACATTATTTTGAA
This sequence comes from Aleiodes leptofemur, assembly GCA_963942555.1. Lineage (NCBI taxonomy): Eukaryota > Metazoa > Arthropoda > Insecta > Hymenoptera > Braconidae > Aleiodes > Aleiodes leptofemur. The sequence continues at coordinate 8,123,105 of OZ012612.1, forward strand.
AAATACATAGTTTACATTTGAAGGTAATCAATAGCCCGAGTCGAAAAATAAGTCGTCGTAGGATGTAGTTTTGACTGCTTCGAGTGTCATTTCTTTTGTTCTCTGACCTTTTTCCATGTCTTCATTTAACGTTTTTCAACATCAAAGACTTCAACAATTTTGGAGGGAGTCAAAAAACTTCAATTTGACGTCCGCTATCGTCGTTTTACCTTTTCCTGCAACATCATACGACACTAAAATGAAGATTCGGAACGTCAACCGGAGAAAAACATCATATACTTATCGAATTGGTGTTACGGGTCTTCAAAAAATTTTGACCTGCGCCGGGAACGGAGGGTCACAGGTATAATAATCATAAAAATTTTATTGTCCCCCCTACAACTTCTAAGAGAAGGATGGGTTATCATTTGGGCAGGGTAAATTTCCCTTCATTCAGGAACTTAGAAAATTTTCAAACTCCATTGGACTTTGAAAAATTTTAGTTTTCGTTGAAATTAAATTTTTTTATCTTACTGTGGGCTCAAAATTTTGATTCTCTTTCAGAGGCTGGATTTAATGAAATATCAAGTAAAGAAAAAATTGTTGAAAATTTTGATTTTTTAAATTGACCTATATTTTATGCGTTTCTCAGGTAACAAAACCCGCAATGGTCTAAGGGCTGCCAGTATGCCGTACTGGGTACAGCTATGGCTCGTACATGTGGTCCTTTTTTTTTCATCCGGTTTTTCCCATTTTTATTAGAGTGGGTGGTAAAATAAAATATACCGAAAAGTACGAAGGTTCGAGGTATTTTATCGCCATCTCCGAAAAATTAAAAGACAGAGGCATCGAAAATTCAGTCTTAAACCAACCCTTGTGAGGAGTGCATCGTTCAAGGCAGTTTAAGTGAATTTATGTGTAAAGTGTTGTGCTGTTCAGCGTGTCGTAATTTCTGCATTAAGTTTTTGGATAGGGAAAAACAAAAGTGATATTCTGTCTGTTAATTTAATTCAAGACACAACTTTTTTGTATTAGGATTGAAGACGCTGTTACCATGGTGGAGCCCAGTTACCGGACATACCCCAGTTTACGGACGAAGCGGCAAGATATACTAATAATCAATATTTGCGTGAGGAAACCAGATTTTTCAATACTTACAAAGTGTCAATATAAAAATCAATTGAATTGTTTGATTCACTGAAATGAAATCTTTCACCATTTTAATAAGTTAATTCTCACTGTCCAGATACTAGTGCCATTCCCTTAACTTTCCGATAACTGGTGCTTCCATGGTATTTTTGAAATATGTAAAATATAATTTATATGATGTATTAGATATATTTACGTGCTCAGATACATGATATGTTAGATGCATAGACGTATTAGATTAGAAGGAGACGGAGAAAGAATTTCAGAACTTTAAGATTTTCATCATTCTTCATTGAAATAGCCTGCCTTCAGTGATCTGTATGTTTATATTTTTCCCAATTCAAGCGTAAATAAATGAACTAAATTTTCAATTATCAAATGAGTGGTTTTAATCGCGCAAAAAAATGGGGAAACCCCATTAGAGAGAGATAGACATATCCTTCAAGGGTCATAAAAATGAAACTATCCAACGTCAACTTGAAGCCAAAAGACGTGCTACCCTCATTAAATATTGATGTCGAACGATGTTTTTTGATGTTATGAGTCGTCCTTTTTGAGTAACGACGATACAAAACGATATGTTGACACCAAATGATTTCAATACTTTTATGACTGCTACCGAAATGGGCGTCATTTGACTTCACGTTGATGTTGGAAATCTTCGAAATACCTCCGAAAATGAGGACACTTTTGATGTCAAAACTACATCTTATGAGGCCTTATTTTTCGACTCGGGAGCTCATGGAAAAAGTACCATTGAGAGACAAATCTCTCCAGTGGATACGCGTCCAGCTCCTGAAGATGATGGTTTTTTTGTTATGTTTCTTAGCAAATCGATACTTCACCACCTGTATCCAAAAAGAAACGGCAATTAATATTCATCAACTTAAATTTTCTTTAAAGGGTATAGCCGGGTCTGCATGGCTGATCTGCCCCCACGGCCTTTTCGATTCGCACTTGGGTGATCGATTTGACATCAAATAAAAGTAATTCAGCTAAATTTTCAGCTCTCTATCTCAAACCATTTTCGAAAGAAAACCTCTTTTTTCGATTCTATTCTTTGTTTTATAGTAAAGTTCAGAATGAATGAATGGTGATTTTTTTGCCGATTCTCGGGAGTCGAAAGAATGAAAAAAAAATTTATTATGAATCTCCGATGGAAATCCGATTTTTAAGAACAGAAAGAAAACTATAATAATTTTTTTTACCGTGTTATTCAAAAGTGTCAATCGCGATTTTTTTTCAGAAAATGTCTTATATACTCCTTCACACTTAGAAATTTTTTCATTTTTTTTAAAGTAGTGGAACATTATGAAAAAAAATAAAAACTAATTTTTTTCTCAGAATCTTGCGTTTAAACGCATTAAAATTCCTATACTACTAGAGAAATATATAAAAAAATCATTTTTCAACTGAAAATATAAAATTCACTGAAAAAAATATTCTGAAAATTAAGGAATGCATTACTTCAAAGGAAAAGAACATTAAAATTTTTTGAATTGAAGTTAAAAATTTTCTTTTTCATGCAGAAATTCGTAGAAATGAGAAACTATAATTTTTTTGCACTATTGGCAATGATTTGATGCCGTTAAGGAATGCTAATGAAAATTCTTATTTGATAAGTTATATTATATTATTCATTTCTAACAATACGTATCATCAATCATTCACATTCAATGAAATGATTTCACATTACATATATAATATAGATATATGTATAGGGGAGGGCCGGGCAAAATGACATAGCATCTTTTGAAATTCTTTTCCAATTTGACTGATTTTAAGGAGAACAAACCAATTCTACATTGTGTTTCCTGATATCATTGTTCCTGGGTGCCCACGGCTGAAATGACATAGTGGAAAGTGGGGTAAAATGGACATTGCAATAGAACAGCTCGGGATAAATTTTTAATGACTCCATTGGTAAATTAAATGAATTTTAACTGGGAAACAAGTGTTGGGATCCATTTCTTCGGAATTTCCTAAAAATTGGGGTATATTAGCCAAGATTTGATGGTAGAAATCCCTTCCATTTCATGAAAAATTTTAATTTTTATGAATATCTCCGGTTCTATTTATGGTAGGCAGGTCTTATGTAGTTGGTCTCAAAAGAAGATGAGCTCATTTCTCATCAACCTATGTGTTTGAAATTTCATTCAAATCTTTTTTTTTATTACTCATAGGCCATTTTCTGCAGATAAGTTTTTGTGCTATATTTGAAACCTCGGTTGTATTTTCCGCAGACTCCATAAATCTGTGGGAAATGAGCTGACCTTTCATTTGTGATCAGCCCCAGGTCGATGTAACCAATAAACCCGTAGATATCCGAAAAAACTGAATTTTTCAGAAGCAAAAAATGTTTCACCTTCAACCCATGTAGGGTTTCCCGACATCCACGGGGTAGCCGATGTTCGGGCCGAATTATTTTATACGATTTTAGGGAAGTCGATCAAAGGCCAAAGTACGAAACAATATCGGGGCGTGGATATTGGTTTTGCGAATAAGTCCGATATTCTTCCCAACGTCGAGCCCTGTATATAGGGATGGTGAGTTAGTATCGTAACTCGATTCTATATCGAGTAGCCGAATATCGGCAACCCTATATCTATCCGAAATTCGGACCGAAGTCATGACACCCATATCGGCACAACCAATTCGAAACGATTATCGCACGTAATTCGCGTAACCGAAGTTCGGCTGCTCTACTTTTGACAAACATATTTCCAACATCGCTCCCCCCAATTCCGCAGTACGAATTCCGATCGATATCAACCTTGAAATTGACCAATAATTTTTTACAATCGTTTATTTTTTAATAATTTTTCTTTTTGATTAATTTTTATATTTTTTTATACTCTAACATAACGATTGAAGAGTCACGCCATAATTGATTTTTCTTCAATTATTCTTCTTACTAATGATTAATTCGTGAACTAAATTTAAAAAAATATAAAAATAATAAATAAATGTAAAATAGAATAGATATAAAAATTGATCAAGAAAAAAATCTTCCCTTTCTGCCATCAAATGATTCGATTATCAATAGAGGAAGAAATAATACTCAAATAAAAACTTTAATTTTCAAAAATAGAAGAATTTTGTGTAAAAAAATGAATATTCCATTGTGAGAAATATGTAGTTTTGTTTCTTGGTTCTTACTTCACTTTTGTTATTATATTCCTGTCAATAAGGATATCCATATAAACAATATAAATATCGATATAAATTTGAGATCAAATGACTTTTAGATTCATATAGACAGTACGATTCTGTCAAAGTCAAATAGAGTGATGGTCCAGTCGGCAGCGTGCAAGTATCATCATCCGACGATCGAGGGTTCAAAACCGCCTGTGGGAACTAAAATTTGTAATTTCTAAAATGACTTTAAAATGATTGAAATTGAAATATAAATAATAAAAATATAAAATTACGGAATCTCAGAAAAAAAAATGATAATTTTCTTTTTATTTTATGTTTAAAAATTGTTTTTATATTATTGAGCGTCTGTCGAGTTCGATATGGGATTCGATATTGGGCGTATATCGAAGCGCTAAGTCGAAATTCGTCACATTGAATTTAGCCCGACGTTCGGGCCGAACTCGAAATCCTATATCGGGTCGAAATCGGATGCGATATACGCCCTATTTAGTTTTCGACTTCGCGCGGCTGTGACATGCCATTATTGGCTCGAAGTTCGCACCAATATAGTTCCCCTATATCGAAACTCGGCAGTTCGATATTGCCCCGAACTGCGGCCTACTTAAATTTCCTACATGGGAAATCTTGATAGAAAAGATGGAATTCTCAAAAATTCTGGAAAATAAATACTGGCACATGATTTCTATCAGAAACTGCCTTCGCTTTCTAACGGGATCATTAAAAAAAACTTATCGCAAATATTTTCACGGAATTCGAGCCATTTTCATAAGATAAAACATCAAAGCTGTATCCATTTTTCCCTTTATGTCTTTTCCACCCGACTCTCCTCTATCCGAAAATAGTAGGAAAACATGAATTAAGATCATATAGAAAAAAAATTCTGCAACTGTTGCAAATATTTTTCAATCTTATCATTTTTCTTCCCAAAATTTCGGTATGTCATTTCGCCCGCCCTATGTCATATTGCCCGGTGTTCCCCTATACATATATTCAATATCTATATTATATATGTAATGTGAAATCATTTCATTGAATGTGAATAATTGATGATACGTATTGTTAAAAATAAATAATATAATATAACTTATCAAATAAGAATTTTCATTTGCTTTCCTCAATGGCATAAAATCATTGCCAATAGTGCAGAAAAATTATAGTTTCTCATTTCTACGAATTTTGGCATGAAAAAGAAAATTTTTAACGTCAATTCGAAAAATTTTAATGTTCTTTTCCTTTGAAAAGATGCATTCCTTGATTTTTAAAATGGTTTTTCCAGTGAATTCTGTATTTTCAGTTGTTAAATGATTTTTTTATATATTTCTCTAGCAGTATAGGAATTTCAATGCGTTTAAACGCAAGATTTTGAGGAAAAAATTAGTTTTTATTTCTTATTTATAATGTTCCATCACTTTAAAAAAAATGATAAAATTCTTGAGTGTGAAGGAGTATATACGACATTTTCTGAAAAAAAATCGCGGTTGACACTATTGAATAACACGGTAAAAAAAATTACTATAGTTTTCTTTCTGTTCCTAAAAATCGGTTTTCCATCGGAGATTCATAATAAAAATTTTTTTTCATCCTTTCGACTCCCAAGAATCGGCAAAAAAATCACCATTCATTAATTCTGAATTTTACTATAAAACAAAGAATAAAATCGAAAAAAGAGGTTTTCTTTAGATTCTCGAAGATGGTTTGGGATAGAGAGCTGAAAATTTAGCTGAATTGTTTTTATTTGATGTCAAATCGATCCCCCAAGTGCGAATCAAAAAGGCCGTGGGGGCAGATTACCCATGCAAACCCGGCTATACACTTTGACTTCAAATGATGGAAACTTCATATTTCATATACTAGATATTTATAATCACCTGGAATTCTTCTCTTCAAGGCCCTATCAATGGCTACCCAAGCCTTTTCCTTCTCCACGTAATTGTGATAACCAGAACTACTTTCATTCCTTAATGTAGGATTTACCTTAACGACCCGAGTCGAAAAACAAGTCGTCGTAAGATGTAGTTTTGACTGCTTCGAGTGTCATTTCTTTCGTTCTCCGACCTTTTTCCATGTCTCCATTCAACGTTTATCAACATCAAAAACTTCAATAATTTTGGAGGGAGTTAAAAAACTTTAATTTGACGTCCGCTATCGTCGTTTTACCTTTTCCTGCAACATCATATGACACTAAAATGAAGATTCGGAAGGACAACCGGAGGAAAACTTCATAAGTAGTCGAATTGGTGTTATGGATCTTCAAAAAATTCTGAGCCGCGCCGTGAACGGAGGGTCACAGGTATAATAATCATGAAAATTTTATTGTCCTCCCTGAAATTTCCAAGAGAAGGATGGGTTATCATTTGGGCAGGCTAAGTTTCCCTTCATTCAGGAACTTAGGAAATTTTCAAACTCCATTGGACTTTGAAAAACTTAGTTTTCGTTGAAATTAAAATTTGTTCATCTTACTGTGGGCTCAAAATTTTTGATGCACTTTCAGAGGCTGAATTTAATGAAAAATCAAGTAAAGAAAAAATTGTTGAAAATTTTGATTTTTTAAATTGACCGATATTTTATGCGTTTCTCAGGTAACTAAACCCGCAACCATCAAAGGACTGCCAGTATGCCGTACTGGGTACAGCTATGGCTCGTACATATGGTCCCTTTTTTTCATCAGGTTTTTCCCATTTTTGTGACGAGAGGGTGGTAAAATAAAATATACCGAAAAGTACGAAGGTTCGAGGTATTTTCTCGCCATCTCCGGAAAATTGAAAGACCAGAGGCACACTGAGAGAATTTTTCGGAGTCTGGAGCTAAAAAAGTATGGTAGAAAAAAGCCATGACTATAAATATATTAGTAGCACCTATTTTGGTGTTGTACAACAATTTTCATTCTGAGAATGAATTGTCTTGAGTTCAAGTAGAATTATCGGATGGTTATCATAAATATAATTCTTTGATTCTCAGTTGTATGCGGATTTAGTTATGGCACCTGAATTTAGTTATAGCGATTTAGTTATATCGACTGCGGATTTAGTTATAGCAATGGATTGATTTCGCGGTCAATTGTATGATTAAAAATAGCTCCCCAGCACGGTTATTCTAGTTTTCTTTTAATGAAATTAAAAAAAAAAAAAAAAGAATTCAGTCTAGTGGTTCTCGAGATAGTCCGGGCGGTCACCCATCCAAGTACTGACCAGATCCAATGCTGCTTAACTTCGGTGATCGCCTGGAGTTCTCTCGTTGACTGCTGCTAATCTGAAACATAGAACTATCTCGATCCTCATTGCGCCTTTTAGGGTCTTTGGAAGAAAAAAGAAAAATAATAATGAATCGAATTTATAATAATAATCAATAATAAATCTAAAATAGTGATTTCGCCTTACATTGGAGTCTTAAAGTCGAAATACGGCGAAAGGAAGGTGAGAATCTGGCGGGACTTCTTGAACATCAAAGAAATGTATATGGAAAGTAAGTTGGAAGTCAAAATGTAGGGTGAACGAGCCCAAAAGTTTTGACTTGGGATATAATTTTAACTTACTTGAATAAATTCTTGTATTTTTTCTTCACTTTGTGTATTATTACTCTCAACAAAAATAATTACAATCGTTCAGCTATAAATTCATGCATTCTGTGTTATTTCAGCTCAAAAATCCTTTTCAACGTATAGATTATGATATAGAAATCATCAACGGAACTAAACATTTATAACAATAAGAAATTCCGACGGAATTTAGCTGAGAGGACGTGCTGGAGTATTTCATGTATTCTAATTCAATATAGCGGTCCTGATTAGTAACCTCAACATTATGATTCTGAGTGCCATTACTAATTGTATAGTTCGTTTCGACCATGACTAAATAATAATACAATCGGAAGCAAAACGAGCCATCTCCGCAGCTATCCGATGCACACTATCAATAGATAGTCATGCCCGTATGAAAAAATCCCCTCAGTGCATCGAAAATTGAGTCTTAAACCAACCCTTGTAAGGAGTGCATCGTTCAAGGCAGTCTAAGTGAATTTATGTGTAAAGTGTTGTGCTGTTTAGTTTGTCGTAATTTCTGCATTAATTTTTTGGATAGGGAAAAACAAAAGTGATATTCTGCCTGTTAATTTAATTCAAGACATAGCTTTTTTGTATTAGGATTGAAGACGCTATTACCATGGTGGACCCAGTTACCGGACATACCCCAGTTTACGGATGTAGTGGCAAAATATACTAATAATCAATATTTGCGTGAGAAAACCAGATTTCTTAATACTTGCAAAGTGTCAATATAAAAATCAATTGAATTGTTTGATTCACTGAAATGCAATCTTTTACCATTTTAATAAGTTAATTCTCACTGTCCAGATACTAGTGCCATTTCCTTAACTTTATGTAAAATAGAATTTATATGATATGCTAGATGCATAGACGTATTAGATTAGAAGGAGATGGAGAAAGAAGTTCGAACTTTAACATTTTTATCATTCTTCATTGAAATAGCCTGCCTTTAGTGATCTGTATGTTTATATTATTCCCAATTCAAGCGTAAATAAAGGAACAAAATTTTCAATTTTCAGAAGAGTGGTTTTAATCGCGCAAAAAATGGGGAAACCCCTATTTTTATACCTGTAATCCCAGCCTTCCTCAAGCCATAAAAAGATTAGAGAGAGATAGACATATCCTTCAAGGGTCATAAAAATGAAACTATCCAACGTCAACTCGAAGCCAAAAGATGTGCTACCCTCATTAAATATTGAAGTCGAACGAAGTTTTTTGATGTTATGAGTCGTCCTTTTTGAGTAACGACGATACAAAATGATATTTTGACACCAAATGATTTCAATACTTTTATGACTTCTACCGAAATCGGCGTCGTTTAACTTCACGTTGATGTTGGAAATCTTCAAAATACCTCCGAAAACGAGGACACTTTTGATGTCAAAATACCCGAGTGGAAATTGGTTAAGGCTAGCCTGATTCAGTATCAATTTAGGATCAGTACGAGATAAGCCTAAGCCTATTCGGGAAACACTGATCAAGAACTTATCAGTTCTATATCAGGGTTACCTGAATATGGAAATACTGATCAAATACGGATCCTATCCATATCCGGAAAAACTTAATGTTATAGTATGTAGAGAAGCTATCTCGTCAGTTAGGCCTTCCTGATCCAAAACTTATGCGTCTTGCATCAGGGTTTACTTAATAGGGTATGTTTATGAAATACGGATCCTATTCGTCTCCAGAAAAACTTAATGTTGTAGTATGTAAAAAAGTCATTCCCTTCAGTCAAGCCTTACTGATCCGAAACTTATCCGCCTCACATCAGGGGTTCCTTAATAGGAAATACTGATAGAATACGGATCCAATGCATATCCGGAAAAACTTCACGTAGTGGTATTCAGAGAAGCCAACCCTCAGTCAGGCTCTACTGATCTATAACTTATCCGTCTTGGATCAGGGTTTCCTTAATAAGGAATGCTGACGAAATGCGGATCCTATTCGTATCCGAAAAAACGTAATGTTGTAGTATGTAGAAAAGCCATTTCCTCGATCAGGCCTCACTGATTGAAAACTTATCCGTTCCGCATCAGGGTTCCCTTAATAGGGGATGCTGATAGAATACGGATCCAGTTCGTATCCGGGAATACTTAACGTTGTAGTATTCAGCGAAGTCACCCCTCAGTCAGGCCTTACTGATCCAAAACGTAACCGCCTTGGATCAGGGTTTTCTTAATAAGGAATGCTTAGGGAATACGGATCCTATTCGTACCCGGCAAAACTTAATGTTATAGCATGTAGGGCAGCCATCTCTTCAGTCAGGCCTTACTGATGCAAAACTTATCCGTCTTCGATCAGGCTTTCCTTAATACGGAATGCGGATGGAATACGGATCCTATTCATACCCGGAAGAACTTAATGTCATAGCATGTAGGGAAGCCATCTCTTCAGTCAGGCCTTACTGATGCAAAACTTATCCGTCTTCGATCAGGCTTTCCTTAATACGGAATGCGGATGGAATACGGATCCTATTCATACCCGGAAGAACTTAATGTCATAGCATGTAGGGAAGCCATCTCTTCAGTCAGGCCTTACTGATGCAGAACTTATCCGTCTTCGATCAGACTTTCCTTAATAAGGAATGCTGATGGAATACGGATCCTATTTGTACCCGGAAAAACTTAATGTTATAGCATGTAGAGAAGCCATCTCTTCAGTCAGGCCTTACTGATGCAGAACTTATCCATCTTGGATCAGGCTTTCCTTAATGAGGAATGCTGAGGGAATACGGATCCTATTTATATCCGGAAGAACTTGATAAGGTGATCCTAAAAAAATCTAAGTCTGATCAGTTCATCCTGATCCGGAGATGTTCCGGGTAGCATCAGGTTCCCCGGATGTTCATTTATTTTTATTAATTTCTTCACAATCACCTAAATAGTTATTCTGAGCTCCCTGGTTTAATATCGTACGCCGAATATCTGTTAATGCCCCCTTTATAGAAAAAGGTAATGTAAATGATTAGGCCGACTGATACTATAACTGTGTCATAGTCTAGTGGTTAGCGTGTCGACTTAGTGTGCGGAAGATTCCGGGATCAAATCCACCCAAGTGTAGATTAATTTCATAATTTAAAATCTGTTTTCAGCGAAAAAATGTCATCTCACGTTCAAATACAATGTATACATGTCATAAATAATGTGATAAATGTAATAAATAAATATACGGCACATACTCCCACTGATTAAACGAAATATTTTTTGTTATTTAGATCCCTGATACTATTAGTATCAGGATTCCTGATCCTATTAGTATCCAAAACAGCGTTACAGCCCTGATCAGTAACTGATCTGATAGCCTGATCAGTAACTGATTACAAATCAGTTTGGGCGGATCAGTTACTGACCATAAACTTATCAGAATTTCCACTCAGGTACATCTTATGAAGGCTTATTTTTCGACTCGGGGAATCTGATGAGTTCTCTTTCCTGCTGAGCATCCAATTTCAAATTCTTCCCCATTTTCATTCAAAAAATGCGCAGGAATGTTGAGAAAACTAATTACGGTTACTCATATTCAGATTAATCAAGGTGATTACTGGACAGGGAATGCGTCCGTTGCCGTACGGAATTCATTACGTCGCGGCAATTATAGAATCTCCTTTAGTTGCTGGAAGCGTCAATTTCTCTCGGCGAATAGTATTGAACCATAAATTGCAACTGTAAAAAGTCTGTAAGGCCCCAAAAAAAACGGTCAATTATTTTCTCTCATTGTTCAAGGAAGATACTGATCAGTTTTCCAATCAAATCTCACTTGTCATTCACGATTTTTTTCATTTTTTGTGTTGGATTTATTGGTAGGGCTGCCCATAAGAGGCTCTGTATTACCAGGGATTTTCATTAATTTATTACGTCGAAATTAGGTTCAAGAACGAATTGGAAATTCAACACGAGTCGTATGGGATGTTTAAGAATAACACATTAATTTCCCAGAATTTTTTCATTTGAACGCATTTACTGACCAACCCCCTTAAGCACTCTACTGAAAGCAATTTGGATGATTGTAAGGGACCTTAGAGATTTTTACGTTTCAAGAAAAAAACTCTTCTCAGTCGAAAAGATTCCTCTTGTTGGTAGAATGGCCATGAGTTCAATTTGAAAAGCGATATTCACTGGACTTTTGTATGAAACAGTATATTTTGAGTACTTTCCACAAAATCTGGTAAAAACCCGAGTCAAAAAATAAGTCTTCATAAGATGTAGTTTTGATATCAAAAGTGTCCTCGTTTCGGAGGTATTTTGAAGATTCCCAACATCAACGTGAAGTTAAACGATGCCCATTTCAGTAGAAGTCATGAAAGTATTGAAGTCAGTTGGTGTCAAAATATCTTTTTGAATCGTCGTTACTCAAAAAGGACGACTCATAACGACAAAAATCTTCGTTCGCCTTCAATATTCAATGAGGGTAGCACGACTTTTGGCTTCGAGTTGACGTTGGATAGTTTCATTTTTATGACCCTTGCAGGATATGTCTATCTCTCTCTAATTCTTTTATGGCTTGAGGAAGGCTGGGATTACAGGGATAAAAATGGGGGTTTCCCCATTTTTCGCGCGATTAAAGCCACTCCGTAAACTGGGGTATATCCGGTAACTGGGTCCACCATGGTAATAGCGTCTTCAATCCTAATACAAAAAAATTGTTTCTTGAATTAAATTAACAGGCAGAATATCACTTTGGTTTTTCCCTATCCAAAAAATTTATGCGGAAATTACGACAAACTGAACAGTACAACACTTTACACATAAATTCATTTAGACTGCCTTGAGCGATGCACTCCTTACAAGGGTTGGTTTAAGACTGAATTTTTGATGCCTCTGGTCTTTTAATTTTCCGGAGATGGCGAGAAAATACCTCGGACCTTCGTACTTTTCGGTATATTTTATTTAACCACCCTCTCGTCATAAAAATGGGAAAAACCCGATGAAAAAAAAGGACCACATGTACGAGCCATAGTTCTACCCAGTACGGCATACTGGCAGCCCTTTGACCATTGCGGGTTTTGTTACCTGAGAAACGCATAAAATATCGGTCAATTGAAAAAATCAAAATTCTCAACAATTCTTCCTTTATTTGATATTTCATTAAATTCAGCCTCTGAAAGTGCATCAAAAATTTCGAGCCCACAGCAAGATAGAATTTTTTTTTATTTCAACAAATACTAAAATTTTTCAAAGTTGAATTGAGTTTGAAAATTTTCTAAGTTCCTGAATGAAGGAAAACCTAGCCTGACAAAATGATAGCTCCATCCTTCTCTTGGAAATTTCAGGGGTGACCATAGAATTTTTATGATTATTATACCTCTGACCGACCGTTCCCAACATGGGTCAAAATTTTTTGAAGACCTACAACACTAATTCGACTACTTATGACGTTTCTGTCCAGTTGTCGTTCCGAATCTTCATTTTAGTGTCGTAGAACGTCGCAGAAAAAAGGTAACACGACGATAGCAGATGACAAATTGAAGTTTTTTGACTACCTCCATATTGTTGAAGTCTTTGATGTTGAAAACCGTTAAATGAAGACATGGAAAAAGGTCGGAGAACACAGAAAATGCTGTCGAAGTAGTCAAAACTACATCTTACGACGACTTATTTTTCGACTCGGGAGTGAAGCCATTTTTCAATATTAAGAGCTCAGTTTAGTTTATTTATTGTTAGGAAAATCATATTGCGGTGTATTTAATTACTCTCCACCTAGTTACTTTTCCTTTGGTTTCCAAACGAAAGCTCAGTGCGTTGCATTTTATTTTTATTAACCTAGACTTTCTCCCCTTTAATTAACAAATATAATTTTTTTGAAAGGTGGGCTGACTTATCCATTACATTGGTTTCAAAAGTGGGATTATGACTGACACCCTCTCCTCCCAGCGCGTTATCCATATCCGATTACAGTGGAACTTCCCCGAATTGGACTGCCCTAAATCTGACCATTCTCTATATCTGACTGAAATCTCGCTTCATTCTCTATATCTGAATCAACTCTCGCTTTCGTGTTGGACGATCCCCTAGTGCGATTTGTTATGATCGCCAGGATAAAGAATTGAAAAAAAGAATTTCGATGGGCATTTAAATTCTCAGAGTATACCTGCTGCTGCCTCCTGCAGACCTACGCATTTAAGATATGAGTGTGATGCGGTGGCCAAATGTACGTGGCAGATTCAAGGAACGGTCCTGGTTCGACGTGTCAGGATTCAGCGGGATTCCACTGTAGTGGTTTCCGATTCTAGTACGAGATTTGAGAATTATCATCCACTGAGATATTGTATTTGTACATTTGAGATGCATCTGCAGCAAGAGCTCTAAGATGGCAATTGGAAGAGTTACTCAGCTAAGACTATACGATGGGGACAGCCCCTTTCAGTCTGCTGCCAAAATTTCTATCAGCTTCTGGTCAAGCTGGGCATTGAGTCGTGGTAATATCTGAAATGAAAATCACGGATGACCCTCGCCAAGGCTTCTCAGCTCAGGGTGAGTATGTAAAGTCTTCGCTGGGTTTCAATAGAGATTGAATAAGGAGAATTTAGAACCTAGGCCGAGCCTCAGTTAGCCCTCAATCTTTGTTTTCCTTTTAAACTTTGATTGCCTAATCAAATAAACAATGATTAATCTTCCATTCGAAGTAGGAATTAATATCCGGACAAGTCTTGTTGAGCCTTATCATTTTTTCGGCTATTTGTAATGAATCTTTCTCATTTATTTTGTCTGAGTACACTACATCAAATTGTTTTCCAGTTATTCCCCTCATTTACTGAGATTCCTAGAATTGAATTGATTAATTTTTTTCACATACTCGAATTACTCATTCCATCTTTTTTGATTTGTGATTTTCTGAAATGAGATTTAAACAGTTGAGGCTTCTTTGACGGGACCAATCACTAGAACCAGCGCACTCGCTAGAACTTATGCATTACACGCCTATCACTAAATTGTGAAACTGAGTGTTCTCGATATGCCAATCTCGATTATTTCAATCCGTGATTCCAGTGCAAGCCTGTACCAAGACACCATCCAAACGAAATATAGATTGTCTATAACTTCTGACTGAAGCAAAAAAAAAAACAAAAAGTTTATCATCTCAGGCTAAATCTCGGCTGATCTCAGCCCTCGAAGCAGAAGCCTGCGAAAACTAGGTTCAAGCAGGCCTGAGACAAGTATCGAAATAGACGCGATATATATCTCTCTATTTCGAGACTAGTAGAGGCTGATAGAGGTTTTCGGAGGGATCGGGAAAGGGCTGTCCCCATCGTATATTCTTAGCTGGAACAGCACTCAGTTCAGAGGCCTCATGTAAGGCTTAGACCATGCTGAAATTCAGCCTTCCCTTGGTCTTGAGCGCCTCCAGCCTGAAATTCACAACGGGCCTAGGCCTGACCCCATCTTCAGCCTGAGAGTTTTTTTGCCTAGGTAGTGAGACACCAAAGCTGTATGCTGATGTCGTTTATATATTCTTATTCTCGATAGGAAAACAATGGAACTCTATAGGAAGCCTAAATATGCTGACTTCCTAGAGAGAAATCTGTAGTGAATGAACGACCCGGGATAAAATTTTTGAGTCTTTTGAGAGTCTTTTACGGTCTTCAAAGACTCCCAGAAAGACTTTTCGGTCTCTGAAGTGTCTCGCAAGTCCCGCAACTGTCTCTACAGTGTCTCTCGTGTCTTTCTGTGTCTCTCCCGTAAGGACTTCTATCTTTGCTGGTCTTTCCTGTGAAGACTTCTATCTTTGCTGGTCTTTCCCGTAAGGACTCGAATCTTTGTTGGGCTTTCAATGAATTTATGGAGATGTACAAAGACATGAGTCCTTACGGGAGAGACTGAAAAATGAATCAACTCTTCCATTTTAACTTAATAATTTTTAAGTTCTAAATTTTTACAATATTTGGAAATTATGTTTTTTTTTTCATATTTGACTTCAATCAAAATTCCCAACATTAAGGGAAACTAGGGTGAAACGTACGTAAGGAATAAATGGAAACATTTTATAGTCTTGTTGTTTATACTATGAAAAACTTTTGAAATTGATAAAAATATTGAAGATGGGTTTTTTTCTCTTGATTTTATTAGAAAGCTGAAAAAATTTGTGCTGAAAATTATGTGTCTGAAATTTTTTGTTTTAATTTTTTAATTGTTCAATTTCCGATCCTCCACTCGATAGAAATTTGCAGCCGTTATTCTTTAAAAATTGAAAAAGAAATATGCGATGTATATTTGAGCCCAATTGAGATAAGGAAAAGTATATGTTTCAGATTAGCAGTGGGCAACGGAAGAATTTCAGGCGATCACCAGAGTTAAGCAGCATCGAACACAGTCAGTACTTGGATGGGTGACCGCCTGGACTATCTCAAGAACCACCGGACCGATTTCGTTTTTTTTTTTTCATTCGCTTCATTTTTATGTGATTATAATGATTGTCATGATAGGTGATTTTTAATGATATAATTAGGCGAGAAATAGGAAAAACGTTAATTAGCAGCATGAGAATCGTGGTCGCGACGAGTGAGTCTCTGCGCTGAGGACTCTGGTTCGTTGAGCAGGGACTGAGAGTCCCTGTAGGAGAGACACGTGTCCCGTACGGGAGGTCAGCAAGGTGTCTCTGGAAAGTCCCTGCCATGGCGCGAATAGGGACTCTGTAGAGACCGGGACAGGAGTCTTTCAACCACTGGAAGACTCGATTTTTTTCATCCCGGGGACGTAGTGCTTGTTATAGAGTATTATTCAAATTTAATCGCTCATTCATCATTGAAACAACAATATGGATTCTCACACCATCAATCTTCATTGGAGACGTAAAACGATGATATCAGTTATAATTTGACTGTTGTTTGATGATATCAGAATCGACTGTTATATTTTGTTGAAAATTCATCGTCATTTATTTGGATTGTCTTTCAAAGTAGAATAGAAAATAAAATTCCTAGTTCAATTCTTGTCTCGAATGGATGGAGTTCGGGGAATAGAGGAATAAAACATATCGACCATTTAATGGATATTCATCATTCATGCGTCAATGACATTGTCTCTATTTAATCACTAACATTCGCACTCACTTTTCAATGCTCCAAGACAATGATGATCAAGCGAATCGCGGATTATTTCGTTTATTTATAGTAAACATGATAAATAGGAAAAATCAATTGGATATTGGAAGATCTATATCTCAATCTTTTTTGTAAACAGTTTTATCACCTATAAGAAACGTCTCCCTCTCAGTTTTTCCGAATGCAACAGTCTTAAGATATTTGTGGGATACTCCAAATGTCATCCTTTGGGCTTCGCTCCTTCCTCCGTTAGTTGATGTGGCAATGACTCCGACAACTCTGTCTACTATCATCCTCCAGTTTTCTCAGTGATAAATCGTAGTGAGCGCAAGCTGTGTTGACTGTATAAGAGGCCAAATGCTATTTCCATGACCTTCAATTCATTAACAAAATGCACTTCAAAATCGTGTTCTCTAAAATATGCAAGAAACTGCTATGATAATTTTCTTGGTAGAAAAAACCACATCGCTATAAGAAGGTCCCATTTTCACAATTGCTCTATTTCCCTCAGAGATTTCGAGATATTGAGTGGAACCAAATTTCAAGGTTCAACTTCTCATGTTTCCGCACTTTACTCACAGAGTTTTTTCTATTGATGATATTTTGAATAACAAAGCAGAAACTCATTGATCAGCGTAATCATCCAAGTATATTGTGATGGAAGTATAACAATGACGCCCAATGAATTCCATTTAAATGATATTACTTTTTCAAGACGAATGAATTGTTCATCTAATCCGGCAAATTCCGGGTGGAAAAATAAGTTTTTCTAAGTTGTGTTTATGTTGTCATTCTCTTCAAATTCTTTTGTTCTCGCATTCTTTTCATCAATTTCACAGGACCATTGAGTCGAGTATGAAGGTCGAACCTCTTGACTCAAGAGTTAATAACCACAAAAAAATGTAATTACTGTATTACAATTTTTCTGGGGAAAATAAAAGTTGTTCCCGCGTCGTGCCAAGATGTTTTCAGTTTGGAAATTATAAAAATTTGCAATGTGTAGGACTTAGAAAAAACCGCCACAAAATTCAACAGGAATTTTTGCGTTTTTCCCATTTTTATTGAGGTGGCAAAAGGGAGGATTGTAGGGTAGAAGGTTAGAAACTTTTAACTGGGAGGTCTAGATGCAAGGGTAGAAGACATCCCGGGAAAAAATCAGCATGCACGATCATGCATGGTCAGCCATTAATCTCATGCATGGA
This sequence comes from Aleiodes leptofemur, assembly GCA_963942555.1. Taxonomy (NCBI): domain Eukaryota; kingdom Metazoa; phylum Arthropoda; class Insecta; order Hymenoptera; family Braconidae; genus Aleiodes; species Aleiodes leptofemur. The sequence continues at coordinate 8,141,172 of OZ012612.1, forward strand.
TATTGGCCAGTAATGAGCATGCATGATCATACATGGGCAAGCATAATCATGTCTGGCTGGGCAAGAAAAATAATCGTCCATGAATATATATAAAAAAATTGATTAAAATAAGGAAGCAGTATTGAATCATCGGTCATTTATCTTTTAACGTTTTCAACTGATAATTAATGGCGATAAGGAATTTTTTCGATGAATTAAAATCTGACATCACTTGGGCTCGAACCCGGGTCCTCGGCATATCAGGCGTAACTTAAGTTACAATTGTTCCACTCTGCTAAGTGATATACATACTGACTATCCAGCATGAATTGAAAGGGTTATATATATTTATCCTTAAAATTCCAACAATTTCAACATGGTTTGTTCTGTGACAAAATTGTATAATAATCATTATTTAACCAATATATGCCAATAGACATAGACATACCAGAAAGTCAGCATGCATGATCATCCATGATCGAGCATGCCAATTTTTTCCGCGATTAATTGAATATACTCCAAAAATTGATTGCTAGAAATCGCTGTATGCACGCATCCCTCATCGAAAAATATACATGATTTTATGTAGGTGCCCAGGCGCGCAATCACAATCGGCCCAGCTTTGATGCGAATTTGGTCCGAATTCGGACATCTATGACCCGAGATTGGCAACCAAGTTTGGTCCTAGCCAAAAGAAGTTACATAACAGTGAACACAATTCGGAGCATCTTCTGAAATTTTTTCAAATTCTTCCTTCACTCCGAAAAAAAATCGGAATCATTTTACTGAGGAGGTCCATTTTGCCCTACTAAGTGCATCAGATTTCTGATGAAAACTTATTGAGTAGAAAAGTGGACTGAAAATACAGGAAAATCAGAAAAAAATGAGATGAATGACAAAATCAGAACATTTTATCTGTTTCTTCGAAATCGGAGTTTTGTCAAAACATTCTCAACTTTTGATGCAACGCACAAATGGACGAATTTCCTTCATTGCAAGTTCTAATATTAAATTCCTCTCTTTATCACGACTCATTGTGTTTAATTCCTCACGAGAACTTATTCGAAAAAGGTCTATAAAAGAAATAATATTTTGCGAAAAATTAGTCATAAAAAAAATGAGAGAGAATTTATATTGGCGCTCTTTCATTAAATCTTCCTAAATTTTGGAAACAGAGCCATCAATATATTTGAATTGCACTGAAGAATTCATGACTATATCAATATTAACTCGCATATTGTTTTTTGTCAACTGAGTTATTAAATTACGAAAAAGTAATAATAATGGAAAATAATAATAATAATATTTCCTACAGAAAAAACTATATTTTTTTTTTTTTTTTTTCATGACCCTCGCAGATTATCTCCCATTTCTCCTACGGATTTCGAGCGATGAATTAATCTTCCTCAGATTCATTGTTGAGAGTGCGAAGCAGAGCCTTCTTCTTCCTGGCAGCAGCTCCTCCAGCACGATCATCAGCACCCCACAAGAAAGGTGAAACTCGGCTAATAATATCTAAATCTTCCAAATTCCCGTTTTGTGAATTAAATTTGAGTTTGACGAATTCTGTGGAAAGGAGAATTGCCGCAATTAATTTTGAAGCTTTGAAATTGTGTAATCGATATTAATATTTTGCTATTTTACCTTTCAAACATTGAAATATGAAAGTGGCACTGAAATTTTTTTTTCCTCCACGATAAGTCTGCCTTCCTACACCGCTATATTCTCTTTGCACATTTGGTTTTATCAATGCTGACGTAATTTTTGGAATGACTTTGTCCAAGTTTTCCATCCTGCCAACCTCCACTTCCATGATGTCCTTCAATGATTCTTGCCGCTGGATAGCGAGTTGAGGATTCTCAACATTGCTCTGATCTTCTGGATCCAGGGTTTTTTCAAATTGGAGAAATACCTGCAGGCCATCGATTGGAAAAGTGCAGGAAAACTTAGATTTTGGATTGTCAGGCCTCCTGCTACTAACAGTTGAATTAGGTGCGGCGAAAACTGACTCTTTCAAATCAGTCGACAGCTTATTGATATCAAATTGCATTCCTCGCCGAATCGTGTCCATTTTTTCCGTCAAATTCAAGGTGATTAAATCCGTCATTAACGTCAAATAATCCAATAGCGCAACTGTTTCAGGCTCTTTGATTCTCTCTTTTATTTCGGCCATACGGGCTTCAAGATTTCTCTTCATCTCCTGGCGCTTTGTAGCTCGACGTATCCCTGAATGATGCTCTGCATTCTCTTCAGGTTTCTTGGTAGCATTTTGTCGTGCTTGCTCGGAGCTCTCTGAATTGTTTTCACCCTCGCTTTCAGGAATCGTAGATAATGGTTGAATGGATTTAGATTTTTGTAGATGTGCTCGAATTTGAAAACTGGACATTTGCAATTGATCATTGCTTTCCAGTCCTGAGTCGGTCGAATCAATTGAAATTTGTCGGTGTAAAGCTTCTTTAAGTTTTCTTTCTCCTCTTTTGAAAGTTTCTACAGAAGAGAAAGTAAATAACGTGAAGTGATTGCGACGAAGAGAAATACAGATATCAGGGGAGACTGAGGCAAAATAGACCTGTATGTCAAAATTATTTGGGATTTTTTCTGCGAGTGAAGGGCTCTACAAAAAAATCTCAAAAAATTTACTGACAATGCCCACGTATTGGAGCATCTTCTTTCTACAGATTTTTCCACCGAGTCCTTTACTCCAAAAAAAATCATGGATCATGTTACCCTAAAGATCCATTTTGTCCCGATCTCCCCTATGTTATATTAATTAAATCTATCAACTTACTTATCAACTTCAACGTTTTCACCTCAAATTTTTTCCAGGTCGATTTAGGAGGTTTGAGATTCTTAACCATATCTTCAGGATATTCAGCTTCTGGTGGATACTAACATTTCTCTCGATCCTCAGAGTCTGTCAACCAAGAGTGTGGTACCAACTCTATTTGGTTTTTCCCGTTCACATGTTCATTGATGAATTGAACCACAGCGATCTGAGACGCCATGTCTGAGTCGATCCTTAAATGTTATTAGTATTGCAGTGGAAAAAAACACTGTGTATTTATTGAGTAAATAATCGAGTCTTTATAGTTTTCTGGTCTCAACTTTTCAATGCAGCTAAATTGCTGATTTCTCCAACTTTCTTTCATCAAGATAATCCCAAGCAATATCCAAATATTAATATTTATATCCGCACAAAATAACACTGTGTAAAAATTAAGTCTTCCACTGCACTTGATACGTGAATGATCATTTTGATTTTGCGTGCATCATCAGCGCGTGCCTTCACTTGTGTGCGCGGTCATCTTGGTCTACGGGGCTCACTCACTGATACACAGGTTTTCGTCGGCAAATCTGACTTGATCTTAATTGTCTTTTATTGAAAATAATTATTATAATTCTTGAAACGTATTACACCACACATGACTCTTTTTATTTCACACCCGTAAATTACACTTTTTTTTTAATCTTAAATTATACTGGATACGTTAATGATTGCTTATATTTTGCGTGTATCATCAGTGTGTGCCCTCACTTGTGTGCGCGGCCATCTTGGTCTACGGGGCTCACACACTGATACACAGGTTTTCGTTGGCAAATCTGACTCGAGCTCAATTGTCTTTTATTGAAAATAATTGTTATAATTCTTGAACCGTATTACACTAAGCATGACTCTCTTTATTTCACACCCGTAAATTCAACTTTTTTTTAACCTTCAATCACACTGAATCCGTTAATGATTGCTTAATGTTGGGTGTATCATCAGCGCGTGCTCTCACTTGTGTGCGCGGCCATCTTGATCTACGGGGTTCACACGCTGATACACAGGTTTTTGCCGGCAAATTTCATTTTCACTCGACCGCTTTCTTCTAAAACACATTATTATAATCTTGCGTAATAATAGAAAAATAATCTTGAAACGTATTACATCACACAATTTTTTAATTCCACACCCACACATAAATTTTCAACTTCCCGATAAGGGAAGTTTATGTAATGACCCCGAAAATGGAAAATCGATTTTTCGATCGATCTCCATGTTTTAAGACTTCCCCAACATTTTTTGATAGTTTTCACGATCATGTCTGTGTGTGTGTGTGTGTGTGTATGTATGTGATCAATTTTTTCGTTCACGTTTTCTCATTAATCAATAACGCGATCGAGATGATCGATGTTGCAATCGAAGCATCTCGATATAGATTCGATCTGATTAGTTTTTGATCGAAATCGATACAGTACTTTCTTAGTTTTTTAAGAAAAACATGATTAAATTTTTCGGAACTTTTCAATAAATGAGGTCTACGTACTGACCCCGAGGAGGAAAAATCGATTCTTTTATCGATTTCAATATTTTGAGATCTACCCAAAATTTTTTGATCGTTTCCGCAAGTATGTCTGTTTTTATTTATCGTTCTTTTCCTTCATCATCTTTTCTAATAGTAAATGAGAGGAATTATCGGGAAGTTCTTAGTGCAGTTCGAAGAGTCACACTCATCTTACTACATTCTTACTAATTCCTTCTAATCAGCAGTAACGCACCCCTGCATTCGCGAGCGAGCGTAGCGAGCCAGCAACTACGCACTCCTCTATTCGTGAGCGAGTGCAGCGAGCGAACAACTACGCACTTCTAGTTTTTTTAATAAACATGGCACATTCAACTCTTTCGAACCGTATGTTGCTTCTACGCAACACACACTTTGAGGCCTTATAGAACTGCATCAATTGGTAATATCAGGGTTCTAACTGCATAGCTTCATGAAGCAAGGTCAGATGTTTCAATAGATACTCTTGAACCCTGAAGTGAACTGCTTTTATCCATCAAAATATCAATATGGCGAGAGAGTCTCCTGTCCAGTTGGGGTGCTGTGACGAAGCGCTGACAAACTGTTTTACTTATCGCGAAAAAAATGACAGTACACATTTGTTTTTCATATTCCAAATGTTACATTCTATCAAATGGAAGCCGAAATGATGTTTCTACGGTGTTAGTTATTAGATTCAATTAAAACTGATAATTTAGCGTACATACGGTGCGTGCATGCAATATTAAAAAATTCGTATTTTCCACAAAAAAAATTGGAATGTCACGATGGGTTCATTAACTACAAGGTATTCAGAGATCAAACCTTGAAGGAAATAATTTTCATTCAACATTGAATGGGTCTGGGTCTGAGAGGGTTAATCACTCATGAACATTTCACTAATCTTTAAAATGTTTCTCTATGCTGCTACTTGAAATTGCTACATGTGTAACATTGAGACAGCATACTCACAACTATGTAAAGTCAAACGTAGACACTTTCTTCGAATCTCAATTATTGGGAGTAACTCGGAATTTCTTGATATTCTTTTGATTTTATGAATTCCAATATCTTTAGAAGGACATGGGTTCCTGAAAATATTTTTAGTTTTCTCAACTCAGTGTCCTTCGATAAACAAATCATTACTATTTTTCTCGATGAATGATGCTGAGTGTTGACAGAATATGCGATGAATGATAAATATTGTTCCATCGGTTAATTCCACGGTATTATCAGGGATCTTATTCTCGAGAATGAAATCATGATATTGCACCGTTCGAACTAGACTCAATGAATGATAATTTTTCTCAAAAATTTCGTTATTCTCTCCCAAAATTGAACTCTTGATGATTCGTTTTTTAAAATTTTGATTATTTCCAGATGATTCTATCCCATGAATGCGATTCACGATTTGTAGTAGTGGCCCCGCCCTACTTGTGACATAATCTTTTAATTTACCAATTAAATTTTCACCCCAGAATGCTGAAAAATCACTGAGTGAGCTCTTGAAAAAACGTGCGTCGTCGGCGAGATGTATTGTATGGTGAACATGCATTACCTGACATTCTGGGGTACACAGATAAGGCATCAAGGTGAAAAAGGATTTCAATGATTCATCAGCAAAGTCCACATGCTTGACTGCCCAATTTTCATTGCATGAAATACGCGCAGCTGTATGGAGCAGTAAGAAATGCTTATACTTATCATCATCAAGGATGGATTTGAGAACTATGCCTCCAACGTAAAGTAAAAACTAGAGGTGCGTAGCTGCTCGCTCGCTACGCTCGCTCGCGAACAGAGGAGTGCGTAGTTGCTCGCTCGCTACGCTCGCTCACGAATGGTGGGGTGCGTTACTGCTGATCAGAAGGAATTAGTAAGAATATAGTATGATGAGTGTGACTCTTCGAACCGCACTAAAAACTTCCCGATAATTTCTCTCATTTACTATTAGAAGAAATGATGAATGAAAAGAACGATAAATAAAAACAGACATGCTTGCGGAAACGATCAAAAAATTTTGGGTAGATCTCAAAATATCGAAATCAATAAAAAAATCGATTTTTCCTTCTCGGGGTTAGTACGTAGACCTCACTTATTGAAAAGTTCAGAAAAATTCAATCATGTTTTTCTTAAAAAACTAAGAAAGTACTGTATCGATTTCGATCAAAAACTAATCAGATCGAATCTATATCAAGATGCTTCGATTGCAACATCGATCATCTCGATCGCGTTATTGATTAATGAGAAAACGTGAACGAAAAAATTGATCACATACAATACACACACACACACACACACACACAGACATGATCGTAAAAACTATCAAAAAATGTTGGGGAGGTCTTAAAACATGGAGATCGATCGAAAAATCGATTTTCCATTTTCGGGGTCATTACATAAACTTCCCTTATCGGGAAGTTAAAAATGAAAATTGTGTGGCTTTCCAGTGAGTAACATCTGTCACATCAAACTCTTTCCGCTGAAATTCCTGAGGTACAAAGGGGCTCAATGTGTCCATTACTTCTTTAAACTGCTCGACTTGTCCAGATGTTAATTTATATTGATTCTTCTCTCTCTTTGTCCACTTCTCTATTAAGCCTTTTGTGAGATTGAGGAACATCATGTGCATAATATCAAGAGGTAATTGCATCACTGGATCGAAACTATGTATATTTACAAGAGGTGATTTGAGTATCTCCTTCGTTCGGCTGTCTTCTGAATGATGTTCTGGCTAGAATTGCTTGATAAAAGATTCTTTCGTTCTTTTTGCTTCCGAATGGAAGCATTGTAAACGCGATTTTTTTCGATCTCGAGATTTCATCGGAATATGACTCAGAATGTTCCAAAACGTCGAGAAATGACATTTTTAAAAACTGTCTGTATGTATGTGTGTGTGTGTGTGTGTGTGTGTGTGTGTGTGTGTGTGTGTGTGTGTGTGTGTTTGTGTGACAGATATCAGCTCATTGCTCCGGAACGGTAATACTTGGTGACCTGAAAATTTAACAGTACTTTCTCTCCCCATGCGAATTGCTCTCCGTGAGATTTGAGCGAAATCGGTTGAGTACTTTTCGAGAAAAATCAAATTTTCGAAAAATCGTTTTTTCGATTTTTCTCCGCGAAAAATTGATTCACAGCCCCCACTCTCAGCGATGAAATTCATCTCATTTGAACACACAATTTCTACTCGGGGTAAATTTTGCTGCGATTTTTCGTTTGCGGATAATTTCAATTACAGTGTTTTTTATCCTGAATTTTGTATACACGATAGCTCAAAAACTATTTGAGTTAGGGACTCCAAATTTCGTGGGTTTGTGCATCTAATGAACGAAAAGTTTGGTATTGAAATTCGGCGAAATCGGTCAAGTAGTTTCTGAGATATTGCACGAAAACCATTTTATGAAAAGAGGTTATATCTCGAAAACTACTGGAGCGATTTCACCCAAGTTCAGCTTAAATGATTCATCTCAATGAGCCCCACAAATGGTGAGAATTTCAGATTTTTCAGAGGCAGTCTCTTGTAAGAGTTTTCGATAACTTAGTTTTTTCAAAAATCACGGTTTTCCTTAGCTCTCTCCCTAGGAACACTTCTATTTTTTATTTCACCATTCGAAAGTAGACAATTTTTTCTACCAAATGAGTACATTTTCTTCTGACGACAATAGGAAAGAATAGGAATGCTATTTGAAACCTGAACTTCAATTTTTAAGTTTTATTGTAGGATCTCAGTTTTCATCTAATATTGAAAATTTATGTATCATATGACATTATTGCAATTGAATCGATTATTGTAAGCTAGGACTGCAGGTCCTAAGATTAAATCCTGAACAGATCGATACGGTCTGGAACAATATTCGTAGGAATGTTTAAGTGCGAATTTGTCGTAAAAATGATGTTATTTGTTTGAGCAATGGAATACATGAATAGCGATTTGATGCAAAATTGATGAAATTCCATTCGGAAGCATTTTGCCAATCGAATTGGCAACATATTAAATGTCGCACAAGGAGTGGGGCTTGCCAGTAACGCACAAAGAGTAGCACTTCTGCTTGTTTCACAGTGCATTTCTGGGAAAACTCTTCTACGTTGGACGGTGACACCTTTGGTCGTACATCTCTCACATCCGTAGAAACCCGTAGGACCTTTGATACATTTAATAAATGCTCTTGCAAGACCATCTGCAACAATAGCAACAAGTTGGAAAGAGTAGTGTTTCTCTTGAATTGTAACACCGTGGAGGATTGAAAAATTCAATTCTCCAACTCAATCCTTCAGAAAATCTTCAACACGAAGAGGCTTTGCATTGCCGTAGTACAAGGCCACAATAAAGGGTGAACATTCATATTTTTTGTGATACACTTTCGATGATATTAGCCATATTTGCCCTCTTGGAGTATTATACACACTAGCTCCATCTATGTGAATAATTATTTTTATGGTGTCTTCTTGGTAAATCGTGGGCGTTATCCGTTGCATCAGGCTATTTTCGATTCCTAAATAAACAAACTGTCCCAATCGTTGCTTTGCACTGATCATTTGCCTCGAATTAACTCGATGTGAGAATCCAAGCAAAAAGCTCGCTCTTTTGGGAAGATCGCCATGCCCTATTCTCTGCAAAATCACCAGTAGATCACTGACAGCAGTCAATCTCATGAGCCAATATTGAGCTTGATGGTCCATTGCGAAATTTCTTCTCTCATACTTTTTTCGCCAAATTCGGTTTCATGTTCATCAAGTGCAATCGGTGCTGGAGAGATTGTATCAGCAGATTCATCATTTATAGCACTGTGAGGAGAACATTCTTCCACTGAATCATACCCAGATTCATCATTCCTAGCATCGAGATAAGGGGATTCTTCTACGGAATCATACTCAGATTCATCATTCGCATTGAGAAAAAAACATTCTGTATCTGAATCATTCTCAGTCAACTTGCTTTCCATTAATATCAATATTTTTGGAGATACTGTCACTTGAACCATTGACATGTAATTGCTCCTCAGCATTGGAACTCACAAAAATGAGATTTGTAGGTTCGTCTTCATCTGCTTCAGCAAATTTTTGGAGGTATCTAAATTTTTTCACACGAGAATATCCCATAGACCGTTTTGTTTGATTGAACTTCATGGCTGCATACTTTGAAAGAGACTGAAGAGGTTAGGATACCCTAAGTGATGACAGAGGGCATGTTCCGAAATTCACTGCCAGTACTGAAAATGTATAGTTTCTGTCACTGAAATTGTACATTTTCAGTACTGGCAATGAATTTCAGAATTCAAACCAGAATCTTCTTGCGCAATGTGCGCGAAATTTGAAATCATAAAAAAAAAATTCTTGAATATTTCCGACGCATACATAGAAAAAATATACCAAATTTCATATTTAAATATATTCCAAGATATTTCCAAGAAAAATTTTCATCTAACATTATATCCAAAATAATCGAATCACTCAATGTATTATTGGTGAATTTTCTGGTTTGACTCAAATTCGAATAAGCCAGATCCGACTTCCGAATAGCAGGTTATGGTATCCATTCATGATCAAAGTTTAGACCGAAATCCAAAACCAAATATGGCATATGAATTTTCATGATGTTAGGCTATTAATAGACGATCAGATTCGGGACGAACACGGGGGATATTCGGTGTTCCGAATTCGGAGAGCCAATGATTAACCAATGTTGGGCCAAGCAAGAGAACCAAAGTCTGGATGCCTTATTAAATCGGCTCTGGTTCAAATCTGGCTAGATCTCGGGGACAGGTCTGGTCCAAACTCGTACGCCAGACTTTGGCCAACCAATGCAGAACCAGACCTGGGCCATTTGTCGGAGCTCAGATTGCGAGCCTGGGTGATCATACATACCAAGACATGGGATATATTATTTATATTGGGAACATGAAAACTATATATGTGATCACGGAGAAGCAGACGGAATAGAATTTGTGCGCTAATTACCACGTGACCCGCTGCTAGCGCGCTGTGCGCATGCGCAGGGTTCTTGAGCGTCAGCCGTGGACCACGAGACATTGAAAAATCGATATTTCATCAACCATTAACGGAAGTAACGTGAAAATTTACCCAAAAATCGAAAATAATTCAATCGACATCATATATTTTTTTCAGATTTTTTAATCACTGATAAAGATGTGTTTCGGCCATTTGTTTAATGAATTTGTTATTAAAAAATAGAAATATCAGCTTTCGTCTTCCGAATTAAATTTTATTGCAAACTATCACCTTTTTTCGAGAGAAAAGTATTCTATCTTTTTTTTGATAAAACTGATATTAAAGAAAATATAAGTATTCAAAGCTCCACAGAAATGGGCTTTGCGCCATTTTTTCAAAATCAAAAATTGATGATAATTTGGTCAAAAAAATTTTTATTTTATTTTTTTTCTCTCGGAAATGATTCTTGACATCCATTTTAAGAACATACTCAAAAATGAAGAAAGTCAAAAAATATGACCCCGTAAGTGAATGAAATAGCGCGGAATGCCTCATATACAAATGTTATCCTTGACTGCTATATTTTTTTTTTATTTCAGACTGCTATATTTATGAATTTTCTAAAACACCATATATAACAGCTAAAAAACTTCTATGAAAAGAATATGTGTGAGATGCAGGATCTAGATATGTTTGATATATATTTTCTATTTCCCAATGTATATTTTATCTACGTTCGATTTCCCAAGCGAAGGGGGGGGGGGGGGGGGAGGGGGGCTTGAATCGTATATTAATGTGATTATCACGCATGCTTATATTTATGATTCCATGAATATCAGATATATTTGAAAATGGCATGAGATGAATTAGTTTTATATGTGCTATTATAGTTTTTTTCCTCACGCTGCATATATTATCAAGTATGTAAAGACTATATAACAAGGACAATTTGAGAATCATGGCAGGATATTGGATCATATAATTCCAAGTAAACGTTGTTCCAAATCCAATCGTTTAGTATATTTACTTCTCTAGATTTCGCCTATGAGAAACTCTATGCAAGAATTTTCAAAAATAGTTATAAATATATAACCCCAATACGAGTGCTCTTCAGAGATTGAAATTATAATATACATTTCATTATCTGAAAGGCGTGCATAACTCCGTGGTACAACGCGTAGGTTTAGCAATCGTGAGGTCGAGCGTTCAAATTCCCAGTAGGTCCGTAAAATTTCCATTCAAAAAAACCGTAAATTCAGGGTACAAAATGATAGGAGAAGGTTCCAGACGAGGTGAGGGTTTGAAGTAAGCGTGATAATTTGAAAATTCACATTATTCTGGAGGAAAATTACATTTTTGTAGTAATAACTGACAATATATTGATGGTATATTTATCCTCTACTTTACATGTATGTTGAGATATATACTTGATATATGAATTATAGATAAGAGTCTATATATCTCAATATAGGTATTATATCAGGGATATACTCAGTGGGCAAATTTAGTATATGTTTTATATATAATATATTATACAATAAAATGTCTCCAAATTATATTTTGCATATATCTGAGCATCTATTTTGTGATATATATTTTTCGATGGGGAATGCGAAGCTGTACATGATCAAGCATGATTTGATATGACCATGTATGACCAGAGCTAGAAATTATTCAATAAAAATACATAACATTGTAAATCTCGAATAACCATGCATTACCATACATGGTCATGCATGATCATGCAGGAGAAATTCGAATGCTCTTGCATCAATCATTGGCATTCAGGCATGGATTATATGTAGTCATGCATGATGATACAGGACTGGACATGACCAGATATGATCAGAATAATAACAGATGAATAATTTTTATGAATGAAAATTCTCATATATGGTCATTAGGGTGTGCCAAAAAAACTCGAATTGCTTTTTTTTGCTCTCCGCCCAAAATATCACAGAATATGCCAAAATATGAATTCGGTTGGAAGTGGAGCTCTTAATTTCAATTTTTAGAGGTTCTCCATGGACCTTCAAGTTTTCCCATTTGAATAACATGGGAGATAGGGGTTTTTAACATTATTTCGTCCAGCAAGCTGTGAAGAACCTTTTTTTCGACTAAATAAATGAATAGGTCTTTTTGAGCGTGAAATTATTGACGAAAAATTTCGTTGAGCCGAAAGTCAATCGTTAATATTTAAGTTTTTACAGACCTCAAAAATTGAAATTTCGCGTTTTTTGCATTTTACAGCTAAACTATTGGAGATCGAAAAAAAAGTTGAATGACAATTTTGTAGTTCATTTAACGCCCGATAAAAAAGTTCCATACGGATTTTTTGTGTCATTAATAACGACAAAGTTACAGGCTTCAGAAGTTTCATTTTCCGGAATTTTCGTCTTTATCAACTGGAATATCAATAATAAAACAAAAAATTTTGTGCAAACTTGTTAGCACATCAAATTTGCAACAAAATTGGATGGGTGAGATATTTGGTATTATCAATAGTTGAAAGCTACAGACCTATCAAATCTTATTTTCATGATTTTCCAACTATATTATGAGATATATTGATAATAGACATAAAATATTGTCAACGTACACTCAGTAAAAAAATTGAAGAGGGAGAAAATTTTTCCGAAATTTTAAGCAATTTTCAAACGGCTGTAACTTCACGGAAAATGATCAGAACAGAACGAAACAAAGAAGGTATTGGAGCTTGAAGTGTCTGCTTTCAGAATCTTTAGATGGAAAATTTTTTAAGAACATTTCTCATGGCATGAAAAATTCGATGAGTGGGGAAAAAAATCCAATTTTTTTTATTTTTTTCTTAAATAGTCCACGGGCTCGTGCAGCCTGATTCTCGAACTTTGATTGTTTTTTTTTCACTACGACCATTTTTCGCTGGGATATCATCTGTTAAGTAAAAAATCACTCTTTTGTATTCAATCACCAGTATCTCGGGAACTACTGATCGTACAGCGAACAAGTGGTGTGTTTTCAAAATTTGGATTAATAATCTATGAGCTCCTGCTCTTTCAAATTTTAAAATTTTTTTTTCCATTCTTAAAATTCATTTGGAAACGCACCAAAAAATGACGTTTTTTGGTGTTTTCAAAAATTAATCCAAAATTTGGCGAATGTTGTGAAAATGACTAATGTTTTTACGGTTCTTCACAACTTAAGGAGATTGGTTACTAAATGCGTTCAAATGATAAAATTCTGGAAAATTAATATGTTATTGTTAAACATCCCATACGACTCGTGTTAAATTTTTAATTCATTCTTGAACCTAGTTTGGACGTAATCACTTAATAAAAATGCCTGGTTATCCACAGCCTCTTATGGACCGTTTTTCCCCGAATGGTCAATTGAAGGAGCATGGTTTTGCTCCTTAAACATTAATTAATGATGATTAAAACGGGAAATTTTCATTAAGCGTCATTTTTCTCGGATTTTATATGGGATACTCGTCGACTCAAAGGAGAATCATCAGGAATGTTTGAAGAATTTTTTTTGAGGCAATGCCTCAATTTAGAAACTTTGTAATTTCTCCAGTTTATGAAATTTGTGGAAAAAAAATTGAAAATCATTAAAAATGTTTTCGAAAAAGTTTTCAGACATTTTTTTTCATTTCGGATGAGATATTTTCATTCGTAAGCCAAAATTTGGCGAGAAAAAAAACATAATTACAATTTATTTATAAAGTCGTCGAAATTTTTTAAACAAATTTCAATCATCAGAAAATTTCTTCCAAGATTTTAGATGATTCTCTTTTGAGTCGACGAGTATCTCATACAAAATCCGAGAAAAATAACGCTTAATCAAAATGAGCTTTTAACTATTGATAATACAAAATATCTCACCCATCCAATTTTGTTGCAAATTTGATGTGCTAACAAGTTTGCACAAAGTTTTTGTTTCGTTATTGATATTCCAGTTGATAAAGGTGAAAATTCCGAAAAATGAAACTTCTGAAGCCTGTAACTTTGTTCTTATTAATGACACAAAAAATCCGTGGGGAACTTTTTTATCGGGCGTTGAATGAACTACAAAATTGTCATTCAACTTTTTTTTCTATCTCCAATAGTTTAGCTTAAAAATTAAAAAAACGCGAAATTTCAATTTTTGAGGGCTGTAAAAACTTAAGGGGTCTGTCTCCTTTGGACGCCTGAAAAAAACGCTATTTTCACCAATTTGTTTTAAGAATACTGTTATGTTTATTGATATGAAACTTGTTGGGCTTAACAAAAGCATTCTTGAATTACACAAAAACATTTTTTTTAAATTGATTTTAACTACTTCTTCAGTGTGAAAATTTTAGGTAAACAGGAGTTCTCTAAAAGTGCGCTGTTGAAAAAATCTCAACAGAGGCCCATCTGAAAAAAAAAAATTGAATGGTTTTAAGTTTAGTGTGTTAGTGGCTATATCCCGAACCTCGAATATTAATTTATATGCAAAATTAACAAAATGGCGAACAACCGAAAAAAACAAAATTAAAAAACGTGTTTTTTTCGCATGTTTTTCCCCTAAAAAAATAGTAAAAATTAAAATTTAGCAATAATTCTGGTTCGGGATATAGCCACTATCACACTTAACATAAAACCATTCAATTTTTTTTTTTCAGACGGGCGTTTGTTGACATTTTTTCAACAGCGCACTTTTAGAGAACTCCTGTTTACCTGGAATTTTCCCACTGAAGAAGTGGTTAAAATCAATTTAAAAAAATGTTTTTATGTAATTGAAGAATGCTTTCGTTAAGCCCAACAAGTTTCATATTGATAAACATAACAGTATTCTTAAAAAAAATTGGTGAAAATAGCGTTTTTTTCAGGCGTCCAAAGGAGACAGACCCCTTAAATGTTAACGATTGACTTTTGGCTCAACGAAATTTTTTGTCAAAAATTTCATGCTCAAAAAGACCTATTCATTTATTTAGTCGAAAAAAGGTTCTTCACAGCTTGCCGGATGAAATAATGTTAAAAAACTCTATCTCCCATGTTATTCAAACGGGAAAACTTAAAGGTCCATGGAGAACCTCTTAAAAGTGAAATTAAGAGCTGCACTTCCAACAGAATTCATGTTTGGGCATATTCTGTAATATTTTGGGCGGAGAGCAAAAAAAACAATTCGAGTTTTTTTGGCACACCCTAATGGTCATGTATGATCATAATCAGTCATTCATGGTTATACATGATTGGACATGGCCACCCATATAAATTGCATTGAAGAATATAATTTCTTCAAATTAGCCATGGATGATCCTATTTGGTCATGCATGACCCTATTTGGTTATGCATGATCAGGTATGAACTATGCATGTTCATGCATGGCTCATTGATACTCAATCATGGTGCATACATGGTCAGCCCTGATCATGCTTGAAGACTTTTCTCCGGATGGAAATACTCATCATTGCTCATACATGACCATGTATGACAGTGTATTTGTCATGACTGAGCATGCATAATTCATCCATGCTTCATACATGATCATCCATGCTCCATGCATGATCCTACATGGGTTATGCATGATTAACATGATCATGCATGCCGATTTTTTCACGGGATACTAGCCAAGTCAGTCTTTTGTTACTCTTTAAACTGAGTGCATCGTAGTCAACAATTTCTCAATATCGTCAAAAAAGAAATTCCGTAATGTCCGCAATCGTGTTTTGGTTGAAAGAGAAGAAGACTAGTATCATTCTATTGAGTGTTGTCGTTTGTGGAGTGATGCAGATTGTCTAAAAATTGTGTAACTTATATATATGTGAAAATTACCAAGTAATTCTGCATACTGAAAATTTTTGATTATAATATTTTTGCAGGATTATAAGAGTTTGCTTGGAAAGACAAATACGGCTTGCCTCAAGTTTTTCACCTGATGTAACCCGAAAGGACCTAAAATACAACTGGATTTTGCAGCTCAAAGAATGCCTGGAATATACTGATTGCGAGGACATTTGGAATAATTTATTGGTGGACCTCCAGAATACCAAAGATATTGGAGAACTACGAAGCTTGGTGCAGAATGGAAGATTACCAGAGATATTGTATCTCTGAGACAATTCAGTTTCGGCTGAATAGGCATCCACTGGACGGTTTTGGATCATTTTATCCAAGCAGATGTCCCATGAAATTTTTGAGAGTTAAGTTTCAAATAAGAACGGCCAACTGCTACACCAGGAGATTAATCATCGATGGGATCCTGTACCAATTCAATCCCTTGGATCTCTGTACTCTCTGCCACCTCCAAAGTCAAGAAGATCTCATACATATACTCTTAGACTGTCCTTTCTATGCACCGTTGAGAGAGCACTACCTACCCAAATATGTAATTAACTCGTCTGGAGATTGTTCCTCTGGTCTCTCTGCGTTTTTAAATAGCAAATCCTTTAATGATACTAAAATCCTCTATTGTTTTATAAGGAAATGTTTTCAACTGCGTTCATCGGAACTCAACGACTAATATTTGAAACCTTGTGTTACATACTTTTATAACTTGATACCAACTCTAACTTTAACTTTTGCTTTAACGTTAACTTTAAATGAATGTAGCTCAATCGATTTAACATTTATATACCTATTTAGAACAAAAAAAAAAAAAATGCAATTTATACAAGCTTTAAAAGGAGGAAGGATGAATAATTTAACTTAATTTTATTATGTACTTTGAATCCCCCTGCCCGAGTGGTACCATGTATCAAGTGGCAGTAATCAATAAATGATAAATAAAATTATAATATTTTTGTGATGGACTTCCATAAATACCATTACTTTCTAAAATTTGTATGATAGTCTTGAAAAAAGCAATAAATGATTTCTATTTCAATTGTATTTTTTACAATATTTTATCAATTTCCTGAAAGGTGAAAAACCCCTTCTTAACCATATCCCCTCTTCCCTAAGCCACTCGCCCTGGGCCCTGCCATAAATCAATTAGAAAAGGATAAATGTATCGATCTACAGTCATAGAAAAGGACAGTTTCTGTCATCAAAGCTGTGGTACGCCAATTAAGAATTGTCAAATTGAAGACATTTTAAGGAGGTTGGTCACCACTTGTGCGGGGCGCGTGGGTCAGGGAGAATGCCTATGCTTTAGCATAGGGATCCCAAGTTAATACCAATTCTTGAACCCGAAAATATAGAACATTTCTCGGACTGTTAATCAGCTGATTACTTGCTGAAAATCATTATAACAATTTTTTTACTCCCTTTTATGATTTTTGAAAATAAATAACCACCTCAAACGTTGTCAATGTCATAGTAAATAAAAGAAAACTGATTGCGAGATGGGCTCGGGAACTTTGACAACGCTGCAGTTGAAATATATTTCGAACTGTATCCACACATACATACAGAGCTCTCACGGACATAACCCTACGTCACGCGGTGATGCCATGCTAGTTACTCGACACATGAGTTTTTATCGAGGAATTATATAAAACCATAAATTGCAATTTTAAAAGGTCTGTAAGGCCCGGAACAAATGGTCAATTATTTTTAAAGTGAAACTTCTTTTGGGAGGATACCAACTTTTTTCTCGCGTCACAAAACGAGTGAAACGTTTTGAGGGGAACGTGGTAGTGGAATAGTGGGGGAAAAGGAGAAGCAAGAAAGAGGAGAGTGCGTTGGTGGGGATGGCACTGTAGCATATGCTTTAGCGGCGGAGTGGGAAGACGGCAGAGGGGGGGGGGGGGGGGAATAGGATCTTTGCGTAGAGTGCTACATACATACTGTTTTTTCATTTTGTTATATTTTTTTTCAATACATGGAGAGAGTAATATGGGAATTTTTCTAAAAGATTTTCATAAAAATTACAATGCTCCACATCATAATCCTCGCTTTTTATTTCTGAAGAAAATTGCCATTTTAACTTGGCTTTGGATTGAAATATCTCGAAAACTACTCAAAAGTTATCGAGACATGTTGTGAATGGAATTTAGAGGGAAGATTACACTGAGAGAAAAAGTATCGATATACCAGAAACATAGTTTCTTGTTCCAAGAAAATATATTCTTGACTGTGAATATATTGAATGGAATAAAGAAGAGTTGCTCCTGAGAAAATGACTTTCTTGGGAACAGACCACTGAATATGAGTGTGAATTTAGGTGAGTCTCAGTGACGAAAAGTAGTTCCGCTGTGTAGAATCAGGTTTCTTGACTCAAGATCTCCACGCATTTCGACCAATCATATTTAATTCAACCCAAAGAAATCGTGGACTTGAAAGAATTGAATGATGAGTTGTTTAAGAAAATTGGGGGCTTGAACAAGATATTTGGATGGATTCTACTCGAGTGCTTTAGGAGATGGACGAAAACATGAAGAGTTTGTCTGAAGAATTTTATTAACTCGGGGAAGTTGAAGGTGACTGATTAAGGTAAGTGTTGAATTTACACGTATTCGGAATCAACTTCGAGGAATAATCAACTAGCTGAGCTAAGTTGGAAATACTATGGTAATGAGAAAGCCGTTAATTGCGATGATAACTGCTGTATTTTATAGATATTTATGAATTATTAGCTCAAGAAAATAGGACTCATTTGTCCGAGTAGAGAAGTTCTTGGGAGAAGAATCTGATTTTCTGCATTCCTGAACCCCAGATCTCCGTACTGGATCGAAGAATGTTGAACAGAACGCTTGTACATCTTAATGGAGGTTATTTCTTTTTTAATGGAGAGATGAATTATTTGACCGAAAATTTTCTGAAATGGATGTAGAACGTACGATTCTGTTGATGACGAAGTATGTATTATTTTCAAAAATATAAGGACTGATCATTAAAGAATCCAAACTGATGGGGGGCAAAAATCTTCTCCTTACAAGAAATTTGATGTGGTATGCAAAGAATTATTTTCATGGAGAAATATATTCCAGTCTATCATGGAATACCGGGAACGTTATGAGAAAAAAATAATTAATCGTGTTATTTTCATTCAATGGGATCACGTCATAAAAAAGTTTGTCACAAGAATATGTTTTCCCTAATGAAACTCTATGACATTTTGCTCAATCATCATATTTTTGAGGAGATCAGGTTTTTATATTCAATGAGCCTACTATTTGCTACGGAATGAACAATTGTAGTTGAATATATACAGCACGCAATTGTACGGAAAGCTGGATTGTTTTTTCTCATGATAATATGAAATTCACACAATATTAATATCATTACTCTCCATCGTTGATTATCTCTGTGGAAGAGATCGAAGAACGTTGGAGAAGTTACAGTGTTTCCTATAGAAAAATTATAGTGTAAAAGGAAGAAGGACTTCAGAAGAACGTGAGTAATAATTGGATCAATTGAGGAGTCACAATGTTCATGACTAGTCATGAAATTCTTGCCTCAAGAAGATGAAAACTCACCAGTAATTTTTGATGTTTGGCAACCAATATGATTTTTCTTTAGGGCCTATCATCCATTCTTCTGTTAAGATTACGAAAAATTCTTCTGAAATTTAACCAACTGGAGAATTTGTTCTCTATGTTTTCAAATTATTCTACGTATACGTAATACTAAAATTATGAGTGCTAGTATGCAATGAATCGAGATATTGGTTGGAGTAAAACTCTGATAGATTGGAAGGAATACCGGAATCAATAGAGGAATCACTGGATTCATTACCAGCAGTCGAATTCTAGCCTCAAGAGGATGAACGCTCATGAGTAATTCTTGGCTTCCATCAACCGCCATCGCTGTATTCAAGGATATACACTGTATTCTTCTATCAAGAATTAATTTTCTCCTTTCCAATCCATGTAATTTATATTTTGTAATAATTTTCTTCGCTTTATTCAAGAATATCCGCTGTATTCTTCTATCAAGAATTTAATTTTGTTTTCATTTCATGAAATTTATTTGCAGTAATAGTTTATTCTGTTTTCTTTAAATATGAAAACTATATTCTTCTATCAAGAATTTTTGCGATTCATGTAATGGAGATTTGTTTTTCTTTTCATTTGAAACTCTCTTGCGTGAATAAAAAAAATGAATTAATTGTGCAGTCGTGTTTATTTATTCCCCGAGGGTTATTCATACCCAAGACTATCAAAAATTATCCAGATTCTAGATGTAGTAAAATAGCCAAAGTAAATCCTTTGGCAATTTAAACTCAGAGCCCGTGGGGTCGCTTGAGCGTTAAACCCCAAAAATTATTTTCCATGTTTAAGTCCGCACAATTTTTTCCTTTTATGAATTCTCAGACGATACTGGACTTACGGAAAAAATTAGACATCTGGTGGGGATTTCCTTTACTATGAGGATTAACGTATGAATAGCTCTTCTCTTCATTCAAATTTCAGAAATTCTTGAGCGAAGAAGCTATATTATTTGAAGTTTAAATAATACAACTTCTTCGCTCAAGAATTTCTGAAATTTGAATGAAGAGAAGATTCATATTCATACGTCAATCCTCATAGTAAAGGAAATCCCCACCAGATGTCTAATTTTTTCCGCAAGTCCAGTATCGTCTGAGAATTCATAAAAGGAAAAAATTGTGCGGACTTAAACATGAAAAAAATTTTTTGGGGTTTAACGCTCAAGCGACCCCACAGGTTTTGAGTTTAAATTGCCAAAGGATTTACTTCGCCTATTTTACTACATTCAGAATCTGGATAATTTTTGATACTCTTGGGTATGAATAACCCTCGGGGGATAAATAAACACGACTGCACAATTAATTCATTTTTTTTATTCACGCAAGAGAGTTTCAAATGAAAAGAAAAACAAATCTCCATTACATGAACTGCAAAAAAAATCTTGATAGAAGAATATAGTTTTTATATTTAAAGAAAACAGAATAAACTGTTACTGCAAATAAATTTCATGAAATGAAAACAAAATTAAATCCTTGATAGAAGAATACAGCGGATATTCTTGAATAAAGCTAGGAAAATTATTACAAAATATAAATGACATGGATTGGAAAGGAGAAAATTAATTCTTGATAGAAGAATACAGTGTATCAAAAAACGCGATAGCGTTTTGCGCCATGTGTACGTTTTAAATGTGCACAGCGCTATATATACATTTCCTATTAGAAGGTTTTTTTTTTTTTTTTTAATTGAGCCCTTTTTCTTGTCACAAAAAATACTACATGTCACATGCAGTATTTTTAGTGAAAAATACACCGTCAACTATAAAAAAAACAATCCTGTTGTTTAAAAAAATATTATTTTCATCTAAGCCACGCCCCATCCCGACGTTTTTGAGTAAAATGAAAAGTCGGTGAGACATTTCGTTGTAACGTTGGCTGCACTGACTTTCGTATTCTCCCGACCAATGAAATGATGACAAATTGGCATCAGTGTTTCAAGGTAGAGACAACGGCGGCAAATACAATTTTTTGAAAAGGAGATCGTTTTTATTCCAAAGTTGTGAGGGGTTGAACGCATAAATGGCGACACATAAGTGCTCGAGTTATAAGTGCTCGAGTTATATTATCAACATTGATAGAATTGATAGAATGATATTGATTGAAATCTGTACATAACCCTAAAATTGATCCGACAAAATGTGAAAAAAATGATATTCTCTTGAAATCTGCATTTGCACATAACCCTAAAATTTTTTCATGATTAATTTAAGAAAAATGAGGATTTTTCCATGAAAAATGAGGAGATTATTCGAACATTCATGCACGGACATGGATAGGATAATGACAGGGAAGAAGCCAATCACGTCTAAGCAGCAACCAGCTGATCTTGTTTCATTCTGTCATGACTGTGCAGAATTTTTCTATTTCAAATTTTTTTTTATTTTACGCTGTTTTAAATTTTGAAAATGAAAAAAAATGTAGTGAAAAATATGTTATAATAATTATTATATTGTCCCAAAAATATTATAATATATTATATAATATATATTATCCCAAAAATATTCAAGGATCCCCTTATAGTTTTTTTCTAGAAATTTATTTAAATAATAAATCTAATCCCGCGCTATGTTCATGAAAGCTCGCCTCAGAAGGTTATGATGCTGCCATCTGGTGACAATAAAATTGGTCACTTTTGAGAACGCGTCGCGTGTTTTAGCCGGAAAATCCAGGTTTACATCGTTGTATGTAATGTGTCTCGGCCATTTTTTCTTGTTGAATGAAGGAGAGCGTCTGTTCATTCATTTTGAAGACTACAGAAAAAGAGGAAACATGATCGACGATCTCGATTTGGAAGACGTGAGTATTTTTTGAATTATTATTGGGATTTGAAAATAAGAGGAACGAGTTTTAGTAAAAAAAAAAAAAAGAGTAATTAGTTTTAGTTTAAAAAAAAAAGTTTTAATAATTCATCAAAGTGTTCTTCTATTTTTGCCGGTTCTGAGCAAAAATTTATGAAAACTAATCTTCATAAATTTTTCTCTGTTAAAATGAGCCTGTAAAATCGTATTCAGGTTAAGAGGCTACGCCACTGTAAAATGATGACAAAAAGCATTTTTCGGATATTTTTTTTGCGGAAAAAAGAGCAATAAAATAATAATATTCGAGATAGTGATTGAGCATATACTCAAGACTTCGAAGAAAAAAATTCATTAAAAAATATGAAAAACTGACGACACCAGAGTCACTCTTGCTCGGCTCCTCGAATTTGAAATACTCTGCAACACGCAGTGTAAATGGTGCTAATTTCATCCAATTGAAAAAAAAATTGTTTTTTCGAAAATTCTACAGTGGTGTAACCCCTCGAAGTAGTTTGGATTCCTTTCACTATCTTCTGATTCTCTTTCAACAGTAAAAAGTTGTCATCAATTGTCATCGATCGAACATTGAATCATTCAATTTGCGAGATCTCCAGATAGCTACTGCAAACTATATTAAGTTTTTTTCTCCAGGATTTTGATCAGCCTGGACCGCGTCCGGCACCATCGCCATCACCACCACCATCTCCTCCGCTACCACGAGACCCACCACCAGAACAGCCGCCACCACCGGAACAACCGCCACCACGAGAGCAAATGCCGCAACAGCCTGGTGCTCGAGCAAGACCAAGAGCTGCTGGTGATGCTAGAGGTGCTAGAGGCGCTGGAGCTGCTAGAGGTGCTGGAGCTGCTCGAGGTGCTGGAGCTGCTAGAGGTGCTGGACCTGCTGAAGGTGCTCGAGGCGCTGGAGGTGTAAGAGGTGCTAGAGGCGTTGCTGCAGATGCTCGCGATCGTCGCATCGCAGATCTCCAAGCCCAAATCGACTTACTGCGGAGAGATGCTGTCGTGGATGATCCTGCTGAACCTGCTTTTCGGCCGAGAGGTGGCCGTAACCAAGCGAGGCGTGATGCAACGTGAGTTTCTAATTATTGATTAATAATATTTAAGAATATCCTTGTGGTTCGGGCAATCTATTTTTCCTTTTCAATTTTGGTGACTTTCGATGGAATAGCAAGAGTAGATTTTTTTTTAATTTTTTCACCCCATGTTACCGGACAAATAAGGCCACAATTGATTTTTGAAAATAATTAAATTAACATTGAAATTCCATAAGCAAGATTCAGTTTAAGTTTCACTGCAAAAATTCATGGTCACAGACCTATTTTTTCTTCATATAACCATATATATTTTTTGTTCGTCAGAATGTCTATTTTTTTTTGAAATCGTGAAAAATGTATGTTACCGGACATATAGTGACGATTAATTTAATTGATTGCATGTAAACATCAATGGCGGCCATATTGGTATTTGAAATCCGAGAATCCTCCAATCCCAGTCCTCGATGCTGGGACAGCGTGAGTCAAATGCGGAACAATATTGAATATTCATAATATTATTTATTAATAATTCATCATCTCGGACATCGTTCTAGTATCGGTAAAATGTTGAAAAATCGAAATAGTTATAGTAATTATGATAACTAAGAGCAAAAAATAATAAAGTCGATCATTTGAACCTGCCACAAGGATATCCTTAAAAAAATTCATTTTTTCTCATCCATAAATTTTCATTTTCATTATTGCAGATACTGGAGGAATCAATATTTCCGGTCGATCAGAAGGGGAAATGGAAGAGGCAGTCGAGGCGGGAGAGGTGGAAGAGGTGGTAGAGGTGGAATGGGCCATGGAGGCAACATTTTCAACTTCTATTGAATACAGCTGAGAACAATCGACGAAACAGCATATTATTATATTACATTCACATATCGTTTATTGAAAAAAAAACTTAATAGTCGATTTTTTGTACTTCTGTATTTTACTATAGATCCAGATCCATTTCGAACAATAAAATTCAGTTATAAAATTGATATTCTTATTAAATTATATTTCATAGAAATAATATAACAATTAAAGACTTTTTGTTCTTTCAAAAAATGGAAAATCGAGATATAAAATTTCAACAGGCAATTAAGGCGCATCCACATATCGCTAGGGTTTCAGCGACTGGATATCTAGGGACTTTTTATATTGCACACCACATTGAACTCGCACTCCGATCATCGATCAATTCGCATGTTGTGCGTTACAGTGTACACTTCGCGGATTATTATTTTGATTTATAATTGTTTACTCGTGCATTTTAATTATTATAATTCTTTTTATTCATCTCTTCGATACTTTGTTTCTATTCAATTCCCTGTTAGTGGCCTCCACCGGCAGATTCTTGGTCTATCAGTTTTCTAACCTCTAAAAATTTGTTTCCTTTCTCTTTCAACTCAATTTACTCTTCTCGATAACTCTTCTTTCTTCCTTTCCTAATTCATTCGCTCTTAAACTCTTTCTCTTTTTTCAAGTTGAATAACTGATTGAATTTTCTCATTCTAGCAGTTTCTCTCGTGCATTTTAAGCAGTCTTTTCATTTATTTACTCTTCTCGATAACTCTTCTTTTTTCTTTTCCTCATTCTGTTTCTGAAATCCTTTCCATTTTTTCTTCAATTCCACAGATCATTCTTCTCTTTTCCTTTCCTAATTCATTCGCTCTTGAAATTCTTTCTCTTTTTTTAAGTTAAATAATTGATTAAATTTTCTCATTCTAGCGGTTTTTTCCGGGTATTTCAAGCAGTCTTTTCTTTTTTTTTTTTTTCGATAATTGACCCTTCTGCACATTTTGAGCAATCTTTCTTTACTTATAAAGTCTTCTGATATTTTTGAACAAGCTTTTTCTGCATTGCAGTTTTTCTGCATTCATTGCAGTTTTTCTGCATTCATTGCAGTTTTTCTGCATACCTATCAGTTTCTCTGCATTCATTGCAGTCTTCCCGCATTCATTGCAGTTTCTCTGAATTCATTGCAGTTTTTCTGCATTAATTGCAGTTTTTCTGCATTCATTGCAGTTTTTCTGCATTCATTGCAGTTTTTCTGCATTCATTGCAGTTTTTCTGCATACCTATCAGTTTCTCTGCATTCATTGCAGTCTTTCCGCATTCATTGCAGTTTCTCTGAATTCATTGCAGTTCTTCTGCATTCATTGCAGTTTTTCTGCATTCATTGCAGTTTTCCTGTAGACATATCAGTTTCTCTACATTCATTGCAGCTTTTCTGCATTCATTGCAGTTTTTCTGCATTAATTGCATTCTTTTTCTGCATTCATTCCAGTTTTTCTGCATTCGTTGCAGTTTTTCTGCATTCATCGCAGTTGTTCTGTACTTATTGCAGTTTCCTTGCATTCATCGTACTTTCTCTGCATTTATTTTATATCATCTGCTCTCCTTGCAAGTTCTCTACATTCATTGCAGCTTTTTTGCATGCATAGCAGTTTTTCTGCATTTATAGCAGTCCCCTTGCATTAATATCAGATTGTTGCGCATTTCTATTGGAGATTCGATCCAAACTTACAATTATAGAGTTGATAACTGAAATTCATTACTCTTCTATCCAGCAATATGAATCCATTAAAGTCCCGTGATTATGAATGGATTTTATCACCAAAAATGAATTTACTGACAGATGAGCAGATTGATTATTTTGCATATCTCATGGAACAACAATATGGTTTTCGGTTCCAAGAGAGCTGAAAGATTCAAATGCCTGAATTGATTGAGCCTCTTGATGCTAGCAAAACTCACATTCAACTGTTACATTCGCGGGATGGTGAGTACTCTGAGCACCATCAAGAGGATTCATCGGATCATTGGGTGTGCTCTCTGTATGATGGTCAACAGATCTATATTTTCGATTCTATGTGGAGGCCAGGACAAACGGCTCATCCAAAATGGCTCACTTTCTTAGGAAAACTTTATCCTAATTATTCTTTTGATGCTAATCCAGTGCGATTCGTGCAAGTCCAAAGACAAGCAAATTCGAGAGATTGCGGACTATACGCAATGGCTTTTGCTACTTCTTTAGCGGAAAATATTTGGCCCCGTTATGAAGACGTTCAGTACGATACTTCGAGGCTGCGTGCGCATGCAGTTGAGATGTTTTCCACTCAAAGAATTATGCTTTTCCCACAGGTTCCCATTTTCAAAACTTTCAGAAAGCCTGGTGCGAAAGAGGATTATTCCAGGAATCATTTAAAGAATCCAACTAAATTGTCTACCAGAACGAAACCCCAAAAGTCTCAAATAATGTCTGAGCGAGAATCCTTGGGATCTGCAAACAGGCCTGCAAAAAAGGATCAAAAGCCTAGATGCAAGGCTGAGCAGAAAGTCCAAGAGCCCAACGTCAGATCTGAGCGTGAAATTCAAAAATCCGAAATCAATCCCAAACAAAATTGCAAAAACACTCATATCTATCGTGAAAAAGATCACGAGACTGATCCGAACGATTTCCATGTTATAAATTCTGATGAGGACGATTTTTTCGACTCCTCGAGTCAGTTCAGTCGTCGAGATATCCTTTTGGACCAAGTACGTCAAGGATCTAGACTGAACGACAATCATATGTATCAGTTTCGGGTCATGTTGGAGAAAGTTTCTGATTTTAAACCAAGAGATACTGTCTACTTGAATAGACCAGAACGTATAGAGCCTGTATTGCCACACCAAAACCACATCCAGATTCTATATTCGTCTAATGAGCACTGGATTTGTAGTTATTATGATTGTAAAAAGATATATATCTATGATTCATTAAATTCAAGAGGTCTCCATCAAGATCATCGTATATATTTGCAACGTTTGCTACCTCATTACCATGTAAATGATCAAAGTGTCATATTCTGTAAGGTTCAGCAACAACCAAATACAGATGATTGTGGTGTTCATGCCATTGCTTTTGCAACCTCTCTACTTTTTAAGCAAAATCCACAATTGATTGAATACAATCATGAGTTGATGCGCGATCATTTGTTTATGATGTATGAAACGGATCGAATAACCCACTTTCCAATTGTCGCTAATCGTAATCATAATCCTAATCTATTACCATTAGATGTCATACGTGTGAGAGAATTGACATCAAGTCGAAAGCGTAAGTATCGAGACAACACTGAGTGGACCTCTAAGAAGGAGCCTGAAGCCAAACGGAAAAAATCAAATAAGGAAGATCATCACATGAAATCTATCCCAAAAATTGATAAATTGGATAATGAAATTAACAAATCCAATGTAAATGAATGTCGCACGAAAAAATTTCACGCTTTTAGAAGTAAATTTGAATCCAAATTTGCCAGTGCAAAGAAAAGCAAACGCTACTCGAATGGCACCAAATACATCAAAACCAAGTACCAAAAAATTGAAGATCGGAAGAATCTCAAACCGAAATCTTCTATTGAAGCTTATATTCAAAAGTTGACTGAGAAACTTGTAAAGGGAACTATATTTGAAAGGCGTTTAGAAGCTGAAAAAATTATTAGAATGAGCTTGGAGCAGAGACGCAGTTATAGGCGGAAATTATATAATACTCTTCAAATACTAAGAAAGAAAGCAGATCTCTATCTTTCGAGAAATAAACGACATTACAAAACCATGGAGGAACAATTACGTGACCTTTGTGCAAAATCCATGCATAGAGCTTCCAGTGAATCCTATTTTTACGAAACATCTTACGTCTTTGACGAATTGCATGATAATGTTCTTGTAGTGAATAGTAAAGGTCAGATCCTGAATATAATGCCTGTGATAGCTAATAAAAAAAATAATAAATATTGGAAATGCAATCAGTTCTGTCGAATCTATCATGATCAGAATATTATCACTAATTATGTTCTTCTGCTCCAGAGGTTGAGAAATCAAAAATTCACAACATTCTCGACATTTCTTGGACTAATTATGATAAAGTCCAAATCACATTCCAAACGGGGCCACTTAAGTAATTGTTATATAGAAAATTATTGTAGCAGTACTTTTTTCTCAACACTTCAACTACTATCACCTCATTTTCCGTCAGTCAGATACATTAAAGATTTGCTCTATCGAATGAATGCATTGTTCAAGAAATTACATATGCTAGATAATGCATTAGAAGATTCCGATGTGGATTTGTTGGAAAGTATTTCATGTAATGTTCGTATCAAAGGAGATTGGTCGGACATAAATAACGATGATATTTGTTTGAATGAAAATCAAATACAAGAACAATTTAAAGCAGGTTTTCTTGCTTTCACTAAACGATCTTTGGAAACGCCATCATGTGTTTGTATATCTTGCCAAAAGCTTTGTTTTCCACGAAACGTGAAAAAATTGTCAAACTTAAGAAATCCTATTGATAATCCTAATTTCGAACGATTGATCCAGCACTATGCGGGTAATCATGAAGATGAAAAAGCCTATGAGGAAGTCATTCGTGAACATAATTCGATTTGTCAGTATTGCTTGGATTATTTCAGAGCAAATGATATGCCACCAGCTTGTGTATTGAATAATTTAGATGCAGGTCAAGTCCCTGAAGAAATTAAGCACTTGAACGAATATGAAAAAATCCTTATACAGAGAGCTAAATCTTACCAAGTTGTACAACGAGCCGGAACTGTATCAAATAAGAACTTACCTTATAGTCATCGTAATCAGAAATTGAAAGGAAATACGTTTTATCTGCCTTTACCATTGGAAGAAACCTTGAAAAAAATTTGTGCCCCAGAGGAGCCTCTGAATAGGAAGCACGAACTATATATTTTGATTCGAAGTTTACCAACAAAATCAAATATCGTATGGGAAAATTTGGTGAATATTGAAAAAGTATTTCGTGCATTAACTAAGCTGAAAGAGATTAATCCATTTTATGAGAATATCAAATTACCAGAATCAGCCCATGAGTTATTTTCCTTTCTTGATCAAGACGTTGAATTTAATATTACCCCTAAGAATGACGCTCCCATTCCCGACTCAAATGATAAAGAAACCCCAAAAGCCGCTCTATTAACGCAAGTAGAAGATGATAACCCAATGTATGCCAGATACACTATACAGCCAATGCATGATCAACGGATCAATGCATCATCTACAAATTTATACCAAATGAAGAAAGTGAAAGATGTTGGCTTGAGCCATTGGCTCAGCTCCTTGGATCTACTTTGTTTTCCAGACATTTATCCATATGGTAAAAATGGTCTACATGAAGAAAGGCTTCGGCGATTAACTGATGCTACATATATTAAAAATCGTTTATGCTCTGTGGATCCACGTTTTCGATTGAATCTGCAGTATCTCTTTTTCCTACAACATGATGCTAATGTTCGACAACTTAATAGTGGTATTTATCATTTATTGAATATTGTTAATCCGAAAGAGCGCCTGAATGCCCAACAATACTTAGAAAAATTGGAAAGAGGTGAGCTAGAAGGTCGGATCGATACTATATTCGAACGTGTTCGAAATTCTGAACAATATTGGCGAATCCCACGGAATGATCTCGATTGTATGGTTCAACATTATGGACCTGCTACATGGTTCCTGACAGTGAGTCCATCTGAATGGGTGTGGGATGACTTAATTCATTATCTACGAATCATCAATTCACCATATAGTGATAAATTATCTCCCGGAGAATTAATTGCAAGTGATCCTGTTTCAGTTTCTCGCTTCATAGACAATAAATTCCAAGCAATACTTGATTTTATTTTATCGGAAAGCCACCCAATAGGAAAAATCGAACATTATTTCTGGCGTAGAGAGTATCAAGGTCGAGGAACACCACATTTCCATCTGCTACTCTGGGTTGAAAATGCACCGATTACAGGAAAAAATTCGGATGAAGAAATTATCGCGTTCATCACCCGCTACGTAACTTGTAAAATACCCCCACAATCAATATCACCTAATCTATACAGAAGAGTAATTACTTTTCAAAAACATCGGCACACGAATTACTGTTTGAGGGTTAGAACAGCGGCTAATGGAAAAAAAACCAAAGTGTGCCGTTCCGGTTTTTCTCGATCAGTTACAAATACCTTCGTATTGAGAAATCCTGCCGTATCTATTGCTAGACGAAGAAAATTGAAAACGAAATGCCGTCTCTATGATCTTCCTCGAACGGAAGAAGAGAAAGATATCAATGACTATAACCCCGCTATTTTGACGCTTTGGGAAGGTAATATGGACCTTCAATTTATCGGTGAGAAATCAGCACAAGTGACAGTATACCTCACCAAATATGTACAGAAATGGGAAATAAGACGCGAAAATTCACACGTTTTTAGTGACATCAATTCGTCAAAAACCCTGCGACAAAATTTGTGGAATATTGCTTTTCGAAGTTTGAACCATCGAGAAGTAGGTGCAATGGAAGCTGCTGATACATTACTTGGTTTACCATTGCACAGAACAGACCCGGAAACAGTAATCAGATGGTTAAATGTGCAACAAATTCGAAATAAAAGGATTAAATCTCATGCTCACATTAAAAAATTAGATCCAAAATCAGAGGACGTTTTCTATCTGAATCTTATTGATGATCATTACCCTTCTCGACCAGATGAGTTAGAGTCATTGTCCCTATATGATTTTGCTAAATGGTACGATGTTTCAAAAGATGAACCTTCCAATAAAAATATGGAATATTATCAGCTGAAAAATTCATGGTATCTAAAGAGAAGATTACGTGGATATTTAATTAATCATTACAAATATAATGCTACTGCTCAACCAGAAAATTATTATTTCACGTTGCTACTGTTATTTAAGCCGTGGAGAGATACCGATGAATTGAAAGGGAATTTCACGAGCTTCACTGAATCATTCTCGCATCATGAAAAGGAATTGCTAGACGCCTATGAGTATCATGAAAAATTGGAGGAGATTCAGAAAGGATATGAAAACATTAGGCAAGAAGTCGAAGAAATTCTGAAAGATGAAGAAGATATTCAGGATTCAGATGATGATGAAATTTTGTTAGGTTGCGATCCAGTAGAAGCTGAAGCAGCTATGCGAGATTTCCATGATCTGAATGTTAAGGTTAAGAGTGATTCGACCAATCTAACCGAGATGATAAGTAGAATGAACAAAGACCAATTACGCGTATTTGAAAAAATAAAAACTGCAATCAATTCAGAAGGAAGGGAAAGTCTAAGACTCTTTGTAAGTGGAGAAGGAGGCACTGGCAAAAGTTTTCTTATTGAAGTAATCCAACGATGGATTCGATCAGAAACTCCATATGAAGTGGCTATCACTGCCCCCACTGGGCTAGCTGCCTACAATATAAATGGTTTGACCATACACAAATTACTTCAATTACCTGTAGAACATGGTACTAATATTTTGAAATACCGACAGTTATCGGATAAAGCCTTGAAAGTTCTGCGAGAACAGTTGAAAAACGTAAAATTGATAATAATTGATGAAATATCAATGGT
Source organism: Aleiodes leptofemur (assembly GCA_963942555.1). Classification (NCBI taxonomy): domain Eukaryota; kingdom Metazoa; phylum Arthropoda; class Insecta; order Hymenoptera; family Braconidae; genus Aleiodes; species Aleiodes leptofemur. Next base: position 8,173,037 of record OZ012612.1, read on the forward strand.
CTCGAATCTCACGTTTCTGTTCATTCATTTCCGTTTAAGTGAAATATTCAATTCGGTTGATGATGCAGAGAATGGTTGGTTTGGTGGAAAACATATTCTCGTATTGGGTGATTTGCTTCAGCTTCCTGCAGTTCGTTCGAATCCTACATATATCGGATTGACTGAACCTGAAATGACGAAACATGTCGGATCCTTGGGAGCATTCAATCTCTGGGAGAATTTGTTTACTTATGATGAATTGACCACAAAAATGCGTCAGAAAACAGATACGCGGTATGGCGATATTCTATCACGTATGAGAATTGGAGTATCGACTACGGAAGACATCACTATCTTAGAGTCCAGAACCTTGAAACACAATGATTCTTTGAGTTATGACGAACGGCTATCGGCATTATGTGATCAAATTGAGAGTCTACCACTTGATACAGTTTGTTTACTTCCAACTCGTGAACAATGTAATATTTTGAATGATCGAATGTTAGATCGAATAAATTCTGAAGAAGTGGTTCTCAATGCAATAGATGAATATAGTGGTTCCAAATTGTATCAGAAAAAAGCTCAAAAAATGATGGAAAACTTCGAAGATGACGCCAGTGAAACAGCCGGTCTATTGAATCAGATCAAACTTAAGATCGGAGCTAAAGTCATGATCAGACGCAACATTGATGTTACCAAGGGTCTTGTGAATGGAGCTATTGGCACGGTCCGGTCCTTCACCAAATATTTGAATCAACCGGGTATTGAAACCATAAACATTGTCCTCAATAATGGAGACGAATGTGTTATTGAACGAACCAGCGTGAAAATTCAAATAATGGACAACGCTTTTATAACTTGTCGTCAATTTCCTATCTGTCTGAGTTATGCAATGACGATCCATAAGAGTCAAGGATTGAGTTTAAATAATGCTGTGATTGATGTAGGAAACTCTATATTCATATCAGGTCAAACATATGTCGCTTTATCGAGACTCAAGACTTCAAACGGTCTCTATCTTATTAACTTTGACCCACACTCAATCAAAGTTAGTACACATGCTATCCAAGAGTATAACCGCTTGAGAAGTACTTATCGCTCAGATTTGCCATTGTATGAGGTATCCCAAAAACACTTGGTGCAAAACTTTCGATTTCTTATGGGCAGTCAGACAATTTAATGTCGCTGACATGCTCCATATGGAACCAATACAAAAGTCATCAGATTGGTCCATTCGAGCTTTCCCAAAATCATCCAATCACATGAGCTATGCAAATGCAACCATCCAAGCTTTATTCAATTGTATTAACGTAAGAAGAGAACTATTGATGAAAAGAGAACGGGAATACCTGGAATTATCGAGTTTACTAGAGGCTTATTTGGATCAATCGAGAATTTTAGATTCTGCTGATGTTAGAATATCAACGGGTCAACCTTTCGATTCATCTGAGCCTCAAGATCCAGTTTGCTTTATAGAAGCATTATGTCAGAAAGATGATAGCTTGAAGCAACTTTTGAAGCACACGTTGAAAGTTTCCAGTACATGTACAGTGTGTAAGTACACTTCTACATATACTGTATCACAATTTATATGCCCAATCTCGTTGACCATTCTCAAGAAAAAAAAATTAACTTTCCAGGAAGCCTTCTCAGCATTATCTGCTCGGTACACTGAAAATGGATTCTGTACCAAATGCAACACTGTCCAACAGTTGCTACTGAAGAATGGAATGATTTCCGCAAGTTCCATATTTGTACTCAAATTCATTGGAGATATATTACCAAATGATATTACCGAACTTGGAGATTATAGAAATTCCGCAGTTCCTTCATCAAAGATAACTATATGTAATGAGAAATATCAAGTGATGAGTACGATATTCAGAGACCCATCAGGTGTAACAGCACATTATATAAACATGGTGAGAAGTAATAAGTCGGAGTGGATGATGATTAATGAGTCTATCATTAAAAAATGTAGATGGCCTATCGGTTCTAAGAATTTGTACATACTGTTCCTCCAGAAATGTAGCGGCGAAAGACAATTGAGATCGAAGCCAAATAAGCACTCCTAAAATAATACGTGAAAGCGCGAATCACAGTATTACAAGGAAGTGAGACCGGATAAGCTCCCTCGAAGCAGGATGCATATGAGCTGTGAAGCGCAAACCTGATGAACGGAATTTGTTATTCGCGTTCATAGAGCTTTACTAACTCTATTGTATTAAATAGGGAAACATATGAAGGATTTGAGGATGAATTTACCGCTTAACATCTCAGAGAAATGAATTCTCATTGTGGAATATAAAAATAGAGTTCCCCAATTTAATTTTCCTCATCCCTCCATTGAAATTTGCTTCTTTAAGAAAATGCACAGAGGGTTTTCTTGAGGAATCTTGAAAGTGTCTAGTCGAGGCCTGTTATCATAGACTAATGCAATAGTGGCAATACTATTTATGATTGTTGCAGTGGAAACGAAGGTATAGGCTTCTTTACATGAGGAAGCAGCTTCGTCTTTCCATTACGACCTGCTTACGATGAAATGTACGGCGCCGAATAATTCAAATGACGCAAAAGAAATGAAATATTGGCCGACAAAATTATTGGAAATAAAAAAAAAACGCGCCATGTGCACGTTTGAAACGTGTTGTTTGGTGGATAAAAAACACTCGAAGGTTATGTGTGTGAAAAAAGATGGGTGCGCAAAAAATAGATGGGTGGGCAAACAACATTGCGTGGGAAATTTGCAATTAGGAAACACTTAGGCGGAGAAATTATAATGAAGGCCTGTTTCAGAAAAGCTAATTTCACGAAGCTAATTTGACTTCAAGATATGTAAGAAAATGGATGAGTAAACAAAAAATTAAGTGTGTAATTTGAGATTGGAAAAGTTTCTACGCAAAAGAATAGAAATACAAGCCTGTTTCGCAGGAGCTAATTTTGATTGGCTAATTTTCAGATAGAGTCAAGCCCGCATTACTTCAGGTCTCCAATCATTTAGTTCGAATAAACGAGAAAACTATGAAGAGACCAGCAATTTATTCACAGTTCAGCGTCCTTGGTAATGAAGGTTTCTACTATCTTTCCACTATTGGTAACAATGCACATGGCGCGCCCGGTTTTTTTCAAAGAGAACAAAAGATTCCGTAGAATAAACAGACCAAAGATGATGAAAAAATGTATAAAATCGAAAGTTACACATCATATGATTCCACAAAAATGTACACGTGAAATTATTCAGTGAAAAGATTGTATTCACGACAACATGGAATAGGAAAATTGAGTGAAGAATTCAAACTCAACTGATGGTAACACAAAGTCAATTTTTTAATTATTAATTATTAGATTAATCTCCATGATTATCTTGATAATTCAGAATATCATGGTGGAGCACAAGAAAGAACAATTCTAACGCATCATCATATCGTGATGTTTCATTCATAATGTAAGCTTCTTCAGGTTCTTGTTTTTCTAAGTACATTGTCCAACTGAATCTAATCAAATTCGTGATAAGTACCAATGACTCGCTAGTAGGGGATATTTGAACAATTATTGAAGAGTTCTCAAACCAGATACACTATAGAGCTCCCTCAGGCCATTAATTTATGGGGACATATGGAAATCTTCAAGTAAAAATATTCTATCATATGAATAGCAAAATGATTATTACGTGGCTGAGCTAGCTCCATTACACCACAGCGTTTCATGACTATACAGATTCTGTTTGAAAAAAACCGGGCGCGCCATTTGCATTGTTACCAATAGTGGAAAGATAGTAGAAACCTTCATTACCAAGGACGCTGAACTGTGAATAAATTGCTGGTCTCTTCATAGTTTTCTCGTTTATTCGAACTAAATGATTGGAGACCTGAAGTAATGCGGGCTTGACTCTATCTGAAAATTAGCCAATCAAAATTAGCTCCTGCGAAACAGGCTTGTATTTCTATTCTTTTGCGTAGAAACTTTTCCAATCTCAAATTACACACTTAATTTTGTGTTTACTCATCCATTTTCTTACATATCTTGAAGTCAAATTAGCTTCGTGAAATTAGCTTTTCTGAAACAGGCCTTCATTATAATTTCTCCGCCTAAGTGTTTCCTAATTGCAAATTTCCCACGCAATGTTGTTTGCCCACCCATCTATTTTTTGCGCACCCATCTTTTTTCACACACATAACCTTCGAGTGTTTTTTATCCACCAAACAACACGTTTCAAACGTGCACATGGCGCGTTTTTTTTTTATTTCCAATAATTTTGTCGGCCAATATCCTTGAATACAGCGATGGCGGTTGATGGATGCCAAGAATTACTCATGAGCGTTCATCCTCTTGAGGCTAGAATTCGACTGCTGGTAATGAATCCAGTGATTCCTCTATTGATTCCGGTGTTCCTTCCAATCTATCAGAGTTTTACTCCAACCAATATCTCGATCGATTGCATACTAGCACTCATAATTTTAGTATTACGTATACGAAGAATGATTTGAAAACACAGAAAACAAATCCTCCAGCTGGTTAAATTTCAGAAGAATTTTTCGTAATCTTGACAGAAGAATGGATGGTAGGCCCTAAAGAAAAATCATATTGTTTGCCACAAATTAAAAATTACTCGTGAGTTTTCATCTTCTTAAGGCAAGAATTTCATGACTAGTCATGAACATTGTGACTCCTCAATTGATTCAATTATAACTCACGTTCTTCTGAAGTCCTTCTTCCTTTTAAACTATAATTTTTCTATAGGAAACACTGTAACTCCTCCAACGTTCTTCGATCTCTTCTACAGAGATAATCAGCGATGGAGAGTAATGATATTAATATTGTGTGACTTTCATATTATCATGAGAAAAAACAATCCAGCTTTTCGTACAATTGCATGCTGTCCATATTCAACTACAATTGTTCATTCCGTAGCAAATAGTAGGCTCATTGAATATAAAAACCTGGTCTCCTTAAAAATATAATGATTGGGCGGAATTTCATAGAGTTTCATTAGGGAAAACATATTCTTGTGACAAACTTCTTTATTACGCGATCCCATCGAATGAAAATGCTCCCAATTTAATCCAATATAATCGTGGATTTATATTAATAGTCCTTAATTAATTATTTTTTCTCATAACGTGTACGGTATCCCATGATAGACTGGAATATATTTCTCCACGAAAATAATTTTTTGCATACCACATCAAATTTCTTGTGAGGAGAAGATTCTTGCCCTCCATCAGTTTGGATTTTTTAATGATCAGTCCTTATATTCTTGAAAATAATACATACTTCGTCATCAACAGAATCGTATGTTCTACATCCGTTTCAGAAAATTTTCGGTCAAATAATTCATCTCTCCATTAAAAAAGAAATAACCTTCATTAAGATGTACAAGCGTTCTGTTCAACATTCTTCGATCCAGTACGGAGATCTGGGGTTCGGGAATGCAGAAAATCAGATTCTTCTCCCAAGAACTTCTCTACTCGGACAAATTAGTCCTATTTTCTTGAGCTAATAATTCATAAATATCTATAAAATACAGCAGTTATCATCGCAATTAACGGCTTTCTCATGACCATAATATTTCCAACTTCGCTCAGCTAGTTGATTATTCCTCGAAGTTGATTCCGAATACGTGTAAATTCAACACTTACCTTAATCAGTCAACTTCGACCTCTCATTGTTAATAAAATTCTTCAGACAAACTCTTCATGTTTTTGTCTATCTCTCAGAATACTTCAATCAAATTCATCAGAGTATCTCACTCGAAATTCGAAATTCTTGGAACAAGCAATTACTCATTTCATGAAATCTTTCATAATATTCACTGACATTTGACTTTTCTTGAACCAAGAACTCATGAGGTTACACACAATTTCTCGCTCCAATACTAAAACGGTCTGGGCTAATCAATTGTGTTCTTCTCCCAAGATATTCAGGTAGCGGATACGATTTTCTTGATTCAAGAATTTCTTCTTTCGGTATCTCGGTGACTTTTCTCTCAGTGTAACGAATAAAATAAGCAAAACTTCGTTTTTCTATGACTCGTAGTTATTAAGATATCAATTTTTTAATGAAAAATTCAGGAAGGTCGTCCGAGCGCTCATCTGTTTACTATCGGGCCTCGTCCATCGTTTCTGAACTATTCATTAAAAAATTGATATCTCGGAAACTACTGATCGTAGAAAAACGGCGTTTCGCTAATTTTCTTCGTAAATCTTCCCCGTGAATTTGGTTCACAGCATGTCTCGATAAATGTTGCATAGTTTTCGAGATATTTCAATCGAAAGACAAGTGTTAAATGACGAATGGCTCATGTACTGAAAACAATCGAAAGAACCCGACTATGTCCCTTCGTCTACCCTATTATGAGGCTAGCACGAGAAAAATATGGAAGTAAACGTTTTCCTCGAATATCGCAGAATTTCAGCAAGATAGAGCAAGCTTGCACGAATCCTCCTTTATAGAGAGTTTTGAGAGCTACAAGAAAGGATTGAAGCGAAACCGCTCCATCTCGATGAATTTCCTGTGTATTTGCAAAAAACTGATTTTAAAAAATGTACTTGTCTGAAAACTTCATAATCGTGAAAAAAATGATAATTTGTTAGTGAACAGATTAGAAAAATACTATAGGCAGATACTCGAATTCTCAAAGTGTTGTGTTCATGACACAGCTAAATGTGCTGAGCTGTGCTTTTTGCCGTTTCCCTTCGAGATTAACCCCGTATCCTCACATTTCTCAACTACTATCACTTGTTCATTTGAAAAAATCCTAATAATTCATCGCTATCTATAAGCAAGAAGTTTCACTTCTGTCGCGTGGGTTCCACGCACCCTCTTCTTACTGATTGTTCAAGGAAGTTACTGATCAGTGTTTCAATCAAATCTCAATTGTCATTCACGAGATTTTTAATTTTTTGTTTTCGATTTATCGGTACAGCTCCGTATGCCCATAAGAGGCTGTCTATAACCAGGGATTTTTATCAATTAATTACGTTCAAACTAGGTTCAAGAATGGATTAAAAATTTAACACGAATCGTATGGGATGTTTAACAATAACATATCAATTTTTCAGAATTTTTCATTTGATCGCATTTGACCTCCTTAACCCTCTGCCTCGCAAACCGCACGAAACCGTATCGGTGTGAAACCGCCCAATCACAGCGTGCCGCGCGATGTGTTAGTGAAAAATGGTCACGTGACTATTCCCTTTCTCCTGGCACATCAGGACCGTCGCACGTGTTGCAAAGCTATCGGGCCCCTATGCTGATTCTCGCGGAAAAAGAAGAAGATATTCCGTCGAATAAACAAAGAATAATGAGAGAGAAAAAAGGAGAAATGTTAATAATACGCATTCAGTGAAGTTTTAGTTATGAAATGAAGATGAAAGAAAAATGACTGGAAATTGTCATATGTTTATCTATTGTTCTCGATACGAATTATATTGAATATAATTATTATAATATTCACGGAGCAATGGGATTATTTTCTTGTTAAATTTGTTTAATCCTATTCACCGATCATTTCTTTTTTGGAAAATCTCATATTTGGGACCCTTGTATTCGAACGTAGGCTTGGTGGTACGGTACTGTCCGCGCGCTCGTTACTCATCCCCTCCTACATCGAACGTCAGATCCTCATCAGTAGTGGGGGTAAGGCTGCGAGGCAGAGGGTTAAGTCTTCACTCGATGTCATATTCCGCTAGGTGAAACTCTAGGACAGTTCGACTACACCTCGAGGAATACAAATTTTATTACCTCTATTCAAAATATTTTTCCGTTTGAAAACAGTTTGGACAACTAAATGGAAGTTTAGAACGACCAATTTTTCGACTCGGGATATCTATGAAACTGTATAGGCATGAATTCTCTTAGCATCACTCCGTTCTTGTTGAAATTCTCGATTGTTATGATCATTCGAATTCTCAGACACTCAGCAGAGTGTCTGAGAATTCGCTTGAGCTTGGCATATTCATTCCCGAACAACTGAATGATGAAATATCGATAATTCTCCCAAGTTCCTACTAATTTATTCGAAATATAATTTTTATTAGAAATTCGATCGTCTCACGAGTATCAATTTCCTCCTTCATTGTCCCTCTTTAAAAGGGTAAATTTCAAAAGTGCAACAATTCAACAAGTAGCTAACAGCTTATCACTGTCAGTGAACAACGAAATATATTTCACACACAGTTTAAATCTGTTGGAGTTATAATTCTTTGTAAAACGTGAGATTCCAATCAAGCTTTCGTCACAGTTTCAACAGTTGAGTTTCATTTAGCCATGTATATACATTGAATGTATATAAATGGACGGCTGTACCCATATTTATGAGCGTATTGGTTGATAAATGTATGTGGTAGTGGGCCTCTCTGTGGACAAAAAAAGATTGACAGGTGACTGGAAGAAACACAGTGCTATCACTTTCTATGCCTGTCGGACTCTGTTGCTTGTGCGCGAGGTATATTCAATTCTACCGCAGTTTTAAACGTTCTACCATGTTTTTTTTCACCTCTTTTCCATAGATCTTTCCTTTTTTTTTTCCTTCAAATCCTGTTCGGGTAACTTTTTAAACCAATACCAAGTGAGAAGATTTCTTATGTGTATAATACTCGACGGGCTCATTCTCGCAAATGGAAAGGTTTCGATGGAATTCGAGGTGGCCGTAATATCACGTCAACGTATGGGTCACGGACTAATTCGGATGTACGGAGCGAATGTACATAATCTAAACACTCAGGTTTTATCCTTTTACTACAAATCCCACACACACACACACACGCACACACACACACACAATCATTTCATGAATTTAATTCGAAGAAAAAGAAAAAATAGAAAAAAAGAAATAATGAACGTCAAGGTTGAATTTATTAATGTGAGAACCTTTTGGTTTCAATTTCAATTATTCTTTTCGTTTTATTCTCTGGTTGAAAAAATAAGAGTTTTTTTCTTCCTTCAATGAGGACAAACTTCATTTTTTCTTACTGCGATTGATTTTGCGAAACTATGTAATTATATATATGTCGAAGGTGGTCCTTTCATTTTCGATCCACTTTTCAATTCTCTCAGTTCGTTTTTTTTATTCATTGTGTAGAAGAAATATGTTAGTGTTGCATTAAAATTCTCAGCTAGGGTGTTTTATTTCGGGTGAAATCGTATGACTCCGTTACACTGCAGTACTATTATATTGATTAATAATAATGATTAAATATAGTTGCAGTCACACCAGAGATTCGCTCTGGAGTTTGGCCAATGCTCGGTAATGTCACTTATTTCGTTACCAGCCGGGGATTCTCTATATCATGATACCATGAATTTTTAAAAACATCATGAATCAATTTATGAATTATGTTTCTCAATTTATCAATATGTTTTTTGCAGATCTAATTGAATGTTTTATTGATCTTCTCGTGGCCATGAGAGGAATGACAGTAGCTGTCACATGTCGAACAAACATTCAACTCGAAAATAACACAGTGGGCGTTAAAGTGCATCGAATGATCTACCCTCCGTTCAGGCTAATGTGGATATATGTATGATAGTCACCTAATAAAGGAGTGCGTGCGCGATGAACTTTTCAAGCCTGGTAAACGCCAATATGTGTAGGCGTTATGCCGTCGAGACACTTCAATCGGTTTTATTACTTTACTCTCGTCCCTCCATACCTCTCTTCCCTCGTGATACTTACCAATAAAGAATTCAGACCACCCAAGGAAAAAGAAATAGCGGATTCTTTTCGGAAAAAAACCTGATGAACGGGGGAAAAAAAATATTTTGATGTATTGTTTGAAGGGGGAAATGGAGAGTGGATCAATACGCGTACGATACATTGGACCAGAGAGAGCCAAAGTAATTTCATTGTCCACTATTGGGCAAAGGTTTACGTGTCGCGTGGCATACCGTGGGGAAAATGGAGAGTCCTCATGGCGCTAGTGATAGGCCCGACCGCCCTCTTCCACAACCCTCCTTCCCCCTGTCGCCTCTTTACCCTACTGCGTTGTATAGCCTGTTACCGCTGGAGTATTGATCACTATGATGCCTTTTCTCTCTTTCTTCCACTTTCTCTATATACATGTTTCTCTCTCGTCACCCTATTTTCATTGGTCAATGTTAATGCCGTTGTGTTTCTGGATGACGAGTGACATGACACGATTATATTTATCATTGAAAACTATCAAAATATTGATTCTTCCTTTCATTATTGAAAATTAATGAATGATAATGAATTAAACCATATTTGATATGTAGTCTACTTCACAACTTCAAAAATGCGTTAATTCTTGTAATAACTGCTAAAAATATGAGCGATAGCTCATTGGATTCGGAATGACGTCTAGAAAAATGTATTGAAATGTTTTATTAGCAGATGAAAAATTTCAAAAGTCTTAAACAAATTAAGACGAAGAAAAGAGGCCTTTAGTTTTTCGTGGATAACTCAGAGACTATCAGAGATAATCGCAATTTGCAAAAAGATTCTTGAAGAGGAGGAAATTTGCAATAAAAAAGTTCCAACTCCCGGAACTCTATCTCTATTGCCAATAGCTTTAAATTGACGTTGACAATGGGCCTACGCGTGGCTATTTCGCGATGCGCGTGTGGCTTATAAAGCGAGTGCGTAACATGAAATGATTTTTTTCAAGTATTAAATATCATTTAAACCATTTAGATAAAATATCGTGTGTACTCAACACTTGGAAGAATAAGGCCCCGTTGAAAAAATCGACCTAACTCAATTTTTCAACAAGTTAGGCGATTGTCAATTAACTACATTTTTAAAGAATTCCGTCTTTCTTGAAGGCAATGAAAATGGTTTAAATATGTGAGCTAAAAAGTTTTCGCTCCTTGCAGCCTTTCTCATATGTGTACTCAAGAAGATCACCACGAAGAAATTGTTTAAAGCTGATTATTTTGTTTATAATAATTTTTTTTGCAAATTGCTAACTTTTTGAGCACTTGAAAAAATTATTATAAACAAAATAATCAACTTTAAACAATTTCTTCGTGGTGATCTTCTTGAGTACACATATAAGAAAGGCTGCAAGGAGCGAAAACTTTTTAGCTCACATATTTAAACAATTTTCATTGCCTCCAAGAAAGACGGAATTCTCAAAAAATGTCGTTAATTAACAATCACCTAACTTGTTGAAAAATTGAGTTAGATCGATTTTTCCAACGGGGCCTTACTCTTCTCAGTGTTGAGTACACGCGGTATTTTATCTAAATTGTTTAAATGATATTTAATACTTGAAAAAAATAATTTCATGTTACGCACTTGCGTCATAGGCCACGCGCCCATCGCGAAATAGCCACGCGGAGGCCCATTTTCAACGTCAATTTGAAGCTATTGGCAATAGAGATAGAGTTCCGGGAGTTGGATTCTTTTTATTGCAAATTTCCTCTCCTTTAAGAATCTTCTTGCAGATTGCGATTATCTCTTATAGTCTCTGAGTTATTCACGAAAATATAAAGGCCCCTTTTTTTCGTCTTAATTTGTTTATAACTTTTGCAATTTTTCATCTGCTAATAAAACATTTTAATACATTTTTCTAGACGTCATTCCGAATCCAATGAGCTATCACTCATATTTTTAGCAGCTATTACAAGAATTAACGCGTTTTTGAAGTTCTGGAGTAGACTAATAGAGCTAGTTTAACAATCAGGATTTGATGGTGAATTTTGAAAAATGGTTATTATTAGTAGAAATAAATAAAATGGTAGATTTTTCTAGTGGATTTCATATTCAGAATGGATAAAATGGTGGATCTTCCCAAGTTACCAGCCAATGTGATGGAAATAAATACATTTTATTTGAATACTGTGGCGACTACAAAGTGCGTGACCTCCCTATGGATGTCGCGCCTGCTCTTCTTTTTATTCCTTTTTTTTTTTCATTCCACTCCTTTTCTACCTCACCCGTTGTCTCAACCGATCGCGGGGCCATCACCCACTCTTCTCAAAAGTCTTTATTTTTCTTTTCCATTCGTCCTCTTTTCCCCCTCTCCGCCATTTCTGGCAACTCATTCGTTTCTCTTTTCTTTCGTTTCAGTTCTCTCATCGCGCGAACCTTCTGGGTGCGTCTCTCTTCTTTTTCTCCTCGTTACGGTCGTCTCTTGGCTCTATATCCTTTTTTCGAGTTTTATCATCTCTTGTGTTTCCATTTCCATTCTCTATTACCAAGTCTCCTCTTCTTCTGCTTGCTTCTCCCCTCCCCGTTCCTGACCCCCTCTCTTTTGTACGCTGGCGCGCGCACACGCGTTCTCTCTCCTCCGATTTACCCCGCCATTATCCCCTCTTTTTCCATTAACTCCGAATACTACGTGTGTGTCATTCCACCAAAGAGTGGGGCCTTCTTGATATACACCGAATATACATTCAAACCTCTGCCTCCGATGCTCCCTTTTGGATTTTTATATACATATGTATTTCACGTAGATATACATATGTATAACTCAAGTATTTCAGCATTGAAAATCTGTACGCACTTTTGGAGGGGAAAAAGCCTTCTTTGTGTTCTCATGATACACATAGACGAATGCAAGGATAACTTCCTTCAGAGTCTCAAAATTATAAATTTTTTTTTTTTTTTTCACAAACCTTTTTTTCAACCTGTCAGAATTAACATTTTTGCCTCGAGGCGAAGACGAGTGAGGTGGGTGGAGATTCCTGGGCCTAAATGTAGGTGAGAATAGGTCTCCTGGAAGAAGACAAAGACAGGGGAAGAAAAAAATTGAATGAAAGGGAGATTAAGGGTGATGCGCCAATGGCTGATGGGCGAAGAATCTGAGGGGTGGAGGAGACGACAGAGAGGTATTTGGGACACCCGATAGAGGGCCACGTTCACACGAACCTGTTCGCATACTATATCCCTTCCTACTTCATCTTCTTTCTCTCTTTCCTTCTCTTTCATTTCTCTCTGGACATTCGGCAACCCCTCAGATCCCTGGATCACAACCACCTCCACACTAACATTCTTTCTCCTGCCAATGGCCCCTCTTTACTTCTCGTCCTCCCTCATGCGAACAACGTTCTGACTGACACCGCAAGCCAGAGCGCAGCTTCCTTCTTTTTTTCATTCTCTTTTTCTATTATTGTTCTTTTTTTTCGTTCCTTTTTTAAAATTTATTCTCTCTTATTTTTGTTCATTTTTGAGCCTCCCTCCCCACGTCATCGAAGCGCCACTCGCCACTGCGGGAACGAGACTGGCGCGAGTTCGTACTTTGTATGTGCTAGCCAAGAATGAGAGAAAAAGAAAAATAGAAAGAGGGATAGAAAGAGAAAGAGAAGGACAAGAAGAGTGGAAGCACACACAGTTGGTATATGTATATACACTTCAACGCCGTCGCAGGGCCGCCGTACGGCGTTTGGTTGTCGCGTTGCCAGGCATCCAGTGCCATTTGTAACTGCACCCCTTTAGCCCCCCTCTCTGGCTATATCTCCCTTCTATAACCATCATCTATCTCTCTCACTCTCACACATTTACTCAACCCCGTGCAACTACTCTACACGTTCTCTCTACTCTTTCTTCCACTACTCTGCCTCCTGTTTATTGGTTTAACATTCAATGCGGTTCACGGCTCCCAAGCGTCACAGATATACGCACAGGCAAATCCCTGTGCAATCTATGCATTCTCTCTCTCTCTCTCTCTCTCTCTCTCTCTCTCTCTCTCTCTCTCTCTCTCTCTCTCTCTCTGATATATTTGGTTTGATGTCCTTTTTTTCGTTTATCCCTTTGTTTCAATTTTTTTCATTCTCTTTTTATTTTTATAAACGCATGTTTCTGGTGGATGGAGTAGACGATGATCCATGTCTGTCACCAACAGATTTCAACGGTGAAGATTGAGCGGAGTAGAAAAAGAAATAAAAGAAATCGAGTGTCTTTTAGGAAACTGTTGATAAAAGAGCGATGACATGTGAACTTCAAACACATTAACATCTCAATCCTTCACATCCTCACCACTATTTTCAGATAAACAAATCAATTAAAATGTATTAATTTTTTCAAGCTGATGAGCTGTAACAACAAAACGATGTTTCTTCTGATGATTTCATCGATGATTTCAAAATCACGTCAGTATTCTATATAATACTATCATAGTTAACAGACAGAGGGGCACCAAATGTACATAAAAAAGAGGGGTGAGATGGCAGGAAGCTAGAGAAGTAGGGGAAGAGTGGCAGAAAAAAACGTATAGTGATTTATACCTCACCCTTCGCGAGTCTCGATGACGCTTTGTGTGCGAAGTGCTATTGATTTTCAAACTGCACACATATACACAAGTATAAAGCATTTCGGCGAGAAGGGGAGGGGGGAGAGGCAGGAGAGTGAAGGAGAAAGGGGGGTTCGTAAACCCCCTGGGGCAGACAGAAACGATCACCCTATGACCGAGTAAATATGCCCACAATTTATACACAAATATTGTGTACTCAAAAATCATCGATAATATCGTGATTATTTAATTTAAGTTGGGATTAAAAATTATGATTAAATTGAATGATTCTTTCTCTTCTTGGAAATATTTTGGTATGGAATTTTCAGTCTACTGGTTTAAATTCTTGGGACGAGAGAACGATGACCAGATGTGCATTGAAGTAAAGGTACAAAACGGAGTGCCAGAGAAGAGAGAGAGAAAGATTGAAGTTCATTTCCACGCTCAAACTAACGACAGTCGAGTGAATTGAGTGTCTAGTGGAGGGATGGAAAGAGAGAGAAGGAAAAAGAGTGTGCGGCTTCAGTCTACGGGGTTTTATTATGCCCTTCACTATATTCTGCGGCGTTTTCTTCATTCATTCTTTCCTCTTCATTCCCGAAAAATCTCTATTTCAACTTCCCTAATGGTATACCAAGGAGAGTTTCCATACAGGCAACAAATATACAGCTGTGTTGAGTTTGAGGGAGTATATGTCTCTTTACCTAGTTAACGTTTGAAAATCTCACAGAGGTCAAAACTATGGCAATGATGCTATTGACAACCGGTTCAACGAAAATTAGGAGAGTCAAGGGCAGTAAGCGAGGACAAATGGGAATTTATGGTATCTTTTTTGACACCAGTTTTCTCTTTCTGAACTTTCCACGAACACCCAAAAAATTCTACATTTTTTAGTTACAATTATTTCAGACTGTCAATGCAAATGATTCTTCACTGGGCACTTATTCTCTTTGAAAAAGAATGTGTAAAAAAGCTATACACGGAGAGAATTTTTCGGTGTTTAGAACGAAAAAACATAGTAGAAAAAGGCCTTGACTATAATCGTATAGTTAGTAAATATTGTGATCAGAAATATAATTTTTTTATTTTAAAAATGAATTTTTTAGCTTCAAGTATAATTATCAGATAGTAGACATAAGTATCAACTGTTGGTTCTCGTTATGTGAAATTTGATTCTCATAGCTGTAGTACAAAATTAGTTATGATACCCAAAAGAAGACAATTTATAATTTTTTCCTTTTTTTATAACTTTCAAAGTTTCTTATAATTTCGTTTCTGCTAGGAAACTCTTCAGAAAAATCGGATATTAATGACAAATTTGCACAGATAGAATTTTCATTTACTCAATCATTAGTAAATCACATATGATTCAATCGATTCTATTGCAGTCGAGCAATACTTCATAAAGTGTAGGTTGTGATATGGAAATGTCTAACAGAACTAAAATATAATAATGCATATGTTGCGTCTTCATTCAATGCAGTGATCTCAAATGGTAATCCTAACATTATAATTCTGGGCATGATAACTAGTTTGAAATAGTTGATTTTGACCTTGACTATAAGCAGATAGTCAGGGCAGTATGAAAAAATTCCCTCCGTGTACAGAAGGTTCTCGCCAAAATTTTTTCTATTTCTATTAGTTTCCGCTATAATAGATCAGAATGTGGGTAATTAAGTGTAAAAACAGAACAACTCAGTCCCACTCCACCATCATTTATTGAAAAAGAATCCAAGATCTATACTAAATAGAGTCATTGTTTCAATGATTTTCTCCAAATTCTGATCTCTAAGAAAGCTCATTATAAAAATTGCTCTAAATTCCTCAGATTCTAAGTTATTTCGTCGATACCACATGAACGAAATGATGATTAATCATTTCTCGATAAGTATACAATTGTTTACAACGAAAAATATTGGAAATTCCAACGGCAATACACACAGGTGCTTATTTTTTTCGGGAGGTCCAGAATTACCTGTATTTTGTGTTGAAGGAAAGTTTGTCAAAATTATTCCCTGAAGGGGTAACGGAACCCCTTGTAGATATTAAATTTTTGAACTAATTGTTTGACGATATTTATCAATATTTTTATGATAGGAGAGTGGCAACGACTGGGGAAGGACGTTGGGAAGTCGATGCTTCTGATATTTAATGCAAAAAATCATAATTATTACTAAACAATGGGTTTGAAAATTTGAAATTTACTGGGTCTTCCGTTATCCCTTCACACTTGGTGCGAAAAATAAATCCAAGTTATACACAAGGACACACCAAGGGTGCCCGGTGGCTGTGTTTGGAGCTTTCTCTGCTAATTCAAGCCCCGAGACCGTTCAAAAAAAGAGAAAGAGACGGAGGCACGCCACTGAAGGGGGAGGGCAGAATGACAACCAAATAATTTACGGCACCCCAAGCGTTTAAGCAAAAAACCTTGCTTTCAAACCAGAAATACACTTGTTCCACACTTTTCGTCAGTTCCAGCAATAGAGAAGAGCAGTGACATTTTCTTTTTAGTATCAAAAAACATATGTCTCACTTTTTTTTCGGGGGAAAGTAATAAAACCATAAATCCATCCTCATTGTGGCAATTTTCACAATTGTTTGATCTAAATTCCATGGCAGCTTGCATGCCAAAATTCAGTTGGTTATAGTGTTTACCATGGGCTTTTGTGAAATAATTAGTCACACGCCTGCGGCAGAGTGCGCGGTGCAGCATATACACAGTGTAATACACTATATAGTGAGAAGGTGGATTTCACAGTAAAATACTGGAATAGAGAAAGGGGGAGGAGGGGTCGGGAGAGGGGAGACAGAGAGGTTAGAAAGGGATGTGAGACCGTGACTTTTTCATTTAGAATAAACTGTGTTAGCATGACACAGATATTAAATCCGGGTATGTGTAACTACAGTTGCAATTTTACTCTGTTTTTTTTCATTTTTCATTCTGTTCGCTGTTTTCTCATTCTTATGAAAATTATAGCCAATGTAGTTTTAGTGCTATTGGATTTGTGTGACGTTTCGGTTGGCGACCGTTTGCCGTTATCGATCAATCGTTGGTAATCGCGAGAGATGCATAATGAGAACTGCGAATGCACGCAATATTGCACAGTTTACCACGCTCGGAATTTTGAATTCACTCGGATTATTCATTAAAAGGGACAATTTCGGGTTAACGATTTTCTGATTTTTTATTTCAATTCATTGAATCTGTGAACGGAAAAAGAAGGTGACTGAGAGAGAGAGAGAGAGGAGCATAAGATACATTATCTGGGCTATTGTGTCGGTAAAGTGAAACTCTGTTGTTTTTCCAAACATTCTAGAATGCTGTAGAATGCATCATCAGCAATTCTACCAGATAGTCTTGTTTGTTCCGGATGAACTGTCGACAAAGTTTCTGGAGAGAAACTATTGAATTAAATTGTTTTTGGCAAGGAATTAATTATGGAAAATCGGTAAAATAATACGGGATAGGAAATTAGCTATTACTTGAGGCTTGCAGTCCCTGCAGAAGGTTGATTCGGGATGGAAGTTGTCATTAAAAATGAGGAGATTTTTCAGGATTTTTCACAAACACTTGTGGGAGAAATTTTTTCATTGTAGGTCTCATGCTGCTCCACCCAAAATGTTTTCGTGATTTTTTATATCTCCCACGAAAATACAATATTCTTGCATCGAATATATTCAACGAAAAACGAACTACACTGAGAAATCGATATTACCGGGTGGCAAGTTAGTTACGAGAAATAATCAATTTGATGAATTAAACAATGAATTAAGTTCCACTCGATAAAACGGAAAATTTGCACTAGAAAATACGACGAGATAAGTACCAATTCGGTTACATAGTTCCTGAAACATAAAAAAAGGGTAAATTTTTGCTCATTGATACGTTTCTGATATCCTGCTTGTGCATTACATATTTTTTCCGAAATTTGATTCTCTTTAAAAATTTATTAATAAAAAAAAAAAAAAAAAAAAAAAAAAATTAATTTATTGATAAATTTATTTGTTTAATGGCCATTAAACAAATAAATTCATTAATAAATTAATTTTTATTAATAAATTTTTTAAGAGAATCAAATTTCGGAAAAAATATGTAATGCGCAAGCAGGATTTGAACCCACGACCCTCTGATTACATGTCAGGTGCTCTGACCGCTGAGCTATTGCGAGTTACTATATTTACCTTCGAATTTTGATTCTCACATCTTTTTTCTCCACCTCCCATCCACGAGGCAAATAAAGTTAGAATGGCGGTGATAATGTTATAGTTTTTTTTCTCACAAAATATTTTTCTTTTTTTTTTCATCCTCACGTTTTCGTTCTTCACATCAAGTTCTTCTATTTCTAGAAATATTAAATATATATATATATATATATATATATCAGATCAGAAAACGCGGGAGCGTTTTGCGCCATGTGTACGTTTAGAACGTACATCAGAAAACGTGGGAACGTTTTGCACCATGCGTACGTTTATTTAGAACGTGCACTGGCTAACTATACTTTTACTATGAGACGGTTTTTTGAAGTGAAACTTCTTTTGGGAGGGTACCAACTTTTTTCTCGCGTCACAAAACGAGTGAAACGTTTTGAGGGGAACGTGGTAGTAGAGTAGTGGGGGAAAAGGGGAAGCAAGAAAGAGGAGAGTGCGTTGGTGGGATGCCACTGTAGCATATGCTTTAGCGGCGGAGAGGGAAGACGGCAGAGGGGGGGAATAGGATCTTCGCGTAGAGTGCTACATACATACTGTTTTTTCATTTTGTAATTTTTTTCTTCAACACATGGAGAGGATAATATGGGAATTTTTCTAAAAGATTTTTATAAAAATTACAATGCTCCACATCATAATCCTCGCTTTTCATTTCTGAAGAAAATTGCCATTTTATACTTGGCTTTGGATTGAAATATCTCGAAAACAACCAAAAGTTATCGAGACATGTTGTGAATGAAATTTAGTTATTAAGATATCAATTTTTTAATGAAAAATTCAGGAAGGGCGTCCGAGCGCTCATTTGTTTACTATCAGGCCTCGTCCATTGTTTCTGAACTATTCATTAAAAAATTGATATCTCGGAAACTATTGATCGTAGAAAAACGGCGTTTCGCTTATTTTCTTCGTCAATCTTCCCTCTGAATTTCATTCACAGCATGTCTCGATAAATGTTGCATAGTTTTCGAGATATTTCAATCGAAAGCCAAGTGTGAAATGACTAATGGCTCATGTACCGAAAACAATCGAAAGAACCCGACTATGCCCCTTCGTCTACCATATTATGAGGCTAGCACAAGAAAAATATGGAAGTAAACGTTTTCTTCGAATATCCCGGAATTTCAGCAAGATAGAGCAAGCTTGCACGAATCCTCCTTTATAGAGAGTTTTGAGAGCTACAAGAGAGGATTGAAGCATAACCGCTCCATCTCGATCAATTTCCTGTGTATTGACAAAAAACTGATTTTAAAAAATGTAGTTGTCTGAACACTTCATAATCGTGAAAAAATGATAATTTGTTAGTGAACAAATAACCAAAATACTATAGGCAGATACTCAAATTCTCAAAGTGTTGTGTTCATGACACAGCTAAATATGCTGAGCTGTGCTTCTTGCCGTTTCCCTTCGAGATTAACCCCGTATCTTCACATTTCTCAATCATTATCACTTGTTCATTCGAAAAAATCCTAATAATTCATCGCTATTTATACCCAATAAGCAAGAAGTTTCACTTCTGTCACGTGGGTTCCACGCACCCTCTTTTTTTTTTTTAATTACGCCTCTCCCTTCGTCACGAAAAATACTGGACGTTGATTGCAATATTTCAGTGGAGAAATAAACCTTCTTTGTTTGAAAAAATAATTTGTTTATTCATAAAAAAAAATTTTGATGTAAGCCACGCCCCATCCCGACGTTTTCGGTTAAAAAGTTTCTCGGTGAGACATTTCGTTGTAACGTTAGCTGCTTTCAGCTGGCTGAAATGAATCGGTGAGACATTTTTTCTCAACGTTGGTGGCACTAACTATAAATGTATAGCCGTCAAAACAATAACAGTGCAGCCTAACCTCAAAAAGTTCGAAGTAATATCAACCGTGTTAGGCAGTTTCTCAAACGGAAAAAAATTATTAATTTATGAAAAAATATGAATTAATGAGAGAAGTTGATGGAAAAAATCACAGCTCATATTGTATTGGAATAATTGAGTGATTCAAAAGAAAAAGAATACAATTGGCTACAGATAAAATCATGGAAAAAAAGATTCTGAGGTTGTTGAAGGTCCAGTAATACTAAAATTAAGAATGAGAAATTCTATAAAAATTTTCAGTCAATTACTTACAATCATGCCGAAATTCGAAGTAATTTTGTAGTTTAGTTTTCGAGGAAAAAACCCAGGTAGGAAGCGCCGAGGCTGACGACGAGTACAGCCCCTTACTAACCTTGGCGCACTGAGGCTTGGGGAACCAAGCCTTTGCCAGGCTTGTTCTTGTCGTCAAAATTAGGCTGAGATTATGAGTTTTCATTCCTTCATTTTCAAATTTCAACCTAGGCTTGAATCAGCCTCGACTGAGGCTTCCTCTACAAAGGCTTCATTCTGAAGGGTGGACGAGTCTTGGGCCAGCCTTCACTCATTAGATAGGAATTTCCCCATTATTATTGCAATAACAATAACAATATGAGTGTTAATAGGTAAATTCCTTTTTTTTGTGTGATTTTTGGAATATTTCATTGAGCCTCATTCGAGGCTTGTCTCAGTCATAGGCTAAGCCTGATTTCGATTCAAACCGACAAAATTCTGTTATTAATTATTTAAGCGGATAGATAATTGAATAAAATTATTATCATAACATTGGAAGGATAAAAAATGGCATATATGAGCATAGTGACATTAGTTGACATCAATGAGAGAAAAGGTTGAGAAACTTTATAATTCGGGTTTATGTCCTATGAACTCAAGAAAGTGAAATAGCCTAGTGGGCTAGATGCATGTTTCGAGCACAGTCCTTCGGTGGATATCTTGGACAACAGCGGCACCAGGACGATCTTCTCTGGGGAACAACATCCGGACGCGGCATCTGAATAAATATATTCATACCAATCGGGTCGAGGATAATTAATAATAATAAAATAGCCTTTTTATCATTAAAATTTTTTAGAATCAATGGTCGCGGGTTCGAATCCAAGCCGGAGCAACTTTTTTTTTCCATATTAATGTTATTTTCAATACTGTTTGAGCTGATTTATCTTGTGAAAGCCTTATAATTCAATAGTAATTAATGTTAAACAATTGTTTAAACATTCTACAGCCCCATTGTCCGGAACGGTTCACCCTCATTTCAGACTTAGATCTGAGTGTTGGGAAAAGCCTCAGTTTCCAACCTTGAGATGATCTTATCATTCCAAGGCTCATCAAGGCTTGTTTCAGCCCTGTCATCTGAGCCTTAGACTACTCAGCCTCAGCCTTGGGCAAAGGCTGAGCAAGGCTTGTTCCGATCGTCAATTCCTACCTGGGAATATTCGAATTTATAGATTTTACACGGGGAGATGAAAAAAAGGACGGGATTTTCTATACCGCTCGTGCGGTAAAGCAGATTTCATGCTAATCCTATCGGCTCCCCATATCTCTCTGTACAAAATTTGGAAATTCAATTATTTTTTCCTTGAAAACTTCGCTCCGAAATCAATTCAAATTTAAGCTGGACATTCCTTATGATCTCATTAATTCATTATTGAGAATGGAAATGAGGTGATACTGATGTTCGAAATTCCTAAAAAAATTTAATTTCTACCTAATTTTAAGAATTTTCGATCATTTTTTTTTCATTCCATTCTCTTTTCGCTAAATGATAATAATTATATGATACATAATAACAGCGTTCTAGTCTGTCACATAAAATTGATCCTCAAAAAATTGCGTAGATTTCTGCCAAAGCATCACACGTAATTTTCTCTCTTTTTTTATCACTTTCACCCATTTCTTAGAATTTTCATTATTCTCAGAATAAATTGGAAACTTAGCGAGATGGAACAATTCTGCCTGAAGTTTTTCTTGCCGAGAATTCTAAGAGCATAAAAAAGGATGAGGGGAAAAAACAGACCACTGTTAGTTTCCTAGATGATGTCAAAAAAATATTAAATAAGAGATTTTTCTCTGCTTTACCTCTCCAAAGATTACAGACACTGTTTGACTTCTCGATTATTAAATTTGTAGTTTTCTGACAATATTTCAAAATCCAAGCGAGATAGAGTGATCTTACCTGAATTCTTTTCCGTCAACAATTCCTAGAATTACAAAAAAAGATCAGGATAAAATCGCTCTATCACACTTAGTTTCCGAGTTATTCTAAAACAAGTTGGAACTTGCTTTAATTATAGTTATCATTATAGTTTCATCTGCTAAGTCATTAGCAAATCAGTTCCGAATGGTTCCCCTTTCCATTAGTGAACATTGAATTTTGACTATTCCCCTAATAATGATCTGAATGAAATCGACTGAGAATTAGTTTTGAATTTTAAGATAATTCTGAAAATTGAATTTTCAAAAAATTACCTATGCTTTGAAAACAAGCTGTAGATGAAGCTTCTTCATGCAATATTAAAAGAATTGAAATATCTCAAGAACTAATGACGAGAAAAATCTGAGAGTATTCATGCAGTTAGATGATATACTGTCTCATATCATTCATCAATCTGGATGAAATCGATTGAAAACTTATTCTAAATTTAAAAGAGAATGAAAAAATTGAAATTTAAAAAAAACGCTCGTATTTGAAAAAATGTTTCTCTGATTTTGTCCAGTAACAATCCCAGGCATTAGATCGCGAAAACCAATATATGAGCTAAATTTGAAGTTTCTATGTCAATTGTTCTGATTGTTATAGAAGCAACAACATTCTTCATGAGAAACTATAACAATCGACATAACTTAAAAACTAAGCATGAGAAAAATCTGGAAAAATTCACGCAGTTACAGAATATGGTATCAAATGTTATAAATTCATCTGGACGAAATCGGTCGAGAAATTTTGAAGAAATTGATTTTCTTGAAAAAAATCCGAAATTCATCATATCTCAAAGAATACTGAATGAGTTCCAAGCGAAGCGGTCTCAAAAGGAAGCATTTATCAAGACAAATATAACGTAAAAACATAACATTTTGAGGTGGAAGTTTTACTTTTTCTAAGTGAAAAAAATATCCACACAGACATACATACCTACACACAGACATTTTCTCCAAATATCATTTTCAGACTCTCTGCATCATTTCAAGTGATTTGCAACAAAAAAAATTCAAATCGAAAATTCTCACGTTTGTTGAGCTTCCATCCGGAAGCAAGAAAGGAAATAACTAAAATGTGAAATCGAGTTTTTTTTTTCAAAAATTTTTAAAAGTTGAGAACTCGCACCCATGAGATTGATGATTTTCATCTGGTGATAAGCGTGGCACCGCACGTTTCGAGTAAAGTGCAACGTTGCCAATAACCATTAACGACTCGAAGTGCCAGCCATTTTCACACACACACACAAATCGAGTGACGTGGCAACACGGTGGGAAGGATTTCCACTACGATTCCAGTCGCGTAGTGAGCAGCGCGCCACATTCCGGAATCGGAACCACAAAAAATTATTTTTTCATACAAAAAAAATATAAAAAAGGTCCTTTTCGATTCGCAACATTATTCAAAAAGGATTCCAAAAGTTTCGATTTGATATTTTTAGTCCATTAGTTGATATTCACATGTTCGTGCAGAGTGCGACGTCACGCTCATAGCGCGGGTTCTCAAGGATTAAGGTTCTCAAGATCTCAAGACACTTAGAATATGAGAAAAAATATCACGAGATTCCATAAGTCCTGCGTCCGAATATCTAGTTTTTTTACGATATTGTAAGAATGACGATATCCAAAATGACGCAAAAGAAGTGAAATATGGACCGACAAATTATTAAAAATAAAAAAAACGCGCCATGTGCACGTTTGAAACGTGTTGTCTGGCAGGCCAAAAACTGAATCAGGATTGGCTGTGCAAATAATAGATGAATGGGCAGAAAAATGAGGTGGCAAATCAAAGATTCAAAAAATATTACGCAAAAGAATGGGAATAAAATCCAATGAAAGGGAAAAATATAAAAGAGGCAGGGAGAAATTTTCAATTCAACTAATCTATCTATAATTGCAGCAGTAAAGATGGAAAGATAGGTCTTCCTACGTAAGAAAATAGCTTTGTCTTTCCACTATTGGTAAAAATGCACATGGCGCGCCCGGTTTTCTTCAAATAGATCAAATTATTCTGTAACGTAATGAAAATGATGATGATAACACATCATTTTCGATGAACATGTATGAGAAAAAGCACTTGTTCCATAGCATCACACACTCATTGATATGAGATAGAAAAATTAGTTAAAGAGTTAGAAAGGAATGAATATAACCTCAACCAGTTGTTCTTTAAATTGGTGTTTGATTCATGGAAAGTTCATTGATTCATGAGAATCTTGAAATAATAAACATTTCCTCATCTGGAAATCAAGATGATTATTAAGTGACTGACATAGCCTTTGTTAAGATAAGTCGTTCTATGATTATACAGAATTCTATTTGAAAACAACCGGGCGCGCCATATGCATTTTAACCAATAGTGAAAGACAAAGCTGGTTTCTTACGTAGAAAGGCCTATCTTTCCGTATTTACTGCTGCAATTATAGATAGATAATTTGAATTGAAAATTTCTTCCTGCCTCCTTTATATTTTCCCTGTCATTGGATTTTATTCCCATTCTTTTGCGTAATATTTTCTGAATCTTTGATTTGCCACCTCATTTTTCTGCCCATATATATTGTGACGTAATTCCTGAGCCTAACGGTAAGCTCAGCAATTAAGCACGCTTGAAAAGCACCCAATAGCCAAAAACAAAATTTCAAAATAAAACCAAAATCCAAATGAGCGCCAGGATGTATTAAAACATCCGATCAATCTTATATTGATCTAAACAACAACAAACCAAAATCAAAATATTTAAACCACAAACTCAAATACTCCCTTATTCAGCTCTGACTAGATCAGCCTCCTCTCAAGGTCGCTGTTGTGGGTTTGAATAAGGAGTGATAAATCAATTTCAACAAATGAATTAGGGGATGAAATAAAATTTTATATAAAAAAAATAATTATTCAAGCTATAAATTATTCAACCCCTGCGTTAGTCAGCTTGTGCGCAGCACGAAAAAAAAATAATAAATTAATATTTGGATAACATTAAACATAATCAAAACAATTCAAAATAAATAAACAATCAATGACAAACAAATTCTTTGAAACTAAATTAAAAAAAAAATAATAATGTCAATCGAAAATCAAATTTAATTAATTAATAAATTAATTAATTTATCAATTAACCGTCGAAATTGAAATTTAAATCAATCATAACAATTAAACTAATTCAAAAATTCCATGGTGCTGCCACCTACAGTTATCTTTCGCAACGAAACGAAAGTAACTAAAACTTCCCTAGCGAAATTCCCTAGGTGTCATGGCCGACTAAACGATATGCCAACAAATGAAATTAATCAAAGTCATTTCATAAAAAAAACTTAATTCATAAAATTTCTCAAAATAAAAAAAAACAAATAAAAAAAATACAAAACAATAAAATTTCAGAAAGTCGCGAGACTCAAATTTCTCAATAAATCAAAATCAATTAACTTTGGCCACGACGCCAAAAGTTCCGTTAATTAATTTTTAATTCGCGACAGTAAATTTTCCAAAATAAATCAAATTAAAAAAAATATATATAATTTGAGAAACGATAACGAGAGTTCGAAATTATTTTAATAGAATAAAAATGCTTCCAAAAATTATCAAATAATTTCGCCGACAAATGGTAATCGATTTCATGGCGTCACCACAAAGTAGCGTCATTACGCTAAAAAAAAATAAAATTCTCGACTCGCGAAATTCGATTACCGTACAAAAATTAATTAACTAAAATTTGCTCACCAGATTATTTCACAATTTAATTTCCATGAACAATATTTTATTAATTCAATTATACGACGATTAATCTAATTAATTCCAATGAATTAATTAATCTCAAAACCTTACAGAAATGGCGGTTAACAAAAGTGTCCAAAATGACACGACAAAACATGTGTGTCAAAAATGCAGAGTCAAGCTTGGCAACCAGAATTGCGCCAGGCTCAGGAACCAGAGTCGCACAAAACATGGACCAGGCTCGGTGACCAAAAATGTTCCTTATTTGGGACAGAATGTTTGCATAATCCTCAAATATTCATGATTATTTAATTACAAGTCGTTGACGAGCTGAGTCATCTTGACCCAGATAGAGAATATCAAGCCTGACGAAGAAATCCAGCTTGGTTCTAGTTTGCTCTATCAACGCTGGACAGCCAGGTTTGAAACAAGCTAGGTTATCTCGTCATATAAACTCAGGATACAATCCTGAAGACCAATATTCCTTCGAGCAGTTCTTCAAGCTTGGTAGAGCTTGCATAGATTAAAGTTGGGAAATCCATTGTGACGTGTGGAGAAGTCACACGTCGCGCATTTTTATTATTCAATAAAATAATCGAATGGAGAGATTTTGCATTATATGAAAAGTTGCGGGATGAGCGTTTCTAGTCGAGAATAAGAGTCCAGTTCTTGTTTCAGAACTGTAGACTGTCAAATTCCGCTTTGACCATCTTTTTCGTGAGAAAAAGACTCGTCAAAGTGTGGGAATGCTTATCCAGCATTTTTGGGTCGTAATGTGACTGAAACACTGGAGTTTTGTCACTCCGGGGAATACTCTCGACCAGTGGACACCTCCAGGTGTGCACTGGAAAAATACCGCGAAAAGTTAGCTTCGCGAACAGACCCAAAGTAACACTTGTAATTTGTGCATTATTTCAACATTATATTATCAAGTTTAAAGAGTATCGATTGCTTTATTGAAAGGGTAATCTTTCAAGTGTTTCAGTCACATTACGACCCAAAAATGCTGGATAAGCATTCCCATGCTTTGGCGAGTCTTTCCCTCACGAAAAAGATGTTCAAAGCGGAATTTGACAGTCATACAGTTCTGAAACAAGAACTGGACTCTTATTCACGACCAGAAACGCTTATCCCGCAATTTTTCATCTAATGCAAAATCTCTCCATTCGATTATTTTATTGAATAATAAAAGTGCGCGACGTGTGACTTCTCGACACGTCACATTCCCCCACTTAAATTATTCTTATCCTCTATAAGAATAATTCCCCAAACAAAAATTTATCTTCGAATAAAATAGGAACAGTTATAAAAATTCATTGAAATAAAATTGAAATGCTTCATGAGCTGAGTTCTAGAGCTATCACCTATCGGTCGGACCCTTACAAAAATTTTTATCTTCCGTTGGTTACAAATTATGACACAGATCTGACTCGATATAAACTCTGAAAAGTGTTAGTAGAGGATGCCGAAATAATTGAGAGTAATGACAAAAATTCGATATGAAAATAATGAAAATAACCAAGATGATAGGAATTTCCGATTGTGGTGAAAGTGTTCTTTTCCTGGCCTCATTTTCACCTGGTTGCTGAACCCGAAGCACACCATCCATTCTGCGCCGCGAGATACCACTGGAAGCTTTGACTAGAGCAAGAATTTTTCAAAAAATTTCCGCTACGACTGTAAGATCTCAAAATCCATTCCCACGTATCTCAGACCATGTTCTATTATTTATTCATGTATTTACGACTATTTATTTCTTTTCATTTGTTAATTTTTTTATTTCCCGATTATTCCGGTTGTAAACGAAGTTTACAGCCCCCTCCCTCACTTGAACTATTCTTACTCCCGTAAGAATGATTCCTGGCGTAAGTTTTCTTTGTTTTTTTCTTCAATTCTAATGTCTTCAGTTGGGCGCCAGCTGGTTTTTTTCCGGAAACCAACAAACGATTATTTTTAGACTCGAGACGTAAAATTCAGAGAAAAATTTTATTACTCAGATTGAAACGATTAATGATTGATGTGAGTAAACCAAAAACTTATATCTATTCATTATTCTTATCATTAATATTGGAAACTCTTCCCGGCAGATTTTCCCCTTTTCTTTCTTAAGGTATGACTATCACTAGAGGCTTGAAATACGAAAAATCTTAGATAATTCAGAGATATTCTTCGCATTAAACCCAACAACTTTTCCTTATGAAGAAAAATTTTCTGACCCATAGAATTCGAGATATTGAATTTCAAAAATTTCATTTTCCCCATAAGGACCCGTGTAAATTGTGTCGCGTTTCAATCATTATAAATTTGCAAGAAAACGGGATTTACGGGGCTTCTGAAAAAATTGTAGCCCATAGCTAAGCCTTTTTAGAATTTTTTGAGACTAGAATCAGCTATTTCTGACGCGTAGTTCTGGAGAAAAAAAAATAAACGATTAATGGCAGGCCAGCACCGCTGTGTACGTATACACGGTCGCTCTGTATGTGGGTACAACTACAGGATCATTCTCTAGTGTGCGCGCATACGTATACGCGCCCATCAGTGTGCGTAGGCAGGCCCGTATCAGAATTTAAAAAAATGATTCTTTAAAAATCAAAATATTAGTCGATATAATTGTTTTGATTAAATTATGCTTTCATATAAAAGCAAGAAATATATTGAGGCTGAATCGCATTATAGGTTGAACAATTTCTCCCTCCTTCGGTTATTCCAGATGATTCTTTTCTAGCCTCCCTTGCCCCCACTCTCAGTGGTGACTTGAGCGATAGTCATACCTTAACTCTAATGATACCTGACCCTCCCGCTCAGTCGACGTCCCCTGGCCCCACCCAATCCCCAGGGTGACCTGGGACCCACTCTCGTGGGCGCGGTATAATTTTCTTCTCTGTTACTACTTTATCTATTCTTTTCTTGTTATGATTTCCTCATTCTGCTCTCAAAAATCTTTCCAATCTGTCATTTGTTGTTATCTATTCAAGATTTTCCCGAACTCACGTGATTTTATTTACGGATTTTTTTTTTGTTCAAAACTTTTACTTTAAATGGTCTCTATATATACATATTTTTCGTTAAATTCATCGGTCTGAGATACACGGTTCATAATTTTACACATTTTTAATATTTGGGTCTCAGTGACTGGTCGAGTCTTTCCCGGAACCCGCGACACAAGAAATGAATAAGTGTACTTACACGGACCCAACGGCAATCAGAAGCAACCACACCTGCGTTTCCGCTTATTACTCCCATGGTTCCCCGTCACTTCCTCCGGATGGCGAAGTTCCTCGCCCAGGTACATTCTTAGGTTAGCAAAGTTTCTTCCCATTCTGAACGTTGTGCCGGACACCTTTCTGCTACTTTCCCTCAGGCTCCATGGCATCTTCCTCCGTTGTTCGTTTCAGCAACTCCAACATTTACCACGAATCACCAGAGCGCGATTTTCCTTTTTTTTTCACTTTCTTCTTCTTATCTTGCTCTCTTTTTTCTCAATTTTCATCCATTTATTCATCTTTTTATTTCATTTTTTTTCACTTATAAATCTGACACCAAATCATTTCCGTAAGCACCAAGAATAAATTCATCCGTGTTTTGCACTATTGTTCATTTTTCTGTACCTGTTCTCCTCCTTCCTTGACTTCAGAGTCCTTCTGCGTATCCTTCATTCCCTTACATTTCACTTTTTCACTTATTTTTTCGAGTTTACAACCCTAAAATCCCTTCCGAGTGCCGAAAACCACGTTGGGCGCCAAATGTTACGTGTGAATCTTCTCGGATTGACTTACAGAACGCTGCAATCCATCCACAGATCCTTTTCAACGGTCCTTTTGATCTTTCTCCTTTTGCTCCTCGACTAGCTCGGTTCTCGAGAGCTCACGGGTGGGTTTCACTCGTCCTTTGGGATTATTGGAGATTATCGGGATAACTCAAATGAGAACAGATGATGTTATTAGGTAAAATCGATGATATATTGCAGAATTCGATTAAACAGATACAAGTATTAAGTCCGTTCGCGGGGGTAGACTTTATTCGTGACGTGCCTATTTTGGTGTCTTTCCGCGGTGTGTCAAAAAAAGTGATCTTTTTCCACATCCCTAAAAATGCTTCATCAGCATTCCCACACTTTGGCCGGTCTTTTCTTTTATGCCAAAGCTGGATAAAGCAAACTTCTACAGTCGAACAGCTCTGTAACGAACTGGACTCCGTATTCGCGAACGGAAATGCTTAATGCGCATCTTTTTCCACCAACTAAAGTCTCTTCTACTAATCGTCTAGTAAAATAGAAAATAAAACATTGAAGTTTCGTGACGTGTGATTTCCCCACACGTCACACCATATTCGATCAATCTTGATTCTACAATGGAGTAAATTATTCGTACAAGTCACGGTTGCGGTTGTACCTAAAATAAAAATAAGGGGACGGTTTGCCGCGGTAAAAAACTGACGTGTACCGATGTCTGAAGGACAGAGGTTTTCGGACAAAATGAGTTTGTGCAGAAATAAATGCTATAATTTGTATATTTTCAACCAACATCAAATAATTCATTGGAGGATCAATCAAACGTCTAATTTGAGTCAATCTGATGAAAGAAAGGTGTTCGGAAAAGAACGCGAAAATCCTGGACAGTCGGTTAAATTTGGGCCGATAAGCCAGGATTCCTGACGTGGCGAATTACCCCCACTTCTCCAATCGAGATTAGTCAGTATTCATCCGGGACTCAACGAGTGAAGAGTCGTTAACCAACGGACATCAGAGAAACATTGTTTTCAATTTATCAACGAGCCGTCTCGGCTACGCCAACGGGTTTTCTATTTTATTAATAGTGTTATTCTTTAACGGTTTTTTCTCAATTGTTAGTGTTCTCAATATTGATATTAACTTTCGTGATTTCAACAAAAAACGGACATTCAACTAATAAACTTCGTGCATCAACTTGTCATAACTTTTGGATCATATTAATCGTGGACATATATTTATTGTATTGACAAAGCCACGATCGTTTAATAAAAACTACATCTATGACGAATTTGGGCTTCAACGTTATTTCTAACGCTTCCACTTCCTCCACCTGACCACCCTGACTAACTTTCGTGGGAAGTTGAGGAAAATCAACAGGTTTTTGAACAAAAGGAATGATCATTTCAGCGTAAAAAGACATTTACAGTTGGAATTGAAAGAAACTAACAACGGTTTATAGTTGGAATTCAGTTGTTGGAATGCGGTGATGTAGATGACTCTTTGGTTGGACAATTGGCCTGATACAGGATGCTGGATCCCAGTACATGTAGTCCGTCATGATGTACATTCGAAATGCTCAAACGATGGTTGTTGGTTCATCGTAGAATGACTCGAATGTTTTCATTTAAGAATGCTTCTACTCTACTCTGAACTAAAGACTTGGACTTTTCTCCGAAAGTTTGAATACTTTAAGTTAATTGATCAGAATTTGAGCGGAGTAACATTCTAAATGAAAGACTAGTTATTGGAGATGTTAGCTCGGACAGAGTAACGTTGCTGACTGCATACTCGTTACTGAAGGTGAAGAGTCGTGTGCTAATCACCTTTTATAGTAAAAATGGGTCATGCTATCCACAGGTACCTTTTTCTTCGTATATGTGCACCCAAATCTTCCATATCTTCAAACAGGTGTTTTCCTGGAGCTAAGAATTATAAATGAGTCTCGATGGTTGTAAATTTCCCTATGATAAGCCGAGCGCATTAGGTGTTTCTTTCCCGGCTCAGTTATCTCCGTGATATCAAATTTCTTATTTTCGGGTGTCCGTTTGTTTGTCAATACTAGCACGGAGAGATGTTGATAAGACTCATTGTATTGCCTAAAGAAACACACGTGGCTACTACTGCTCTCTTACAAGAATTTTTACTCTGCCTCCCCCCTTTTTTATATATGTTTTTTGCTTCACTCACAGTCAAATAAAGTAATGAAAGCGGCAATGAGACAGAATTGAGAAGTTCTTAATGTATACCTTTCATCATTTTTATTTCGTCATTCTTTCCTCATGAATTTTCTGGGATCGCAACAGTTCCATAGTAGTCGTGATGACTGATCCAAGACTGATGATCAGTTTTACTTGCACAATTTCCTCACAATTGATACAGGCAGCATAAACCAAGATTGAGGCATCGCCGCTGGCCAGTCTAGATTCTACCTTGATCAGTCTTCGAATAGTTAGGAGACTTAGTTCTACTACTCAGCGCTAGAGGCGCAATGTAGTGATTCTCGCCCCCAAGTCAAGTTTCATCTTGAAAATCATGAGTTCTAGCGAGCCACCGGGTTTGGAGTATCAATGGAATATCAACTGATCGAGTGAGATTTCAGGGGAGCGTAAATTGAAAGGAATAAAATAAAACAATAATAATGAGGAAAAATTGAATTGGAAATTTTATCACGTGAAAAAAAACAAAGTAACTGAGTCTTGGATATCTCATTAATTGAGGAAAAATGAACTACCAAGATAATGCTAACCAAAATAAATTGGGATAATATATTGAAAATTAAAAAAAAATTATAAGTTAGTCAAGCTTTGCTTGAATGTTAAATCCAACCTAGAATGAAAGACTGATCATGGTCTATTTTTTCCGCAGTTAAACTATTGAATAACAATACACAGATCAATTAAAGGCTGCATCTCAAATTTCGAGAGAAGCGCCAGTTCGAGTCTTTGTCGAACCTTGACATTCAAGCTTTACTGAAGCTAAATTGTCAATTCTTGATCAAGCCTCGACTCTCACGACTCGATTCAATATTCAGCTCTGAGTCATCAATCAGTGTCTCATTTCCGGCTCCCAGGAAGCTTGCATCAGGCCTGAAGATCCAGGCTGGAGCAAGGCTCATCAGCCTTGATTCAAGCCCTGACCAGTCTAGAATCCTTCGTTCATTCCTACCCGGGAAATGATATTTAACCCTCTGCCTCGCAGCCTTACCCCCATTACTGATGAGGATCTGACGTTCGATGTAGGAGGGGATGAGTAACGAGCGCGTGGCAATACCGTACCACCAAGCGTACGTTCGAATACAAGGGTTCCAAATATGAGATTTTCCAAAAAGAAATTATCGGTGAATAGGATAAAACAAATTTAAGAAAAAAATAATCCCATTGCTCCGTGAATATTATAATAGTTATATTCAATATAGTTTGTATCGAGAACAATAGATAAACATGTGACAATTTCTAGTCATTTTTCTTTCATCTTCATTTCATAACTAAAACTTCACTGAATTCGTATTTTTAACATTTCTCCTTTTTTCTCTCTCATTATTCTTTGTTGATTCGACGGAATATCTTCTTTTTTTTACGCGAGAATTGGTATAGGGGCCCGATAGCTTCGCAACACGTACGACGGTCCTGATGTGCCAGGAGAAAGGGAATAGTCACGTGCCCATTTTTCACTAACACATCGCGCGGCACGCTGTGATCGGGCAGTTTCACACCGATACGGTTTCGTGCGGTTTGCGAGGCAGAGGGTTAAAAGAGAAAATATGGAAAAAAGTTGCTCTAGCTTGGACTCGAACCCGGAACCATCGACTCAGAAAATTTTCAATGCAAAAGAGTCATTTCTGTATTATCAATTATTCTTGATCTGGATGGTATGGATATATTCTTCCAGATATCACGTCCTGATGTTATTACTAAGAAAATTGATCATTCCATGTGCCGTCGTTGTCCAATATATCCATCGGCTCGCTGTACCTGAAACATGCCTCTAGATCACTTCGCTATTTCATTTATTTGGGTGTATAGTACATCGAACCGGATTATGAAGTAACGGAACTTTCCCTGTCATTGTCACTGCAAGATTCTATTCGAAAATGATCTATATTCGATCAATGCTACAAGAATAATAATTTTCCCGAGTAGAAAATTCAGTAAGGAGACGATAGGTTCCTGATGAGGTTTGTCCCACGTACCTATAGGGACATCATAGGGCATACCTCGTGAGGACATCACCAGGATCATCACGCAGTCACCCCGTGATGAACCTGGCAAGGGTACCTCATCGGGACATCACAACTATGCCCTATAAGTACCCAGGGCCGAGAACTTTGTGCTCCTACGATTAATTCACCACCCAGTATGTGCGTGAAGTTAGGCCCAATAGTTTCTCGGTTAAATTGCACAAAGTAATTTGACAGTTAGAGTCGTGTCACCTAAGTGTTATACTTTAACATGAATAAATAAATAAATAATGAATAAATCAATTAGTAAATGGATTCATAAATTAAGTTGATGAATACCTTAAATGGAAGTGAAGAGTTTCAGTAGTTTCATTGTACCTGTTTTAGTTGGAGGGAATGTTCTATTTCGTAATCAAAAAAAACCACGTGGACTTCATTTCGGAAAGATCTCGGAAACTCATAGTTTTAGACTACTTATGAGAATTTTCTTGAGCACCTGACATGTAATCAGAGGGTCGTGGGTTCAAATCCTGCTTGCGCATTACATATTTTTTCCGAAATTTGATTCCCTTAAAAAATTTATTAATAAAAATTAATTAATTAATAAATTTATTTGTTTAATGGCGACATTGCCTTGTGGATGGGAGGTGGAGGAAAGATGTGAGAATCAAAAATTCGAAGGTAAATATAGTAACTCGCAATAGCTCAGTGGTCAGAGCACCTGACACGTAATCAGAGGGTCGTGGATTTAAATCCTGCTTGCGCATTACATATTTTTCCGAAATTTGATTCTCTTAAAAAATTTATTAATAAAAATTAATTTATCAATAAATTTATTTGTTTAATGGCGTGTGAATCTCGTTAAGAGTCCTTCTGATAGTGCCGGATGGAATACTTGCCAGACTCCTTCTGACAGTCCTGTCAAGAATTCTGTCGAGATTCCTTCAGATAGTCCTGGAGGGAATCCCGTTTAGATTCCTACTGATAGTACTGGTTGAAAATCCTGCCAAGATTTCTTCTAATACTCCTGCAAGGAATCCTGTCAAGACTCCTGCTGATAATGCTAGTGGAAATCCCGTTGAGATTCCTCCTGATGGTGCTCGAGTAGGGGATACTCCCAAGAATATTTCAAAATGAAGTCCACGTCATTTTTTTTATTAATTACAAATTTCAAATATTCCCTCAAACTAAAATAGGTGCAGAAGAACTATCGGAACCCTACACTTCCATTTGATTTATTCATTAATTCATTCATTTATCAATTTATTCACGAATAGATTAATTAATTTCTTTATTTATTCATATTCATATGTCACTATCACACGTACATAACACGAGTCTAACTGTCAAATTGCTATGTGCATTCCAAACGACAAATTATTCTGCCTACCTTCACACATATACCGGGTGGTGAATGAATCGTAGGAGCACAAAGTTCTTGGCCCTGTTAATACCTGATCACTAGAAATTAATTCGCCTAAATTTGTAACGATATTGTTTATGATTTATTCCACATAACATCACTCAACGTTAGCTATGCATGATCATACATGGGTAAGCATAATCATGTCTGGTTGGGGTAGAAAAATAATCGTCCATGAATATATATAAAAAAATTGATTACAATAAGGAAGCAGTTTTGAATCATCAGTCATTTATCTTTTAACGTTCTCAACTGACAATTACTCGCGATAAGAAAGTTTCTGATGAATTAAAATCTGACATCACTTGGGCTCGAACCCGGGTCCTCGGCATATCAGGCGTGACTTGTTCCACTTTGCTAAGTGATATACATACTGACTATCCAGCATGAATTGAAAGGGTTATATATATTCATCCTTAAAATTTCAATAATTTCAACATGGTTTGTTCTGTGACAACAATTGGATAATAATCATTATTTAAATGATATATGTCAATATACATAGACATACCAGGAAATCAACATGCACGATCGAGCATGCTGATTTGTTCCGGGACTGATTGAATATACTCCAGACATTGATTTCTAGAAATCGCTGTATGCACACATGCAAAGCTGTACATGATCAAGCGAGATTTGAAATGGCCATGTATGACTAGAGCTAGAAATTTTTCAATACACATACATCACATTGTAATTCTCAAATGACCATGCATTACCATATATGGTCATGCATGATCATGCAGGAATAATTCGAATGCTCTTCCATCAATCATCGGCATTCAGGCATGGATTATATGTAGTCATGCATGACGATACAGGACTAGACATGACCAGATATGATCAGGATAATAACAGTTAACTAATTTTTATGAATGAAAATTCTCATATATGGTCATGTATAAACATAATCAGTCATTCATGGTCATACATGATTGGACATGGCCATGCATATAAATTGCATTAAAGAATATAATTTCTTCAAATTAGCCATGAATGATCCTATTTGGTCATGCATGACCCTATTTGGTTACGCATGATTAGTTATGAACTATGCATGTTCATGTATGGTTCCTTAATGCTCAGTCATGGTGCATACATGATCAACCCTGATCATGCTTGAAGACTTTCCTGCGGATGAAAATACTCATCATTGCTCATTCATGACCATGTATGACAGTGTATGCGTCATGACTGAGCATGCATAATTCATGCATGATCATCCATGCTTCATAGATGATCATCCATGCTCCATGCATGATCATGCATGAACCTGCATGGCTCATGCATGATCCTACATGGGTTATGCATGATTATACATGATCATGCATGCTGATTTTTTCACGGGTTTGTTCAGCCTTCGCTGAATATCAGGGAAAGAATTTAACTAACATTGTTATTCTTATTTTCGTGCAATTTGTAATGAGTTTCTCTCATTAATTTGTATTCAGTTGCAATATTTCACTTGTATTGCATCTAGTGCATTCAATCATTAAATTTCTTGAAAATCAGTTAAAGAAATTTCAACACACGGAAAAGTAATCTGATTAGTTTACTTTTTCATGACTTGGAATTTCTCAATCAATTATTGTCGTATTTTAATTACCAAAAATTAAAGTGCAACAGTTGAATCTCCTTGGAATGTGCGAAGTTCTGGAACCTGCCAGCTCGCTGGAACTTATGGTCTTTAGGATGCAACTTACCTTAGGAACAAAATCGCTACAGAACGCTACATAGCGACGAATTGTAGAACTCAGTGGTGTGTTGATACTCGGATTATCCTGATTCCATCCTAGTGGGGATTTCATCTCGAGTGTCCGATCGGGAATACAAAAGGGATGACCCTAAAAGTTCCTAATGATGAGCTCGTTGGACGAAACCACAATCAGGTAAACCTTAGTAACTCCCGATATGGATGCTTCAGGGAACTCCTGACTAGGCACTACTTCATGGAATCCCGATACACAGTCTGATAGGGTGTAGGAATAGGCCTGACAGAATTTCTAGTCGGGTTATTCAATTATTTATTGACTTCAATCATTAATAACAACATTTTGGGACCCAGCCATGGGGAAATATTGGGCCAAGCTTGAGATCTGAGTTCTATGCTAAGTGGATTTTCAGGTTTGGTTACCAAGCTCGGATAGAGCCTGGTTCGAACTCAGTATTTCTAAGGCCTGGACATCGTCTGGTACAGGACTCTATACCACCCTCCAATGTGGCATGAGATTCCAAAATTACCGAGACTCAGATATCAAGTTTAGATGCATCCTACTCCGAACTTGGCATTCACATGGCTTGATGTATCAGACTTGGGAGGAGACGGGACTGAGTTGAGATAACAAGATTAGAGATGTAAAATGACGGTCAATTTTGAAATTGGTCAGGTCAGTCGTCAATTGACCGTTTTGTGACCATTCCTGACTTGACCGCAATTTTCGTTGGAAATTGACCGTCAAAAATTCAAATGGTCAGTCAGAAGAAATAAATGTCAAAATGCATCTAGATAGATGAAAATTGACCGTCAATTTTATTTTCGGTCATTTTGCTTCTGAATGGAAGCTTTGTTTTCGCAATTTTTTTTCAAATGCCGATTTTCATCGGAAACGACTTAAAATGATCCAAAACGTAGAGAAATCATAATGAGAAAAAAAGTAGACATTTATGTATGTGTGTTTGTATGTACGACTTCTCGACTCTCTATTACTGGAGAACGGTGAGCGGTAAAAATCTGAAATTTTGGCATGATATTAGTTTTGATGAAGTGTATGTCCCATAAAAATTTCAGCAAGATCGGTCCAATCGTTTCTGAGATATAGCAATTTTTTAAAAATCGTATCTTTCAAAATTTCTCAATATGCGTGAAACGAATTTCGTTCAAAATTTTACTCAAGATTCGCAACCATAATATCTAACTTTTGGCGGATTTTTATGAATTTAATCCCATTATTCTATTTGTTATTAATTTTTTTGTGCTTCTTTTCAAAAAATCGGTTTTACGACCATAGCTCAATGAATAATTGACTTGAAGACTTCAAATTCTTTCTGTATATGTAGTTTCTGATAAAGATGGTTGGGATTGAATCTGAAGCATATCGGCTGAACGGTTCTCGAGATATTTTGAATCGAAGTTTTTCCGAAAATAGGCTGTATCTTCCAAATTACTGATCCGATTTCATCGGGATGGAGCTCAAAAGATTCGTCTTCATGAGCTGAACAAACCCTCAATTTTTTGAATTTTTAGAGGAAGTTCTCCGCTTATTACATTGAAAAATGCATTTTTTTCTCATTATTTCCAAAAAAAAATCCAAAAAATGCAATTTTTCTCGATTTTTTTGAATGGACACTCCTATCTTTTATTTTGTTTTCTGAGAGAACACATTTTTCTCTTCCAAATAAGCCTCTACTCACCTTCGTAGGACAATCAGAAACTGTACCCAAAAGGGAACATTAAAAGTGAAAAAGGGATTTTTTATGTAAAATTTACTATAAATAATTTTTTTTCGAGAGAGATGATAGAAAAAATTCAGGAAGAACGATTCGGAAGCATCCTGCTAATCCATTAGCAGAAATTGAAAAAAAGAAAAATGATTTGAAGGATAACGTAGATGAAATAGCGACTAACGCAGCGACGAACGCCCGCTTGTTTCATGTCATTTTTATGATTTTTTTAAATCCAATAGAAATATTCATAGAAATAATTCATTTCCAAAAGTCGATTGAAATATCCGAATCAAGAATGAAGAACCAAAATCTATAATGAAATCCAGCTATTTAGATGGAAAATGACCGTCAATTTGTTCTTGGGTCATTTTTCTGTCATTTTTAGTGAAATGGTATTTCTATAGAGGAAATAGCTTATTAAATTGGAATATCATTATATCACAGGGATATTCTCTTATTTTCTCAATAAATTGTAAACTCTGCATAGATTCTGCATTTATCCTAATAGATTCAGTTCACTCCTGTATTACAGATAAATATATATCTCCATAACGTTCTATCATATTACCTGTATCCTGAATGTTTTTGACTCTAGTCACAGAAGAAGATGCAGAAGTCTTTGGCTCAGTGCACGAGTCAATCGTCTCGGAATTCTGACATGGGAAATACAAAAATTTATTCACGAAAATATTCATGAGGTTCTCGAAAAAAAAATTCATTAGTTCTATATAGATGGAATTTGACCGTCAAAACGATGTTCGATCAATTTTCTGACCCACGATTTGGTCATTATTTTTTGACCAAAATGGTCAATTATTGCCAATTGGTCATTGATGGTCAATTGACCGGTCAAATGACCGTCACTTTTTTGCGTTCCATCACTAAACAAGATTGAAATAATTCTTTCTGCTCAGAGTGTTGGAAAAATGGGTTTCTAACCTTCCTTCGCTCGGTTTGGAACATATTTTTCCAGCACCCTTGAACGGAAAATTACTATACGTACCGTGGGTAGATAAGGGATAATTTTGACAAAATTTTTGTCGACCTTTGCTTGTTTCCGTCCTAGGTGCGTGATGTACTACGATTCTGGTTCTGGCTGATAGTTGAATCTTCAGCTTTGGTTCAAGCTCCGTAAGAACTCAATTATCAAAATTTGGGACATCAGCTCTGGATGAAGCTTCAATCAAGCGTAACAGACAGAGCCCAGACTCTGGACATTTACCAGTCATGGTGAGAGACTGTCTTTACCGAAGGTCCAAGCTCAGCTCAATCTTGGCTACGAAGCTTCGGCTGATCGAGGTTGAGCCAAGCTCGCATCATTTGTTGAACCTCGGATATTACTACCTGGGAAGGTCATACAATTGATTAGACTAAAAAAAAAGAAAAATGTATCGACGCTTCAGAAATGGAGTAGCATAAGTGCTGTGTATAAGCATAGCACCTGCACTACTTCAACTCTAAGGTGACAATATGAAATTGTGAATATTGTTACCTGTTCGTTCTTCTTCATCCTAATGCAATTTTATATATTGAAACAATTGAATAATTAATTTTTCTCTTCATCTGAAAAAATGTCGACCCCAATTAGATTCTATCACATCATTTTCCAGCGCTAATTTCCCTTAGTATCTAATGCAATTGTAACATTTCTCATAATCCATCGATTTAAAGAACTTAAGAAATGAAAAGATCACGCGAAACAATACAATTAGTCTAGCTTAAAAAGATGAGGAGAGAAAAATTGTTTTTGAGTCCATCCAGGTCATCTACAGACAACTACCAACCAACTGTGAAATACTCAACCTACTGCCAACTCCTGGGGTACAGAATCCGGGAGAAGATCAATAGGAATCTTACACTCCGGATCCTCCTTCTTCGCGTCTATATATCCCTACTTGCTCCATCTATCTATCCCTTTC
Organism: Aleiodes leptofemur; assembly: GCA_963942555.1. NCBI lineage: Eukaryota > Metazoa > Arthropoda > Insecta > Hymenoptera > Braconidae > Aleiodes > Aleiodes leptofemur. The sequence goes on from OZ012612.1 coordinate 8,213,875, forward strand.
ACTCTACTATACTATGTATATATACGTAACGCTGTGTCAGAGGGACGAAGGTGCTGGGCCCTGATGCTCCATTCCACGTAACTTCATACGTATACGAGCACACAAAAAAGCAGGCAGAACAAAACTAAAATAACCAACAGTGAAAAGAAGGAAGTTTTTTTACCCTCCGGGGAAAAGAGCAAAGTGGAATTGTCTCTTTCCGATGTAGAAAAAATCATTTCAAATAAAATTTCTCCATTATTTTCATCCCTCGAAAAGTATTCAAAAAAAAAACCATTCGATACTAATCTCATTGATTTAATTTCTATTCTGAGAATACTTCCCCTTTACCCTGAAATTATTCTACCCGCTCTTCGCACCAGTTTTTCTAACTGTTTACAAGATACAATGTTAATTCGTATGTGGCAACCTTCAAATTACCGCCATTTAGTATGTCCAACTCACTTATACCCTCCCCTCCTCTACATTCACCGCTCTCTCCAATTCGCGTTGTATATATAAAACTAATAAAAGTGAACGAGCCAGTGGCACGCACCGTGACGCGTGCATATGGTCAATATATATATATATATATATAACGAATATTTTTTCTGGGTTTCGTATGGTTTTCACCACCTGTTCAATGAAAAATCGAATATAAAGTAAAAAAAGGGTCCAAGCAGTTTTTTGTCTTTGGTTCTCCTTCCTATTTTTATTTTAGCGAAACCAGACGACGTGCTTGCCCTTTAGTCGGATGATCATACTGACGGTGAACTAGACCGATAGTGACGCGGAGGTAGGTGTATAATCGTTCAAGCTAGCACCTGTAGTCTTCAGATGAGTCAAATGAGAATACCAGGGAAATAAGAGAGACGGAGAAAGCTTGTGTTACCATAATTGATGTACACCTGTCACAACAAAATTTTACTGACAGAGGGGCAGAAGCATCTTGTCAGATAGGTGAGTTCTTCTTTGATTTGACTTATCAACAGTTTCCGGAGGAAAATTTAATAAAGAACTTTTTCCTGCAGATGACAAGTAGAGCTATAAGGAAAATAATGAGAAAATCTTGGGACTTCTCCATAGATTCCGAGATAATTCAGTGATCAAGAATAATCTAAAAAGATATGAGTCAGTTACCCATCCCGCTCGGGTTTCATGAAATAATATGAAGTCTGGAGGAACTTAGAGTATTTTATGTTGTGATCTACCATAGTAAGCAACATTCAAGGAAGCTGCGTTATCTCGTTCTACTGCTTTCTTATTAACAGAATTTCTCATTTCATCTAGTTTCTCTCATTCAGGAATGAAAAAAATTCGATGAAATGTCCTGCATATAATGACCTACAGGAAAAGTGATGACGTCATCAAGAGGAAACAAAAGAATACTTCAACTTTAGTCTTTGAATAACATGCCGACGATCCACATCGTCACGAACTTTACGATAGTGACGTAAATTGCGTGGGGTCAAACGTGGGTTTGGTTGGTTCAAGGAGAGGGATGGATATCACGATGGTTGATGTAGTACATAGCCCATGGGTATGGTGTGGAAGGAGAAAGAGGGGTTAAGGAGGATAGAGGGTGGCTAGATGAGGGACCAAGAGGAAGCGAGAGAGAGAGGGTGAACATTCTCGGGATGGGTATTGATCAGTACGACTCGACAAGACGCCTTACAGGATACTATATCTACGATTCATCCTCCCGCTCTCTCTCTATTCTTCATACCCTCATCCTTCTCTCCAGTCTGCTGTTTCATTACAGACACTCTGAAAGCTTCATTCCACGTGCATATGTGGGTATTTGAAGCTGGTACGCCATCGTCGCGACATAGTGCCCCGATTGCGATATATTTACCCCGTTAACCAGCCCCTATTCCACCTACCTTCTCCGATCATCCCTCTTGTTCTCCTCTCTCTCCCCCACCCAGGCTCCATCCTATCCCCACCATTCTACCTAACCTGGTGGCTCCCTCTCCCTCAATTCCTAGCCCCCTACCAAAAACGGGGAATGTGGACGAACCCAGCGGGTGAAACTGTCTAGAGACAACGCGGGATAGATGAATGGATCATCACCAAAGAGGGAAAAGGACTCTCTCTCTCCTTCTGTTTGTGTGTTGGTGTGAAGGGGGAAAGGGTAAGTCGAGTGCGAAAGCACTCACAGAATCAGGAGAGGGTAGAAATGAGGACCTCGTGGGGGAGTTCTGAATTTCCCAAGCTACACGAACCTACTAAGGGGAGGTAGAAACTATCCTCCCACTCGGGGAATTCCGTTGGTCACTTATTTTATCCAGAGATGGCTGGATGGCTGGACTCGTTGGAATCCTCAATGCGGTTTCTATTTCTCTTTTGTCTTATTTTCCATCACTTTACTGTCGAAGGAGCTGAACGTGTTTATGAAATAATTCCTACTCGTATCAATATTACGAATTTCTTCGTTTCCCCATGAACAGATGTTACAATGACGATAGTTTTTGACGCTGAGGATCCTCTTTTTATTATGCCTTGAACGGTAGCAATTGGGTTTCACGTTCCCACCTGTCGGGGTGGTAAAGACAGTTTGCGTTTCTTGGCACGAGCTTCAGAACGGTTTTCTCTCTCTCTCTCTCTCTTTCTCTCTCTCTCCCTTTCAGGAGCGCGTACGACTGCCACCTGGTGTCCAACTAGCACCTGTACACGCTTCAACGTGCAGCATGTTCGCATATCATCATAAAAACGATGCATTCTTCATCACCTTTCGGGAACCATTTCTACATTATTCATCCAACATTTTTCTATCTCCGATTTTCTTCAAGTTTTTCTTCAATGATTCTCTTCTTTGTGTTTGCCGCTATTAAAAAGTGACAATAGTTGATGAGCTGGAAGAAATTGGCAAGAAAAATTGTGACTGGAGGCTGACTGGCTGGAGACGCAAGGTTCGCCGCAAAATATATAAGTTGGTAGAATATCGACCAGCCGGAAGTCTGAGTAGTTGTTGCCATGGTAACGCTTCGAGTCAATTTAGCTCGGGCCAACAGTCAACTGGCATACCAATGCACAGCCAAGATAAATGACATTATTCATACGTGTTACTGTACGTCGAATTTTTGTTTGTTTGTTGTTGAACGTTTATTTTATGTTCGATCTAACCTAACTCGAGCATTGAAACTAATATTTGGCGTGTTCAATTCGTTACAAATTTATTACATCATGAATTCTTCATTGTTTTGAATTCTCTCAAAAATTGCGCAGAAAAAGTAAACTCTCATCATCCACTCTTCCCATATAGTTATATTATCCCCTCTCCAACAGCATGCAAACATGTATAAATAGTTTGTTTACCACGCGCAAACTCCTCTTTCTACTCCTCTTTTGAACTTTTCCTTTTTCCGGTTTCTCCCTCTCCTCTCACTCTCTGTACAACTGCAGTAATCGCTAAGAGACTCATGCATAAGTTTCAAGTACTTGGCTATTGCATTATCAATCATTGGACCGTTGAAAAAAACTCAAGGATGGATCGTTAGTTATTGATCAGTAAACACTGATAATTAATGTAGGTGAAGAAATTATAAATACTTGTGGGAATGTCCTCATATAGGGTTTCATAAAAATTGTGCGAATTACCATGCACCAGATTCTTATTGAGGTTGTATGGGAGAGTTCAATCGGTAATGCAGAGAGGAAGCTTTCCTGTTATTTCTCCATGAGGTGTCGGAACTTGAAAGCAGCTTGTCCTCCTGACGCAAGAGCCGTCCGATTTTTGGAGAATCATATTTGAAGTTTTGTATTAGAATTTTGCAAACCATTCTAATTTTATTTCAAATAGAGCTCATCACCAAACGTGTTTGCATCCAATGAATCAATAATAAGTGATATTGTAAATAACTAACTTAAAATACACCTGAAGTGCAATTTTTATAACGATCCTAAATAAAAATGAGTGACAAATGGGTTAGGGAGTCTTCTCACTTAACAATTTTCAAAAAATATTTTTTTTTCGACATCCGCTATTTCAAATGCGAATGAACATTATGAATAAGTAGAAGGCATTCTGTATGGTGCACATATCGCTGATTGAGCACGAGTAAGATTTTCTGCGATTTTGCATTTAAAGACCTTCTAAACCGGTTTTTTTTTAAACAACGTTTTTTGACAGCTTGTTGATAAAATCTTCGAAACTAGTGAGCCGATCCTCATGAAATTTTGAGCACATATTCTTTACTACTATAGCTATAACGCATATCATACGATTTTTGATGGAAGCAAAGAAGATAAAATGGTGGACACTTTTGGAAAGAGTCAAAAAAAACATGATTTTACCATATTGTGAAAAAATCAACAGACCGCTGGAGAAACTATACAAAAAATACAATGAGAGTATTATCTACAGAGTTGGGAAAAAATTAAAGAACCTTCTCATATTCTCCAAAGACAAAATTAAAATTGAAGAATCAGCAAATATTATATCGTTGCCTTAGAAACAAAGAGGCGTAAGTGCTATTCTAATGAACAGGACTTACGCCGCTTTGTTACTTCAACGACGATATATGAAATCCCTTGTAATGATTGCAACAAATGCTACATTGGTCAAACTAAAAGGTATTTCAGTGAAAGAAGGAAAGAACATGAGAGAAGCACGTAAAATCCTAATCATTATCATTCAGCTCTTGCTGATCATGTTGGAGATGTTGGACACAACTTTAATTTTGAAAAATCTATCAAGGGGAGACGTCAGGTCCCTACGGGGTGAGGTGTGAGGGTCAAAAGATCAAAGGATCCGACAGCTATTGCCAATCTAACATAAATAGAATATTCTCACATATTTTAACATTTCGGCTGGGTTCAACTCGAAAAAATATTCATAAATATCAATTACTATTTTCTCTGAATCTAAATTTCGTTATTTTATTTTTTTCTTTACTTTGAAATTTTATTTAAATTTCCAGGCCCAGGTGTATAAAGCTCGATTAGCGCTAATCGTCGATTAACTGACGGAGCTGCCGCAGTTATATGTATGGTTAACTTTAGGCAGTTAGGCCCAGGTGCATAAAGTTAATCACCGATTAGTAGCAGCCAGTTAACTGTGCTGCCGCAGTTAAGCGACAGGTGGAGTTAATTTTCTGCGATTAACTTCAGTCAGTTAACTAGGCGCGATTAGAAGATTTCAAGGTGGCGTGATTGAAAACGCTCGAAAACCGCTCAAAATAGCTACGGACTGATGACCACTGTACCATAACTGAATGAATTGTTTCGTTTTCATTAATTTGGAGCTGAATGAAACAAATTTTCTATTCAGTTATTGGTTATGATTCCAGCTGTCACTTGGGTAGCCATCTTTAACTATCACCGAGCGAAGTTAACTACCTAAAGTTAACTATACATATAACTGCGACAGCTCCATCAGTTAATCGACGATTAGCGCTAATCGAGCTTTATACACCTGGGCCTTAACTTCGATCGGTGATAGTTAAAGATGGCTACCCAAGTGGCAGCTGGAATCATAACCAATAACTGAATGGAAAATTTGTTCCATATACAGCTCCAAATTAATGAAAACGAAACAATTCATCCAGTTATGGTACAGTGATCATCAGTCCATAGTTATTTTGAGCTGTTTTCGACCGGTTTTAAGCACGCCAACTTAAATTCAGTAGTGAAGAGGTAAAACAAGATAAGTCTCTTTTTTTCTCATTAAGTTTTTTGAAAATACCTTAGGCCCAGGTGTATAAAGCTCGATTAGCGCTAATCGTCGATTAACTGATGGAGCTGTCGCAGTTATATGTATAGTTAACTTTAGGCAGTTAACTTCGCTCGGTGATAGTTAAAGATGGCTACCCAAGTGGCAGCTGGACTCATAACCAATAACTGAATGGAAAATGTGTTTCATTCAGCTCCAAATTAATGAAAACGAAACAATTCATTCAGTTATGGTACAGTGGTCATCAGTCCGTAACTATTTTGAGCGGTTTCCGAGCGTTTTCAATCACGCCACCTTGAAATCTTTTAATCGCGCCTAGTTAACTGACTGAAGTTAATCGCAGAAAATTAACTCCACCTGTCGCTTAACTGCGGCAGCACAGTTAACTGGCTGCTACTAATCGGTGATTAACTTTATGCACCTGGGCCTTAGAAAATAACCGAGAAAGAGCAATTTCGCTCTAAAACTCTTTTGTAACTCTTGAAATTCTCTACAGAAACAGATGAGTAATATCACTTTATCTCGCTTAATTTCCGAGATATTTCCTTCGAAATGACCTCAAAGATAAGTCGATTTATCCTGTTTTACCTCTTCACTACTGAATTCTTCCTAATCATGCTAAGTTAACCGACTGAAGTTAATCGCTTAAAATTAACTCCACATGTCACTTAACTAAGGCAGCATAGTTAAGTGACTACCACTAATCGGCGATTAACTTTATGCACCTGGGCCTTAATTAATTATCGAAAGAGGGCTCTGAATGAAATAAGTTGGTACCATTACTATCCATGAGGAGATGGTTTCATTGGCTGAGCATGCTGCCGCTCATAACCTTTAAAAGTGACATGCAAAAATTCAAGTACTCATAGTACTAAACAAAAACAAAAAGTATAAGTTGCCCAAGGCCCATTTTATATTTTATATTTACATATTGATATTCTTATTATGCTTTAGAAATGAAAAAAAAACAGTTTCCATCGTAAATTAACAAAAAAAAATGAAGAATTATCTAAATCAATTTTAACTATTTTCAAAAATCCGCGCGCCTTTTGCGTTCAGCGGTCTTACAAATGGCTCCAGTCTCGATTGAAAAATTCAGTTTTTTCAGCAGTTTTTTCAATATTATAAATAAACGGCTCAAGGAAAATCTGTAAAACTTCCCACGTAAATTCTTTCAGTGGAATTGAAGTGACCTAAAAATAATTCGTAATTTTTTTAGAACATGTGAATCGCATGGGTGTGTTTGAAAGTGTCAGGCCATAAACTACCGGGTTGTGGATTTTTTTTTTAATTAAATTTTTATAATATAATGGCTTAAAGGAAAATTCGGTAAATGGGCAGTATAGCTTTGCCAACTGAAAATCAGTGTTTTGATTGTTTTCTTTGCAATTTTTTTCATCCGTCATGTTCAGTGCACCTATTCTAGGCTCGCATTAAGTTTGATTTCTGAAAATTATGATTACAAAAAATTTTTTTTTACAAAATAAGTGGAGTTGTGAATTTCGAGTCAAAAAACTTGAATTTTATTCATTGTGTTCAACAACTCAATGAATATAACATTCGTGCTTAATCAAATTTTATTTTTGAGTAATATAGAAAAATATTAAATTTAAAAGAGAGTAGAGTTCATTGTTTTGATTGAGTGTGAGAGAGGGGGCATGATGAGAGGTGAGGTGGTCGTGAAATAATCGATTTCTTCCTGACAAAGACAGTTGGTGTGAAAACACAATGATAAACAGAGACCAATGGTCTTAAGAAAACGGCAAATTTGGTAATTCAACCGAATGAGCCTTTTCTAGACCAGTATGATTTTGGTTCTCTGCAGTGGAATATCAAAACTGTGTGTTTTGTAATAAAAGTTAGTTGCCACCACTGCGAATGGTTTTTTTTTTGGAAAATCCAAATTTCAGATGAGTATTCCGAAGTTTCATTTAATCCGTATTAAATTTATTGAGGTTTTTTTTTTTCGCTTTTTCTCGTTTCAATTGATATGAGGTAATTTTTGATTGATATTGTTCTACGCGATGTGTACAAGTTATTGACTAGAGGAAAAAGTACGCATTTTAATGCTCTATGTACTTGTTTTCTTAATAAGTTAAAAAATTAAAATTTTAATGCTCAATGAAGGTGAGCGGTGTTTGAGTCAATAAATTTCTTCATCAAAATCCCGAGTGTCGCATAAGATAGGTCGTGATAGGTTTTTTAGAGGCCTATGCACCACTACGTCGTGATAATATCAATTTTATTTAATTGTTGTTTTTTTTAAAATTGGTTATTGACTTCCAACAAAAGTTCGTTGTTTTTGGTAAAAATTTAATTAGGATTTTGTCTGCTCGCCTTGAAATCATGCCACTGATCTCTACTACATCAAAACACTTCAAGTCAATTCAAAAAATTTGGTAAAATCATTTAAATTTTTAATATTTTTGGCAGAGTAAAACTCACCATTTACCGAAAATTCTCTAATTTTTTTAATACTCTCTAAATACTCCAAAGTTGATGGAGGAAAAAAAATACACTTTTAGGAAACTGATTTCAATGACGTCTCCCCTTAAATCAAATTTTTTTGAGAATAAGTACAGCAGGGATATTCTAGAGATGTTTTATATTAAGAAATTTAAAAGCCTAACAGTCAATCATATTATAGATAGTCTAAAATTGAACAATAGTTTTGACAGTATTATTAACTTCAAAAAATAATAAAATTGTGATATATATATAAAGCATTTTGATGAAAAAGTGTCAATGTTCAAATATTGATGACAAATGTGATTAGTGAGATATTCAATTGTACAAGTCCAAACAAAAAGTATCTCAATGTTAATTTATTCAAAATTTAATTGATTCAAATTTGATTTTAATAAAGATGGCGCAACGTCATAAAGAACAATATACTAGTATCAAAAATTAAAGAGATATAATACAGAAATAGAAGAACACAACCACCATTTTTCTCAGTAGACAGTTAAAAAATGTGCTAGCTAATAACACAAGAGGAAAATCTCTTGTTCAAATAATTCATTAACTATGACCAATTTCGATTCAGGAAAATGTAAGGAAAGATTTTATTAAATATAATGTACTTTTTAAAGACTTATTTTTCAAAAACTACTGGGCTGATTTATACCAACTTGTATTCAAAAAATTAGTTATAATGAAGGGAATGACCTCTCTAGATTTCCAATTTCTTGATTAAGTGTTTCTTCTTGTTATGAAAAAAATTAACTCTTTTAGAAAAAGTTAGAAGTTTCAATTTTTTCCATTTTTTCCTGAGATTACATAGTTTTTATCATAATAAATTATTTTCATCATGATGAAGTACATACTTTTCCGCCTGAAAAAAGAACATTTTCATCCTGATATAACGATTAGAAATATATTTTAGGTGTATGTTGACGTAAGTTAACGTGATTCATGTCAATCAAAATGGTCATTATCGACCTAGGGATTGAAAATTCCATTCGGAAGCTTACTGCCAATTGTATTGGCAGAATATTAAATATTTGAATTCAAATAACGCATAGGGAGTTAACGCATGCTCCTTTTAAAAAAAAATGATTCATCGATAATAACTCAATGAATAATCAACTTAGAGAATTCAAATTATAGAGCGTAAATTTCACTCCTCAACTTAAAATGATACAAAATTGATTCGGATGAAATTTAGAAAGAATCATTCAGAAGCACACTAATGCGTTAGCCAAAATTGAGAGGAACAAATGGTAAATAACGCAGTGGTGGGGGCCTGCTTGTTTTTCAATTACTATTCAAATTTCAGTATGAATATAATATCAACATTTGTTATTACATTTTATTTTACAGCCTCGAAAATAAATTAAGGAAGACACTTGGCCTAATACACCACGCCAACATATTGGTCCTGCATTCAGTGGGCTTGATTCAGGAGGCCTCTTCTGGGAACGCTACTCCCACCACTTAAAGTAGTGAAGCCAGTTCTCGAATAAGCGTTCAAAATTTACTGAAATTGGGCACACTCGTTGATAATGATCCAGTTAAATTCTAGAGTGTTACAAAGAACGAGTCGAAAGATACTGGTATTGGAAATTCCACGAATTTAACATTGAGCCTGATGGAAAATCGCAGATTTTATGATATTTTTCAAAAATGACCGTTCAGATTTAGATAAAAACAATCAGATGCTGCAGGCCGTGTGAATTCTTTGTGAATTCCAACTCTTGTTATTTATTTGAAAATGTCTTTGTTATTGAAAAATTTATCATTAAGAAAATTGAATATTCTAACAATTGGCAAAAAGCTTCCGAATGTAATTTTCAACTCTTTATTTCTTAATAAATGCGATATTTTATCTTAGCGTAGAAATAGGAATCTAGATCTCAATATAATCTTTTCCATTCAAATCATAGGGTCCACGACGAAATTTACTACCCAAATATCCTATGCAAAAAAAGTTCAGACAAAAATATCTTGTCCAAAAATATCTCGCTAAAAAAATATACTGTACAAAAAAATCTTCGACAGTAATATCTTGAACAAACAATTACTTAAGGAAGTTCATCTGATAATCGAATGAACCATCAGATATTGATGAAAAAAATCGAATGAGTATCTAAAAAATCGCCTGTTCAAATTTCAAAGTCTCTGGGTACCTTGTTCGAGACAAATCAATGAGTAAAAATTTACTAAATCAACACGGTCTCTCATGAGTTTTCGTGTTTGAATCTGAAATTTGCGGCCATTGACGATTAGGCTGGAATGAAACTCTCATAATGAATAACAAAAATATGTAAAGAATATTTTGAGAGCTTCTCGAAATTCATTCGATACTTGCAAACTCCGGAATAAATTGATTTGTCTCGAAAAATACTGATTTTGTGAAGTTTAACCTCCACCTTACTTGCATGACAGAAACGTCAGAACCGCGTGCTTTTTAAAATTGATAAGAGTGCTCCTTAAATAACGCAATGTACCAGATGAACTTCCGTAAGTGGCATTGCACACAACATTGTGTTCTACATTGAATCTAATTATTGTGTGTGAAATTTTTGCATTAATAAAATAAATCATCTCCATTCAGCATTAACGATGACAGAATATTTTTGATTAAAATATCATTGATCAAGTGATTTTTGATAAAAGATATTATTTCTCCAAAATATTTTGGTTCAGAATATTTTGCTAGGTCATTTTGACTCAAGATCTTATAGTAAAAGATATTTTGACGTGCTACTCAAATATGATATTATTTTATACGGTAAAATTCAATATTATGTGGAAACTAAGATTCTATTATACACTACTCAAAAAAATTAAAGGAACAAAAAATTTTTCCATTTTTGTCAGTGATTTTTGGAAGACTGTAACTTCATGAAAAATGATTGGATTGAAATAAAAAAAAAGCGTTTTGAAGTTTGTAATGTCTAGTTTTGAAATCTTTCGAAGAAAATTTTTTTGGAGCATTCCCTGTGATGCAAAGAGAGGAAAAGGAGCGAAGAAAAAAAAAAAAGAGGGTGCGTAGAATCCACGCGCGGCAGAAATGAAACTTCTTGCTGATCGTTCAAGGATCAGTGCAGAATTGCCCTATTTCGCTTAGGTTTCGAGATATTCAAAGAAAATTGATGATAAAATGAAAGCAATCTGTCTGCAAACTCAATATTCGTTTTTTTATGGCAGCCGCTTTTTTTTGAGAATATTTTGGAAAGTGAGTGAGATGACTAAATTTTTATGAAGATCTTTTTTGTGGAGAATATCAAGAAATACAAATGGGTGTCCACAAAAATTGAATAATGTCGCTTAGTTCTCGAGACATTCATCATAATCTTACGACAACAGCATTGATTTATAGATCAAGTCTCCATTTTCATAGTTGTTCTTCTCAGAATATCTCGAAATCTAATAGAGATACGCCCATTTTTATTCAATCTTTTTCGAAGCTCTCGCCAGTCTCAACAAACTAAGGATAAGGGTAGAATCACACTATCTCGCATAGTTTCTGGAAAATTCATCAAAAACAAATAACAAGAAAAAACTTACTTTGGAAGAAAAAATGACTATTTATTCCATTTTTTTTGAGAATATCTTGAACTAGAATTGGGACGCGCACGCGCGCGCGCGTGTTGAGCTATATTGGGTGTTAGTGGTCAAGTATGAATATATTTATAATAAAACTATGGAACGATATCTTCCCATTGGCCATATATTTTTTACAATTGCAATTCTAATTTTTTGAGAAATAATTTTCAATATTTGCAATATATATATGTATTTCTGATGAAATATATATATAAGAGCGTGAAGTTTGTTCAATTCATTTATCTTTTTCTATTTTTTTATTCAGTTATTCGTCATTTTTTTGACATTCATTTATTCAATGTCATTTTTATTTATCTGACAAATCTCCAGCGACATCATTTTTTTTCACCGATATTTTATCTCCACCCTTGCCCTTAAAGGTCGTGTATACTGGGACGATTTTTGGAAACAGAAATGCTGTAACGATCCAATAAAATAGAATATTATTTTTTAATTATATCTATATTATGTATTTTATTATTATTTATTGTATAAATGGAGGAGTTGAAATTTAGTTCCATAGTACTCGAATCTATGCACTATCTATACCGTAAGATATAATGGCATAATGACTGTGGATTTTTGAAGGTCCCTGAACCAGTGTAAGCTGGTACTCCAAAAAAATTTTCCTTAAAATTTCCCCTGTACTCTTCTATACTATACTATAGCTATTCTAGCTATACTATAGCTATACTAGCTATACTATAGCTATACTATAGCTATTCTAGCTATACTATAGCTATACTATAGCTATACTAGCTATACTATAGCTATTCTAGCTATACTATAGCTATACTAGCTATACTATAGCTATTCTAGCTATACTATAGCTATACTAGCTATACTATAGCTATTCTAGCTATACTATAGCTATACTAGCTATACTATAGCTATACTATAGCTATACTATAGCTATACTATAGCTATACTATAGCTATACTATAGCTATACTATAGCTATACTATAGCTATACTATAGCTATACTATAGCTATACTATAGCTATACTATAGCTATACTATAGCTATACTATAGCTATACTATAGCTATACTATAGCTATACTATAGCTATACTATAGCTATACTATAGCTATACTATAGCTATACTATAGCTATACTATAGCTATACTATAGCTATACTATAGCTATACTATAGCTATACTATAGCTAGTATAGCTAGACTATACTATAGTATAGCTAGTATAGCTATTCTAGCTATACTATAGCTAGTATAGCTAGACTATACTATAGTATAGCTATTCTAGCTATAGTATAGCTAGTATAGCTATTCTAGCTATACTATAGTATAGCTAGTATAGCTATTCTAGCTATACTATAGCTAGTATAGCTATTCTAGCTATTCTATACTAATATAATATGGTATAGCTAGGTTTAGGGAAAATAAAACGGTGACAAAAAACGTTTCATGCTTTTTTTTAGAAGGGAATCTACATAAATCTAGTATAGTCTAGCTATACTAGCTATAGTATAGCTAGAATAGCTAGAGTATAGCTATAGTATAGCTAGTATAGCTAGACTATACTATAGTATAGCTATTCTAGCTATAGTATAGCTAGTATAGCTATTCTAGCTATACTATAGTATAGCTAGTATAGCTATTCTAGCTATACTATAGCTAGTATAGCTATTCTAGCTATACTATACTATACTAGCTATACTATAGCTATTCTAGCTATACTATAGCTAGTATAGCTATTCTAGCTATACTAGCTATCCTAGCTATTCTAGCTATTCTATACTAATATAATATGGTATAGCTAGGTTTAGGGAAAATAAAACGGTGACAAAAAACGTTTCATGCTTTTTTTTAGAAGGGAAACTAAGCGAGTAAGGGTGATTTTGACCTGATCCTTGTTCGTAGCTTGTCTTAAAATTTTCAACGAAAAAAGATCAGAGTAAAATCCCTCCATCTCTCTTAGTTCTTGAATATTCTGAAAAAAACTATTAGAAATAAAAAATCCAAAAAACTGAAATATTATATTTTTTTTTGAGAATTGTATTTTTAAGAATATCTCAAAAACTGAACGAGCTAGAACAATTTTACCCTGGGGCTTTCTTATCGAGAATTTAGGGGGCTACGGAAAAAAGAAACGAGCCAAATCACTCTATCCCGCTTGACTTCCGAGATATTCTCGAATAACTGATGATAGAAAATCAACATCCTGTTTTATTTTTTCACTAGTAATTTGTTTCTTGAAGAACATCTCAGAGACTGAGCGGGATTTTGCCTGCAATCATTTTTGTGGAGAATTCGGAAAACTAAACAAATGGATCTGGGCGAAATCATTCTATCTCTCTTAGTTTCCGAGAGACTTCCAAAAAACTATCGACAAAAAAAGATTCGTTGAATAACAGAAAGAATATACTTGTGCTCTGCATATTATTGGGACTACCGTGCCTTGTGCGCAGGCGCTGCTCCACTCCCTCACTATTCTCGGTTCTCTCTCTCTCTCTCCTGCAGCTAAGATGCTAGAGTTAGATTTAACGCGTGGAAATCTAACGTGAGGGTGACACTCGTCCGACGTCGTATAAGAAGTTTCACTTCAAAAACTACTTTCGTGCTTTGGATATTATTGGGACTGCCGTGCCCTGAGCGCAGGCGCCACCCCACTCTTCCACTATTTTCGGTTCTCTCTCTCTTTCCTATACCTAAGATGCGAGTGTTAAATTTAACGCGTGGAAATGTGACATGAGGGTGACGCTCGTCCGACGTCGTATAAGAAGTTTCACTTCGAAAAGATACCCTGTCAAAAGAAGTTTCACTTCAAAAAGGTTTTGCGGTATGCACTAGAACTCGTCACTGGATTATCTGAAACGAAAAAGAGGGTGCGTGAAATTCACGCGCGGCAGAAGTGAAACTTCTTGCTGATCGTCCAAGGATCAGTGCAAAAATACCCTATCTTCCTTAGACTCCGAGACATTCAAAAAAAATTGATGATGGAGAGCACTCAATTTGTCTACAAACTTGATGTTTTTCCCTTCCTCCACTCCATTTCTCTTCAAGAATATTTCGGAAAGTGAGCGAGATGACGAAATTTTTCGCAGACAATCTCGAAAACTACAAAAAGGGTTTCTACAAAAATTTCACTATCTTCCTTAGTTTCAGAGACACTCATCAAAATCCTACGAACAGAACACAGACTTATAGATATATCAAAATCTAACGGAGAAACGCCCTTTTCGATTCAATTTCTTCTGAAGCTCTTGGAATTTTCAACAAAGAAAGGAGTAGGGCAAAATCACGCTATCTCGTTTAATTTCTGGGATATTAATTAAAAATAAATAACAAACAACAGACTTATTTGAGAAAGAAAAGTAATTCTATTCCAATGATTTTTCGAGAATATCTTAGAAACTCAGCGAGGTAAAGCCATTTTGACCTGATCCTTTCTAATAGCTTGTCTTGAAATTCAAGAAAAAAAATCAGAATGCGATTGCTGCATCTTCCTCCGTTTCTGAGTATTCTCAAAAAAAATTTCGGGAATAAATAATCTAAATAACGAGAAAAATAGGTTTCTTTTTATCAATAGTATTTCGAAAATAACTGGGAAACTAAGCGAAATACAACGATTTCACCTGACAGCCTTCTGTAGAGAATTTCCAAGGCTATGAAGAAGGATTGGAGCAAAATAACGCTATTTTCCGTAGTTTCTGACATATTCCAAGAAAATTATCCACAAATAAAACCTTTTCCTATGTTTTTGGTTTGTTTGTCAATTGTTTCTTGAGAATATCTCGGAATCTGAATAAGATAGAGCAGTTTCAACTTCGAGCTTTCTTGTCGAAAATTTGAAGATCTACAAAAAAGGAGAAAAACAAAATCACTCTATCCCACTTAGTTTCCGAGATACTCTTGAACTGATAATAAAAAATAAACAGTAACAGGACAGGTATTGTCGTACTAACGAAAGAATCGACACACGAGGCATGCCGAAGCCGAAGATTATTTGGTGGGGCATAGACGTCGAAGAAAGCTGATGTCGATCCCTTCGCTAGTCCTACTATGACGAGCAATGCTGCAGGGATACGAGTGCGCATGCGCACATTCGTTCTCTCTCTCTTTCTTTTCCCCCACCACCAAAGCGTGGAAAAGTAACGCAACAGCGTTAAACGCGAGGACTTCGTATAAGAAGTTTCACTTCAAAAATTTTTTATCATTTTTGAAAATAGTCTACGGGCTAAAAAAAATTTTTGCAACTTGACCAATGCAAGGATCATTCAGCCCAACTCTTTAGCTTCAATTTTTTTTTTTCTTCGTACAATCATTTGTCTCTGAGATATCGACTGCTGAATGAAAATTCGTCTTTTTCTCTTCGATCATCGATATCTCGTGAACTACTGATCGTACAGCGAACGGATAGTGGGTTTCACAAACTTGAATAAATTCTCTAGAGGTGGCTTTTGGAATTTGATTTTTTTTTTAAATTAATTTTACACGTAATATTGGTTCAAAAAGTTACCAAAAAATAACGCTTTTTCACTGTTCTCGTAAGTCTACCTAAACTTTGTCATTTTTCGGAGGACTGCTACTGTCTTTGGGTTTTTTCTTAGCTGAATGTATGCCCAAACACCCTGGAAAATTTCAAGTCAGTCGGTTGGGCCATTTTTCCTCCCCGACCGATCAAAGTTGTAGCAAGAATTAAAGGAACAATATGCTGGTTCCTTCAATCCTACTTAATGAAGGTTTTTTTTTTTTGTAAAAATTTCGTTCCACACGCATACACATATTCTTGCGAATTTCAGTTTTTATCAACTTTATTTTTAATAAACGAAATGTTCCGATATCCAATGTTCCAATGTCTTTTTCTCCTCATTTTCCGATCATTAGGTGAGCCTTTAAGACGAAATTCTTACAAAAAAAAACCTTCATTAATTAAGGTTTAAGGAACAAGCATATTGTTCCTTTAATTTTTGCTACAACTTTGATTGGTCGGGTGAAAAAAATGGCTGAACCGATTGACTAGAAATTTTCCAGGGTGTTTGGGCATACATTCAGCTAAAAAAAAACCCAAAGACAGTAGCAGTCCTCCGAAAAATGACGAAGTTTAGGTAGACCTACGAGAACAGTGAAAAAACGTTATTTTTTGGTAACTTTTCGAACCAATATTACGTGTAAAATTAATTTTTTTAAAAATCAAATTCCAGAAACCACCTCTAGAAAATTTATTCAAGTTTGTGAAACCCACCATCCGTTCGCTGTACGATCAGTAGTTCACGAGATATCGATGATCGAAGAGAAAAAGACGAATTTTCATTCAACAGTTGATATCTCAGAGACAAATGATTGTACGAAGAAAATGTTATGTCCGAGACTGGATTGTTGCGTCGAGGACAATCTATTCTATCTCACACAGCTTCTAATTATTATTTTATTTATTTTTTTTATTGTTAGGACGCTGATTATTTTCACTCTTGTTATAATTTGGAATTAATGAAAGAGTTATGATTTTACTTAACTTTTATTATTTATTTATTTCTAGCACCAAATATTTCTTTTACAATTTCTTCTGATAAAATCCAAAAATGAGAGTTTCTTGACAGATTTTATAATTAAGCTAATTAAAAGTAATCTGACTGCTACTTACAGAGTTTTGTAGTTTTTCGTTTTTTATAAAATTTGTATCTCTTATCTTATCTATTATTAGTGAATCCTTGATTTCCCTTGAAAACAATCTTTTGATTCAAGGTGATTGAAAATTCACTTTTATTTTTTTTGTGGTTCTGAGTTATTATTTGAGTTCTTGATTTATTCACTTTTAAGTTTCCTCCTTATTTTGTCGAATTGCAAAAATTACTTTTGGCTAAAGACTACGTTTTATCCACTCCCTTATGTTTCATTAAGAAATTATCGTTGAACTATTATATTAGTGATTTTGACAAGTCGTTCACAAGAAAGGGCCAATTTCACAGTACAATCTTTTTGGAGTTTTTAATTGTTACTTTTCCGGTGGCAAAAATAAGACTGGTTATTATTGAAAAATTTCCCTCCCTGGTTAGCCTGTAAAAGAGTTTCTTCATATTGTGAAATTGCTGATCGTTGTGTCGACTTGTCAATTTCGCAATTGAAGGATAAAGTTGGGTGTTTTAAATGGGTTCAATGCGCCCACAGTACTGAATGTGGAATTCCATTACTCATCAATTTGATATTTCGAGAGACCGATATAATTTCTTTGTTGAATATTGAATAAAATCAAGTGTTAAATACTTTATTACATTATTAAATTTAAAAGAAAAAGCAAATTTGGAAAAATTATATTCAAAAACTATTCTGGACCTAACAAAAAGAAGAAGAAGAAATTGAAGCTAAAGAGTTGGGCTAGAAGATCCTTGCATTGGTCAAGTTGCAAAAAATTTTTCTGAGCCCGTAGACCTTTTTCAAAAATGAAAAAATTTTTGATTTTTTTCCTTTCGCTTCTTTTCCTCTCTTTGCATCATAGGGGAGGCTCCAAAAAAAATTTCCTTGGAAGATTTCAAAACTAGACATTTCAAGCTTCAAAACGCTTTTTTTTAAATTTCAATCCGATCATTTTTCATGAAGTTACAGTCTTCCAAAAATCACTGAAAAAAATGGAAAATTTTTCTATTCCTTCAATTTCTTTGAGTAGTGTAGAATATCGAAATCTGAAAATTATAGTTCAAGTTTCAGAAATTATTTTCATTTTTTCTCGTGGTAATATCAGGATGAATGCAGTCTTATTTTTTAGCGAAAGTTATCTACTTTCTAATGATGGAATAAGGAATACGAGTGTCCTCAGAAAAATCTTGAGAAAAATTTGAATTTCTGAAAAAACGATTTTTTTTAGCGCTCCTATAGAAGAATTTCTTTGAAAAATTTGAAATATTTAGGACTAGTTTTCCTACCCTCGCTTCGCTCGGGTCAGATTTTTTCGTAGCTCCTATACTGACTTATAATTATGTATAATTCATTAAGGAAGATGAGTAAAACGGACATTCTAATTGAAAAAATTGAGATAGAGATTTTTTGACAATTCCTTGGAAAGCTGAGGAAATTTTAGGAACAAAAGATGTGTCAGTATTAATTTTCTCCAATTTTGATGAAATTTCTCTTTTTTGCCAACTTTTGGAAGGATTACCCCTTTGAAAATCTACAAAATTCATTTTTTTGGTGATATCTCCGGTGCTATTAGTCATAGAAACCTGGGGTTGATCTCAAATGGAAGGTGAGCTCATTTCTCTTCAATCCAGTGAGGTCGAATTTTTTCAAGTCAATTTTTCAAATACTTTCAGGCCATTTTCTGGAGATCAGTCTTCACATTATAAGTACTTATAGATGAATAATTTCTTATTTCAAACTGCGAAATCGATGGAAAATCAGCTCACCTTTCATCAGAGATCAATCCCCGATTGCCACAACCAGTAGAACCAGAGATATTCTCGAAAAAGTAAAATTTTTCCAAAGCAGTTCTGATTTATGATTCAATAGAAAATTTCCTCAGCTTTCTAATAGTATCATCAGAAAGGACGTATCTCCAATATTTTCATCAATATCGATTGATTTATTGGAGGAAGCTGTTGTAAAATGGGTATCCCAATTGAACGGTTCGAGATCGAGATTTTTCAAGAATACCATTGTAAAGCTGAGAAAAATTTAGGTGGAGAACATATGTCAGTATCGCTCTGTTTCAGTTTTCTAAAGTTTCATTTCTTGGGCCAAATTTGGAAAGAGTCCCCCTTTCGAAAATCAGACAAAATTACGATTTTGGCAGTATCCCGGATTGTGATCATCCTAGTGACCTGGGATTGATCTCGAATAAAAGGTGAGCTCATTTTCCATCGATTTATGTTATTCAAATTTCTCTTCATCAATTTTCTAAATACTTATAGGCCATTCTCTGAGAATCGACTTCTTCCCTGTGAGTCTTCGAAAAATGGATAATTTCTCCTCTTACACTACATGAATTGATAGGAAATGAACTCATCTTCCATTGAAAAATAACCGCAAATCCCTGCATCCAATAGTACAAAAAATATTCCCAAGAAACAGAAATTCTTCAAAAATAAAAGTCTTTTGTCTTCAAATCTTGAAAAAATGAAATTTTTGAAAAATTCTAGAAATTAAATCCTGATATAGAATTTTCGTAGGAAATCTCCTCAGCTTTCCAATGGAATGCTCAGAAAGAACCTTCCTTCAATATGTTCATCGATATTGATTGATTTATCAGAAGAAGCTGGGGTAACGTATATATTCCAATTGAACGGTTTGAGATAGAGATTTCACCATGATTCTATTGAAAAGCTGAGAGAATTTTAGGTCGAGAATATGTATTACTATCACTTTCTTTCAATTTATTATTCATATGATTCCCATGAGAAGTTTTCTCAGCTTCCTAATGGGATTATCATAAAGAATCTATCTCCAATATTTCCATCGATATTGATTAATTGATCAAGCCGAGAGTAGGATGAATTGGGCATTCCATTAGAGCGGTTCACGATAGAGCTTCTGCAACTATTTCATTGAAAAGTTGAAAAAATTTCAAGTAGAAAACATGTGTCAGTATCGATTTTTTCCAATTCCCAATGTTCTTGAGCTTTCTAGAATATTCTTGAACCTTTGAAGAAATTCCAGAATGTTCTCGAATTTCCTGAAACATTGGAAAATCTCTCCCAGCCTTTTGCAACATTCTCGAATCTTCAAGAACACTCTACGAAGTTTTCGAATGTTCTGGAACATTCCAAAATATTTTAAAATTTTTTGGAACATTTAAAAAAATTCTCGCACATTGTCGGGCATTGTAGAATTTTTTCGAACGTTCTAGAATAATCTAGAACAGTCCAGAACAATCTAGAACATTCAAGAACAATCTAGAACACCTAGTACAATTTAGAACATCCTAGTACAATTTGGAACATTCTAGAACAATCTAGAACATTCAAGAACAATCTAGAACAATCTAGAACATCCTAGTACAATTTAGGACATTCTAGAACATTCCAGAACAATCTAGAACATTCTAGAACAATCCAGAACATTTTGGAACAATATAGAACATTCCCAGATCTTCTGGAACATTCTACATCATTCTTGAACTATCTGGCACCTTCTCGAACATTCCAGAACATTTTCAACTATTCTAGATCATTCTAGTAAAGTTCAGAATGGTCTAGAGCATTATTTTATATCCCCCATAAGGAGGTAATAGGTACAATACCCGCTTTCACCCCCATATCTCTGAAACCAACCCCCGTAGCCGAAAACGGAAAACTTCTTCATGGATGGGGGGTGGAGGGCTACTACACCATATAACCCCCATGGGGCTATGAGGGATGGTTTCTGAGTTTTATGTACGCGCACCCAGTAACACAAATATTTTTATTATATATATTAGATTAGATTAGATTAGATTGGTGAGGCTCATGTAAATCAATCTTTTAAGCTTAACTTGGACGTAATCGGTCAAGCAATTCCGTACATATATTATCTTTCCATCAAATAGTTTTTCACAAATATCTCAGGAACTGCTGGATAGATTTTGCTGAAATTCAGTACCAGAGTCTGCCCTCATAAAATGTACAAGCCCATTGAATTTTAAGTCCCTAGCTCAAATATTTTTTTGAGTTATCGCAATAACCGCGTTTTTTCAAAAACCACCTTGAAGTTAATATAATAAATAAACGAAGAATCAAAGCACTCCCCACTCCTGGGGTTTGTGTGCGCCTTACAGTGCCCACTTCCCAGCGGAGGATACATGCTGTAAATTAATTTTTCGCTGAGAAAACTCAGAAAAGCGACATTTCGACGATTCGCTCTTTCTCGAGAACCATTGAGCCGATTGAGCTGACATTTTGCTGAGAACATGGCGCTCACGTAGTCAATATGCACTCAAAATTTCATATCGATACATGCAGCCGTTTTGAAATGAAGCAATGAAATGTGTCATCACCAGGGCCTGGAAGTCGGGGCACAACAATGAGACATAACAAGCAGGCGTCCGCCCATTGTGCGTTACTTGAAAGTTTCGGTACTACGCTTACATTTAATATTCTGCCAATGCAATTGGCAGAAAGATTCCGAAGGGAATTCTCAATTTTATAATCTGCTAATAACTACCGTGATGCATATAAATTACGTTAACTTGCGTTATTTAACATAAATACAGTAAGAATAAAATGTCCCTTTTTATTAGACACATCTAATATATTGTCTCTTCAAAACTCCTCCTGATAATTTAGAAATATGAAAAATTATATTTCTAAATTATATCAGTAAATTATATTTTCGAATCAGCATAGCGCTGCAGAGCCCACATGATGATTTAAAAATATGAGAAGTTATACTCAGAATTAAACTTAGAATTGTATAAAAAATTTAGAAAGGGCACCGGCCCCGCCCTTTCCTGTGAGACACATCCAATAAATTGTCTCTACAAAAGTGCCTCCCTCCCCTCGATAATTCGAAAATCTGAAGAATTACTTTTCTAAATTATATTTGAAATTATATTCTTAAATAAGCGCTCAGAAGCCCACATGATGATACAAGAATATTGAAAAATCTTTTTCGAATCAGCATAGCACTTAATATGATTCAAGAATCTGTGAAATCGTATTTTTGATGACTTGTTACGTGCAGTATATAAAGCTGGGATTACAGGTATAAAAATGGGGGTTTCCCCATTTTTTGCGCGATTAAAACCACTCATTTGATAATTGAAAATTTAGTTCATTTATTTACGCTTGAATTGGGAAAAATATAAACATACAGATCACTAAAGGCAGGCTATTTCAATGAAGAATGATAAAAATCTTAAAGACCTGAACTTCTTTCTCCGTCTGCTTCTTATCTAATACGTCCATGCATCTAACAGATCATATATCTAATCACGTAAATATATCTAATACATCATATAAATTATATTTTACATATTTCCAAAATACTATGGAAGCATCAGTTATCGGAAAGTTAAGGGAATGGCACTACAGTCGAACCTGGATAAGCGAGAGTTGAAGGGGACTGGAAATTTTTCTCTCTCATGAAGGTTTCTCACTTATCCGAGTTTCTCACTTACAGAGGTGCAGGAGAAATTTCTCCCACTTACAGAGGTATGAAAAAATGCAAGTGCCAAATATGTAAATAAAACGTAATTATATTTCTTATTTGCATTGCAAGTATATAAACAATGTATATAAACAAGTATTATCATAATGTGTCAAAAATCTGTATCTTCATTACTTTAAAAAAAATCCGTCATTTTTTTTTAACCTCTCGGCTATTTTTAGAACATGCTTTCCAAGTTCATGAATCTTATCAAAAACTATTTTATCAATATCTGCTGCATTCACTATTTTTAGTTTATCACTCAATGAATATGCTTTAATTTTGCGTTTCGGCATTTTAATAACGTAACAAACTTTCCTCAGCGAATGATACTCAGTAACTGTAATGAGTAATCAATAACTTGCAAAATAAACTACTATACATATTGTGTTCATGAAATTTACGAGACGTTGTGAGCAAAAGGAAACAAATTCATTCGACTCTCGCTTATAGAGGTAAAGGGCGAGAGATAGTCTCAGTTATAGAGGTTTGGATATGGAAAATGACTCTCTGATAAAGAGGTTTTTATTTCTCACTTGAAGAGGTTTTGGAGGGTGAAATTGGAGGGACCTGTTAATTATTCTCACTTATCCAGTTTTCTCGCTTATCCAGGTCTCGCTTATCCAGGTTCGACTGTAGTATCTGGACAGTGAGAATTAACTCATTAAAATGGTAAAAGATTCCATTTCAGTGAATCAAATAATCCAATTGATTTTTATATTGACACTTTACAAGTATTGAAAAATCTGGTTTTCTCACGCAAATATTGATTATTAGTATATCTTGCCGCTACGTCCGTAAACTGGGGTATGTCCGGTAACTGGGTCCACCATGGTAATAGCGTCTACAATTCTAATACAAAAAAATTGTGTCTTGAATTAAATTAACAGGCAGAATATTACTTTTGTTTTTTCCTATCCAAAAAATTAATACAGAAATTACGACAAACTGAACAGTACAACACTTTACACATAAATTCACTTAGACTGCCTTGAACGATGCACTCCTCACAAGGGTTGGTTTAAGACTGAATTTTCGATGCCTCTAGTCTTTTAATTTTCCGGAGATGGCGAGAAAATACCTCGAACCTTCGTACTTTTCGGTATATTTTATTTTACCACCCTCTCGTCATAAAAATGGGAAAAACCTGATGAAAAAAAAGGACCACATGTACGAGTCATAGCTGTACCCAGTACGGCATACTGGCAGCCCTTTGACGATTGCGGGTTTTGTTACCTGAGAAACGCCGAAAATATCGGCGATTTCAAAAATCAAAATTTCCAACAATTTTTTCTTTACTTGATATTTCATTAAATTCAGCCTCTGAAAGTGCATCAAAAATTTTGAGCCCACAGTAAGATGAAAAAATTTCCATTTCAACGAAAATTAAAATTTTTCAAAGTCCAATGGAGTTTGAAAATTTTCTAAGTTCCTGAATGAAGGGAAACTTAGCCTGCCCAAATGATAACTCATCCTTCTCTTGGAAATTTCAGGGGGGGACAATAAAATTTTTATGATTATTTTTTCCATCCAAATTTCGACCAATAGAATTGCACCATTCGACGAAACAAAATAACACCTACACGATATTTCACTGGAAATTTTTGGAAATTCCACTGGAAATTTTTCATGTTGCCTATATATATAAAAAACAAACGATTTGTCAATCCAGTTAACCCTTCATTAAATGTGACAGATTTAAATATAATCTAAATTTTGAATTTCTAACTGAGAATTTGTCTCATGGTGCAATTCTATTGGCCCAAATTTGGATGAAAAAATAATCCCCCGAATACCACTCGAGCTTCAAAATTAATCGGGTAATTTTCCTCTAGGTTCCCTGCAAACAAACGAAGTCGTCAAGTTTTTCAGAAAAATCACTCGCGCTTCGCGCTCGTGATTTTTATCCTGAAAAACTTGACTCCTTCATTTGTTTGCAACGAACCTATCGGAAAGTTACCCGATAATTTTGAAGCTCTTGTGGTATTACATGTGATTATTATACCTGTGACCCTCCGTTCCCGGCGCGGGTCAAAATTTTTTGAAGACCTGTAACATCAATTCGACTGCTCATGAAGTTTTCCTCCGATTGTCGTTCCGAATCTTCATTTTAGTGTCGTATGATGTTGCAGGAAAAGGTAAAACGACGATAGCGGACGTCAAATTGAAGTTTTTTGACTCCCTCCAAAATTGATGTAGTCTTTGATATTGAAAAACGTTAAATGAAGACATGGAAAAAGGTCGGAGAACAAAAGAAATGACACTCGAAGCAGTCAAAACTACATCTTAGGACGACTTATTTTTCGACTCGGGAGGCCTCAGAGGGTCAAGTTCGTCCCAAATATAATCAATTGAAGAGTTTTGAAGATATAGCTTGCTTTTTCGGATGTTTTTATGCTAATATCTAAGGAACTACTGGACCGATTACGCTCAGTTTCGATACCAAACTTTGTGCTCATCAGATGTATAACCTCACAAAATTTGAGGTCTCTAGCTCAATTATTTATCAAGTTATCGTGGAATCAAGATTTTTACGAAAAATTTCTCAAAAGTTTTATACTGAATAAACTAAAAATCTGAGCTCCGACCACCCCGGGGGTCAAAGATGCAGCTCTTGGACGCGCATCTCCTCGCTGAGAGTGAACGCTGTGCTTCCATTTTTCATCGAGAAAAGTCAAAAAAACGATATTTCGACATTTTAATTTTCCTCGAGAAAAATTCGGTCAATTTAGCTGAAATTTTTGTGAGGGCTTGGGGTACGCATGGCAAACTTATGGTAAAATTTTCAGATCGCTAGCTAGCCCCATTTTAGAGTAAAGCGGAAAATGCGTCATCACACACACACACACACACACACACCCACATACATACACACAGACATTTTTTAAAAACGGCGGTTCTTGACGTTTTGGGCCATTTGCAGGCATATTATGATGAAATCTCAAACTCGAAAAAAATTACGATTCCAAAGCTTCCATTCGGAAGCAAAATAGAAATATTAACTTTTAATTTCCGAACTGAATCTTATTGCGAAGTATGAGCTTTTTCCGAGGAAAAAGTATTCCATCTTTCTCTCAATAAAACTAATATTGAAGAAAATATGAGCATTTGAAGTTTCACGGAAACGGGCACATGTGCCATCTTTTCAAAATCAAAAATGCTCATAATTCGGTCAGAAAATTTTTTTTTTCGTTCCTTTTTTCTGGAAATGATTCTTGCTAAACATTTTAAGAACATATTCAAGAATAGACAAAATTAAAAAACATGACCCGGTAAGTGAGTGAAATAGCATGGAATGCCTCATATGGTGAATGAGTTTATTGAAAAAACAAGTGGGAACTTGCTATCATTATGGTTATCATTATAGTTTTATCTGCTAATTCATTAGCAAGCTGCTTCCGAATGGTGCGCCTTTCTATGAGTGAACATTTTATTATGAATATTCCTTCAATAATACTACCCAGATTTTCGGTTTATTGGAAAAACTATAAAATTACTTTTGATAAGAAATGATTCCATCTTTTATACCTATTCAATTTCATATTGTCATTATATTCTCATGGTTCTATTTATCCATTCATTCATTTATTTGAGTATCCTTGGTTCCTAAAGGTTAGTATTCAGTATTTACCGAGAACCAACGTCAACCAGCCTCAGACTTTCAGAAGACAATTCATAGACAATCCAAAGAAATTCTTCATTAAAAATTTAAGTTTTCCACAAATTTTTTTGGAAAATTTCAAATTCTGTCAATTCAATTAAGTGATATCAATATCATTTTTCTTTTCCATCGTAGAACTATCCACTATATCAAGGTGAAGTCAACAATAATGGATATATTAATCGAAAAATTTGGATATTACAAAATTTACAATTTCATGAAGATGAAGAACATAACTCAAGTCTATAATTAGTTATTTTCTTTTTTATTTTCCCGTCTGGGTTTTCGAAAACAAGGTAAATGTGTATAATAGAGCCCACAATAAAATTAATTAATTTAATTCAAATGAACTCAGGAAGGGAGGTGGCGAAAATGATGTAATATATCTTGGTCAAAAATTTGAAGGAAAGTATAGGAACTCGCAATAGCTCAGTGGTCAGAGCACCTGACTCAAGGGCAATCCCTAAAATAGATCAAGACGATAAGTCAAGAACACAAAGTGCATACTGGTGGTTAGATGATTCGCGACCACAAATTAAAAAATTAAAAAATAGATTAACCATAAAACCCAATGGCAATCAAGACAACCGATAAACTTTAATTCCAAGAATTATCAGAATTAATGGATTATCTTGAAATCTAATATTTTCATTCATTATTATTTTATCTATACTATCTTCTTTTCTTTCTCTTTCTTCTTTTTTTTTTTTTTTTTTTTTTTTTTTTCCTTTTCTCTTCCATTCCTTTCTTCTGTCACGCTAAACATAAAGTCATGGTGTTTTTTTTTTCTTTTCAACACAAGAAATTTTCACCATCTCAAACAATATTAATAAGACACACATAATAAACTTGTCACAGCAGTTTGTATACTAAGGAACAAACAAATAATGTTGAAACACATAAACACAAATCGATAAGTTACCGAGATATGAGCTTATGTACAGCATACTTTGTTCTCATAGAAGTTAGTAATACTAACTAAATAATGAATGGTTTTTTTTTAAGTGAGTTTATTTTTAAGCCTGTAAATATTGTAAATAGCGACGAATTTTTTCATAATAAATAAACTTTAAAAAAAAAAAAAAAGTCAGAGCACCTGACATGTAATCAGAGGGTCGTGGGTTCAAATCCTGCTTGCGCATTCCATATTTTTTTCCGAAGATTTGACTTTGATAATTATTTAAATTTTATGGGCGCTCTTCTGCACAAATACCGAAAAGAATATGGGTTAAGAACCTCAGATCATCAAGATGAATATTCATTTCTGTAGAATATTAATACTCATCTTCATTGCTCTTAACAGTTACATCAACTATACTGATTCATAACCACTTTGCATAATAAACAATATATTCGATCGAGACCAAAATATGAGTGAAATTCGAAGCTCATATATTTACTATTTCGGATTTTATAGGGTTTTTTTATCGAACAAACAACATTCTTCATGCAATATTAGTGAAATCGGAATAACTCGAAAACTAATGACGAGAAAAATCTGGAAAAATTCACACAGTTAGATAATAGAGTGTCTAATATTATTCGTCAGTCTGGATGGAATCATTCGTGAACTTATTCTAAATTTGAGGAAAAAT
Source organism: Aleiodes leptofemur (assembly GCA_963942555.1). Lineage (NCBI taxonomy): Eukaryota > Metazoa > Arthropoda > Insecta > Hymenoptera > Braconidae > Aleiodes > Aleiodes leptofemur. The sequence goes on from OZ012612.1 coordinate 8,241,910, forward strand.
GAAAAAATTGAAATTTCGAAAAATCATTCCTATTTAAAAAAATATTTCTCCAATGCTGTCCAGTAACAATCTCTAGCTGCAGGTTCAGAAGGCCAATATGTGAGCCAAATTTGAAATTTCTATCTCAATTTTTACGGTTGTTATTGAAGCAACAACATTTTGCATGAAAAATTATAAAAATCCAAATAACTTAAAAACCAAGCATTAGAAAAATCTGAAAAAATTCACGCAGTGACAAAATATGATATCAAATATTATGCATTAATCTGGATGAGATCGGTTGAAAACTTTTTGAAAAATCATTTTTTTTTAAAAATCGAAAAATGGTCATACCTCAAAAAATATTGAATGAATTCCAAGTAACGAGGTCTCAAAAGAAAACATCTATCACGAGCAAAATACAGTAAAAATATGAGATTTTTCGGTTGAAGTTTTACCGTTTTTAAGTAAAAAAAAAAAAATCCACACAGACACACATACATACATACACACTAGACTGTGCCAAATTTAACGACTATTTTTTTTTTCGGCTCCCAAGTGAAAATCACATTTTCCGTTACGAAAAAATAATACTCCCCAAATCCGGGCTTCCTATCTTTTTTTTCGAGTTAGCGCTCGCGTAAATAAGCATTTTTCAAGGGAAATTTTTTAGAAAATGATTTTAAACCTCAAAATTCATGGAATATGATCTCTAAACATTAAAAAAAAAGCATTATTTCGTCGAGAATTCAATGCCCAACGAAGATAGCCATGGACGAAGTCAAAACAATGGCCTACACGCCTTGTAGACCAAGTAGAAAGCGAATTTTTTCTTAATTTATTACTAACATTCATTCTTATACACATATCAAACAATTGATGTGTGATTGAAACTTGTGAATTTCATTTTCTAGACAATCCTCATGATCTATAGAACTAATTTTTATGCTCTTTTTATTCTTCTTTGCACTTTTCTTTAAACTGAAATCATAATGATTTAATAAAAATACTTGACACTTGTAAAGCTTAGAAAAAAAATAGGGTGCGTGAAATTCACGCGCGGCAGAAGTGAAACTTCTTGCTGATCGTTCAAGGATCAGTGCAAGAATACCGTATCTTGCTTAGACTTCGAGACATTCAAAGAAAATTGATGGTAAAGAGCAATCAATTTGTCTACAAACTTGATATTTTTCTCTTCCTCAACATCCATTTCTTTTCAAGAATATTTCGGAAAGTGAGCGAGATGACGAAATTTTTCTGAAGATTTTTTTTTTGCAGAGAATCTCGAAAACTACAAAAAGGGTCTCTACGAAAATTTCATTATCTCGCTTAGTTTGAGAGACATCCATCAAAATCCTACGACCAGAACATAGACTCATAGATATATCAAAATCTAACGGAGAAACGCCTTTTTTGATTCAATTTCTTCTGAAGCTCTTGAAACTTCAACTAAGAAAGGATTAGGGCAAAATCATGCTATCTCGTTTAGTTTCTGGGATATTTATCAAAAACAAATAACGAAAAATGAACTTATTTTAGAAAGAAAAGTAACTCTATTCCAATGATTTTTTGAGAATATCTTGGAAACTCGGCGAGGTAAAGCCATTTTGACCTAATCCTTTCTAATAGCTTGTCTTGAAAATCAAGAAAAAAAATCAGAGTGAGATCGCTGCATCTTCCTCCGTTTCTGAGTATTCTCAAAAAAACTTTCGGGAATAAATAATTCGAATAACAAGGAAAGTAGGTTTTTTTTTGTCGATAGTATTTCGAAAATAACTGGGAAGCTAAGCGAAATACAACGATTTTACCTGAAGGCCTTCTGTAGAGAATTTCTAAGGCTATGAAGAAGGATTGGAGCAAAATAACGCTATTTTACGTAGTTTCTGACATATTCCCAGAAAATTATCAACAAAAAAAAAAAAAAATTCTGTTTTTTTGGTTTGTTTGTCAATTGTTTCTTGAGAATATCTCGGAATCTGAATAAGATAAATCAGTTTCAACATTAAGCTTTCTTGTCGAGAATTTAAAGATCTACAAAAAAGGAGAAAAGCAGAATCACTCTATCCCACTTAGTTTCCGAGATATTCTTGAATAACTGATAATAGAAAATAAACAGTAACAGGACAGGTATTGTACTAACGAAAGAATCGACACACGAGGCATGCCGAAGCCAAAGATTATTTGGTGGGGCATGGACGTCGAGGAAAGCCGATGTCGATCCTTTCGCTAGTCCTACTATGACAAGCAATGCTGCAGGGATACGAGTGCACATGCGCACATTCGTTCTCTCTCTCTTTTTTTCCCCCCACCACCAATGCGTGGAAAAGTAACGCAACAGCGTTAAACGCGAGGACTTCGTATAGGAAGTTTCACTTCAAAAAGAAGCTACACTGAGAAAAAAATCCGCTACAAACCAATGAGGGTTCCCTCTGAAAATTAGTGTGCTACTCACCAACGATGGGACATATCGGGGAGTACGTGAATAACCAAGATGTCACACTTCAATAAATGGTGGAAGTAATTCAGTAATTCCTAGGTGGCGCTGTACAAATTAGTGTGCTCAAGTTTTCAAAAATTAGGGTGCCAATACGCGAGAATATATGGGAAACTCGCACTCATTTTTCAGGAAAAGTTTTTTAATTTTTTTGTTTTTTATTTTAATTCAGTGGCAAGCAAGGCAAATAAGAGAATTTATAAATAGTGATGGATTGAAAAAAATAATAATAATGGAATTATATTTACCTCGTTTCATCTTTGTGATTGCAGAAATAGAATTTGATAGAGGGATAATTCATTGAGGAAAATATAAAAATGAATGGAATGACTTTTATTCATTTAGAAACATTTTTTATTCAGTAACAAACTTATTAACTAATTGCATCCATTTTTTGAAGAGAAACTTGCCAATATTAGGGATATCGACTGAATGAGTCATTACGATTACCTGTAATTGAGAACATTTTAGCACTTTCCACAAGAGGGGAGTAGCCATATTGGAGAAAAAAATATGGACTTAATGGAAAATGGTGATCTCCCACTACAAATTAGGCTACTCCATGTTGGAAACTGGAAGGTTGGGTTATTAACATTTTAATTGTCCTATCAATCGATTGTTTAGATCACAGAGGTCACCACTGACTGTTGGGTGGTTTATGAAAATTCAGTCAGTGGCACCCTAAAATTTAAAGAAGGTCTACCATATTTCCATGTCCGGTACGATGAAAGAACGGTTCCTCATATTAATTTTTAAAGAGCTGACAAAAGTAGGGTGCCACATACGAAGATTTGTAGAGAGGTAGTTCGGATTGCAGTTGCCGGACTCCAATTTGTGCAGAATGCTCGCTACTTTTTAGGCCCCCCTCCGATACATCCCATGCGTTGGTGGGAAGGCACACTAATTTGTGGCGGATTTTTTTCTCAGTGTAGCAACATCTCCTGACTAATATTTGGCGTAACATGTTGGTAAATCACTCACGAATGTCAATCACTATAATTGGTGCCATGAATATAAGCATCAACGTTATGAATATTGATTAAAAACTTCTGAGTCAATAAAAGTTGTGAGTAATGAATGATGAAATGATATAATGTTTTTTTATATTGTTTGCTATTATTATGATTTTTAGTTGAAGGAAAAAATATAGAGAAGAATTGAGGGACGAAAATGAGTTCTTTGGATCATGAGGATTGTCTAGAAAATGGAATTCACAAGTTTCAATTACACATTCATTGTTTGATATGTGTATAAGAATAAATGTTAGTAATAAATTGAGGGAAAATTCGCTTTATATTTGGTCTACAAGGCGTGTAGGCCATTCTTTGACTTCGTCTACGATTATCTTCGTTGAGCATTGAATTCTCGAAGGAATGATGAGTTTTTAAAATTTTTAGAGATCATATTCCATGAATTTTGAGGTTTAAAATCATTTTTAAAAAATTTTTCCTTGAAAAATCCTTATTTACGCGAGCGCTAACTGGAAAAAAAAGATAGGAAGCCCGGATTTGGGGAGCATTATTTTTTCGTCATGGAAAATGTAATTTTCACTTGGGAGCCGAAAAAAAAAAGTAGTCGTCAAATTTGGCACAGTCTAATACACACACACAGACTTTTTTTTCTAAATATCATTTTCAGACTCTCCACAACATTCCAAGTGATTTACAACAAGAAAATCAAAATCGAAAATGCTTACGTTTGTTAAGCTTTCATTCGGAAGCAAAAAGAGTGAATTTCTAGCCGAAAAGAGTGGGACAAAAAATTAGGCAAGGGCCTTCTATAACGCTGATGGGATTGAAACATTCGGACTCCCGAAGACAGAGGTATTGGCAAAACAGTTGGAGTATGGATTTTTTCCTATTATTCCTCGGAGGGGCCTTCTAAATCGAGTCCACTGTGGTACCCGATATTGGTAATAACATCGGGTACCAATATCGCAGCTTAGTGACATCCCAGGATCGGCTCGAATGTTAGCCATTTCTTTTCCCTCAATACCGAAATCAGGGTGATCAAAATTGTGTTGAATAAAGTCCAAGATTTTCAACCCTACATAGGGTTCTGCGTTGTCCCTGATAGAAGTATTGATGCAAATATTTTCTCGAACAGCGGCCATGGAGAAATCGTTTTCTGCTAAAGTTTACGCATTTTTGAATATTCTGAGATGATTATTTGATACATCCTCGCTGGACCCGTCGATTACCTATATCGATATGTTCACTCAGTCGATCTTCCGTTGGTCACTTGTCGACCCAAATTCTGAAATTTTTTGGGAAATGGCGATAAATTGACGTATACAGGCGGCGATTGACAGTCAATTATTTTTGTTTTTCAAAGATTTCAGAATTTGTATCGACCATTGACCGATGAAGGATCGACTAAATGGACATATCGAGAAATTAAGAGAAGAATCTAGTGATCTAGTAATTTTATAATCTTGAAACTGGTTCTTTCCTAATCGCAAATGAAATTTGATAATAACAGATTAAGATGAGTAATTAAAAAATTGCCCTGTAACTTCATTCGTTGAAACTAGGGCCGGGAAGTTCGGTCTCGGTTTTGACCAGGCTGAACTTAGCGGCAGGAGAAAATATATGTAAGATTAATGAAATGTCAAAATGACATTTCTGTGTGCGTATACGATCGTGTATAAGAACTAAATATTATCAGATTATCATTTTCCTGAGGAGTTTCAGCTGCAGAGGAATCACTCGGGCAATTTGAGGACGTCTGAGAGGAAGTAGTGTTTTTTATTTAATTAAAATTTTTTCTTTTTTAATTGAAATTCCGGTTTTACTTGCTCCATTTTTGGGCGTTCAGTTTTCTCAAATCTTTTAGAAACTCAGCAAGATAGCGCGATTTTGCCTTTGAACTTAATTGTAGAGAATTTTACGAGCTACAAAAAAGGCTTCAGGAGGAATCGCTTTATCTCACTTAATTGCCAAGATATTTGAGAAAAACTAAAGACTAAACATCGAAGAAATTCATGTCACGTTTTTTTGAAATTTAAATTCCTGGTTATCCTTTAAATTTTAGATGCTTTCAGTTATTTCAAATATCTCGGAAACTGAGCGAGATAGTGCGATTTTGTCCTTAACCTTTCTTGCAGAGATTTTGAGGGTAACAAAAAAGCCTTAAAGGAAAATTGCTCTATCCTGCTTACTTTCTGAGAATTTTTGGAAAAACCAAAACGCCTAAAAATGGAAAAAGTAAAACAGAAATGATAATTTTTAAAAAACGGGGCGTTTTATTAATTGATGTTTTGTCTTTCGTTTTTCTCGAATATCTCGGAAATTAAGTGAGATAGAGTGATTTCATCTGAATCTTTTCTTGGAGCTTTTGAAATTCTCTACAAGAAAGGTTGGTGGCGAAATTACGATATCTCGCTGAGTTTCCAAGATATTCGGGAAAACTAAACGCCGAAAAATAGAGAAAGTAATACAGGAATTCAAAAAAAAAACGTAGCACTGAATCAATTGATGTTTTGTCTTTAATTTTCCTCAAATATCTCGGGAACTAAGCAGGATGGCGCGATTTTGCCAGCGACCTTTATTGTAGAGAATTTTAAGAGCTACAAAAAAGGATTGAAGTGTAATCGCTGTATCTCACTTGATTGCCAAGATATTTGAGGAAAACTGACGACGGAACATCCATCAAATTAATGCCGCTTTTTTTTTAAATTCAAATTCCTGGTTAACCTCTAAATTTTGGATGTTTTTAGTTTTGTCAAATATCTCGGAAACTAAGCGAGATAGTGCGATTTTGAGCTCGATCTTTCTTGCAGAGAATTTTGAGGGTTGCAGAAAAGCCTTGAAGCAAAATCGCTCTATCTTGCTTACTTTTTGAGATTGTTTTGAAAAACCAAAATGCCTAAAAATGGGAAAAGTAAAACAGAAATGTTAATTGTTGAAAAACGTGGCATTTTATTAATTGATGTTTTGTCTTTCGTTTTTCTCGAAAATCTCGGGAACTCTCAAAATCACGCTATCTCGCTGAGTTGACAAGATATTTGGAAAAACTAAACGCCGAAAAATAGAGAAAGTAATACAGGAATTTCTACAGAAAAAAAAATGTAGCACTGAATCAATTGATGTTTTGTCTTTAATTCTTCTCAAGTATCTCGGAAAGTAAGCGGAATAGCGTGATTCGGCCTTCGACCTTAATTGTAGAGAATCTTGAGGGTTACAAAAAAGCCTTGAAGCGAAATCGCTCTATCTTGGCTACTTTCTGGGATTTTTTGAAAAAACAGAACGCCTCAGAATGGGCAAAAGTAAGACAGAAATGTTAACTTTAAAAAAACGTGGCGTTGAATTTATCGATGTTTCGTCTTTCGTTTTTCTTGAATATTCCGGCTATTAAGCAAGATAGAGCGATTTCATCTGAATCCTTTTCTGGAGCTTTCAAAATTCTCTACAATAAAGGTTGATGGCAAAATTACCCTATCTCGCTGAGTTTCGAAGATATTTGGAAGAACTAAACGCCGGAAATTGGAGGGAGAAAAATAGAAATTTTGATCAAAGCAAGCAGGAACCTCATTACTTGTGCATAATTTGAACATTTCACATTTAATATTCTGCCAATACAATTGGCAGGAAGCTTCCGATTAGATTTCTTAATTTTAAATCTAGCATAATCGATCTTATTCATATATAGAAAAATCAAATATTACTACAAAACTGAGATTCCGCGATGGAATTCAAAAATGAGAAAATGAAAGGTTAGGTTTCAAACCGTTTTTATTATTTCTTATTGTTGTCAGATTGCGCAATGAATGGTGAAATTAAAAATACTAGTGTTGCTAGGAAAAAATGGGGAGAAATTGTGATTTTTGAAAAAACTAATTATTGGAATATTTTTATAGAAGACTTACTTTGAAAGATATAATATTATTAGAGAGTTTTGATTTTACCGACCGTGTATAGATTATTATTTTTTTCGGAAACTTGTGCATTTTAATTAATTCAATTGATTTAATTAACTTCCCGATAAGGGAAGTTTATGTAATGGCCCCGAAAATGGAAAATCGATTTTTCGATCGATTTCCATGTTTTGAGACCTCCTGAACATTTTTTGATCGATTTCGCAATCATGTCTGTATGTGTGTGTGTGTGTGTGTGTGTGTGTGTGTGTGTATGTCCGTAAACAGATGTTTCGTTCACGTTTTCTCATAAATTAATAATGTGATCGAAGTGATCGATGTCGTAATCGAAGCCTCTTGACATGAGCTTGCGGCCATTAGATTTTGATCGAAATCGATCCGGTAATTTCTTAGTTTTTTAAGAAAAACATCATTAAATTTTTCTCAACTTCTCAATCAGCGAAGTCTATGTACTGACCCCGAGGAGGAAAAATCGATTTTGTTATTAATCTCACATTTTGCCATCTCCCTAACTTTTTTTGATAGTTTTTACTACTATGTCTGTTGTTATTTATCGTTCGTTTCATTCATCATTTTTCCTAATAGTAAATGAGAGAAATTATCGGGAAGTTCTTAGTGTGGTTCGAAGAGTCACACTCATCATACTACATTCTTACTAATGCCTTCTCATCAGCAGTAACGCACTCCTTCATTCGCGAGCGAGCGTAGCGAGTGAGCAACTACGCACTCCTCCATTCGCGAGCGAGCGAGCAACCACGCACCTCTAGTACATACACTGTGTGTGTGACGGCGTATATCGTTGTTGTTTTCTGGAACAGTTATTTGTAGTGATTTGAAACTTTGACAGTATTTTCTCTTCGTATGCAAAATGCCTGCCAGTAAAATTTCAGTGAAATTCATGGAGTACTTTCCGAGAAAAAGAGAATTTTGAAAAAATCGTTTTTTCGGTGAAAAATTAACTCACAGCCTTTACTCTGAGCAATGAGATTCATTTAATTGGAATTCATAATTTTTATTCGAGGTAAATTCTTCCAGATTTTTCGTTCGCAGACTATTTTAGATAGAATTATTTTCATGTTCGATTTCGTTGCCACCATAACTGAAGAAACATTTGAGTTAGAGACTTCAAATTTTGTCAGTTAGTACATTTCATAAACGAAAAGTTTGGCATCAAATTTCAACAAAATCGGTCCAGAAATTCTTGAGATATTCATGAAAGATGATTTTATAAAAGAAGATTATACCTCCGATACCATTCAATCTGTTAAAGCCCTGTGTAGCTTAAGGATGTATGATCATGACAAAAATTTTCGATTTGGGGCGTCAAAATTTTTTTATAATTAGATTATTCCTCGAAGAATTTTATCGTTAAAAGTCCGGGATAGCTATCCATGCATATAAGAAAGAAAAAAATTATTGAAATTGGATAGAAAATACATGGTAAATTATTCTTCCTGATTGTTCAAGGAAGGTCCTGATCAGTTTTTCAATCAAATCTCAATTGTCATTCACGAGATTTTTTATTTTTTGTCTTCGATTTATCAGTACAGCTCCGCATGCCCATAAGAGTCTGTGTATAACCAGGGATTTTTATCATTCTATTACGTCCAAACTGGGTTCAAGAATAGATTAAAAATTTAACACGAGTCGTATAGGATGTTCAACGATAACATGTTAATTTTTCAGAATTTTTTCATTTGAACGCATTCAGTGACCAGCCTCTTTAAACTTCTAACCTATTTAGGTTATAGTAGTTGAAATCTCATATTATCGCGTAAAGATGGAAATTAAATTACTAAATAAATCAATTAAATCAAAGAACTAGAGGTGCGTGGTTGCTCGCTCGCTGCGCTCGCTCGCGAATGGAGGAGTGCGTAGTTGCTCACTCGCTACGCTCGCTCGCGAATGAAGGAGTGCGTTACTGCTGATGAGAAGGCATTAGTAAGAATGTAGTATGATGAGTGTGACTCTTCGAACCGCACTAAGAACTTCCCGATAATTTCTCTCATTTACTATTAGGAAAAATGATGAATGAAACGAACGATAAATAACAACAGACATAGTAGTAAAAACTATCAAAAAAAGTTAGGGAGATGGCAAAATGTGAGATTAATAACAAAATCGATTTTTCCTCCTCGGGGTCAGTACATAGACTTCGCTGATTGAGAAGTTGAGAAAAATTTAATGATGTTTTTCTTAAAAAACTAAGAAATTACCGGATCGATTTCGATCAAAATCTAATGGCCGCAAGCTCATGTCAAGAGGCTTCGATTACGACATCGATCACTTCGATCACATTATTAATTTATGAGAAAACGTGAACGAAACATCTGTTTACGGACATACACACACACACACACACACACACACACACACATACAGACATGATTGCGAAATCGATCAAAAAATGTTCAGGAGGTCTCAAAACATGGAAATCGATCGAAAAATCGATTTTCCATTTTCGGGGCCATTACATAAACTTCCCTTATCGGGAAGTTAATTAAAAAAAATATCATTTCTCGGAGCTTTGGAAAATTCTGAGTCATATTCCATCGATATCTCGAAATCGAAAAATGTCACGAGTACAATGCTTCCATTCGGACGCAAAAATAAACGTAGCCCGGAATTAATTGATGTTTTTTGTTTCTCTCAAATATCTCGAAAATCAGGCAAGATAGAGCGATTTAATCTGAGCTTTTTTTGTAGCTTTTGAAATTCTCTATAACTCTCTATAGAGAACTGAGTTGAGGAGAAGTTAACAGTATGCTGTGTTTGAGATCTGTTGAATATTGACCCAGCTTGAAGGGCCAATGTTTGAGGCATGCTTTAATTTTTTGCAGTTTAGGTGGTTACTTGGAGGCAATGAGGTGAATGAAAAGGGGTAGTACAGTGGTCTCTCTACTAATCGTCTCTCGATTGAATGTGCCACTTTTCTTACGCTGGTCTCTCTTCTCACACTATTCTGCTTATCTCAAATGCACATGCACAGAGGTGATTGGTGAATTTCAAATTTCAAAAGAACAGCGCGTGACTTTTCACTTTGATTATGGACCACCTCTTATGTAGAGTGGGGGCCGTTCCACTGATCGTTTTCCTGAGAGTAGAGCCCCGCTCGACATGATCAGTAGAGGGAAGACTGTAGTTGAAGACACATTTTGGTCACATGGCAAAACCGTTTTATTTGAACGGAAAAAGCTATCTCGCCAATTGATGGAATGTATGTAAAAAGTTCATTAATGCAGATCTCAATTCAACGGTTTGATTTACGCGAATTAATGGAGATAGCTTTTCATAGGAGAATTGAGAGTAACACTTTGAGAACCTCCGCTACCATAATTCGGAATATTTGTGTTTCGATTGAAAATGCAGCGATTACTTTACTAGTTGGGAGTTCGAGAATAACTCATTCCCTTGGAAGTCAAATTCATACTTTACTTGTTGAGAGTGGAACTGCTACTTATTTTGTCGACACCTAAATTAATACATATGCGTATTTGTTGAAAGTTCAATCAATACCGATCTAGCTGAAAGTCAAAAGAATAACTTCAGAAGAGTGGAAATATGTCGTGGCTTGACCGTGGTTGAGGTGTCGCTGACCCCCCCCCCCCCGCCCCCTCTTCGTTGGTGAAGTGTTTCTTGGGAATTGAGCTGAGTTTTGAAGAAGCTGTCAGACATAATCGTTCTGTCTCTCTTAATTCCCGGAATATTCCCAAGAAACTTACGACGGATAGAATAGATTCATCAGGTTTTTCTTTTCATTTTCGGAAATTCTTTTTACCACCTTATTATTTCCCGCGTTACGTCTCCTTATTCTTCGGAGCATACACCATCGAATAGATCTTCGGAGTACACACGAGATCGAATTGACCCTACTCGATTTTTTCAATGTTATATCTCGAAAACTAAGCATTTTTTCAGAATTCAGGTTATGAAGTTTTTTGTAGATAAAACCATGTATTTGTGAATACAATTATCATTAGTTTGAATTAACTTGTTTTTAATGGTGAAAAAACTGATCAAAAATGACCCTTCCTTCCAAGGTGAGAGGATTTGAATCAAAAATCGTGTACACGTCGAGACTGGGTATTTTGAATATTTCTATCCATTCAATCAGATTTTAGGGCAAAAATATTTTTGCAGTCTGAGATGTCTTAAAGCACTAAGGCATCGGCTTCGATAAGAATGACAATTTCTTCATGAAAGATGTAGACATTTTATGATCGAATCCACTCATTCCCAATGACCACTAATCACCCATTGGGCAATCAGGAACTCGGTTCGTGGTGATTTCAAATGAAAATTCATCGTCCAAAAAGTCTTTTTATATTTTCCATTATCACCACAACATCCTTCTTGACTTGTGTCCTCTTCTATTTCAGAAAATCAGGACTCCTCTTTCCCATTCCGTGGATGATCCCAATTATTGGAGTTACTCACAATATTCCTATCCCCATCCTCTCCCCATTGTGCATTAAACTGTTATTACTCAACAAGAACTTAACGGATAATGGACAGAGAAGCACGCTGGAATAGAATTAGCATAGAATTGCAATTGCCTGCAGATATTTATCGTCTCGAAAATGATGCAGTAGTATGCATCCCTTGCAATAGCGAACGTTTGGAAACCTTTACTACTCGCAGCATCAGGAGACATAACGAGTGTGCACATCACACAGCTGCCATGTAACATTTAGTAGTAGATGGTAATATTGCTGCACGCTGGGAACGAATTCGCGCTCAGTTGGGATTGCAGGGAGATATATATACATTGGTAGATGATCACGTTGAGTGCATATGTTGCAATGTACAACTGACATGTTTGACTACTCAAAAAATTAGAAGGCATGATGAAACACCATGACATCAAACAGCATTGCGACTGTGGAGGACAGTGCCTCGACCAAGTGTGTTTGCCAGAACCGCCTCTTCCTCAAGAATGAACGCGTATTCGATGGACTTGACGGGAATGCTACTGGATTCCGATATCCCTATTGATAATGTCGGGAACCTTTCCTTCAGAAATTTCATGGAACGAAGTACACGACAGAAGCTACCGGATACATCAACATTGAGGAAAACATACGTACCCTGTCTTTATGATCATACAATAGAGCAAATTCGTCAAGAAATTGGCGAGTCTTGTATTAACTTAGGAGTTGATGAGACCAAAGATGCCATGAAACGTATCGTGGTCAGTGCCATCGTAACTCCACTAACTAATGATGGCCCTGGAATGCCACGTCTCATTTACCTGGATCAGTTGGAAACCGCCAATGCTCAAACCATCTGTGGTTTTGTTGAATCAGCATTGAGGAAGTTATGGCCAAATGGCATACACAGAGATCGATTACTCATGTATGCTACAGATGCTGCACCATATATGATTCTGTCTGCGAGGTTATTAAAGGATAACCGACATTCCATGAAATTAGTTCATATAACATGTGTGTGCCATGGATTGCATCTTGTGGTCGGACAGATCCGTGAGGAATATCAAGGTATTGATAATCTCATCGCTCGAATGAAAAAAATATTTTCCAACTCTCCGAATCGCATTAATATCCTGCGTGATGTGGCACCAGAACTTCCACTGCCACCAGCACCAATCCTCACACGTTGGTGTACGTGGATCGAGGCATGTGAATCCTATGATACACATTTCGATACACTCTATGAAGTGATGGACGCAATAGAGTTTGTAAATGACGCAGCACGCATCATGAACGTGAGACAACTTCTTGGATCGCCAGAAATTGCAGCTCAGCTGAAGGAAATTACCGAGAGTTCACTTGCCTTGCAGAAACTACCCGACATTTGGAAGCTAGGAATCTTTCACTGAATACATCCTTGGAGATACTCACAAATGCTGTCAATAGTATTATGGAAGATGATGCCATTATGGATTCAGTGAAGGCGAAAATGACCAGAGTCATCGAAAAAAATACAGGACTCCAGCAAATGATCAATGTGAACGATTGTGTTCGAAGGGAAATCTTCGATGCATTACCACCACAATAGACGGTCGAAGATGCTGTGGCAACTACTTATGCATCTTTAACGACAGTGGAAGTTGAGCGATCATTCTCAAAATTCAAGGGTCTATTCAGAAATAATCGCCAAAGTTCCACATTTGAGAATCTCCGGCTTGAATTACATTACAATGGAATTACATGACACGTATTGTTATTTAAGATATAATAAATTGTTATAACAGTTGATATTGTTGAATTTGGATAACTGATTAGTAAGGCCGGAGACTCGATTTTCGAAAACGGCCCATTGATTTGAAGTTTGATCTAGTAGGGAGTTGACGCTGAAAATGAATAGGAATTGAATAATTCGAATGTTTATGACAGATACGTCGGCATTGAATTTATTGGAAGGTTAATCTGCGCGGATTATGACGAACCGAATTGCATAAGAGATTCACCTGAAATAAGGAAGAAAGAAAATAAAGTTTGTCACAATCTCCGAAGACTAACCTTTCAATGAATTCAATATCTTGACGTATCTGTCATAAACATTCGAATCACTCGATACTAGATCAAACTTCAGATCAATGGGCCGTTTTTGAAAATCAAGTCTCCGGCCCTAGTCATTGAGAATATCTCAGATATCAAGTAAGATAGGAAGATTCTACCGAAATATTTTCATAGAGAGAATCTCAAGAGCTACAAGGAAAGATGGAGATAGAAACGCCTTATGCTATCTATTCCCGAGGTATCCCTTGAGAAGTACTACTATGAGAATAATTTCTCCGCTTTCTCCTATTCCACAATTGAATTCCATTCCTTCCTCCTGAATATCTTGAGAACTGAGTGAAACAGCACGATTCCACACTCGTCCTTTTTCATAGATTTTGTATTCTACACTCTTGCTCCTGGAGTCCCTCACATTCGACAAAGGGTTTCCCCCAATTTTTCCCAGGTGAAGCTCAACGATGATGTCAAGAAAGTCAACAGCACGGAAATCGATCATGACCTCTCTCCTCTTTGCCGGAACCCACACCCTTGATATCTGTCTACGGCCAAACAGCATCAATTTCCTGATTCGCACAAGATGTCCCGCTACTCATTCAGCTCATCCAGCTCTCTGTCCCTCTCATGAGAACTCTCAGAAAAACTGGTAGGGAGTCTGAGAAAAACTTGCAGGTGAACTCTCGGTGGTTAAATTAACCTCTAGGTGGCCAGGATGATGTCTTCTGGCATGATGAATTTTGAAACATGTCCAGTACCTCCATATAGTATGAACATATGATATAACTAGATGTTATGTTAGACGATTTTCAACTCATAAAGGATTATAAAACTTTCTATCGAGTTATGTATTGAGTTGAGTATAAGACTGTTGTTTTTTTGTTAAGTGTCTGCCATTCTGGATTCGCCATCATGAATCGAAAATCTGACTCCAAATTCGTAATCAGCGTCCCCAAAAACTCCTGTATTCCAAGTTTGGCATAAAACAAGCCGAAACTCTTAATAATGAAGAAAAAAGAAAATTCATGTATATTCCAAAAACCCCTGTGGCCAGGATGATGCCAGTCGGCCCCATCTCAAGGTCGAGCCATATAACTGATCCATTTGGAAACTTTTCCAGGGGAAAATTTCCAAAGTATGACTTGGGCACATTCATAAATGCCGGCCACCTGCAGGTTAAGGGAACCCTTAGAGCACCTCTCATGGGAACTCTAGCGAAAAGTCTCGTGGAATCTCCCAGGGGAACTCTGAGGGAAATTCTCAGGGGCTTCTTAGACAAAACTCAAAGGGAACAACTCAGGAGATCTGAGGGGATCTCAGAAGAAATCTGGAAGGAACTCTCAGTGAAGCTCTCAGGGAACTCTTGAGGGAAGTCTCTTGAGATCTCTCAGGGGAACACTCAGGGAAGTACAAGTCTCAGGCGAACTCCAAGAGAGACTCTCTGGAGAATTCTGATGGGAGCACTCAGGGATACTCCTAGAAGAACTCTCAGGGGTACTGTTAGAGGAACTCTTAGTAGTACTCTCAGAGAAATTTTCAGGAGAACTCTCAGAGGAAGTCCAAGAGGAACTCTTCTGAGAGTCCTCAGAGGAACTCTCAGGGGTACTCTCAGAAGAACTCTCAGGCTTACTCTTAGGGGTACTCTCAGAAGAATTCTCAGGGGTACTCTCAGAAGAACTGACAGGGGTACTCTCAGAGAAATTCTAAGGAGAATTCTCAGAGGAACTCTCAGAGGAACTGTCAGAGGAACTCTCAGAGGAACTCTCAGAGGAACTCTCAGAGGGACTCTCAGAGGAACTGTCAGAGGAACTCTCAGAGGAACTCTCAGAGGAACTCTCAGAGGGACTCTCAGAGGAACTCTCAGAGGGACTCTCAGAGGAACTGTCAGAGGAACTCTCAGAGGAACTCTCAGAGGGACTCTCAGAGGGACTCTCAGAGGAACTCTCAAAGGAACTCTCAGAGGAACTCTCAGAGGAACTCTCAGAGGAACTCTCAGAGGAACTCTCAGAGGAACTCTCAGACGAACTCTCAGATGAACTCTCAGAGGGACTCTCAGAGGAACTCTCAAAGGAACTCTCAGAGGAACTCTCAGAGGAACTCTCGGAGGAACTCTCGGAGGAACTCTCAGAGGAACTCTCAGAGGAACTCTCAGAGGAACTCTCAGAGGAACTCTCAGAGGAACTCTCAGAGGAACTCTCAGAGGAACTCTCAGGGGAACTCTCAGAGGAACTGTCGGAAGAACTTGCAGGGCAACTCATAGTGGAATGCTCAGAGAAACTCACGGAGAACTCTCAGAGGGACTGTCAGAGGGACTGTCAGGGGTAATTTTCAAAGGAGCTCTCAGAGGGACTGTCAGGGGTAATTTTCAAAGGAGCTCTCAGGAGAGCTCTCAAGGGAGCTCTCAAGGGAGCTCTCAGAGGAACTCTCAGAGGAACTCTCAGAGGAACTCTCAGAGGAACTCTCAGAGGAACTCTCAGAGGAACTCTCAGAGGAACTCTCAGAGGAACTCTCAGAGGAACTCTCAGAGGAACTATCAGAGGAACTATCAGAGGAACTATCAGAGGAACTATCAGAGGAATTATCAGAGGAACTATCAGAGGAACTATCAGAGGAACTATCAGAGGAACTATCAGAGGAACTATCAGAGGAACTATCAGAGGAACTATCAGAGGAACTATCAGAGGAACTATCAGAGGAACTATCAGAGGAACTCTCAGAGGAACTCTCAGAGGAACTCTCAGAGGAACTCTCAGAGGAACTCTCAGAGGAACTCTCAGAGGAACTCTCAGAGGAACTCTCAGAGGAACTCTCAGAGGAACTCTCGGAGGAACTCTCGGAGGAACTCTCGGAGGAACTCTCAGAGGAACTCTCAGAGGAACTCTCAGAGGAACTCTCAGAGGAACTCTCAGAGGAACTCTCAGGAGAACTCTCAGAGGAACTGTCGGAAGAACTTGCAGGGGAACTCATAGTGGAATGCTCAGAGAAACTCACGGAGAACTCTCAGAGGGACTGTCAGAGGGACTGTCAGGGGTAATTTTCAAAGGAGCTCTCAGAGGGACTGTCAGGGGTAATTTTCAAAGGAGCTCTCAGGAGAGCTCTCAAGGGAGCTCTCAGGAGAGCTCTCAAGGGAGCTCTCAGGGGGACTCTCAGAGGAACTCTCAGAGGAACTCTCAGAGGAACTCTCAGAGGAACTCTCAGAGGAACTCTCAGAGGAACTCTCAGAGGAACTCTCAGAGGAACTCTCAGAGGAACTCTCAGAGGAACTCTCAGAGGAACTCTCAGAGGAACTCTCAGAGGAACTCTCAGAGGAACTCTCAGAGGAACTCTCAGAGGAACTCTCAGAGGAACTCTCAGAGAAACTCTCAGAGGAACTCTCAGAGGAACTCTCAGAGGAACTCTCAGAGGAACTCCCAAAGGTACTCTCAGAGGAACTCTCACAGGAACTCTCACAGGAACTCTCACAGGAACTCTCACAGGAACTCTCAGAGGAACTCTCAGAGGAACTCTCAGAGGAACTCTCAGAGGAACTCTCAGAGGAACCCTCAGAGGAACTCTCAGAGGAACTCTCAGAGGAACTCTCAGAGGAACTCTCAGAGGAACTCTCAGAGGAACTCTCAGAGGAACTCTCAGAGGAACTCTCAGAGGAACTCTCAGAGGAACTCTCAGAGGAACTCTCAGAGGAACTCTCAGAGGAACTCTCAGAGGAACTCTCACAGGAACTTTCAGAGGAACTCTCACAGGAACTCTCAGAGGAACACTCAAAGGAACTCCCAGAGGAACTCCCAGAATAACTCTTCAAGGAACTCCCAGAATAACTCTTCAAGGAACTCCCAGAGGAACTCCCAGAAGAACTCTCAGAGGAACTGTCGGAAGAACTTGCAGGGGAACTCATAGTGGAATGCTCAGAGAAACTCACGGAGAACTCTCAGAGGGACTGTCAGAGAAACTCACGGGGGAACTCTTAGAGGGACTGTCAGGGGTAACTTTCAGAGGAGCTCTCAGGAGAGCGCTCAAGGGAGCTCTCAAGGGAACTCTTAAAGGAACTCTCAGCAAAACTCTCCGAGGAACTCACAGGTGAACTCTAAAATCAATTCTCAGAACACTTCACAGGGGAGCTGACGAAGGAACTCCTAGGAGTAGTCTCGGAGGAATTCTCAGGGGATCGTCTGGGGAGCTCTTAGAAGCACACTCCGTGCAGCTCTAGGGGTACTCTCAAAAGAATTTTCAGGGGAACTCTGAGTGGCACTGTCAGAGAACTCTTAGAAAAACTTTCAGAGGAATGCGAGGGTTCATGAAGGAAGACTCGTGGGATCTCTCAGAGATGTTAGCTGCGGAGAACTCTGAGGGATGCCTCCAATGGAATTCTCGAAGAACCCCGAAGGAATTGTCAGGATAGCTTAGAAGGAAAATATAAAATGAGCAGATCAAAATTGTGAGAAAACTCATCGAAATGATGGGAATTTGGTAACTATTTTGACATATATTGATCAAAACTGTCAGAAACGTCGGGGAAACACTCAGGTTATTCTGCCACCTGGGAAACATCGGAAGAAATCTATCATTCAATCCTTGAATATAATCAATTTTTTTTTTCTAAATTGCATTGCAAAAAAAATGGGGTTTTCAAATCAAACATGACGGACTCATCTTGAATGGAACGATGATTAATCTTGAAATTCAAATTGTCGAACTTGAATTGACAATAGCAAATCACTGCGAACATCCTGGAAATCAACTTGTTCGGAATACGTCGTGAAAATCAAAGTGAATAAAAGTAAAATTCTATATTATCATCATCAGTTTAATAATTGACGAAACAAAATTATCGAATTTCTTATTCAGCTCATGAAATGAGACAAAGGCATCATCTCTTGAGCAATGAAAATTGATGACAGGAATGAGAGTATAACATTTCCAATTATAACAAAAAAGAGAGTATCAATGATGTCACTAAAGGTGATGGCAGTACGAATGCAATATAACAGAATGCTCTCTTGGAAGTTGAACCCAATGCATTCGTAATGACAGTTCTCATGAATGACGACGCTGTTCTCGTAATTTGGCACACATTTTTGTCAGCACTTCCCGGAATTCAGCTTCGCTTAACCAATACTCCGGCTCAATATGGTCTTCCATAAATTCTGTAATTACCAATATATTCGATTGCCGTGGTCAGAAAACAGTCATTTAACCGTATCAAGAAGCTAGTATAAATTACTTTTCATAGCAATGATGACATCTAGCGGAATTCTCTCACGATTAATTCCACGGCCAGTAACTGTCATTCTACTCAAAGATTTTTCGGTGATAATTAATTTCATTAATCGTTGTATGAGTTCTCTGGGTTTCCTGTGGAATTCATGAATGATTCTGTCCAACTCTTTCTCGAGAACAAAAACTTTACATCCAGAAGCGAGTGGCTTCAGACCCAGTCCACTGAGTGTCCACGGTGCTTCGAGGGTCACGTGACGATTATTATCATCATCATCATCATCATCATCAGAATCGCCATGATGGTCATCATTATCATCATCAGAATCATTATTGGCAATATTATCATCATCGTCATTATTATCATCACCAGACGCAGTGGTGGTGGCAACACTGTACCATGATAGCCAGCCTTGATATCATCATCAGCGATTACTCCGTTTGATTCATCCATCTAGGAGGAATAAGAATCTATAATTATCGGAAACAATTTTCTGTTGGAGGAAAAAAATATTGTTTTCTGTCAATAAATTAACGGATCACAATTGAACTGACTAGATTCAATGCCACTTCAGTGACGGAGACCTCAATGCTTGCTGATCGATCAGTTTGAGTTTCTGCATGCTTATAAATGGTTTCTGAACTCTAGGAATCTTCATACAAATGATTCACTCGAGTGCCAATTAATCTGTTTGATCCATCAGTTGGAGTCTCTGTGCACGTCGTCCTGAGATCCGTCTGTGTTGACACTGAAATCTTTTCGATCTCTTTCAGCTCGCTCGCAGACGCACCTGACGTCGAAGAGTCGGAGTCATTTTCTTCAAGTGGGAAGAAAGAAATAACTCCTTTAGCATCCACTGTCAGAGACCGTAAATAATCAGGATCATCTGTATGATAGTTGGAATTGATTGAATTTGATGACATAGCTCAAAAGAAACCACTAATCCAACGATAGCACTCTGGGAAGCACTTACTTGCGAGCACCAAAATTCTAGCATGGTATATAAGACACCATCAATCCACTTCACCTTGGTTGCCTTCCCAACACGTCGGACTGAAGAAGTTGAAACTACATCAGTTGTCTTACCTCTCTTCCACAATACAAGTGCGAATTCCATTCTAAATTACGAAATAAAGACCATAAATCCATTTTTAGTCAGAATGGCCTATTCCCACAAGTGTGATCAAGTAGGCGAGTTTTTAACCCATCCGAGTTAGAAAATTTTAAGAATAACATGCATTTACGCATGGCATGCGATAACGAATGGTATTTGGAATTCTCTAAGAAAAAAGATTAGTGTAAAATCGTATTATCTGGTTCAGTTTCCGAAATAATAAAGGAAAACGTGACGTGGTAAATAATAAAGCAGTGAAGAGAAATTTGAATAAAAGAAGAGAAAACCGGATGAATCGATTTGTTGGCATCAGTTTCTTGGGAATATTTCCAAAATAAAAAGAGATAGAGCAATTTCTTCCTACATCTTCTTCAAAATGTAGCGACATTCTCAAGGGACACTTGACCGAAGTAGAGGGGTTCTGCGACACTTTAACCATGGTTTGAACACGAAATATTCCCACTCATCTCAAGTATTCTTTTAACTATCTACTATATCAATGTTGATTGTATTTTCAACAGATACGTATGTGTTTCAATCCGGCTCTCCACTAAATGAGTAATTTGAGATTTCCCAACTAGTAAAGTAATCGTTCGATTCACAATTGAAACACTAATATTGCGTATTATAGTAACGGTTTTTCTCAAAGTGTTATAATCTCAATTTCTGTATAAAAAACTATTCCTATCAATTTGCTCAAATCAACTATTCCATTCACATATGTAATGTGAACTATTTAAGTGCATTTCATCCATTGACGAGCGAAATTTTCCCGTTCGAATAAAACGGGTTTGCCATGCGGCTCAAATGACTCTTCAACTACTCTCTCTTTTCATTTACCTGATTAGCTCCTATTAGCCACCATAACTATCGAAAATGAAAGCGCGCTTCAAACACATTGGTCCTTTGAGCCAAATCATAATACGCCAAGTCTCAAACATACCCTAACGGTTTCTTGGTCACGGTCGAATCGCTGACGATTGACCGTGAGTAGCTGAGAAATAAACAGTCATGAACCAATTGAAGTCGGTGTTTTCACGGTGGCTAAGTAGTGAGTTTGTGCAAAACTCTCACTCGGCATATATCAGAAATCGTTGGTGATTTAACGCTGAGAAGATCGCTGTTTTACCGACAACTCACCGTGAATTCACGGGACTTTGACTGACGAACTACCGTAAACTGGAGGGAAAGTGTAATATATGAATATATTTCACCTCCTGAAATGAACATCATTCATATTTATATTATATGAACAATATATCTGTATTAATTCCCTCAATTACTAAATTCTTCATTAATAATAAATTTCAACGAAAAAAAAGAAAAAAAAAACTGCACTCAGTTGGGATCGAACCTGGGACCCTGAAAATGGGAGCCTATCACTTAACCGTCTTCACTATTCGCATTTCACATACCCGAATTAGAAATTTTGATGCTCATATATTGATCAGTGTCTTTCTGACTTGGAAAAATTGAATTCAATTGAATTCGTTCGATCATTGAAAATAATTTAGTAATCACGGAAGAGCTGATTTTCGAATGTTGTCAGAATTTTAAACCCTCAAATTGAGCAGAAATTCACTAACAGACCGTGCATTTGCCATTAATTATTCAAATTTACGATTTTTACATCTTTATATAAAATGAGCGAGCGTTTCTCTCTATGTTTCATATATGCTCATTATTAACAATACCACTTCACACGGCAATACTACTATTTTAGAAGAACAAAATTCTTTATGAACATCGAAAAAATGAAATTTGAAAACAGAAATAAATTTGCCACTGGCGATTCACCGACTATTCTCTCCTACCTTACCGACAATTCACTCGCGCTTCACCAGCAAGTCACCATCAATCGTCGGGAGAATCACGGTCAAATAACGGTAAAAAAATGGTCGACTCACCGTCATTGTATGGTGCCGAATTTGCACAAATGCACTGGTTATGCACGGCACAACGACTGGCGTTCGACGGTGAGTGTACGGTAATTTGTCGGTAAAATAAAATCACCGTCAATTCACGACTTTTTCACTAGATTTTCACCGTGATCAAGAAACCGCAAGGGTAGCTTTTCCGTAGCCCTTGGAATTCTCCACAAAGAATACTTTGGGCAGAAGTGCACTATCTCGTTCAGTTCCCGAAATAATTAAGGAAATCGTGATGCGAAAACATAATGCGACGGTAAAGTGAACTCCAATAAAAAAAAAAGAAAACCGGAATAATTGTTTTCTTCCTGCAGTTCTCCTTAGATATCTCGAAAATTGAGTGAGATAGAAAGATGATCAATCAATGGACACCTGGTCGAGTGGGGTCAAGACGCGAGTGATCCTCTCTTGTTGGAGCGGTCTATCAGGACGTATCAATGCGTCTTACAGTCGTGCAAACTCTATGATTATTTCAAGTATTACTATTTTCTAATATCTCATATTTTTGTCTCGGCTTAGTGCGATTCAGCTAGATGATTCAACTATCGTGTGAAATCCAACAATCACTCTATTCATTCGCAGTATAATCTATCTATTGACGAGTGGGTTCTTCTCCGTTCGTATAACCGGTTTTGCTTTGAGGCTCAGTGTAATTCAGCTACAATAGAGCTCCCCTTGTTTCGACTCTTCGGAGCCAGGCCACTTCCCTTGTCTCAACTTCTCCTCAATCTCCTAGCCAGCAATCTTAAAATTCGAAATATAGTCCGTTTAATAGAAGATTTTTCATATGCACTGTTGTATTCGATCAATTTGAGCCTCAAAATGCAAGGAAATAACAATTTGAAAGGCTTTTAAAAGATATGAATGTGGAAGTGAATAGAGATTATGAAAACCGATATATCAATGCGCAATACGCTGCACACTGAGGCCGCACGCTGCCTTGGAGTTAGTAGTGCAGATGAAGGAGAAGTCGAAACAAGAGGAGTTTACATAAGGGAAGATCCGATGTATTACTTTCTTCAGTACCATGAACATTGTCTACTGCAATCCATCCTGAAAATCCACCATTAAAATCAACTTGCTTCAAACAAACCTTCCTTGCGGAGAATTTTAAGAGCTACTAAGAAGCCCGAAGGCAAAATCACTCTGTTCCACTTAATTTCTGGAATATTTGAGAAAAACTGACGAGAAACCATTAATTCATTCAGTTCCCCCTTTTTTTGGAAGTTCTGTTTTATTCCCTTCAATTTTCAGACTTCAAGTTATCCAAATATCTCGGGAATTGAGCAACATAGAGCCATGTCACATGAATCCTTCTCTGTAGCTTTTGAAATCCTCTATTAAGAAAGACTGAGGGCAAAATTGCGTTATCTCGCTCAATTTCCCAGATATCTGCAAAAACTAAACGCCTAAAAATTGAAGGGGGTTAACCAGAAATTTCGATGAACAAGGAAAACGGGACTAAGTATCAATCGACGTTTTATCTTCAATTTTCCCTCAAATATCTCGAAAATTAAGCAAGACAGAATGATTTTGTCTCAGGATTTCCTTATAGTCCTCAAATTTTCGTACAAAAGAAATAATGGACAAAATTGCACTATCTCGGTTTGATTTCGAGATTTTTAAAGGAACTCAACAACTGTAAAGTTGGAGAAGATGAAACCGAAATTCAAATGAAAACAACCACTTGAAGCAGAAGTTGCGGGAGATAAAGGACCTCTACAGGAACCTGCGGAAAAAGCTGGAAAGCTTTGATTACTCGTTTACATGCAATTAAATCACTTCATTATGAAGAAGTCATAATCGTCATATTTTTCATCATTGTTTCTCAATAAATATCAAGTTGGAATAAAAAAACCGCAATTTTCTTTCTTCATTCGTTTCTTTAAATCTCGGAATGTAAGCAAGATAAAGCGATTTTGCTCCAAAACTTTTTCGTATCCCTCAGAATTCTTTACAAGAAAGACTAAAGGCAAAATCGCGCTTTCCCGTTGAGTTTCTGAGATATTGAAGAAAAATGAACGCCTAAAAATTGGAGGAGGCCAAGCAAAATTTGAATTAAAAAAAAAACGTGGCATTGAATCAATTAATGTTCTATTTTCAGTTTTTCTCAAATGGTTAGGAAATCAAGCAAGATAGAGCGATTACATCTGAATCTTTTTTGTAGCTCGTAAAATTCTCTACAATAAAGGTCGATGGCAAAATCACGCTATCCCGCTTAGTTTTCGAGATATTTCAGAAAAATTAAAGACGAAACATCACTTGATTCAGTGCTACGTTTTTTTTTCGAATTCCTGTATTACTTTCTCTATTTTTCGGCGTTCAGTTTTTCCAAATATCTTGGAAACTCAGCAAAATAGGGTGATTTTGCCATCAATCTTAATTGTAGAGAATTTTGAGGGCGCCAAAAAAAGATTGTTTAAAGTTGAGTTATTCGGCGTTGGATATGGTCAGACAAGCAGTTCCGTACATATACGCTCATTGCATGGAATAGTTTTTCAACAATATCTCAGGAGCTGTTCGGTCGATTACGCTGAAATTTAATACCGAAATTCGCACTCATAAGATGTACCAACACACGAAATTTGAAGTCTCTAACTCAAATATTTTTTAAGTTATCGCGATAACCGTGATTTTTCAAAAATCACAGTAAAAAAAATATAATAAAAAAAGTAAAAATGGGAGCACTGGTGACCCTTGGGGTTTAATGTGCACCCTATCCGTGCGCATCTCCTCGCGGAGGATGGACGCTGTAATTTGATTTTTCGCTGAAAAAACTCGAAAAAACGATTTTTTGATGATTCACTTTTTCTCAAGAACTATTGAACCGATTTAGCTGAAATTCGATAGCAAAGTTGGCACTCATAAGATGTATAAACACACCAAATTTGAAGTCTCTAGCTCAAATATTTTTTAAGTTATCGCAATAACCGCGATTTTTCAAAAATCATAGTAAAAAAAATATTTAAAAAAAACTAAAGATCGGAGCCCTGGTCACCCCCGGGGTTTAATGTGCGCCTCATCAGCGCGCATCTCCTCGCGGAGGATAGACGCTGTAAATTGATTTTTCGCTGAGAAAACTCGAAAAAACGATTTTTTGACAATTCGCTTTTCGTCGAGAACCATTGAACCGATTTAGCTAAAATTTCGCAGAGAGCATTGCGCTCACGTAGTGAAGATTCCTTCAAAATTTCATATCGATACATGCAGCCGTTTCCGCATAAAGTGATGAAACGTGTCATCACACACATACACACAGACATGTGAAAAAAATATTTTTTTCCGACATTTTAGATCATTTGGAGTCATAATCCGATGAAATCTCAAATTCGCAAAAAAATGACGATTACAATGCTTCCATTCAGAAGCAAAAAGAAAAAATTTTAATTAAATTAAAAAAAAACACTACTTTCTCTCAGACGTCCTCAAATTGTCCGAGTGATTCCTCTGCAGCTGAAACTCCTCAGGAAAATGATAATCTGATAATATTTAGTTCTTATACACGATCGTATACGCACACAGAAATGTCACTTTGACATTTCGTTAATCCTACATATATTTTCTCCTGCTGCTAAGTTCAGCCTGGTCAAAACCGAGACCGAACTTCCCGGCCCTAGTTGAAACTATTTTCCTTTGACTACAGAGCATTGCTAAATGTACCCCAAAATTGCGGGAACGATTTCACACCATCCTCCAACTGGACATATCCTATTGACAGGGGATTAGGATATGAGTATATAGCACATTGAAGTTCTCTATATCGTATTATTCAGTTTCATGAAGGGAGCATATTTGTCCCTTCCCCGCTTCCCCTACGTTCCAAAACCGAACGATTACATCACACATCACGTGGTATGCATCATGGCTAGTATAATTCCTCACCTAACGTTATGTTTCGTACTTAGCTCATTGTCTCTCCGACGATATGGTAGCAAATCCTAAACTGATGATTCAATCGATCCAATCAATCAGCCAAGGATGAACACATTCCATTGTGTTCAAGTCCATCAATACAATCAATTATCACAAGAATTGTTGATACAGAACGTTTAAGATAGATCTATGAAAAGGAATGGATCGTCAGATTTTATCCGTATTCCGTGGGATAATTATATATATTACTTCTGTTTTTTTGGGAAATTTGATCATTTTCGACCACGTTTTTAGTGAGTTATAGAATCTTGAAGTCAGAACTTGTAACACGGAGTTAATGGTGAGGCCTCAACAATTAGTAACATTTGGTAGGATTTTCTTTTTTTTTCTCAAAATTCGTCTGGGAATATTGTAAGAAAAACAATGTAGGGATTCTTCGAATATCTTAGAAAAATTGGAAATTAGTTCAATATTTTTCATCACGCATTTTCTTTTATCTTTAATTTAGTAAATAGGAAAATATGGTGAAGTCCACGATTGAGTGAGGCAATGAGCTGGCCGCTGATCAGACGTATTTGGCTGCTTCGTGCGGCATAGTGGTGTGTACGCTCTATCGCCCTATATGTGCAATGAATGTATAGATGTGTGCATACAGCGCAGTATCAGTTGAGAGCTATCGAGAGTTTCCTAAAATATCTTATGAGTTTGATTAAATTCAGAATTAGATAAAAAATTTCATACTTCAGTATGGAATGAATAAATTTATGACTCATCAAAGTGGAAATTTGTCTTTAATGTATGCACCGAGAACCTTTTTCGCGGAGGCCCCATCGTCTCAATTCTCACACATCCCTTTCTCACAGATCTACTTTAAGCATCATCAATACTGCATGAAATTGACTGATAACAAGGTCTGAGATGATTTGTGGTTAATTAAATTGGATTGCCTAGTGAAAGTAACGCAAATATCGGGGAATGGTACGTAATGCTTAAGAGCTAATTCCATTTCTCAATAATCCATGCTATTCATCTCTCCTTCTGGATCTTCTGGGGCAATTCTGGAATTAAGGGAATTTTAGGAGCGCAGGAAGTCGCGAGAGCAATCTTAGCCTTCAAAATATACAGCATTTGAATAACCAAAAGGAGTAAAGAAATAAGAAAAACAGAAAAGAGGACAGAACCGTATATCCAACCACCCCCCCCCCCTCTCTCTCTCTCTCTCTACCTCTCGACCATAATCGTTCATCTTGCTCATGCAGACCAAACCTCGGCAGTCACCACTACTGATCCAACTATTCTCCTCTCTCTTTGTTTCTATCCCACTGTGTTTCTATTCTGCGTCCTGTTTCTTCTTTCTCATCAGCCTCCAAGCCCATCTCTCTCCTGTACTCGGAAACAGCCCTCTGGCTCCATTCTCACTCTCTTTTCTCTCTCCTCAACCCCCAAAAAGCCCACCCCATAGTTATATACATACATACACACCCATCCCATCCGTAACACCAACCCAACCGGCAGATCAATACCTAACCAACTACCAAGCTGCCGTGAGATTATCATTCTATCCGTCCAGTTTAGGCCAAACCAAACCAAAACAGCACACTGCTCCTCACTCTGTCTCTTAACCAGGGAATCGTTTTGTAGAATAGTCTATCGAATTGAATAGCCAGCGCCTAACTACATAATAAGCTCTGAAGCATTCGATCAAATACTTTCATTTTTCCTGAAAGCTTCATCATCGTGATAATTTTCTGAAGCTTTGATTGAGAGTGATCGAAAATGTACGAATCAAGTTGTTGAAGTAATTTGGAAATGTCGATGGTCTTATACATTCTATCTCAAGTGGTTCCACCCTTTGTATGCAGGACTGGTGATTCCTCCAGTATGTACAGATATTGATGTCTTCATTATCTAATAAATTCGCGAGCAAGAAAGAAAATTCAGACCCCCAAAATTGCGTCATTCCCCGACTCTATTATGAACGGAACAATCAAGACGGAGTTAATTCAGACGTATGTTACTAATCAATTTGTAGAAGTGGATGGTGATAAGTAATAACGTCTCAACCAGCATTTTTTTCGAAATTTTGTCGATGGCATATTTGGATTGAGAAATGCTCGTTTACTGAAAATACACTGCAAAGAAATCTTTTTGAAGAAAGTTGGTTAAAACGTTATTGCCTATTACTGTCCAAGTGATTCTCACATCGAAAGATCTCTATATCTCCGTGGTTACATATTTGGTGAAGTTGATGAGTTTTTGAAGTATTGATGATTCTGTTGGGAAAATCAGTAAATTAGAGCTGAGGAATGAATAATCAATCAATATAGTAGGATATTTTTATTCATTCCATTATTGTGGAAAATAATGGGAAGGAATCAATTACTTCATAAGATTCCCTTATAGAGAAATTAATTATTCAATGGAATCAGGGACATTATTGGAATCGTCAACTTTATTATTCATTGGAAAAAAGTTTTCCTCTCTTCTTTTTTTCAATTCAAATTCCTTTCTGTTCTGAAAAAGACCGGTAAGGAATGGACCTGCGAAGTAAGATAAGCGAGAATTTTTCTTGAGAAAATTGTGAAGATCCACGTTTTTACTATTAGAAAATTTTTCAGATTTTTTTAAAATAATTGACCGCTTTACTAAGTCTTCGGGATATTTTAACGAAAAAAATCGCAGTTTGGGACAGAGGAGAGTACTTTTTGGAGAGATTCAGTTTTTCTCTTCAGATTTCCTATAGTTCATTAATGAATATCGGTATTGAGTTATCATTCAATTCTCAATTTAAGTCTCACACCTCTTGGGCGTAGGAAGTTATCTGTGTTGACATTCTCGTAGTTTTCAAATGGGGACCCGTGTGGGCTTAGCTAATATGAGTAACATGGCCAATAATTAACCCAATATGCGTAACAAATATTGGCACCCGATCCCAGATAACTAGCGCTGTCGATATTCTCAATCGGTCCCGAGAAAACGGCCTGGATAGTCGGAAACGGGCTTGCTATTCTTGAGGAGTTAAGGAGTTTGGGGAGTGATTGTACATCGGGTGTGAGGGGACAAGGGAGTCTATTGTTCTTCAGCAGTGATGCAAGCGTAAAACACAAAAAAAATTATTTTTCAAAGATTTTGTGAGAAATGATTCGAAAATTGCGAAATGATATTGTTATTGTTTTAGAATGAGAGAATTTTTCTTTAAATCAACGATTTAACGCAATAGAGCAATGCAATGAATTTCTGAAAGTCGAAAAGCATCGAAAGGAGGGAATAACCGCGGCAACGTTGTGGTCGAATTATTATTCCTTTTTCTCCTGTTGACAGCACTGAAAGCATTCGTCTCTCTCTAACTTTCGGTATGTGATAGTAAAATAATTCGGTAGAAGTTAATGTAATTATAATGGATCGGGTAGCGAAATTGAAAAAGATGAAGTGGTGGGGCGGTAAATTAATAAGTGAAAAAAAATATGCATTGAAATTACGAAAAGTAGAGAAAGGGCGATCAACGAGAAAAAACAATGGCGCCGATGAGGTTATGTCAGAGAATATCGAGGGGCGAAGAATATTCGATATGAAAGTGCTCATAGAATCTTCCAAATGTATGAAATGTCAGAAATCTATAAGCATGGCAGATTGTCTACGTGAAGAGCGTCACGGTCTTACCAGTGTTTTTTCAGTTACTTGTGAAAAATTTTTATTCATCAATCGTGTTCCTACTGACAGCACACACAGAAATCATCGTACAGACCGGATTGCATATGATATAAATTCGAGAGCTGCACTGGGTATGTTACATTTGAATTATTGTTGTTTTCATAAATATTCAACAGTTGAATTAAAAGTATTTTCGTAATTTTTATCACGTGCAGAATTTCATTTCTTTACAATTGTTCAAATATTTCAGGGGCACTTCATCCAGGAGTGGGCTACACTCAAATGAAAAAATGCTTGAAACTGTGGATATTCCAGTCATGGACTCTCATAGTTTTTAAAAATATGAAAGGGAAGTTGGAATCGCAGTTGAAGAAGTAGCCGGGAACAGTTGTTATGAAGCTGCAAAATTGGAGTGCAAACTGACTATAGAGGATGCTACCGATATGTCGAAATTACTGTAAGTGTTTTGAATTCAGTTGTGAAGTAAAAACCTAAATCAGGCAATTTGAATATGAGACTTTCTTGCGAAATATCATGACAATCGATTTTTTTTCTAATTTTTTCCTATATCTTTTGTTTCATAAGGAATTTCATAGCAGAAATCGACTGTTCTTAGTTTCGTACTTTACTGGGGAAATCGAAATAATTCAAAGGGGTCCTATTGGATATATACACAGCTATGTTATTAATCAATTATATGCTAATCGTATTTTTTTTAATCATTTTTTTACATTTTTTTTAAGTACACATGTGTATATTTTATCGGACGAATCAATTCATATGATTGTCATCATAACTATATTTATGGGTGCTCTTTTATTTTATTTTTAATATTTTTTTCTGCCAAATTTGTACATTTCATTCCAAAAATTAATTGAAATCGTAATTATTACCACGTATTTCCTTTTCTTTACGAAAAAAATTCGCATGGAATTCTGTGTTGAAATAATGAAGAAAACTACATGATGAAAAAGAAATGTAATAAAAATAAAATTGTAAATTGTAAAAAAATAATTTACACTCAAATCCTTTTTTTCAACCTAACTTTCTTTTTCTCCATCAACTCTTCTTTCCACTGTAAGCCAGAAGAAGCCGCAGAGAACTTTATTCTGCCTTACAGAGAGGGTTGCAGTGCTGTTCCAAATGAAGTTGGAGACAGTAAAACGGTTCGGATCTTCGCGTCAGGTGATATGGGTTACAGTGGACGAGGAACGGGATACTCGTTTGACAGCCTCAATGGTTACATGGCGTTACAAGGGTTCAAATCGAAAAAAGTTTTGAGCTACTACACCAAACCGAGCCTGCTCATGCGGTTCTAAACATACAGATGATTGCCGCAAAAATTTCTATGGTTCTTCTAAAGCTATGAAAGGTCATGCCACAGCTAAACTTGCTTTGGAAAATAATATATTCAAGGATTTAAATTTAGAGTTGGGTGTTTTCATTGCTGATAATGATGCATCAAGCATAAACGCAGTCAAGAATGCAGTAAACCACCCTGTTTACAAATTCTCTGACCGAATTCATACAGCCGAGGGGGTTTCCAATTTGCTCTGGAAAATCGCTGGTGATAAGTCTAAAGATCCGAAGCATGAATTGACGGTAAATGCAATTAAATCTATCATGAAGTCATTTAGTTATGCAATTGCTCAAAATATCGGTGACACGAAGAGTTTGAAATCAGTGATCAGCAACATTCCCTACCATTTTTTCAATTTTCATGAGAATTGTGGACACTGGTGTGGCTTTCAGAAAGATCCGGAAAATTATTTACATAAAACTATTGCAGGAGATTTGGAGAATGATATTCTATTCGACAACATGGTGGAGGTTTTCAATAAATTAGCTGAAAATGCTCACCAGTTTTCATCTGGAGCTACTACTCAAGGTGATGAGAGCCTCAATTCAATGATGGCAAGAAAAGCTCCAAAAGCAATTTGCTTTTCGAAATCAGGATCAGCCGATTTTCTATTTGCGTGTACGGTTGCACAGAAGAACGAAGGAACTAGCTATCTCCAACAGACAATTTCGACACTTGGAATGGAATGTGGGAAGACATTAACGAAGGTTATAAAGCAGGATGATATTGCTAATAGAAAAAGGACAATTGAAAGAAATACTCCAGAGTACAAATTGAAGCGTCGTAGACGTGCAGAAGATAACTCTCAGTTACGTTATCGGAGAGCGAATGTAGAAACAGATACTTATCAGAGTGACATGGGCTTATTAGCAGAAGCATCAGCTTTGAGCCTTTTTTTTTATTGGAATCAGTTTAGTAGTTTTTGAGATATTAACAAATTTCGAAAATTAGTATTTCATCAAAATTTCAAAACTTCTGAATAGATTTTGCTCATATTTATAGGTTATGCTGGCAGGCATATGCGCCAGCTCGCTACTGATTTTTATCTATTTATTGATGATAGTTTTTGAAAAATTTTAATTTTAATGACTTTTTTAATATAATTCTTGTTAGCACGAAAACTAAAAAAATATTTAAGCTAGAGACTTTCAATTCGGTAAATTTAGACTTCTTATGACACTGATGCATGGGAATGCTCGTGGGCATAATTGATTGAAAAATTTTTGATGGAGGAAATTTCTTCGGTTTTGAAAAATTTAAGTTTTTCGGGAATATCGCCGGTTCTATCAGTCGTACTGATTCGGGCTTAGTCTCAAGTGAAAGGTGAGTTCATTTCCCATCAATTTATATAGCTGTAAAAAAAAATTTATCGATTTTTCAAATAGATGTAACGTAGAAATTGATTTCCAGAAAATGGGCTATGAGTAATTGAAAAATCGATAGAACAAAGATTCGAATGATATAAATCAATGGAAAATGATCTCACCTTCCATCTAAGATAACCAGGTTGCTACGACTGATAGAACCGAAGATATGTCCGGAAAGGTAAATTTTTGCTTCCAAATGGGAGTTATCCTGAGGCGAAGATTTCAACCTCGAAAAAAACCTCACTACTTTCATTCAGCTCCAACTGCCCTCACAGACCGCTGAGAACTCAGATGTGAGGTCAAATGCGGCTCATGAGCAATTTGAACCGTAGTTGAGTCTCTGCAGTCTCTTTGATTTCAGAGCCACGCTATTTGAAGTCTCTGAGACTTCATAACTCTCAGATGAGCTGAACGCATGCGCACGCATGAACGATCCGAGCACCTCTACAGAAACGTGATAATTATTGGAATTTGGGACTTTTTCAGTCAGTCAAAAAAGCAGAAACTACCCCAAAAATGTTCGTTCGTACATATCTTGAAAATACTAAGCGTTACGGGAAAAGTTTCAAATGAAAGTTGAAGATATTACATTTGTCTATAAAATTGTTCTCTTTTCTTTTCCCTGTATTTGCAATAACAGCCGAGATATTCCCAATCGAAATTTGTTTTGGATCGCTCGGCCACGTGATAAATCTCAAAATCTTTAAAAAATTGAAAACTTTATATTTTTCAATTTTTATTCCTCGAATCGTATCTACAGAGTATAAATAATACATCCAGAAATATGAATTTCTTCAATTTACAAAACCAATCACGCGCTCTAACGCACAGAAAATGTTCTGATAATTTTCTTGTTCAAATTTTATTTTTTCAATTTTTTCGATGATTATTCTTCGAGTTAAATTGAAAATTATAACCAATGAGTGATAATTACTTTGAAAAATTATTTTATCTTCCATTTCTATTTTGTTCTTTAAATCAAGCGCATTATTTTGATCAGCCAATGAGGAATGAGAAATAGACGTGACATTTTTAGGGTTACATTCGACGTGTATGAACTTTTTCAAATAGTATTCAGTCAAAACTTATTGAAAACTTAATTTTTTGAACTTCTTTCTTCCTTACTGATATCGGAGGAATTTTCTCTCAGTTTTCATAAACACTGTTTGCGTGCTCCTGTAAAAGGCAGTATTTTCAGAGGAAAATTGCCCCTGTATTTACGCCTTCGGAGGTGGACTATGAGGTTCATGAGAGTGAGAAGGCGCAGTATACATTTACTTGCTCTCTTTGTGCTGAGGGACCCAAAGGCGTAAAGGCAGAAGTGGCTTCTTCCCAATAGATTTGTGATTGAGGTGAAATCTCAAGTACGAACGTAGTTTCGAAGCAGTATGAAAATACGGATTCCTGCAGAAGCGTGCAAATAGCGTATATGAAAATTAAATTACTTTCTCCTGATTTTAGTAAGGAAAGAAAGTTTGAAAAATGAGGTTTTTAATATTTTTCAAGTGAACAAATGTATAACTGGGGAAGTACAAGCTGGTTCCTTTCTTTACAAGAGCCTCCTGACCGTGGTTGTAAAATGACTGCATCCTTTTCTTCGAATTTTTTTTCCATCGAGTTTAGCCATAGTGACCACATGTTGGCCTAGGATCGTTGTTCTTTCTCTAAAGGACTAGTCAACCATTTTCAATACGACGAATATTTCCATTTATTTCTCATTTCTGAGTCAACGTTTGGTTCGAACGGAGTGATTTTCTTAGCGATATCAGTGTTTACGATATATTTTTTATTCAAACCGTTTTTTTTTCTGGAGTGAGACTTAAAGTGGAATTTTATATTATTGTTCTTATCATTATTGCTATTGACGCGGCACCATGGACAATGAAGAAAGCAATGGAAAAGTCACGAAAACATGTTTGTACGTTCGTCTGATGGTTGAATACTCCGTATGGAGATATTATTTTAGTGAAACTAGTAGGGAAAAATATTCCAAACGTGAGTGATGTGATATTATTTCTGTGAAAGGACAATGTCGGTGAGAAATCTATAGAAAATGACGCAAATGGGCTCTCATTTGAAGGTGAGTGTATTCTCGTGAATTCTACGTGCTGAAATCGAACAGTTATTACATTCCTAGTTATTGAATAATTCTGTTAGTCAATAGCACATCTATAATACCTCAATCATTATTATCTTCTTAGGAATTTTCCCCGTAGATTTCTACGTCGGATATACATGAAAGTGCACACGCACACTCGGATTTTGCTAAATATCGACCTTCAATGCTATCAACTTCGACTCGGATTTCCGCCTCTAGATGCCGACACAACTTTCTGATTCATTCAAATATTCCTGAAGCATCAGCTCTAACTCAGCTGGAGCAGATTCGAGAACGATCAGAGAATGGGGTAGAGAATATCGAAGAATATCAGATGCCTGGAACTCAATCAGCCAGTATCACAACAGACATGCAGAGCTCCCCAATCGAGAAAGAAAAATCATTATCAAGCATGGATCCGATAGGGACGACGATTCATACAGCAGCTCATCAGAAGATTAGAATGAAGACGATATAAAAATTACAGGATCCACTCCACCAGAAATGATTCCAGTTACAGGTAAATTAATGTTACAAATATTATTCAAAATTGATCGCATAAAATGTGACTCAGTCTGCAATCAATCATGACTTTATCTTTTTCAGTCCCTAAAGATAACGTGTTTGCAGAAAGTCCCTCTTGCAGCAGTGGAGTGGAATTGTGGTAATGGTACGGAACCACTCCCATACAGATAATTCCCAGGTAACAATGATTGATTGTAATTATTCTTATAATCCAGTAGATCAAGATATCCAGTAGATCATATATATCCTCCAATGAGTAGAAAATTATTTTCAATTGTTAGCAATTCTTTTTCAATTGACATTTTGAATTACAAAAAAAAAAAAAAAAAAAAAAGCTGGTCTCTCCAGTAAGACCACCAAGCTTTTCATTCCGAAGGAATCGTTCCCCCCAAGACTTTATGGACTCCCTAAAATTCATAAAGAAACTGTTCCCCTCCGACCCATAGTAAGTAACATCGGAGGACCCACTTATGAGTTAGCTAAATTCCTAACAGCCCCGCTCCATCAGCTTACAGGACAGAATGCTTCACATATTCAAAACTCACTGGACTTCGTGAACAAACTGAGAACACTCAGAACATCTCCTGAAGACATCTTAGTGAGTTTTGATGTAGAATCTCTGTTTACCAACGTTCCGATACGAGAGACTTTAGAAATTATAAAAAAGTCAAAAAGATCCTCCCAAACTACCTTCCGTTAGTCGAACATTGTTTGACTTCAACCTTTTTCCAATTCCAGGGAGATTTCTATGAACAGAGATCAGGAGCCGCCATGGGCTCTCCTATTTCTCCGATCATAGCCAACATCTTTATGGAAAATTTTGAAAATAAAGTATTGAATTCAGCCCCCCTAAAACCCTCGGTATGGTTTAGATACGTGGATGATACCTTCGTCATCTGGCCCCATGGAAGAACAGCTCTCGACCAATTTCTGATATTTTTTAATGAACAACATTCTAGTATCAAATTTACAATGGAGATTGAAGAGAACAATTGTCTTCCCTTCCTTGATGTATTGGTTCAACGGAATGCTAATGGCACTCTTGGCCACCAGGTGTATCGTAAACCCACACATACTGACAGATACCTGAATTCCAGCTCCCATCACCATCCATCACAGAAAAACTCAGTTATTAGCTCCCTTATATACAGAGCTCTGACCATTTCCCAATCAAGCAGTTTAGACAACGAAATTGAACATCTGGAGACGGTCCTAGGCAAGAATGGATACAAAATCCAACAGATCAGACGAGTCACCAGAAGACTCCAAAGTAAGATCTCTCCACAGAAAGTGAGTAGTCCTGAAAAAAAACAAGGAAGACCCAAAGTGGCTCTTCTTCCCTACCTTCAAGGTACAACTGACCGCATTAGCAAAGTACTCGGAAAAGACAACATTCGGACGATTTTTCTACCCCCAAAGAAGATCAGACAGATGCTGCCCAGTCAAAAAGATTCAAGACCACCCTTAAGTACATCAGGAGTCTATGAAATTCCTTGCTCCTGCGGAAAAGTGTACATTGGGGAAACCGGGAGGATGATCAGTACACGAATCAAAGAACACCTACGGTGTTCCAAACATCTCCACCGAGAACAGTCTGCCTTGGCTGAACATCACATGGACACTGGACATGCTATTTAGTATGACCAAGCGAGAATGTTGGCCAAATCCCAAGGATATTTTGAAAGAAAGTATCGGGAAGGACTAGAGATCCATAAAAATCCCAACAACCTGAACAGGGATTAAGGACACCAGGTGAACCCTATTTGGAAAGCCATCCTCCCGGTTTTTTAATTGACCAGCTGATCAATCAAAAACTCCTGATTGGCTCTACCCCCCCCCCCTACCTACCCCCTCCCTCCACAGGGAGTAGGTATATAAGGACAACCCTTTGACCATGGAGCTCAGAATCGGAGCTCATAGCCCTGAAGATGCAAACTGCAACGTTTGCGAAACGTCGGCGCAACGCTGAAACCCAACGCGGCATCCATCCGGAGGCCAAACATATCAATAATGACAATGGCCGCGAAAGCCTAAAAACTGAGATCTTGAATGACATTTTTCCTTATAAATTCTCAACTCATAGTTGCCATCAGTGAATTTCATATTAAAGTTTCATATTCAAGGTGTTTCGTGAGAACACCCAAATTGATCAGCTTTATTTGAAATTTATACAAGACAGTCATAGAGTTATGTAGATTATTTGTAATTCATTCATGAATTTCTATGGTTTTTATTTTCCAGTGATTGAGAACCAATATGAAAATCGATGCAGAAGTTCCTTTGTAGAGTCTGTTTTACTGTTTTTACCGGACTGGAATTGAGTTAACTTATCATTAATTATTGTTTTGCAGAGAACGTGGGTGATTATCTCAATAAACAATCTACGAGTGCTCGTCGAGATTCCGAAGTTCTCGAGATTTGAAAATTAGGAGGAAAGAGCTCTTAATTGATTAATACTGGCGAATTAACCTTGTTTATTAGAAGAACTCTCTACTTCTTCTCTGCACAAAAGTTAGTGAAATTGATGTATTTTTACAGGTTACTCAAGAAGGAATGCCGAGACAAGAAAGTTTTTCAGCTTGGGAGAATCAAGAACACCACTATCAGTACGGACAGACTCTGGTAATCAAAATTCCATTTGTATTTCATGTCAATTCTATTCTTTTTGCTTCCGAATGGAAGCTTTGTAATCGTAATTTTTTTCGAGTTTGAGATTCCATCATAATACGACTGCAGATGACCCAGAACGTCAAGATCCGCCATTTGTGAAAAATGTCTGTGTGTGTGTGTGTGTGTGTGTGTGTGTGTGTGTGTGTGTGTGTGTGTAATGACGCTTTTTCCACTCCAATCTGAAATGGGGCTAACTAGCGATCTGAAAATTTCACCATGAGTTCGTCGTGCGTGCCCCAAGCTCTCACAAAAATTTCAGCTAAATCGGCCAGATAGTTTTTGAGAAAAATGAAAATGTCAAAATATCGATTTTTCGACTTTACTCGATGAAAAATGGAATCACAGCGTCCACTCTCCGCGAGGAGATGCGCGCCCAAGAGTTGCATCTTTGACCCGGAGGGTGGTGGGAGCTCAGATTTTTAGTTTGTCCAGTATAAAACTTTTAAAAATTCTTCTTCAGGTTCTGGAAAAAACCACAGTACAAATTATAAATTGTGAATTATAAAATTGAAATTACAAAACTAACAAACAAAGGAACAAAACAAATTCAAATTCAAAATTTTCCCTCATAACCTCAAAAATTCATCTCACTAATGAGTCTTATAAACAATACAGAAGTTATTTTCTATCTTTCCTCAATAAATTAATGAAAACAGAATTTAATACCTTGACATCATTAGTGTATAGTCAACTTAAAGATATTTTTCTCCAATCGGGAGTCAAAAACATACAAAAAGATTAATTTTAACATTGCAGTGTGTCACTCGAATCCCACTGTTGTTTGTGTAAACGATTTTCTTACTTGTCATAGTGACAATTGTAATTAATTCGTCTATCGACCGTCCTGATAGATCAGATGTCAGCACCTCCTTCACCTATCCTCATGTAAACAACTGATCAGCCTCGTTCCTTCCTTACCAACTCCTTTCTGAATTTGCTCAGGATTCCAGAATAAGTTCTACTCAAGAACTGCGTATCTTCTCTCTTGTTCACTGTGTCATTGACATAGATAAATACCATTTCACTGACATTCCTCTTCTGCCAATTCGATTCAGTGTCCAAGATGCTTACTTCGTCGAAAAGAAACGAGTGCCCCGTGTCGAAGTGGTGTATAGCCAAAGCCGTTTTTTCTTTCTTCAGGATCTTACTCGGCGCACAGTCGTTTTTGTGGCGACGTAATATTGCTTCCAGTCTCTGCTTGGTCTGTCCGACATAGGACTTGGAGCATTCGCAGGGGATTTTGTAGATTATTTCCGATTTTTCTTGTATCGGAATTGGATCTTTCCATCTTGAATAGAGATCTCCTATCTTCTTGGTGTTGTAGAAGACCAATCTCGAATCAGTATCCATGAGACAACGATCCACCTGATGTGAGAGTCCCTTGATCAAAGGAAATTTGAAGCGTTTCTTTCGTTTTGGGGATTTCTTATCTCTCTGTTCCGAGTTCCTTCGAATTTGGAACTGTTTTATACATCTATTCGTGAATTTCTCTGGATAGCCATTTTTCTTTAGGATGGATTTCATTATCGTGATGCTCTCATCATGGAAATCCTCATGGCTTAGGCCAATGGCTCGGTGTAACATTCCAGAGACTACACCAATCTTGTGTGCAGTCAGATGATTCGATGCAAAATTGATAACTCTGCCTGAGCTGGTGGGTTCACGATATCAGTTGAGTTTAAGGCTTCCATTTTCCATCCGATGTATCTTTGTGTCCAGGAAATAGAACGAGTTATCAATTTCCTTTTCGACCGTGAACTGGATACGTTCGTGGACAGAATGGAACTTCTTCACTGTGAGGTCTATTAAGTTTTGTGGAACAGGTAGAACAGTATCGTCGACGTATAATTTAATCCAGGGAATTTCTGAAGGTAACTTGCTCATTACTTCAGAAATAATGGAGCTCATTACTCAGTCTGCTAGTATTGCGCTCGCTGGGTTGCCCATGCTACTTCCGTCAGTTTGTAGGAAGACTTCACCATCAAAAGTGAAATAACTAGCATCAAAGCAGAAAGGAGGACTCTTTTGAGAAATGGTTTGTCTGAGGATGTTAAACACAACATCAGTGAAATTTATGAAACAACTTTCAAATTCATCAGACACAACAACATCAAAAAACTCAAAACTCTTAAAATTGATAGTTCTTCAGTTAAGGTTTCAACGCATCAGGACACAACGGCTTTCAACTTTACTCCAACTATCTTACCCGATGAAGTGAAACGTGTCTTATGCTTAGAGCCTAAATTCGGGTTGGAAGTTAGCAATAATGAATTACCAATCCCCAAGGTAATCAAAGACCTAGAACTGTGCATTCAAAACTTAACAGTGGAGAGTGCAGACATAGAAGCTCAAAATGATGAAAGGAACGAAATCAGAGCAGGGATCGTAAATATTATTTTTAGCTTCTACAACAGACCGATTAAGAAAAGGGAAAACCAGCTGGAGGATGACATAGTTGCCACAAGGAGATTTTTCAAAGAAAATCAAGACTTGATTGTGGCTAAGTCGGCCAAAGGAAACGCGACTGTAGTAATGAGCAAAGAGGAGTACTCACAGATTATGAAAAGAATGCTCGATGATCAATCGACGTATAAGAAGATAAAGAAAGATCCCAGGAAAAAATTCGAGACGAGAGCAAACTCGACAGTGAAAATGTTGCTGAAACATGACATTATTGATGATACGATAGCCAAGTCTCTGAAAACGCATAACTGTTTGATTCCTAAGATGTATGGATTGAGAAAGATTCATAAGACTGGCTGCAATCTCAGACCAGTAGTCAGCTGCATTAAGGCACCTAGCTACAAAATAGCTAAATTGCTACACCAATTGCTGGAAAAAGTTGGAAAAAGCTCACGCTACAGTATCAGAAACTCGAGAGAGTTTGCTGCTTTTGCGAAACATATTACACTGCCGAAAGGTTATGTGCTAATTTCTCTGGCCGTAACATCGCTTTTTACAAATATTCCGAAGCACTTGGTGTTGGATATCGTGGAGGAATCTTGGGAACAATGGGTGCCGAAAATCAAAGCCCCGAAAGAGATCATCCTAGAGATGATTAAGTTCTGCTTTGATGCTAGTTACTTCACTTTTGATGGTGAAGTCTTCCTATAAACTGACGGAAGTAGCATGGGCAACCCAGCGAGCCCAATACTAGCAGACTTAGTAATGAACTTCATTATTTCTAAAGTAATGAGCAAGTTACCTTTAGAAATTCCCTGGATTAAATTATACGTCGACGATACTGGTCTACCTGTTCCACAAGACTTAATAGACCTCACAGTGAAGAAGTTCAATTCTGTCCACGAACGTATCCAGTTCACGGTCGAAAAGGAAATTGATAAATCGTTCTGTTTCCTGGACACAAAGATACATCGGATGGAAAATGGAAGCCTGAAACTCAACTGGTATCGTAAACCCACCAGCTCAGGCAGAGTTATCAATTTTTCATCGAATCACCTGACTACGCAAGATTGGTGTAGTCTCTGAAATGTTACACCGAGCCATTGGCCTGAGCCATGAGGATTTCCATGATGAGAACATCACGATAGTGAAATCCATCCTGAAGAAAAATGGCTATCCAGAGAAATTCACGAATAGATGCATAAAACAGTTCCAAATTCGAAGGAACTCGGAACAGAGAGATAAGAAATCCCCAAAACGAAAGAAATGCTTCAAATTTCCTTTGATCAAGGGACTCTCACAACAGGTGGATCGTTGTCTCATGGATACTGATTCGAGATTGGTCTTCTACAACACCAAGAAGATAGAAGATCTCTATTCAAGATTGAAAGATCCAATTCCGATACAAGAAAGATCAGAAATAATCTACAAAATCCCCTGCGAATGCTCCAAGTCCTATGTCGGACAGACCAAGCAGAGACTGGAAGCAAGATTACGTCAACATAAAAACGACTGTGCGCCGAGTAAGATCCTGAAGAAAGAAAAAATGGCTTTGGCTATATATCACTTCGACACGGGGCACTCCTTTCTTTTTGACGAAGTAAGCATCTTGGACACTGAATCAAATTGGCAGAAGAGAAATGTCAGTCAAATGGTATTTATCTATGTCAATGACACAGTGAACAAGAGAGAAGATACGCAGGTCTTGAGTAGAACTTATTCTGGAATCCTGAGCAAATTCAGAAAGAAGTTGGTAAGGAAAGAACCAGGCTGATCAGTTGTTCACATGAGGATAGGTCAAGGAGGTGCTGACATCTGATCTATCAGGACGGTCGATAGACGAATTAATTACAATTGTCACTGTGACACTTAAGAAAATCGTTTACACAAACAACGGTGGGATTCGAGTGACACACTGCAATGTTAAAATTAATCTTTTTGTATGTTTTTGACTCCCGATTGGAGAAAAATATCTCTAAGTTGACTATACACTAATGATGTCAAGGTATTAAATTCTGTTTTCATTAATTTATTGAGAAAAGATAGAAAATAACTTCTGTATT
Organism: Aleiodes leptofemur; assembly: GCA_963942555.1. Classification (NCBI taxonomy): domain Eukaryota; kingdom Metazoa; phylum Arthropoda; class Insecta; order Hymenoptera; family Braconidae; genus Aleiodes; species Aleiodes leptofemur. The sequence continues at coordinate 8,283,999 of OZ012612.1, forward strand.
GTTTATAAGACTCATTAGTGAGATGAATTTTCGAGGTTATGAGGAAAAATTTTGAATTTTAATTTGTTTTGTTTCTTCGTTTGTTAGCTCTGTAATTTCAATTCTATAATTCACAATTTATGATTTGTACTGTGGTTTTTTCCAGAACCTGAAGAAGCCTGAATAGAGCGGGTGAAACGTCGTTCATTTGACAATTATTAGTATTCTTGAATTCAATAATTCCAACGTCCCATGATCCTTGAAATATAAATTTATGAACTTGGAAATGGATATTAAAAATGATCATCACATAAGTTATTCATTTGATCTCTAGTCGCTAATTGAAATGTCAGTGACATTTCAAATTAATAAAAACTCTAAAAACAAAGAGAATCGAACTTTTTTTGACTAAATCTATATCTGTAATCATTTTTTTCAATCAATGAATGAGATGACTAATGAGTGTTTTATCTATATTAATTATTCAGTTCATGTCAATGTTTGGGGTCTATGACCATACACAAAATTCCAGCGAAAATTCAAATATTTGTATTCAATACGGAATTGTAACCTTTTGGTGAATATTTCAAATCAGTCTTAAAATAACAGTCTTTTCTAAATTCCTTTTGATATGAATCATTTCTAGAATTTTTCTCTTTTTCTTTTTTGGTTCAGTACCAAGAATCTTATCTTTATCAAATTCAAGAGTATGACCACAATTTTTGTGATGTAGTGACAACGATGTATTATTATAGTTATATCTCAAAGAATATTTATGATTTTTTACTCTTTGGTCAATATATCTTCCTGTTTGACCAATATAAACTTCGTCACAGTCCTTGTATGGAATCTCATAGACTACTTCTGCTTCTTCATTAATTCATAATTTATTTATTTTTTTTTTTTTCTAGCCATGTATAACCTTTCGGTTTTTTACCATTTTTCTTTCCTTTCCCCACCCCCCGTGCGACTCCATGGATCGACTTCTTGCCATACTGCCCACATTTGCCGTGGACCAAGGGAAACCATGGAAAACCCTAATCAGTGCAGTCGGATTCGTACAGAGCCTTAATGTGCCTTTCTGTCACGCTGACGAGAAAGGCACACTAATTCTCTATAGTCACACCTACCGTATGGTTCAGTTTGTCATTCGAATCTGTGTACGGCAAGCGGTCACCCATCCAAGTAGTAACCAGACGCAATGCTGCTCAGCCCGGTAGATCCGCCGAACCGTACACAGACCGAACAGCCAAACTGCCGGTTAATTCATAATTTATCTTTTGTCGACTTGAATAAATAACCTAATTTATTTTTTGATCTTGATAATAAATTCATGTCAAATTTTTCGAAACAATTTTTTAGTTTACGTGTCATGTTTTCAGAATATGGTAAAACAAATAATTTATTGAAATCTAAATCTCATTTTTCTCTTTGTGAATTATGATCTCTCCTTTTCTTCAAAATTCTCAGTCTATTTTCTGCGTGATGTTGGATGAAATCAAGTGGGTAATCATTGAGAATGAGTATTTTTTCTGCAATTTTCAAATTCTTTGACATGAAATTGTTATCACCAATGTTCATAATTCCGTCTATTAAATGATAAATAATACCTTTTTTCTGAGACATTGGATGTTCTGAATTAAAGCTAAGTAGTCTACCTGAATGAGTAGGTTTTCTGTACCAATCGAACTTGAGTTTTTTGTTTTGATGAATGATTAACATGTCAAGAAACGGTAATGAGTTATTTGACTCAATTTCATAAGTGAATTGTAGTGTAGGATGATAGTTATCAAAAATATCCATCATTTCATCTACTTTGTATTTTGGAATGCAAGTGATTGTGTCATCAATGTATCTTTTATGAAATATTGGTTTAAATGTTAATTCATTCAAGCAAGTTTCTTCAAGATCTTGCATGACTAGATGAGTACAGCTTGGTGCTATTGGAAAACCCATTGGTAATACGTAATATTGTTTATAAAATTTTTCATTAAATTTAAAGTACGTTTTGGTCATGATGATACTGATTGCTTTGATGATTCCATCACATGGTAGCATGCTAATCAGATCTTTTTCTCCTTTTTTAATTGCTTTTCCTACTAATTTAAATGGAACATTAGTATATACACTCAGCAAAAAAATTAAAAGAACGCTAAATTTTGTCAGTTTTTTGCTTGATTTTCGAATGGCTGTAACTTCACCAAAAATCATTGTATCAGGATAAAAAAAAATGGTTGGAAAGCTTGAAGTTTCTACTCTTGAAATTTTGAGAGGAAAATTTTTTTTGACCATCCGTTATAACGAGATAAGAGGGTTGAAAGTGGGAAAATTTTTTTTCTTTTTTTTTCATTTTTTCAAACTGTTCCACGGACTTCAGAAAGAATTTTTCGACTCAACCCTCATCAGGATCGTGTAGCCTGATTTTTCAGCTTCAATTTTCTTTTTTTTTTTTTTCCTTACGACCCTTCTGTTGTTGAGATATCGTCGATTGAATCAAAAAACACCCTTTTGTCTTCAATCGTCGATATCTCAGGAACTACTGATCACACAGCGAGCGGGTGATGAGATTCGTAAACTTGAATAAATTTACTATGAGATTCTTGCATTGTTTAATTGGAAAAAAAATTCCTTCCACTTTTAAAATTGGTTCGGAAAAGTACCGAAAAATGGAGTTTTTTTTCTTCTTTGAAAATTGCCCTGCATTTCGCGAATTTTCTGGAAATTGCAAATGTTTTAACGTTTTTCTTTAGTTCAATGTGTGCTGAACCACCCCCTAAATTTTCAAGCCAATTGGCCTGACCGTTTTTTTTTCCCGAATGAACAAAGTTTCCGCAAAAATTTAAGGAACACTTTTTTGTTCCTTAAATACCAATTAATGATGAAAGGCCGAAAATGTTCTTTCTCCGTTATTTCTTCGTGATTTTTTGGGAAAAATTTGTTGAATTCCATCGAAAAAAAAAAATCAAGGAAAAATCGATTTTTTTTATTAATCATTGAAAAAAGTCGACAAAAAAAAATTTTTTTTTGATTTTTTTTTCGATTTAAAATTTTTTTTTTTTGATTTTTTTTTTCTTTTTTTCGATGGAATTCAACAAATTTCTCCCAAAAAATCACAAAGAAAGAACGGAGAAAAAACATTTTCGGCCTTAATCATCATTAATTGGTGTTTAAGGAACAAAAAAGTGTTCCTTTAATTTTTGCAGAAACTTTGTTCATTCGGGAAAAAAAACGGTCAGGCCGATTGGCTTGAAAATTGAGGGGGTGTTTCAGCACACATTAAACTGAAGAAAAACGTTAAAACATTTGCAATTTCCACAAAATTCGCGAAATGCAGGGCAATTTTCAAAAAAGAAAAAAAAACTCAATTTTTCGGTACTTTTCCGAACCAATTTTAAAAGTGGAAGGAATTTTTTTTCCAATTAAACAGTGCAAGAATCTTATAGGAAATTTATTCAAGTTTACGAATCTCATCACCCGCTCGCTGTGCGATCAGTAGTTCCTGAGATATCGATGATTAAAGACAAAAGGGTGTTTTTTGATTCAATCGACGATATCTCAACAACAAAGGGTCGTAGGGAAAAAAAAAAAAAGAAAATTGAAGCTGAAAGATCAGGCTACATGATCCTGATAAGGGTTAAGTCGAAAAAAAAATTTTGAAGTCCGTGGAACAGTTTAAAAAAATGAAAAAAAAAAAGAAAAAAAATTTTCCCGCTTTCAACCCTCTTATCTCGTTATAACGGATGGTCGAAAAAAATTTTCCTCTCAAAATTTCAAGAGTAGAAACTTCAAGCTTTTCAACCATTTTTTTTTATCCTGATACGATGATTTTTGGCAAAGTTACAGCCATTGGAAAATCGAGCAAAAAACTGACAAAATTTCGCGTTCCTTTAATTTTTTTGCTGAGTGTAGAGATGAAATATCTAGAGAGATCAAAATATGATTGTTTGGTATCTCGATGTTTTCAATGTCTTTTTTAGAATAATAGTAAGTAGTAAATAATAGTGAATAGAATAATAGTAAATCTTACAACAGATCATCCAGCATATATCAAGAATAGCGTTGAATTGAAAAAAGAGATTAAAAACATCGAGATACCAAACAATCATATTTGGATCTCTCTAGATGTTTCATCTCTATATACTAATGTTCCTTTTGAATTAGTAGAAAAAGCAATTAAAAAAAGAGAAAAAGATCTGATTAGCATGCTACCATGTGATGAAATCATCAAAGCAATCAGTATCATCATGACCAAAACGTACTTGAAATTTAATGAAAAATTTTATAAACAATATTACGGATTACCAATGGGTTCTCCAATAGCACCAAGTTGTGCTAATCTAGTCATGCAAGATCTTGAAAAAACTTGCTTGAATAAATTAACATTTAAACCAATATCTTATAAAAGATACATTGATGACACAATCACTTGCATTCCAAAAGACAAAGTAGATGAAATGATGGATATTTTTAATAACTATCATCCTAGACTACAATTCACTTATGAAATTGAGTCAAATGACTCATTACCGTTTCTTGACATGTTAATCATTCATCAAAACAAAAAACTCAAGTTCGATTGGTACAGAAAACCTACTTATTCAGGTAGACTACTTAGTTTTAATTCAAAACATTCAATGTCTCCGAAAAAAGGTATTATTTATAATTTAATAGACAGAATTATGAACATTGGTGATAACGATTCCATGCCAAAGAATTTGAAAATTGCCGGAAAAATACTCATTCTCAATGATTACCCACTTGATTCCATCCAACATCACACAGAAAATAGACTGAGAATGTTGAAGAAAAGGAGAGATGATAATTCACAAAGAGAAACATTGGATTTAGATTTCAATAAATCATTTGTTTTACGATATTCTGAAAACATAACACGTGAACTAAAAAATTGTTTCAAAAAATTTGACATGAATTTATTATCAAGATCAAAAAATAAATTAGGTAATTTATTTAAGTCGACAAAAGATAAATTATTAATTAATGAAAAAGCAGAAGTAGTCTATGAGATTCCATGCAAGGACTGTGACAAAGTTTATATTGGTCGAACAGGAAGATATATTGACCAAAGAGTAAAAAATCATAAATATTCTTTGAGATATAACTATAATGACACAGCGTTGTCACTACATCACAAAAATTGTAGTCATACTCGTGAATTTGATAAAGTTACGATTCTTGGTACTGAACCAAAAAAGAAAAAGAGACAAATTCTGAAAATGATTCATATCAAAAGGAATTTAGAAAAGACTGTTAATTTGAACACTGATTTGAAATATTTACCAAAAGGTTACAATTCCGTATTGAATACAAATATTCAAATTTTCGCGGTAATTTCGTGTATGGTCATTAGGGTGGTCCTTAAAAAGGCTATATTTTAATTTTTATCGATCCCCCCTTCGAAACGCTTCCAATTAATTTAAAAAAAAATATCTGTAAATTTTCAGCTCTTAATATTAATATTAACCTGGCCCCCAAAGCAAAATAAGTTCTAAATGGAAAAACACATGTATTTTTGCAAGTCCAACTTTGAAATTTTATAACTTTGGTAATAATTGATGAAAAAATCTAAAGCTGGGCGCGAATGTAGTTACTGATATGATGTACAGAAGGGAGCATTGAAACGAATTTTACACAATTTTTTCCTTACTTTTAGACTTGGAGTATCCTTTTTTTCCTTTGATTTCGTGCTATTCGTTTTCAATTAGGAATATGCGATCACTGACGTTATCTATATGAGCTTTGGAGGGAATTTTGGGCACAATCAACACAGCGCCATCTACCAGGCATGATGCCTTGAGTATTTTCACGAAACTGAAAGTTGTAAATAACTGTGCAGAACGAGGATTCAAATTAATGGAAGATTACAATGTAAAATTGACTAGAAATGAAGATCAGCAACAATTCATTCTGCAAATCGTTAATGACCATAGAAAAAAAATCCCTACTGCTTCAAAACAGCTAAACCTTTCATCATTAATACACTAGCAAATTCATTTATACCGATTCTTTGAGTATTTTTTGGGTATAATTTCGGAATAGTAGACATTGGGTAGGGTTTTGGTATAATTTCCAGATTATACCGGAATCATACTCAAATAATACTAATATTGTCAGTATATTCGTGAAATTTTTATACCCAAATCATTCTGACGAAACACCATTGTTTTCCATTCTTCACTACTGGAATCAAAATATCGTTAGTTTTCAAACAGAGAATTGTGGAATTCTTCGATTGAAAACAATGTGTGATGAAAAAAAATATGAATTGGTCCACTCAATTAATCTGTATGAATATCGTCGCCATAGAAACCAAGAGGTGCAAGTCCTATACCTATACGTAGGATTTACTCCCCTTTGTTCCAAAGGTGACGATATACTTCATGGTCCATTTTTCCAATATCTGAGCCTTCTGAGTGGTGATACAATTGTAACGATTAAAATTTGATTATAATGTATCCAAATACTCGGTAGGTCAGATGCAGAGTCGAAGACTACAAATCTGAAAGTCGTGGGTTCGATCCCCGCAGATTGCTTAATTTTTTTTTGTTATTTCCTCCTATAAATGTTACTTCATATTCGTTCAAAGTTCCATGTAGTACAGAAGTAGCAATTTAACTGAAATTTGATTAGAAAAAATTTTTGGGTATATTATTCCAGCATTATACAGGAAAATCACTGAAAATGTACTCAAATTTGGAGGATAATTTGGGTATTTTTTGGATCGAAACGAATTCGCTAGGGTAGATAAAATTATCTATTGAAGAATATATGTTCGTTAATGAATATTATAAATGTATTCTAATAAATCTACTTCAATAACATATGAAATATGCGAGTGAGTCCCTATTTATTATATAACATTCAAAAATTAACAGCACTAACGAAGACTCCGATAATTTGAAATGAAAAAAGAACGGTTGAATAAGCTTCACAGTCTCTGGAATTCAATATGAAACTCATCTGAATAGCGTCAACGATCACATCTTCCTTATTGTAAACGAATAGCACGAAATTAAAGAACTAGGGGTGAGCAGTTGCTCGCTCGCTTCGCTCGCTTGCGAAGTGGGGTGCATAGTTGCTCGCTCGCTACGCTCGCTCGCGAATAGAGTAGTGCGTAGTTGCTCGCTCGCGAATAGAGTAGTGCGCAGTTGCTTGTTCGTTCTGTTCGTTTGCGAATTGTATGGGTTATTGTTCGCTCATGAACTAATTGTGATGAGTTAGTCAATATATATTATAATAATAATGAGTGTGATTCTTTCAATCACACTAAGAACTTCCCGATAATTCCTCTGACGTATCATTAGGAGAAAATGATGAATGAAAAACAAACAATAAATTTTCATTTTTTTTTTTTTCACAATTTTTTGAATATATCACTAATAGGACCGGAGATATTGTGAAAAACATTTGATTATGTTCTCGTAAAAAACTAAGAAATCGCTGAACCGATTTCAACCAAAATCTAATCAACACCAATCTATATCGAGATGCTTCGATTCCAATATTGATCATCTCGATCGCATTATTGATTATCGAGAAAACGTGAACGAAAAAATCGGCCACATACACACACACACAAACACACACACACATACATACAGACATGTTTCTAAAAACTATCAGAAAATGTTGTGGACGTCTCAAAACGTAAAGATCCATCAAAAAATCGAATTTTCATTTTCGGGGTAAATACATAAACTTCCCTATCGGGAAGTTAAAAAAAAGGATACTCCAAGTCTAAAAGTAAGAAAAAAATTGTGTAAATTTTTTTTCAATTCTCCTTTCTGTACATCATATCAGTAACTACATTCGTGCCAAATTTCGTATTTTTTTATCAATTATTACCGGAGTTATAAAAATTCAAAGTTGAATTTGCAAAAATACTTGTGTTTTTCCATTTGAAACTTCTTTTGCTTTGGGGGCCAGGTTAATATTAATATTAAGAGCTGAAAATTTACAGACTTTTTTTTTGAATTATTTGGAAGCGTTTTGGAGGGGGGATCGATAAAAATTAAAATATAGCTTTTTTAAGGACCACCCTAATGGTCATAGACCCTAAACATTGACATGAACTGAATAATTAATAGAGATAAGATACTCATTAGTCATCTCACTCATTGATTGGAAAAAATGATTACAGATATAGATTTAGTCAAAAATAGTTTGATTCTCTCTGTTTTTAGAGTTTTTATTAATTTGATATGTCACTGACATTTCAATCAGCGACTAGAGATCAAATGAATAACTTATGTGATAATTTTTGTGATAATAAACACTAGGTTTAAAAAAAAAAACAAAAAGAAAGAAAAAGGAGTGAAGACAGGTTATATACCATCATGATAACCATGAACATCTCCAACATCTTCAACAAATGTTGGACAATGAATTTTTAGAAAATATGGTCAAGAATAATCTCAATATTTGAATACTGAAAGAAATAAATTTTATATTGTTTTCATATGTTTCAATAGTATATATAAATAATAATATTGTAAATTGTAAATTTTTTTTAGACAAAATACATTGATATTCCCCGAAGAGGATTCCAGACAGGAATCGAAACGTCGGGACAAGATATTCATAGAGTTTTTTCATTCCATCATTGCACCAGACCGAGAATAGCCAATTTATTTAATTATTAAATATTTAGATTCAAAAAACGTGCGGGAAAGCTGCAGAATTTTTGAATAGCATTGGCAAGGAACAAGTCAGATATCCACTCAAATTCCCCTATTGAAAAAATATATATTAAGAATATAAAATAGATATAAGCGTATACAAAACATTCATAGTAAATATAAATTTGTCATATATATTTTATATTAAATTTTTATACTTTGCTATATATTGGTTTTATATTGTTGAAGGTCTACACACCCTCCTGAGCGATAAAACTCGTATGAATTTTCTAAAATAATTATTCGAGTTATAGGGTGATGACAGAAAAACTTCAATTGATATTGTTCATTGACTTTTCGAGTATAAGAGAGAAACTATATATATTTTTTTTAATAACATTATTTTTCACAGCCATGAATGGATCACTGATGGAAATCATAGTGTCTTCTTAGTGGCATGATGATTCGGTCAATTTTTAATATTTTTTCCATTTTTTAAAAATCTTTATAATTATTGTCTCTATAGTCTCATGAGAAGGTTTTTTGATTTTTCAATTACTTTTTCTTAATAAATTTCTAGACACTATAAATTTTGATCGAAATTGCATACTAAAGCTCAAAATGCTGTAATTCGTTTATTTTTGAAAAAAAAATTTACTCTGTCAAACTACAGAGACAATATTTATCGGAATTAGAAAAAAAGAGTTGAAAAATATCTAAAATTAACTAAGTTATCACACCGACAACGAAGTACCATAATTTCCATCAGTCAGCCATTCATGGCCGTGAAAAATTATACTGAAAAATGATACTGAAAAATCTCATAATTGAAAGGCCAATCAATAATATGGATTGAAGATATATTTTTTCCTCAATCCTATAGTCTGAATAATAATTTTTGAAATTCATGTAATTTATATCACTTACAGGGGGTATGTTCCTTCTCAATATCTATTCTCTTCACGAGGGCTTTCCCAACATGTGTTATTAGAGTGACGAATATTATATCATCAATATTTCTTCAATTTATATTTCAGTCCCGGATCATGATCAAGTGGACGAAGGAATATCTCGCTCCATGACTGGCGCTCTCCTCCAGGACGATTAAATGCAGTTTTGTAACCGATCTGATTTCTATTATATTATGGAATATCTTACATTCATTTATACCTTCTGCTTCCGAATGGGAGCTTTGTTTTCGTAATTTTTTTTCAAAATGCCAATTTTCATTGTAAACGATTCAAAATGATCAAAAACGTCAAAAAATCATAATGAGAAAAAAAGTAGACATGTATGTATGTGTGTCTGTATGTACGACTTTACGACTCTCTATTACTCGAAAACGGTGAGAGATAAAAATCTGAACTTCTGGCAAGATATCAGCTTTGATGAAGTGTATGTCCCATAAAATTTTCAGCAAGATCGATCCAATGGTTTCTAAGATATAGCAATTCTTTAAAAATCGTATCTTTCAAAATTTCTCAATTTGCGTGAGACGAATTCCGTTCAAAATTTCACTCAAGATTGGCAACCATAATATCTAACTTTTGGCGAATTCTTATGACGTTAATCTCATTATTCTATTAGTTATTAATTTTTTTGTGCTTTTTTTCAAACACTCGGTTTTACGACCATAGCTCAATGAATAATTGACTTGAAGACTTCGAATTTTCTCTATATATGTAGTTTCTGATAAAGATAGTTGGGATTGGATCTGAGGCATACCGGCTGAACAGTTCTCAAGATATTTTGAATTGGAGTTTTTCCGAAAATAGGCTGTATCTTCCAAACTACTCATCCGATTTCATCGGAACGGAGCTCAAAAAATTCGTCTTCATGAGCTGAATAAACCCTCAATTTCTGGAATTTTTAGATGGAATTCTCCGCTTATTACATTGAAAAATGTATTTTTTTCTCAATATTTCCAAAAAAAAATCTGAAAAATGCCATTTTTCTCGATTTTTTTGAATGGACACCCCTATTTTCTATTTGGTTTTCTGAAAGAACACATTTTTCTCTTCCAAATAAGCCTCTACTCACCTTCATAAGACAATCAGAAACTATACCCAGAAGGGAACATTAAAAGTGAAAAAGTGATTTTTTATGTAAAATTTAGTATATTTAATTTTTTTTCGAGAGAGATGATCGAAAAAATTCAGGAAAAACCATTCGGAAGCATACTGCTAATTTATTAGCAGAAATTGAAAGGAAGAAACCGCGATTTGGAGGATAACATAGAAAAAATAGAAGAAAAATAGAAGAAGGCAAAGAGAAAGAAGAGGGAGGGCCAGCGTGGAAATGAATTTCAAGATCGAAGAGGCTCTTTTGCGGCCATGCAGCCAAGCCTCATATCAGCTTCTAGACGTCTAAAAGGGAAATACTGAGCAGTTCGAGGATGACGTGAGGCCGTAGAAGCAATACATTTTTCCTATCCCAGAAGCCTCACTTTAGTCTCATCAACCTCGGCCCAAGCCTCAGTATGAGACCGAAAAGTGGCTGAAATCTTCGACTCAGACTGCTTTCGTCAAAATTTTTGAATCTCAATTGAATCCCAATTTTTCTGTTGAGAAATATCTGGAATGACTAAAAAAGTCCACAGATATTATGTTGGAAAATATATGTGCGTGTATGTGACGGTGGTTCGAATTGAAGTATTAAGTACTCTTCTCAGAATTGAAGTATTAAGTACACTTAAATGATTAAGTACCCTTCTCCTTTTAAATTTAAGCAAAAATGGAAATTTATGTGAAACGATTTTGTGAAGTGGAAAAAAAGGAACCCATTCGGAAGCGACTTGCTAATAAATTAGCAGATAAAGCTATAATGATATAATTAATGATGCAAGTTCCCACTTGTTTCAATGAAGTCCTTGGTAGCACGATAACTGGAAAAATATTCAAGCTAGAGCAACACTGATGCATGGGATTGCTGGTGGGCATAATTGATTGAAAAGTTTTTGACGAGGAAAATTCTTTCGGTTTTTACAAATTTCACTCTTCCAGAAACATCTCCGGTTCTATCAGTCGTAGTGATTTGGGCTTGGTCTCAAATGGAAGGTGAGCTCATGCCACATCGATTTATATATCGATGTGAGGTATCTCGGTAGCTTAATAGTAAAGCTGTCACCCGGATAGTGGAAAGATGTGAGCTTCAACACTCACTCGAGATCAAAACCAAATATCTCCAAATTTTCAAATTTGTGCATTGTAATTAATTTAATTTGTTTATTTTTCTGAAGAATAATTAATTAATTCGATTCTTTAATTTCCATCAATTCACGCGATAATATGAATTTCATTAAATACTGAGTAAGGTTAGAAGTATATACCCGAGTCGAAGATTTCAGCCTCGAAATAGCCCTCATTACTCTCATTCAACCTCTAATTGCTCTCATAGACCGCTGAGAACTCAGATATGAGGCTCAGGTGAGACTCAAGAGCACTTGGAACCATATTTGAGCCTCTGCAATCTCTTTCCTACAGCCATCCATACTTTTTTGGGTATCCGAAATCTCGTTAACCTCAGATGAGTCTCGATACACTATTTTTCTCAATTGTTCCCATCGCAGTCCTCGGTCGACTCTTTTTGAAAGCCCATCGAGCAGGGCTGTAAATCTTCTTCATACTTTCTCTCAATTTTTTTCTAACAGCATTCCGTTGCAGTAAACACATGTGCACCTAGAAGCCGTACAATGCAACGTTGTTCTTTCTCAACAAAACTTGTCAACCATTTTCAGAGAAAATAATATTTTCGTTTACCCTTCAGTAGCCAGTTGAACTCCAGCTCGGACACATCGTTTACTTAGCAGGCTTTATCGAGTCAATTTTCTATTCCGTTATAAATTAAAATTATAAATATCATTTGACTATGACTGCAAATTTCAAGTGTGTTATGTAATAGATAAGTGTTGAATGTGATAGATAAGTGTTGAGTGATAAGGTGCGGCAAATTTAAAAAAAATCCAGTCAATTCACGAAAATCAATGTTAATGCTCGTTCATTGGGTGAATATTCCTTAAAAGGACGTTAGTTCAGTGAAATTCGTAGGGAAGAATCACTCAAGTGTGGGTGATATGAGAACTCTTCCATGGAAGGACAAAGCAACTGGACAAACGATGAAGAATGACGCAAAAGTGCTCGCATTTGGTGGTGAGTTCACTCTTGTAAATTTTAATTCTTCGATTTCATGGATTACGACACTTCATACGATTTTGCCCTAATCGTTTTTTGTAGCTCTCGGAATTCTTTACAGAAAAAAATGGAGCCAGGATTGCCCTTCTTCCGTTATATCTCCAGATATTGAAAGAAAACCGATCATAATATCCAATCAATTTGAATGAAATAGACTTCTTCCAAAAAAAAAATGACTCTCTATTCTGATGACTTTTTAGAATGTCGCTGAAGCCAGCGTCGAAAACATCGTCGAAAACATTCTCAGAAATTTGGGCCTTATGACTGCTACGATTTATCCATATTTAAGAGATAATATTCAATAACTTTGGCGATATGGCGAATAAAGGCATGAAACTTTTTTGTGTAATACCTGAGAGCATTTGGGAGCCCCCGGTTTCGGAAATTCAGGGGAGGTTACAAGGAGGGGGGGTGTTAGAATTTTTTTTCACCGTCACACCATAGATTTCGGTATCTTATTCGTTATAAGTCCTTCTCCATGACGAATTAAGGAATAAAATTTTTTTGCGTAACACTTGAAGGTGTTTACGAGCCCTTGGTTTTTGGAATTCGCGGGAGGTGACAAGAAGGGGGGTGTTATTTTTTTTTTCACCATCACACAATAGATTTCGGGATTTTATTCGTTATAAGTCCTTCTCTATGGCGAATTAAGACGTGAAATTTTTTTGTGAGATACCTGGTAGCGTTTACGAGCCTTCAGTTTTGGGAATTCGTGGGAGGTAACAAGGAGAGGGGCGTTAGAATTCTTCTCCATCGTCATACCATAGATTCTGCAATTTCATAAGTTATATTTTCTCTATGGTGAATTAAGGAATGAAATTTTTTTGTGTAACACTCGAAGTGTTAATTATAACCTGTCAATAGGTTTTCAGGAATATCTCGGAAACTAAGCGATACGTTCAAGCTTCCTTGTAGAACATTTGAAGAACTACAAGAAAGGATTGAGGCTAAATCACTCTATCTCACGTAGTTTGCGAGATGTTTTCCAAAATCTAATAACAAAAAATTAACATCCATTTTCAATTCATATTTCAGTCCCTAATCACGATCAAGCGGACAAGGAAACATGCCATGATAGGCGCTCCTCCAGGACTCTTATATACAGTTTTGTAATTGCTCTCATTTCCATTATATGATTATACGAAATGTAACATTCACATGTATACTTTTTCCGAATAGAAAATGTCATCAAAAAACAAATAATAATTATTTTTTTAATTCATAATTTTTAAGATTTATTTTGAAAGCAGTGAATACAAAGGGGAGGGAGAGAGGCAAGGGGCAGCGCGAAAATAAATTTTGAGGTCCGAGAGGCTCTTTCCCGGCTGTACAGCTAAGCCTTATATCAGCCTCTGGACGTCTAAAAGGGAAATACTGATGCAATACATTTTTCCTATGCCAAGAGCCTCATTTTAGTCTCATCAACCTCAGCCCAAACCTCAGTATGAGGCCGAAATGAGGCTGAAATCTTCGACTCGGGTAAGACTCAAAGATATTGAGACTTCTCTCCATTAGTTCGGTGAAAATCATGAACGAACGCGTTAATGACCGACATGCCATAAAAAAAAGTGATGTCACGACAATAATAATTAAAAAAAAAAAAAAAGATTTATATAATTGTAAAAGGAAATCATCGATTTCTGGAATGAATGTAAAAATTTATCTTCAAACAATGGTCTATAAGTAATTGAAAAATCGATTTTAAAAAAAGGAGATTCGAATAATATGAATCGATGGGAAATGAGCGCACCTTCCATTCAAGATAACAACCAGGTTGCTACGACTAATAGAACCGGAAATAGGCTCGAAAAGGTGAATTTTTGCTTCCGGATAGAAGTCTTGTTACCGTCAAAATTTTTTAATCCCAATTTTTCTGTTGAGAAATATCGACTAATTCGATTTTCTTTCGAAGATTGAATAACCCGAATAAATGAACGCTCCACCAGATTCAAAATTTTCCATTCGGAAGCATATTGCTAATGAATGAGCAGACAGTGATAGTGTTCTTTATTCGACTTCTCAAACTGACGAAGATATGATGAACAATTCATGAGTGAAGTGGTAAACAAGGTTGAGTATATATGGTGATCCCATTTGGCTTCCCCCATGGAAAAAAATATATTTCAAAAAGTAGGCCAGAATATATTCGTTATATATTTTCTACATCCCACATATTCAAAATATATAACGCATACATTTAGATTCTATAACAGATATATTTCATTATCTATTATAGAATTATAAACGATGCAATGTATCCAGAATATATCGAACATATATTTATTTTACATCCATTATAGACAAGTATTATATGGTAAATATATCCGAAAATATGTATTCAGAATATACAATAGGATATAATAATCATATATATGAAATCTGTATGAAGATATAAAAAACTATGTATAGAGAATCTATCTATGGAAGTAAAACAACATATATATCGTTTTATATCTTGTGGTAATACAGATAATTGTATCGATGATGAGTTTCATAAAATCCTAATTTATCGATATCTTGAAGAGGACATTAGATGTCACTCAACTATTGAAGTAATTGAGAAGGAAGAGGGGGAAGAGATGAGCTCGCGAATTGTAAGGGCTCGCTCTTCTGCTGTCACCGGTCGACCGAGGTAGACGTAATTTTTAAGTTTAATTATTCGAAGACTCACGATTTATATTTATATATAATGATTTATAACTGTATCAATGTAAAACTTATCATTTTTGCATTCTTTTCTTTATATTCTTTCTTTTTCATTTTTTTTTTAAATTAATTCAAGGGAAACAGTTACTGAGATTTTATCCGTTCAATTTTTGAAAGCAATAATTTGATTCATTATCGTTTATTTCATTTCTCTTTATCTGAATAAAATTGAATTCAGCTTTAATGTTATATTTAAAATATATATTTGATTAAATAAAGAACGGATAATTGGAGAATATTTGTGTTTTTTATAAAATAATTTAATAAATATTCTAAATTTATTCTGAAATAATAAATTTCATTACAATCTATTATATATGCTATGATGTATTGCAGATGTATGAATATATATAATATTATAACCATCAGAATGGATTCGAATTCTGTCTGTTTACATTTCCAGATAAAAAATTTTCATAGATCGGGATATATAAAGAGTGCATAGTAATATAACTAATACTATATGAAGTATATATTTTCAATTGTAACATGTATATATTTGATAATATATGAGTTGTATAAATTTTGATACATAATAATCAGATGAGTTATACAAAATTATTAAACACAATTTGATGAATCAGATATATGAATCCTTAAAAAATTCAGCACTATTGTCTAAAAAATGAATCAATTCAGGAATGATCAAAATTTTGTATTCATTTCATACACTAAAGAAGTAAATGTAGAACACAGAATTGGCAATTTAAGTGAGGAGTTCACAATGATTAGGATGTTTACATACAATAATCAAATTACACTGCACCATTTCAATGAATACAACTTTTTCTTTAATGAGAGCGACTGGAACAGCTGCCAAATCCTCAATTTCATTCTCTAATGTAATCAAATGATCCAAACGCCTATCTCGAATTAAGGCACGGTTGCTTTTTTGGAAGTAATGGCCAATGGCATAACATGCAAATGTGTCATTCTCATCTAATACTATGAATGTTCGGATTCGGAAAACCTCTGAATTTTTCAACAGAACATAGTAACTTTGACGTTTTTGGGGACGACTGTAAGAAACACTATGAAAAATTTCTCGACTCAATATCAAACGGTTGAAATATCTAACAGTTGCTTTTGAATCCACTTGAACATTAATTCGTCGCAGCGCTATATAATCTGCCCTCTTAATTTGTGCAATTCCTGCTTTTCCAACAAGAGATCCCTCTGGTAAACGAAGCGTTACTTGAGGATAAATCTTTTTTTGTAACATTTTATCAATACATTTTTTTTGTCTTTCTGTTAAATCATGCATACACAAATCATACAATTTTTCAACTACAAATTGTAGTTTGAATGAGTTACATATTTGTAAAGCTGGGCCGTTGGAACTGTGAACGTAATGGAGCAAATTTTGGTAGAAATTTTCATACCCAAAAGCGCTGTGTGTCCACAGAGGACCCCAATCCAGAACACTCTTAGGTAGATGACTGAGCAAATGGACGTTGTATGACACATGCTCTTGGCCGTAGAGAATCTGCACACCTCGGATAAACTCAAAAATACAACGTTGTGCATAAAAAACATCCGCTGGCATAATAGATGTACTAATTAAAATAGATATTGCATCTATAAAAAGTGCCCAATGTCGGACATATTCGCTGGGTAGAATTGGTTGAGAACAGGGATACTGTAGAATAAAGCGAAAACGATCCATTCATGAGCTTTCCAATCAGAACGTTGTGACATTTTTCGTGGAGTCCGAGATACATCCAGAGAGGGTTTGAATGATAAGAGCATTGCATCGATTGAGGCTAATGAGCGACCACAATAGAATGGCTTAGTATGATACTTAGAGTTGAACCATAATTTAGCCATTTGTCGAATTACGCCCAAACAAACACTATGTTGCCACTCCGGAGGCAAGTTGTTAATGATATCGAAATTTGTAGCGTCAAATAAAATTGAACGGCTTTTAATTCCCATGGTCTGATTTTGCGCATGTATCAGAGTTTCTTCATGTGTTCGAAGACCAGTTCCAAACGCATTTCCATCCTCATCAATCAAGTAAACTCTCACAGTACCTTTGTCTTTTGCCACTTGTTCACCTGGATGTTTGCAGAACCCACAACCATATTCCCCATTAAATTGCATACAATTCCTTATTTCTCTCCTGGCTATCGAATCACATATTCCTAATAGTAACTGACACTTCTTTTGATACAATGTTCCCTCATGCGTATAAATGAATCCAACCCGATTCAACTCATTGCATTCTGCGATAAATGGCTTCAGGTATCCATTGATATCAGGAATGTTATTAGTACCGCAATACAAATTACATAAAAACATTGTAACGGTTCGTTTTTCAGGAGCGATCTCATTGATTGTGCACGTTACTGGATGTGAGGAGTACTTGGAGCTGTTGAAGATGAGAACACCATCGAAACTAAAATTTATTGAAATCATATCCTTTGAAATAGATTTCTTATAAAGCTTCCCATCAAAAATATCTTCGATTGCGAAACGTGATTCCTTGATCCTAGTATTGGAGTATAAAACAGCCTCCCCATGTTTTGAGAAAAATTTTTTTAGCTGTGCAGTTAACGACAAATATAGGAAAATATTTCCAGCATTCCAATTTTCTTTGATATTGATCTGATTGTTGCAATTGATGCATAGAAGAATTCCGATGAGAGCGTCCTCTTCATCTGGAATAGTTTCTTGTTTTCCAGCATATTTTCCACACGAGGGGCAGAAATGATGGACAAACATCAGCGTGGACAATTTTTCGATTACTTTTTTTAATTTGTATTTTGTTTGGAGACGTTCTGGTGACTCAGTGAGAGCTTCAATAACTTCTGACATACTTTCAGCTAAACTATAAGCTGCATTGTGACGAAATTTTGTCACCAAAATCATCAAGGCACGGATTAGTTCCTTCGTAGAATATCCAAGGGTTGTAAGGCCATCAGCATCAGGTGATTCTGGTTGATCATATGAGTGAGTGTTCGCTTCAGTAGGATCTCCATCGCTAGTATTAGGTGCAGCAGCATCATGAGAGGTGTCTTGAACATCTAGCCTTGATGGTTGGGAAACATTGGGAGAATCCAAGTTCATGCCGGACTCATTGGAAAAATCATGCCTCACACACTCCTCGTCCATACCTACTACTCCATCCTACAAGAAAAAAGCCGTTGTTGGATCAATTCATATTGCGTAGAATAGTCATTCGTTATGAAACAGTGTATGGGAAGTTGGGGTAAACTGAAGACTCCAATTGAACGGTTTGAGATAGAAATTTTCTAATCACTCTATTCAAAAATAAGGAAATCTTAGGCGGAAAACAAGTATCAAATTTTATTTTCTTCTCAATTATTGCAAAAATTGATTTTTGTGGTCAAGTTTTGGAAAGTGCCTTTTGCAAATCGAAAAAATTCACTTTTTCGGCGATATGTTCTGTTGGTTCTAGCGACTTGGGGCTGATCTCAAATGAAAGGTGAGCTCATTCATCATCGATTTATGTGGTTAAAATTTTTTTAAATCAAATTTTCAAATATTTACAGGTCATTTTCTGAAAATCAGTTTCGGCCCTATAAGTACTTGAAAAAATTTATATTTTTCTTTTTAACCCTATAAATCGATAGGAAATGAGCTCACCTTTCATTCAAGATCAACCCCAGGTCACTACGATCAATAGAACCAGGGATATTCTAGAAGACCTGAAATTCTTTGAAAGCAGATGAGTTTCACCTTCAAATGTTGCCTCAAAAAATAGCATTTTTTGAAAATTCAAAAAAATTTCTTCGTGATTTGCATGGGCAATTTTCTCATCTTTCCAATAGAATCGTGAAAAGAAAAACTATCTCCGAAATTTCCATGCATTTCGAGTAATTTTTGTGATATAAAATATCAAAATCAACGCGCATCCGTTTCACTCCTTGTGTCCATTTTCTCCCACCTTCCTCTATAATAAAAGTAGAAACTGACTCAGCTCCAATATTCCTACTGACCTCGGACGATCCATGAACGTCTTCTTCTGGTTCATCATCAAGAGGGAAATCTATATTTGTCATGTTTAATTGTTCGGGATCCACCTCACGGTTATGGGATATAGTTTGCTGTACCTGAAGTGAAAATTTTTCCAAGATTACAATTTATATTTGAGTTAATTTCAAATGCAAATTACGCTAAAATATCGATAAAACTGAATAAAGAATTTTAGTAATCAATTGACGAATGAAGATAACTTTAATCAATTCATTTTTCAAATGTGCAGGTTATCGGGTCAAATTCATTAATTGTCTATATATTATCAATCATTCAGTTCTCAGCAATTTACTGCGATCTATGCCAGAGTGAAATCATTCTTTAAAACTTCTTTATGGCCCTTTTTCTATGAATGGAAAAAGACTGCACCGAAATTCTACTATTTCTCATAGATGTTGAAATTCGTGGAGGAATCGAGTGTGTCAGCTTGAAAATTACATCAACTTTTCCGAAATATCTCCAGGAATGATCGAAACCGAGACTTCCTTGTTATTTTTTTTTGCGTCGTGGGTTCTCATGAAAACATAAAGATTCATGAGAGGCCAACGGATTCTTGCAGAATCCAATTTTGGTTCACCCATTATTCTCAACAGCATTGCTTTCATGAAATTTTTTTGATTGCTCTGAAATTTGAAGATATTTTCCAGGTCCATAATGTATTGAATTTCATTTGCACTGAATTTCCATAAACTATATTAAAAATTAACACAGAGCATTCTTCGTGAGGCCTTTCCTTCAGGAGCTACAAGTTTTTTCAATAATAATGGTTGTAATGAAAATTTCTCGGCATCAATAATTCCTTGAGATACTCCATTAAAACGCATGCCATAGTCTGATTGATTCATGCTATTTTTCACAGAAATGACAACATCTATGATGTACCAATTGTTATCACGATAAAATGATATAGAATTTTCTCTTATCTATAT
This sequence comes from Aleiodes leptofemur, assembly GCA_963942555.1. Taxonomy (NCBI): domain Eukaryota; kingdom Metazoa; phylum Arthropoda; class Insecta; order Hymenoptera; family Braconidae; genus Aleiodes; species Aleiodes leptofemur. Next base: position 8,304,438 of record OZ012612.1, read on the forward strand.
ACTGTCAAATTGGTCGTTTTCGCTCCAATTGTCAGTTGCTTTTCCTAAAAATGTATCCACGAAACTATATACATATCTCATTAATTGCACCGAGATGAATAAATTATCTTGACTCTTCCTGTTTACCTCATTAATTCTCCTCTGCAATCGTTGGCGTTCTGCGCTTAGTACTGATCCTGGTCTCATCATTCTATAATTTACAATCCAAAATGAATCTCAAAGGACACGAACGGATTCAACATTATTTAGAAATGAAGATAGAATAACATGAGACTGAAAATAGCAGAGATCTGACAATTTTTAATCTTTATTCCTCAACAAATAAATCAATTTTTTTAATAGGAAATATACACATGTAGAAAATTTAAAAAAATGTAAGTGCAGATCTTCTGGATATTTTGTTTGTAATAGTTTATTAGCTGAAAAAAAATCCAAAAAATAGTGAGATGTCTGCTCATTTCATGATCATATAAAAACTCATTCTTACCTCCATTTACCTACAGACTGTGCGATTCTTCGATATTTTGTTCTCAATGGTACACTGCATTGGGCGGGATTACTTAAATACTTTCGGTAAGAACCACGTTTTCTCCTGGGAGAAACCATTTATAATATTCAAAGTTAATTATCCAACTGAATCGGCTGGTCAACAAAATTAGGGAGCATTTGATGAAACTGTTGTATCATAAACCTCGTCAACTACTCAAAGTCGCTGCGTAACAATGCAACTCAAATGAACTATCGATAGCAGAAAATTGGCAAAGAGTTTAATATTTTTCCTCATCCCAACAGTGTCTGGATAAGATGATTGTTGTAAAGCTGAATGAATTATAAACTGTGTTCTTTCCATGTGACAATGAATTGGATGCGCGCTTGACTAACACGTAATACCTTGCATGTGTTGATACCAGTCGTGTCTTTTGGTCTCTTCATTTAGAATAGTGATTGGGGGTGCATGCGCATTAGCGTTGACCGCGACAATTTGAATTTTGAACATAACCTGGAAACTCGGAAATTCGTCATCAGATTCAGAGCTCTTTCTTAAGTTGTCGAGAATTAGTTGGATAAAAGTTTAAATTTACAGTTGATATGAAAAATATGGACACTGATAGAGCTTTACTGTTTTTCAAGGTCATGTTGTGAAATACAAATTTTCGTGCTTAACGCATCGTGCGCATGCGCTTTCATCACTCTTCTAAATGAAGAGACCAAAAGACACGACTACCGGTATGAGCCGGCTTCACACAGCGTCTCTCAGATCGCAGCATTTCACGACGCTCTAACCGTTAACATACACACTTTTGGAATATTCGATACATTTGAAAGACTCCCTTTATAGATTAACAATAAAAAAGAAGAACAATCAAATACTTTAGTGAAGTAAGTATTATTGGAGCACGTACTTTATTCCATGTTCATCTGTAATTCTTCAAGCGTTCTCAACAATGAATTATCATCTGTTTACACTTATTTTTCCTTGAGAGCTGGGTCCACATTGAAAAATTGATAATCACGCCATCATAGAATAAGGGATTCAGTTTTTTAAATAGGTTAACAGACTCAATATTCTGATAATTTCAATATATTTTGGATCAGGTGGCCCAGTATCTATTGGGTATTATGACAATATTAACACTGAAAATGTTTTATTGGATCAATAATTGAGGTTAAAAAAATATGGTTTGCCATTTTTATTATAAATCACAGGTTAACATAACGAATAACCATGAAAATTTATGCAATGCTGTAGAATGTCAAAGCAAAATCAATTATTTGCCTTGGTCCTGTGGACGACAGGTGTACCGATAGAATGGATAATGGATTTCAAATATGATGACTTTTTAAAGAATTGTGATGAAGATGATGATGAATCATATGTAATTCAATGGCAGGACACAAAAGAAGAACCATTAGGAGGTTGGAAATGTTACGATGGCCAAGTCATTCAAGTATCAGGTGAATTCCAAGTATTCGTGCTCATGTTGGACCTTTCAATCTTGTGTATCTTAGCATATCCACAATGTGTTGGCATTGTTATTCAATGGAATATTTTTGCAGAGCGCAAAGCTGAACTTGAAAGGATTTTCCGACTCATACAAGGTGTTGCCTCTCCCAACTTGAAAATCACGAATGTTGATGATCCTGATAAATCGCTCGACTCTCATATTGCACAAAACTCTGAAGTTCTTCAAAATACTCCTCTTACAAGCCAGAGAAAAAAAGCAGCCGACAAACCTGATTCGTCTCCAAATAGTATTGAGGTATCTGAATGTAAAGTTGTGAACTAACCTACGTCAATATTTGAATTCCGGTAGAATGAAGAATGATCACTGATGACTTTGATATTTTCTCGTACGTAGAAAATTAATCATAAATATATTCACGCGAAAACAATGAATCTATTTCAGTCACCGATTGAAAAAAAAGAAACGATCGAGGTGCAAAGGAAATGAGCTACAGAGCCCTTCATCAGAGGATGAACCGCCAGAAAAAAAATCAAAGGAATCATGCACATTGCAGAAAGCCAAGAAAGAAGACGTAAGCCTTCATTTCTTCTTCCTTTCTTTGATGGCATAATAGTAACACAACACATTCTATGTCTTCGCTTTTTCGTAGGATGCAAAGATCAAGAAATCCAATCCTCAAACACAAAATCTACGTAAAGATGATGAAGAGCTGCCATCGGCTGTCACTTTTTTCACTGACGGTAAATATATTCTACAGAACTAAATTTTATCAGTTCGTGAGAACTGGAATATACTACTTTCATTTCAGCACTTCTGAGCATACAAGCAAGACTCGATCAGTTAGCAGAGAAGGAAAATGTTGCTGCCAATACGAACAGAGCATCAACAGCCTTGCAGAGTGATCGTGAAAAAGTGACAGAGGAGAAAAATCAGGTAAATATACCGATCTGGATATTTTAAAAACTGAAGTTGGTTCTTCCAGCATTCAGTTGCCATTAAATTATTTTTCCTAGTACAATTCGGACTTCATACTTTCTAGGATATTGAGATTGGTCAGAAAGGTAGTGGAGTAATATTAAAAAAAGGCCAGTTAGATGAAGCTGTCTCAAGACCTACCCCTACTTCCATGGCAACAGCTCTGGTTGATTCAATTTTCCATATTAATGTATTACTGGTGAGTAATTTGAAAGGTGGTGCAGCTAAGACCAAACCCAAAGCTGGCAAGGAGTATGAAAGGAGAAAAGCCCTTGATCAAAAAAAAGTTAAGGCGATTTATGGTAAGTTTCCAAGCCAAACATGCTGTGTTCTCCCATGATACAATTGATCACATGCAGGGAATTATTTATATTCTGGTTTCAGATGAAGTTGAAAAAAAGTTCCCCGGAAAGTTCAATCGTGCAAGTCTAGGATCAGCGATCAATAATCATTTGAATCGTCTCCGCTCTCAAAAAGCGATAAATGATGAACTCGAGAAAAAAAAACAGCAACTATTAGAAGCCACTGAGAAAGCCAAAAATTCAAAGTAAAAGAGAATTGAGAACTCCGTTGTCATCTTAAATGAGCTGAATAATATTAATGTTTGTTGATTTTATAATTTTTAATAATTGTTTAAAGAGACTCAGTGCGTAGATTTAAAGATTTTTCACAAAGTAACAAATATTTACGAGAGTAAAAAAAGACTAATAAGGTCATAACAGGTGAATGCGATAGTGATATATTAGAGTAGAAGTTCGAATTCGTATCTCTCAATTTATCGTTGCATTGAACTGCATTCATTTTCTTTTTTCCATTTACATTTTTCATATTCTGTATTTCACAAGTTACAACCATTGTGACATCCCTAGCGGTTTCGAAAATGCGGTATAAATTCCAAATTCATTCAGTATGAATTCGGTGTTTGCATCGTTCATTTGTGCATTTTTTCCTTTTTTTTACACTCAAATTGTGTTTATACGGTATTTATTCCGCATTTCTGGAACCACTAGGGATAACAAAGATAACCAACAAACGTGGAGAGTATATTGAATTATACTGAAGAGAATTGGTTACTCCATAATATTATTGTGCTACTCCATTTTTTTCCATAATATTGAGTTAAAATTAATCTTTGTAATTGATAGTGGCATGGCATCGATGCGAGGCAGTTCGATTGATAGTACTCGTTAGTTTATGCATCCAATTTCATTTTTTATAAATATATATAGTGATGACAAGTACTTTAGTCGTTGATCACATTCGTATGATAATATGTTGAAAAGCGTTTTGTGCAAGGAAAAGTACACGCACTGAAAAGAGCATGAAATTATTGTCTCTTTACTGGGAGAATGGATCCACTTTTGATGAATATATTCACCATAATTATGTTATACTGTCTTCCATCGGACTTCACAATGGTCAGCAGTTAAGATATAACTGACACAGTCAGCCTGTTTGAGGAATTAATATATTTCTAAGTTTGTGTCAACTGATTCGTGCTAAGAATTGAAGCATCTTATCAAAAATACTTGTTTGAAGTCATTCGACGACATAAATATATATGTACGTGATTAATGAAGAATAATAAATATCGAATATAATATTAATAGTAAAGAATATATTTCATAATCCTCAAAATATATAAGCAGCATCTATGTAATATATAAAAGCTGCTCTCGAAATTTATATACATTATATATTGAAAATAAACTAGTTCTTATATAAAATATATATAACATTTTATATCTTCAAAATTTATTTTGTTTATATAATTATATATGAAAAGTGCCAAAAACATATATACGAAAATATATTTTTTTATAATTCAGAGTATAAAAATTATAGAAAATCCATATATTTTCCCTTCATGCACAAATATATTTTCAGATATATTTTTTTCCATGGGGGTTAACCATGTTTACCACTTCACTACTGAATTATTTGTAGAAGGCACTTCTTTGTCGTAAAGATATTGTTGATTGCAGCAGTCAAGTTCATTTTCCATGGAAAAATAGTGAATTTTCACGCGGACTCTCCAAGTTTTCTCTCCATCATTGAAGGATTGAGTCTAGTACATTGAATTATGATATATTTTCAATACATTTCATGTATCATTATATTAATGGAGACTCTCAACTCATTTGTATTTTATGCATCCAAATGAATGGAGATTCACTTCATCAGCTGTATGGGAAACACCTATACAGTTACATGAGAAATGGTCTCTACGATTGATCTTTTGTGCGGATCGTTCGACAGAGATTCCATTCTCGGGAGATCAGTTCTCTTTCGAGATCCGTTCTGAATTCATTCCGCTCAGAACTTGGCATTTATCACCTCAGCGGTACTCTCCACTTGCAGACGGATTTCGACCGTTCGTCCCCCAGTGCGTGAATTGGCATCTTCAAGTTTCGTCAGGAGAAAAGATTTTTTCACAACTGGAAAGTTTGCTAAGAAGAAATGCATACTCAATTACTTTTTTATATCGAATTTTATTTTCTTATCATCACCGGATCGATTGCCTATATTGGAAATGGGTGAAATAAATGAGTTTCTAACACAGTGGATAACTTTAATATTCAAGACTTTATTTAATTGCACGAGGATGGACCGTCAGTGCATCAGTAAACTTTCCACGAGAGACTAACGATTCGTTACTAAGGCCCGAAAGTATAGGTACCTATAGAACAAAGAGCCCTCAGTTCTTTCTCCCTATGAAATCATTGTTTATGTTTATGTTAGCCTCTCCGACTCTCGCCACGTTGATCCATTTTCGAACTCTTAATCATAATTCAAATAAATAATAATTCTCAGTAAGGGAATTAAGTAATAATCCAATAGCCTACATCTTCTTTTTGTTTTGATTTAATCTGTTTAATATTTGCCATTAATATTTTCACGGGCAATTTTTAACAAATCATAATGTATTTGCGCGAAATATCAAATCTTGGTCCAAACATAACTCAGTTAGGATCAATACTGAAATGTATTTTTCACAAATTTTTCTTCAAAAGGCCCATCTTATTGATTGATGCAAATATGTTCGAATTCATTCTAATCATATATGAGGATTCATCGAGAACATGAATTCTTTAATCAGAAAAAATCCATTACCAAACAAATTCCCGATTGACGCAAACGACATAGTATTCCTAGAAAATATTGCTTTTCCTCAGTGTATATCATGTAATGTGCAATACCGCTCTCCACTTGTTTTTCAACATTCTCAAACTATTGGTGCTATGATATCCAGTTTAAAGAATTGTCTGAGTTCGGAGAAAATCTAATTACCAGACGTGGAATCAAATTTCCTTTGTGAAAGCCGTCTGTTTATGTGAATGAACTGAAGAAAAAAAATAAACAAATTTTAAGGCACCCCACTTGGCCCCGATCGCCCTTATAATACTATTTTTGAGTAAAATTTCCCTGATGTCCGCCATGAGATCACCCAAATTATTGATAACTAGAGCTACATCGCGCGCGCAGCGCGCGCTGAGTTTCTATAATATTGGCTGGATCTATTCTTTGGTATACGGCTGAAGGCTATTCTCATCCTATTGCGAATACTCGATGTCTTGGATCTTTTTGACTTTTGGCCTATCAGATGCCCCCAACATCACGATCTTATGGAACTTTGCCGAAATTCCAAGAAAAATCTCGTATTTACATGGGAAGTTGGTGGAAAATGAAGATGAAGGGATATTCTAAGGAAATGAGCCATTATGAAATTCCGAATTTTCAAATCTTCATAACCTTTTTTTCTATGGCATTTTTTTCGATAAAATTTGACAGTGATACTGCCTATGTCGTCAGAAAGTAGCCTGCAAAATTTCATAACCACGTCGTGAACGGTTCTGAGAATTCGATAGAGCAGAAATGTTCATTTCCCCGAAACCAGGGCCGGTGCCTCTGGGATGGGCCAAAAAATTCCACAGATACTCGATATCCTGAATCGTTGTGGCTTTCGGCCCTTCAGGTCGCCCCATCATCTCGCTTTTATGGTACTTTGCCGAAATTTCAAGGAAAACCTCGTATTTGCACGAGAAATTGGTGAAAAATGAGGATAAAGGGATATTCTAAGGAAATGAGCCATTATAAAATTCCCAATATTCAAATCTTCATAACTTTTCTTCTATGGCTTATTTCTCGGCCAAATTCGCCAGTGATATTGCCTATGTCATCAGAAAGTAGCCTGCAAAATTTCATAACAGCATCGCAAACGGTTCTGAGAATTCGACAGAGCAGAAATAGTCATTCTCACAAAGCAAGGGCCATTGCCTCTGGGCTGGGCCTAAAAATTCCGTGGATGCTCGACATCCTGAATCGTTACGGCTTTTGGCCCTCCAGGTCCCCCCATCATCACTCTTTTAGGCAACTTTTGCGAAATTTCAAGGAAAACCTCGTATTTACATGAGACATTGGTGAAAAATGAGGATAAAGGGATATTCTAAGGAAATGAGCCATTATAAAATTCCCAATATTCAAATCTTCATAACTTTTCTTCTATGGCTTATTTCTCGGCCAAATTCGCCAGTGATATTGCCTATGTCATCAGAAAGTAGCCTGCAAAATTTCATAACAGCATCGCAAACGGTTCTGAGAATTCGACAGAGCAGAAATAGTCATTCTCACAAAGCAAGGGCCATTGCCTCTGGGCTGGGCCTAAAAATTCCGTGGATGCTCGATATCCTGAATCGTTACGGCTTTTGGCCCACCAGGTCCCCCCATCATCACCCTTTTATGCAGCTTCTGCGAAAAATTCGTGGGAAACTCCGTATCTCCACGAGAAATGGGTGAAAAATTAGTTTGAATGGGAATTCTATTCAAATTCGCCACTATAAAATTCCCAATTTTCAAATCTTCATAACTTTTTTTCTATGGCATATTTTTCGATAAAATTTGACAGTGATACTGCCTATGTCATCAGAAAGTAGCCTGCAAAATTTCATAACAGCATCGCAAACGGTTTTGAGAATTTGACAGAGCAGAAATAGTAATTCTCACAAAGCAAGGGCCATTGCCTCTGGGCTGGGCCTAAAAATTCCGTGGATGCTCGACATCCTGAATCGTTACGGCTTTTAGCCCCCCAGGTCCCCCCATCATCACTCTTTTAGGCAACTTTTGCGAAATTTCAAGGAAAACCTCGTATTTACATGAGACATTGGTGAAAAATGAGGATAAAGGGATATTCTAAGGAAATGAGCCATTATAAAATTCCCAATATTCAAATCTTCATAACTTTTCTTCTATGGCTTATTTCTCGGCCAAATTCGCCAGTGATATTGCCTATGTCATCAGAAAGTAGCCTGCGAAATTTCATAACAGCATCGCAAACGGTTCTGAGAATTCGACAGAGCAGAAATAATCATTCTCACAAAGCAAGGGCCATTGCCTCTGGGCTGGGCCTAAAAATTCCGTGGATGCTCGACATCCTGAGTCGTTACGGCTTTTGGCCTTCCAGGTCCCCCCATCATCACTCTTTTAGGCAACTTTTGCGAAATTTCAAGGAAAACCTACGAGGTTTTACACGGCAAATTGGTGAAAAATGAGGATAGAGGGATATTCTAAGGAAATGAGCCATCATGAAATTCCCAATTTTCAAATCTTCATAACTTTTTTCCAATGGCATATTATTCGATGAAATTTGACAGTGATACTGGCTATATGTCATCAGAAAGTAGCCTGCAAAATTCCATAACAGCATCTCGAACGGTTCTGGGAATTCGATAGAGCAGAAGTGGTCATTTTCACAGAGCAAGGGCCGGTTTCTCTGTGTTGGGCCTAAAAATTTCGCGAATACTCGATATCCTGCATCGTTTTGGCTTTCGGCCCTGCAGGTCCCCCCCTCATCTGGCTTTTATGAATATTGGCCGAAATTCCAAGGAAAAGCTCATATTTACGCGGGAAATTGGTGGAAAATGAGGATGAAGGGATATTCTAAGGAAATGAGTCATTATAAAATTCCCAATTTCCAAATCTTCATGACCTTTTTTCTATGGCATATTTTTCGATGATATTTGACAGTGATACTGCCTATGTCATCTGAAAGTAGCCTGCGAAATTTCATTACAGCATCTCGAACGGTTCTGGGAATTCGATAGAGCAGAAATGGTAATTTTCACAAAGCAAGGGCCGGTGCCTCTGGGTTGGGCCTGAAAATTCCGCAGATGCTCGATATCCTGAATCGTTTTGGCTTTTAGCACTTCAGGTCCCCCCATCATCTCGCTTTTGTGAAACTTTGCCAAAATTTCAAGGAAAACCTCGAAAAATAAGGATAAAGGGATTATCTAAAGAAATGAGCCATTATAAAATTCCCAATTTTCAAATCTTCATAACTTCTTTTCTACTCCATATTTTTGGATGATATTCGATAGTGATACTGCCTATGGCATTGGAAAGTAGCCTGCAAAATTTCATATTGATATCGTATTTTTGTGTTATAAATCATGAATTAAATACACATGTGACAGAAGAACACCTATAATCACCAAAATTCATGTAAAACCAGTCAGAATCAATTGTGTGTACTGTAACCTCTTTTATTGTTACTTTTTCTTTTAATATGAGGACTTGAGAGAGAGAGGGATAAACGAATAAATAGCGTAACACTTTTTTTATATTTGATGCCTAAAGGCTTGTGTTTTCTTTATTTGAACAAAATCTTATTTTTTTACAATAGCATCATGTCTTTATTATTCGTATTATTATTATTATTGTTATTGGATGTGTCGCTTCTCCCAGTATTCGACGCCTCCTGGTCCTTCCGCTCGTTCCTGTAACAGTTTTCAATCCTTTTCTTATTATTATTCACTCGGGGCTCGAACCCGTTGTGTTACTTTGGAATACGGTTGGGGATGTGTTTCTCTCAGGACGTGGAGAAGTCCGTTGAGAGGTCTCGGGTATCTTATCGTCACCGTTGACCGTGGAAGTGTGGATCTCGGGGCGAGGAGAAACCCGTCGATGTATCTCGGGTGGCTGATTGTCACCGTTGACGAGGAAAGGTGCGGATCTCGGGGCTGGGAGAGGCCCGTTGATTTGTCTTGGGTGGCTGACTATCACCGTCGACGAGGATCAAGTGATTTGCTTTCGCTGCGGCTGCCCTTTTATACCCATCTGGCTGACCCCCATTCTACCATCACTGCGCACTTCACTCACTTGACGGTAGAGCGCGCTTCTGGGCTGTCTCTGGCGCTCCCTGGGGCTCGCCGTGCGCACTTATTCGATTTTCGGCGCGTTACAGTACTTAATCAATTAAACAGGATGTAGTTCTATCAACCTGGCATAATCTTCTTCTTATTTTTGGCTCTGTCTATATTAGAACATCCGGCCGTACCTGGCATCATAATATTCCATGAGCTGTCAAAAATATTTTTCGGTTGATTATTTTTTCTCAGCTAATCACAGAACGAATAAATAGAGGCTAAACGCGCGCTGAGTGTCTATAATATTGGCTGGAGCTATTCATTGGTATACGGCTGAAGACTATTCCCATCCTATTGCGAATACTCGATGTCTTCGGTCTTTTTGGCTCTTGGCACATCAGACGCCTCCATCATCACGCTCTTATCAAAACTTTGGCGAATTTTCGAGGAAAACCTCATATTTCTACGGGAAATTGGAGAAAAATATGGAAAAATGGATACAGGGATACTCTAATGAAATTAGCCATCATTAACCCTCTGAAGACAAACTCCTAGCAATCCCTGTCGTGTGAACTAGAGAGAGGGAATAGCCAATCGTGGGCACGCGTTCACTGTGTTAGTGCGTGACGTCATGAGATGGCTGCCCCCTCTCCTACTATCCCATGCCCGTACAGAGCTCGTGAACGTGTGGGTCCTGGCCGGTTACGATTTTTCTTATATTTTTTCTCGTTTCCAAGTTCATAATAAAAATAGAAATTTATGATAGAATTGTTTAGAGTAAGAAAAAAGCGTTTGATTTAAAAATACTATTTACTGGAGAAGAAATAATGGAGACGCGTCAACCAAAACGGAAATTAAAAAAAATTCATCTGCAAAAATTCTTCCAGTTATAAAAGTGAAGAACGAAAAAAATTCCATCAAACATCCTTCTTCGTCGAAATCGAAGAAAATACATGTTTTAAAAGAGTCCGCTGTCTCAAAACCGATCCATCTTTTATTTATTTTTCCCGGTTGGTTGTATTTTTTTTAAGCAGTGATTCGCCCGGCCCCCCGTGTGATACGCCGGCACTGGATGTTGCGCCCCACCATAGGGCCGAGTCACTCACCCTTCGGTCTGATTCAGTGGTGGGGAGACGGAGTTTGTCTTCAGAGGGTTAAATCTCAAATTTCCAAACCACCATAACTTTTTTTCTTCTCCATAATTATCTGCTGAAATTTTACAGTGATACTGTGTATGGCATTGGAAAGTAGCCTGCAAAATTTCATATCGATATTTCAAACGGTTCCCGGACTTCGAATGAGCGGAAATTACCATTTTTATAAAGCAAGGGCTTGCCTCTGGGTTAGGTCGAAAAACTCATGTTTGTTCGATGTCCCGGATCTTTTCGGCTTTCAGCCCTCCAGATCCCCCTATCATCACTCTTATGAAACTTTGGCGAAATTTTAAGGGAAACGTCGTATTTCCACAGGAAATTGATGAAAAATGAGGATAAAGGGATATTCTTTGTAAAATTAGCCATTCTTAAATTTACAATTTTTAAATCGTCATCACTTCTTCACTACGCCATATTTTCTGCCAAGATTTGACAGTGATGCTGTCTATGGCATTGAGAAGTAGTCTACCAAATTTCATATTGATATCTCGAACGGTTCCCAGACTTCGATTGAGCGGAAATGATCATTTTCACAAAACAAGGGTCATTGCCACTGGGTTGGGCCGAAAAATTCCGTGAAGGCTCGATATCCTGGATCTTTTTGGCTTCTGGCCCTGCAGGCGCCCCCCCCCCCCCCCCCCCGATCATCACGCTTTCATGAAACTTAGGCAAAATTTCAAGGAAAACCTCGCATTTCCACGGGACATTGGTGAAAAATGAAGAGAAAGGCGTATTTCATTTAAATTAGTCATCATGAAATTTCAAATTTTCATAACTCTTTCCCTAATAATTATTTCTCGCTGAGATTCGACAGTGATGCTGTCTATGGTATCATGGAGTAGCCTGTGAAATTTCATATCGATATCTTGCCCGTTTCCTGAAATTCAATTGAATGGAAATGGTAATTTTCAGACTGCAAAGGCCGTTGCCTCCGGCCTGATCGCACAAAGCACGCGAATACTCAATGTCCTAGATCTTGTTGGCTTTTGGCCCTCCAGGTCCCCCCATCATCACGCTTCGTTGAAACTTTGGCGAAATTTCAAGAATAACCTTGTATTTCCACGGGGAATTGGTGAAAAATGAGGATAAAGGGATATTCAGGTGAAATTAGCCATTACTAAATTTCCAATTTTGAAATCATCATAAATTTTTTTCTACTACATATTTTCTACGAAGATTTGACAGTGATGCTGCCTATGGCATTGGAAAGCAGCCTACAAAATTTCATATCGACATCTCGAACGGTTCCCGGACTTCGATTGAGCAGAAATGACCATTTTCACAAAGGAAGAGCCATTGCCTCTGGACTGGGCCCAAAAATTCCGTGAATGCTCGATGTCCTAGATCTTCTTGGCCCTTGGCCCTCCAGGTCCCCCCATCATCACGTTATAATGAAACTTTGTCGAGATAGCAAGGAAAACCTCGTATTTCCACGGGGAATTGGTAAAAAATGAAGAGAAAGTCATATTCCACTTATATTAGCCATTATGAAATTTGGCATGAGGAATTTTCATCGCTGGATATCTGGAACAATAAACACAAATATTATTCAATTCAATGACGCACAATTCTTATTTCTGTGATTTCTTCGATTTTTTTTCTCAATGAATTTCTAAGGTCATTTTAAGAAAATTAATTCCCAGCCTAAAAATGCCATAAAAATTGCTAATTTTCAATTCAAAACTATTTGAAATCGATAGAAAATAATTTCATCACCATCCTCTCTTCTAAAATTCTTCTAGAGGTTATACAAAGTATTCTGATGAATTATGAAATTAATATTTCCAATAAAATCAGACTTATGCACGTTCAAACATGCATAAGTCTGATGCTATTGGAGATAATGACGTGACAAACCATCAGGATACTTTTCATATCCTCTAGAAGCTACTCAAAAAAAATAATAATGATAATTCAAAGAATATCCAAGTCTTTTTAACAAAATAATATTGCCCATACTGACGTTTACTTATTATTATTAAAATAAATAGAGATATAAATTCACTAACCTGAACTCTTCTTGTATTTCAATTTTAACACCAATAATAAATGCCAACACTTATTCCACTCACAGTTTTTTAAACTTTATTATTTTCTATTAATTCCCAGCAATCACTAATTATATTTTAATTTTAACACTTATGATTAATGCAAACACTTATTCCACTTGTAGTTTAAACTTAATTATTTTCTATAAATTCCTCAGCAATGGTGAGTTACGACAAGATAATTATATACCTGTCAAAATATTTATTATCAATTTTTCTGTTGATTATTGATCACTGTTGATTATTGATCACCTCAACCAATCACAGGACGAATAAATGTGTACGCAGCCAACTTTACTCTTATCTCATCTACTTTATTATAAAGGGATTTATCTATATCATTATCACTTACAAGAAATGAATTCTCAATTTGCGGAAGTACAAGAAGTGAATATCAAAAGCTTCATGACTATTGCACTGATACTGCAGGAAAATTAGATGTGTTATATCAAGTTGGCTTGCAGGGGATGAAAAATATATCAATGTGTAGAGAAAAATTCCCTGATTATCATATCAAAATGTTTAAGCTGCAGGTGGATCGGAAAAATTATAATTAATTAAAAATGAACGTAAAAAATTGGAAATCCACATTAATTAATAATTACCGAAAATTTCCGCTGTTTCTAGGGGGGAAAAAATATCTACTTATAGATTTCATAATTACCTTCGATGCGAAGTTGGGAACGCATGCGAAATAACGCACCGTTCATTCACAATTAATTCTTTAAGTTTTCGTTATTCAATTTTCGCCAAACGATCAGCTGATCATCTCATGGTGCCGGGATCCGGTCACGTGATGCGTGCCATGCGCAGCTTTTCCAAATCACCGCAAAGAAATAACGTAGCGGAAAAATTCTTTTTCTTTTCGCTTTAACTTTACATTTATCCATTAAAAATTAATTATAATTGATAAATAAAAATAACTAAAAGTTCATTAAATGCAGGTGAATGGAAATAAATAAAATAAAATCAATCCATTCATTCCATTTTTATTGAATTAATTTTTTTTTTCCTTTGTTTGGGTATAGGTCCTAGACCAAAACTCGACTAACGTTAGTCGCTGTAACAAAACTAGTAACAAAACTCGACTAACGTTAGTCCCAATTTCAAAAGTAGGAACAAAATTCGAGTAACGTTAGTCGGAAATATCAAACAAGCAGGCGTTCGTCGCAGCGTTAGTCACTATTTCTTCTACAGTATCTTTCAAATCGCGTATTTCTTCCTCCCAATTTCTCCTAAGGAATTAGCATTTGAATTAACAAAATAACCCAATAGAATAATTATGATAACTTAGAAAAATAAAGAAGAAACGTAGATCGTTTAGACCTGTCACTAGGATTACCTCAAGTGAATTATTCATTCAGTTATGATCGATGAATCAATTCTTTGGGACGAAGCACAAAAAAATTGATCACAAATAGAATGATCAGATTGAATTCATTAAAGTTTGGCAAGAGTAAGATATTATAGATGCGAGTCTTGTGTAAAATTTTGAATGAAATTTCTCTCACGCCAGTTGAGAAATTTGGAAAAAACGATTTCCACAAAATTGCTATATCTCATAAACCATTCAATCGATATTGCTGAAATTTTTATGAAACATATACTTTTTCAAAACTGATATCTTGCCTAAATTTCAGATTTTTATCTCTCTCCATTCTCCAGTAGCAGAGAGTTCCCGAGTCGAAATTTTTCGACGTATTTCGCCGTAAAAGTCGTGTTTTGAACCACAATTATACGTTGAAATACGTCGAGGGACGTCGAAATTAGTACAGGCACCATTGAACGATTTCAACGTAGAACAGGGAAGAAAATTCCATTTCTTCCATGTTTGACGTTGACTGAACGTTCAACGTACAACATCATTTCAACGTATTTCAACGTATTCGAACGTATACGTTGGAAATACGCTGAATGATTTTTCGACGTACCCAAGTCGACAAAAATTCCTCCTTTATTTCTACAAACCAAAACTGAGTCGGTAAGAGAATAATCTTCAGTTACCACTGCCAAAATACAATTTTTTTCCAAAATAACATGAAATTTCGATTCATCACGCTTTGCTGAGAGCAATTACCCCTTCTAAGACGCTTCCCTATCGGTTTCGGTCCTGAAATCCTATTTTTTTCGCATGAAAATTTTAACGACCTAAGGGATTTGAACGCTCGACCCTACGATTACTAAACCTACGCTTTAGACCTCGGACTACGGACGCTTCTTTAATTTCGATGAATCGAACTGCCTACATGAATCTATTCTTTCGAATATTCATTCTTTAATTCTGATGAATCACCGGAGAGAGTTGTCATCATTCTGAATAAATTTAAAAAATAATTTTTAAAAAAGTAATATTATTTTCTTATATTTAATACTAGTTGACTAGTCCAATAAAGAAGCGTTTGAATTCTTCACTCGCCTATCAGCTTAATTCTTTTTTTAATAGATTCGTTTCGATCTATATTTTTTTTATCTCTCATTGAAGAATCCCAAAAGGGTGGCGAAGGAGTAGAAAAAAATTAAAACCACCCCAAAAATGACATTTTTTGCCAATATCTCGGAAATGGCAAAGAATACGAAAAAAAAGTTTCAAACAAAAATTGAAAATATCAAAATTATTCACAAAATTGTTCGGATCCATTTTTTAAGTATTTGTAAAATTAACCGAGATATTAACAGTTTGAAATTTTGGTATGCAGCTCAGCCGCGGGGAAAATCCCAAAATCTTCAACAAAAATCGTATAAAAATGAAAAATTTACATTTTTTAACATTTTTTTTCTAGAAATATCTACAAAATACGGCAAAAAATTTCTGAAAGACCAATTTTTTTTCGTAGACTCATTAGAAAGTTATTAATAACTGATTGTTTAAACTTATTATTTTACTATTCAAATTATATTTTTTTTATTTGCATTCCTTGAGTTATGCAGGGAATGTAAATATTGAGAAAAAAAATTAAGATACAATTTGAATAGTAAAATAATAAGTTTGAACAATTAATTCATTCATAACTTTTGGATGAGTATACGAAGAAAAATCGGTCTTTCAGAAATTATTCACCGTATTCTGTAGATATGTTCAAAAAAAAAAGTGAAAAAATATGCATTTTTCATATTTATACGATTTTTTGAAGGCTTCCGGATTTTCACCTGAGCTGCATAGAAAAATTTTCAACTGTTAATATCTCGGTTAATTTTGCAAATACGTAAGAAAAGTATCAGAACAACTTTGTGGATAATTTTGATGTTTTCAACTTTTGTTTGAAACTTTTTTTCGTATCATTTGCCATTTCCGAGATATTGGCAAAAACGTCATTTTTGGAGTGGTTTTGATTTTTTTCTACCCCTTCGCCACCTTTTTGGGATTTTTCAATTAGAGATAATAAAAATATTGATCAAAACCAATTTATTTTTTTAAAAATTAAGCTGGTAGGCGAATAAAGAATTCAAACTTTTCTTATACATTGAATGTATATTATAACTCGTAAAAAGAATATTCTCAAAATAAACTTTGAAGATGATTGTTTTTTTTTTTTTTTGAAATTCGGAAAGAAAACTTTTGTGAAATATCAATTTTCTCAAATTTTCGATTTTTTTTTCATTTTTGAAATTTTGTTTCTATGTCATGAATTGTAAAATTTGTTCTGTCAAAATTTCAAATTTGGACTGCAAAATTCTCAGTCATCATATCTATCTTAGTGTTGATTTTCTTCTTCTACCAATCAATTATTCTAGGAAAATTGAAGTTAATGAAAACGATCGAAGCAAACATTGAGGGAATAATCAGTAACAAGACAATTGATTGATGCGGTAATAACGAATTCGGGCAAAAACAATGTAAGACCAATGTCAAAGCTATCGGACTTACGCCTTTTGCACTCTGTTTTGAATAAGGCGGAAGCTGGAGGGATCAATTTCTTATCATTTGTTTCATGAAAAAATCTCGAAAGCTAAGCGAGATAGAACGATTTGGTTGTAATAAAACGATTTGTTGAAACCTTTTTTTGTAGCTCTGGAGATTCTCTACAAAAAAACAGCGAAATCGCTTTATCTCGCTTATTTTCGGAGATAGTCAGGAATCAGAAAAAAAAAATAAATAGATAAATCAAAACAAGCCCATTTTTTCATCTGTTTTTCCAATATTCTCAGACGGAAACTGAGCGAGATGGTGCAATTTTACCTGAATGATTTTTTATAGCTCTCTAAATTATGTACCGAAAAGAATCAGGGAAAATGTTTCTATCTCGCTCATTTTTCCAGATATTGGCCAAAAATGAGGAATGAAGAAATTACATTGATAAATCGAAGGGAGGCACGTATCAGAAAAATGTATAGAATGTAACTGACAAGTAATTTCTACATCAGTGCAGAAAGTTCTATCTTTAATGATTCACATTTGATTAATTCCTTTAAACAATAATTTTCTCTCCAAAAATAGATCTAGTAGACATTGTACAAGGGAATAGTGGACATTGTGAATAGTAGACATTGTGAATAGGTAATCTACGACGGCGTTAATGAACTTGACATAAATTAGGATTTCAATTTATTCAATAACCCTTTTCTAATAATATTACTTTTTTAACGGAGCCAGTCACAAATGATTTCTACGTTGAACGCATTTCTAACGTAATTTCAACGTAGAATTATTCTGAGATCGCGAAATTTCAAATCGCGGGACTGCTAAGTCGAAATACGTTCAAAACGTTGAAATACGGTGGACAACGTTGAAAAAGTCGCGGCAAAACTCAACATCAAAAGAATTTACGTCGAAACCTTGATATACGTTAGGGAACGTTGGAGAAATTTCGACTCGGGTTGTACGGCCGTACAGACAGACGTACACACATACATGTCTACTTTTTCTCGTAATGATTTCTCAGCGTTTTGGATCATTTTGAGTCGTTTTCAATGGAAATTGGCATTTAGAAAAAAATTGCAGGAACAGAGCTTCCATTCGGAAGCAAAAAGGAGACAAAACTTGGGTAACTTGGTTTGCTCTGGGAACGAGAAGGAAAATAAAAACTAAGTAAAGATGATATTGCTATAGTTTTTTGCTTCAAAAATTTCAAATGTTGCATTAATACGTTAAAAGGGAAAAATTCTATTCATAATAAAATTGTAAAAAATTTAAAGAAATTTGAAAGAAAAAAACTGGAATTTTCTTGGTACTAGGGCTAGTTGGACTGGTTATTTCCAGAGTTTGAATTTGGAGTGTAGTCAGTATGATTATTTTCTACAAAATAAGTCAATTTTCATCAAAAACGAGTCAAAATGATCCAAAACGTCGGAAAATCATAAAGAGAAAAAAAGTAGACATAAAAATATCTGGTAATAAAATAGCCTATTCATGCAATATGCAATATGATTGAAATTTTTTTTTGAGAGAGATAATAGGAAAAATTCAGAAAAAACCATTTGGAAGCATTCTGCGAAATCATTAGCAGAAATTGAAAGGAAGACATAACGATTTAACGGATAACGTAGAAAGAATAGCGTCTAACGCAGAGACAAACGCCTGTTTGTTTTTATTTGTAAAAGAATTACTGAATAGGAGGAAGAAAATTTTCCAAAAGGATTTTTCCAGAGGGGTTTACTATCGATCTTTATATTTATTCTATTCTATATTTGTTCGTCATTTTTCTAAATTTTTTTATCCATTCCAGGAATCAATAATTAGAAGGAGAAATAATTGAAAAAAATTAATTATCACGTGATTTTAGAATTATTAATTTGTGAAGTAAAATATCATCAAAAGTGATCCGAAGTAACAATTAATAAAAAGAGAAAAACGGTTGCAAAAAATAATTGCACGATATTAAGGTGAACATGGACTGTAAATTCATCCAGCAAAATTTGGGAGAGCAAATCTCTCATCGCTCATCTCTAACACGCCTATTGACGAATTAAATTCCAACTCTAAATTCAAATGAAATCTTTTACATTATCCAAAATTGTCAGTCAAGTTTTGTTCCTACTTTTGTTACTGCGACTAACGTTAGTCGAGTTTTGTTACTACTTTTGTTCTTGCGACTAACGTTAGTCGAATTTTGTTCCTACTTTTGATATTGGGACTAACCTTAGTCGAGTTTCGTTACTACTTTTGTTACAGCGACTAACGTTAGTCGAGTTTCGTTACTACTTTTGATATTGGGACTAACGTTAGTCGAGTTTTGTTACTACTTTTGTTACTGCGACTAACGTTAGTCGAGTTTCGTTACTACTTTTGTTACTGCGACTAACGGTAGTCGAGTTTTGTTCCTACTTTTGTTACTACGACTAACGTTAATCGAGTTTTGTTTCTACTTTTGTTACCGGGACTAACGTTAGTCGAGTTTTGTTTCCACTTTAGTTTCGGTACTAAAATGTTTCCGAGTAACGAAACGCAAAAAACCAAGTTTCGTTTCGTTACCGAGTTTTGTTACCAGTCCCTGGGTCATAGAAGTAATTGTCCATGAGATTGATTCTTTTCCATGTTATTAGGAATTCATTAGAAATAATAATAATGGTCTGGCCTTAAATAAGTAGCTTGCTGAATTGAAATTCCCTAGGAATTATTAAATTCTATGAATAATTTGTTTAATTATTTTGAAATTAATGAATTCTATAGATGAAAAATTTATCTAATAAATATCTGAACTTTTTCTTATATCTGGATTTATTCTGTGGTAATACAGATAATTGTATCGATGATGAGTTTCGTAAAATCCTAATTTATCGATATCTTGAAGAGGACATTGGATGTCACTCAACTATTGAAGTAATTGAGAAGGAAGAGGGGGAAGAGATGAGCTCGCGAATTGTAAGGGCTCGCTCTTCTGCTGTCACCGGTCGACCGAGGTAGACGTAATTTTTAAGTTTAATTATTTGAAGACTCACGATTTATATTTATATATATTAATTTATAACTGTATCAATGTAAATTTTATTATTTTTGCATTCTTTTCTTCATATTTTTTTTTTTTTTTAAATTAATTCAATGGAAACATTTATTGATATTTTATCCGTTCAATTTTTGAAAACAATAATTTTATTCATTATCGTTTATTTAATTTCTATTTATCTGAATAAAATTGAATTCAGCTTTAATGTCATATTTAAAATATATATCTGATTAAATAAAGAACGGATAATTGGAGAATATTTGTGTTCTTATAAATAATTTAATGAATATTCTAAATTTATTCTGAAATAATAAATTTCATTACAATTCTTTCAATAAACCTGTGTCTTATTCCTGCGGATTCGGGATAAATTATCAATTTTCCCGAAGCCCAAGTTTTCTTTTTCCAACAAGCCCCGCCCCCTTTTTCCCGAGATCTTCATCAGGACCCAGACATTTGGGTCCAGCTCATTAGTAGACAGTACACGTGTGTACTGGCGCCAGTGGGAAGGTGAAGGGGGTAAACCTTGTCTCTCCAGAATGTAAACTTACTACTAGCCCCTGCTTGTTTCAGATTATAAATAAATGAGAAATGTAATTTTTGTGAAAATAGAATTAATATAAAAAAAACTACTCATCGTACCATTTTAATTATTTCAAATGAAATTATGACTGGCAATTGTTATGTAGTCCGTATATATTATATACAGTTATTTTGAATTATTATTTATGAAAAAAAAAGTTGGAAGAAATAAATAATCCCCTTTTTTCGGTATTTCATTTTTATTTATTCTTACTATAAAATATATCATAATATAATGTTCTTTAGCTGATGGCAAAAAACAAATAATTGTAATTTTTCTTTTTTTTTTATTTATTAATTCAATAAAAATTGAATGAATCAATTAATTTCATTTGATTTTATTTATATCCATTCACCTGAATTTAATGAATTTTGAGTTATTTTTATTTATTAATTATAATTATTTTTTAATGGATAAATGTAAATTTAAAGCGAAGAGAAATAGTATATTACGCATCAAGGGAGTAAAGAAGTCAACATGGCCAAAAATTTGCCTCCCGAGCGAAGCGAGGGTGCAAAATTTTTGGCCGCGTTGACTTTTTTTCATCCATGGTGCGTACGATATTTTTCTGTCCGAGGGAGTAGAGTACGACGTTTCTAACCGAGCGCAGCGAGGTTAGAAACGTCGTACTTTACTCCCTGAGGGCAGAAAAATAATTTTTCCGCTACGTTATTTCTTTGCGGTGATTTGAAAAAGCTGCACATGGCGCGCACGTGACCGGATCCCGGCGCCATTAGACGATCAGCTGATCGTTTGGCGAAAATTAAATAACAAAAATTTAAAAAATTAATTGTGAATGAACGGTGTATTATTTCGCATGCATTCCCAGCTTCGCATTGAAGGTAATTGTTAAATCTATAAGTAGATATTCTTTCCCCCCTAAAAACAGCAGAAATTTTCGGTAATCATTAATTAATGTAGATTTCCAATTGTTTACGTTCGTTTTTAATTAATTATAATTTTCCCGATCCACCTGCAGCTTAAACATTTTGATATGATAATCAGGGAATTTTTCCCTACACATTGATATATTTTTCATCCCCTGCAAGCCAACTTGATATAACACGTATAAACAAATCTAACATTACTGCACTATAAAGACGATGGAATGCCTCTGTTAACGCCAGATGGAATGCACATGGGTTATCAAGAACAGATTTGAGGATCAAAAGCTGATCGTCATAGTTCAATTAGTGTATCAAAAGGCATTCTGGGTCAATAGGGAAATCAATTCAGGGACTGATCAAAGAACACCGTAATAATTCGCAGATATTTTCCAGTTCACTTTTATTTTTTTAAGGTTGTTCAATCAATCCGGTACTATCGAAACAATAAACTGCACTTTTCATTTTGTATTTAACAAGTTTTATGAATGAGATACTTTTTTATTTTTAATTCGATAGTCATACCATTGCATACACACCCCGTCAAATTAAAGAGCAACAGGTGTCCTTGGGGCCTATCATTCAAAGTGGTCAGCTGATAAACTGGGCAACATCGCGATATGACACCCCTTTACGACGATACAAGCTATCTTTCTTCCATCCTCTCCTTTTGTTTTCTTCATTTTGCTTCCTCTGCTAATATCCAAATGCCGGTTTTTCCTGTCTAACCGAACGAAACGTGACGTTCAGATTATTAGATTATTTTTATTTTCTGTTCTTCCATTATGGACTCCTCTGTTTTCAATTTATCACTCCAATATCTATTTGATGGAGTGATTGAAATCAAGTACAGTCGACTTTTTGTATAAGAGAATTTTCGGTAAAGGGGGAGTAGAGCTCTGCCAGCTGAAAAATAGTGTAATTAACGTAATTTTTGGTATTTTTTGCTGATTGTTGATTTGTTGGGTTGGTTCAGCTGTCGCATTTACCCTCTTCTTGAAAAGTTGCGAGTACTTAGTTATTTGGTGGTTGAAATTTTACATCTTCTCTGGTACCTCATTCTAACGCTCAAAATGAGGTATGACGAGGTTTGTCGACTTGCGGATAGCAAAATTGACTCCATCACGTTCTTGAGAGCACACAATGTCATTAGGTCTCATGTTTTATGCGACCAATTGTGAGAACATGATGATTATGAATAAGGAATTAACAGCCTTTGTGTGTAATGGCTCTACATATGAACGCGACAAACACCGTCGTAGAGTTAGGGTAAGATGCTTTACATACCTGAGTATCTATGATCAGTCGTGGTTTTCTGGAAGACGAGCGAGTATCGGAAGCATCCTAAAGGTCATCAATTTATATTTGAACATTGACAAGATAACCCAAAGGCAGATATGTTATGAGACACAATTGTCAATAAAAACTGTCAGGTTTTCGGTTACCAAAATTAACGAGAGACTTCTTTTATGGACTAGTGAAGTAAATAATGAACGAATGGAAGGTGTGGGACAAGTAATAGAGGTTGATGAGACGAAGTTAGGCGGAAAAAAGTTGGCTAGAGGTAGACCGGTCAAGGGTGGACAGTGGGTGTTTGGCTGTATCGAGAAGGAGACTGGACGAATGATCATCGTACCAGTCGCCAATCGTGAGGCTAATACTCTCATTGGACTCATCCGTAGATTCATCAGACCGGGTTCAATAATCCAGTCAGACTGTTGGCCTGGGTACCAGAGGTTATCCGAGCATGGCTACTACCATGTGAGGGTAAACCATAAGGTACACCATGTCAACCCAAGAAATGGCGCTAATACACAGACCATTGACAGGAGTTGGAGAGAGCTGAAGGCCAATATTCCCAAATACGGGATGAAACCGGTGAGGTACTTGAGAAGAGTGAGTAGATTCCTCTTCGGGAGAGCCTACCCGGTTCCTGAACGTATGAACGCGTTTCTTCGGCTTATCAGCATCTATGAAGATCCTGAGTAACTACTTGTATCCAATTCATTTGGTCCTTTCAGTCTTGATTCTTGAAATTCTACTATTAGTTGATGCATAGATATTGACGTCCACCACCTGCTTCACAACATACCTATCAGCACATATGTATGCTATAGGTGTGAAGTTTGTGGTGGTAATGTTATAAACGTAAAGTTTAAATTGAAATTTATTAATGCTCAATGGAGGTGAGCGGAGTTGTCATGTCTGTGCAATGTTCATCTGCAATTACCCAGTTGTTTAGGTGTTTGGTGCGGAGGTCATCTCTTCGGGACCGTCGCACTACCACGTCCTCGTCGTGGTCCTGGGTACAGCTAAGAGTAGTGCATTTCCTGGTTTCGTTTTCTGGTGTCAAAAAGAGTTGTATAGAGGTTGTCCAAAGGTTGTCGCATGCTTACAAACGTTCAGAAGCGGAGCTAGGATCTTTATTAATTTTATTATAGTCGGCAGAGTGAAACTACCCATTTACCGAATTTTCTATGATGAAAAACTTCGGCGTTGGAGCATATGGGATTATCGCCACTTTCACCGTCACTTCCAACTTTTTATATAAGAGAAGTATATTATCCCTCTAACGCTGAAGTCGGACTAACTCGTACCCGCGGCGCTAGAGTAGGGATAGCCAATCGCGTGCGCTCTCAGTCCCCACTACCTCAGTTTACGAGACTCAGGCTCGGTCATTATCGTGCTACAAGTCCGGCTTAGTAGCGTTGTGGCTAAGTGGTCATAGTTCACACGCCGTAGGCCCGGGTTCGATTCCCGGCTCCGGACAAGTTTCTCGGGAGTGTTTATAAAAGTTGAGCACTGACCACAAAAAGACCAAAAATCCTACAAAAATTATCTACACCTACACAAAAATGAAAAGTCTCTCACCAAGGGATAACGGCCGGATGACAGTATAGTCAGATGCCATTAACACAAAGCAAGCATTATCGTGCTATACACGTCTAATGGGTTCCCTCAGTGCCCCTTCTTAGTTATTTAAATGGTCTTGAATTATCTTTTTTTAGAAATTATTTCTGATGATGTTGAATGAAAAATTATAAAAAATGGAACGTAAAAACTCAAAATTATCGACTAACAATAACATACCCGATAAAATTACAAAACAAACAGTAACCCCATAGTGGGTAGGGTATTGCTCGCCAGAGTTCAAGGATACACACTAACGCAGATAGAATAGAATTTCGTAACTAATCAATTATAATCTACAATGGAATGAAGAACATTAGAATCCTCAATAAGTTTTCCTTTATAGCAATATATAAATTGAAGATAGTCTTAGTACTTTCATAAAGATAATAGTACTCTTATCATCAAATACAACCTTTCTGAATCGATTTGTTGCAATCCTTTGCTGAAATTCTTAAACCTGGAAATCGGAAATCATGCATTGAGGGGCTTTTATCATTTTTTCAATCATCGCAAAATGACAAGAGGCTAACTTCATAGGAATAATTGTCTACTTTCAGATGATGACTAGCAATGAAATGCGCGTTACGCGCGCTTGCATACACACTGGTTGGCAAAATCTATTAATCAATAATTGAATTTTGGTGATTCAAGCCATTGAACAAAATAGATTTAATGAACATGAACTCTTTTTCATTAACATTTTTTGAAGACGATCCATTGTTAAAACTACATTTCTTCTGATTTATGCATTATTGGTATCGTACTGCGATAGATTCATATTGCAATACAAACATTAATTAACTGTTACCACAAAAATAAACCATTTCCCTATACCAGTTTGTTAACGTCCACCAAAACTTTTCTCAATGTCAATTTTAGTTCCTCGAATGCTTCGATATGGCTCATACGCTCCGTCAAAAAATGAGATTCTGATCCTACAAGAAAAGAATTAATTTTTGATATTTTACTTGATTATACAATTCATTATGAATCATATGACGATGTAAATTTATCAGATCTCTTCCAAACTGATGATCTTTATCGAACTCAACAATTCTCACTTCCAGTTGGAACTCTTCATCAATCATGATGCCATAATGGTAATGGAGAGTTGACGCCACTGTAGAATTTTCAGAAAATCGATTTTTTTTACTTCAAAAACTACTTTAAACCTTCCAGGATATTGGCCAGAAAAGTTGTCATCTGGAATTCATTTTTTCTAATGACATGTTGAACTTTTCCCCAGGAATTTCTTTATATTCATAGCATGAGTCAAAAACTTCGATATTAGTGTTTTTCTCAACACATGATTTTTCAAATTGACAGGCAGCATAATTCCAATCATTCTCGGTATTTTCATTTGAATTCCCCACAGTAGCTTGAAAACAACATTTCGAATCGAAATACATAGGGGATTTTCAGGAAATTGATTTGCACATTCTTCATTAAGGGAGTACCGCCGGTACTAGACTGACCGTTCCGAAAATTCTGAAATTTGGTACACTTGTAGATTATGATAAGATAATGATCCCGTTGAATTTTTAGAGAGCTAGCGAGGTCGAGTCAAAAGATATTGACACTTGAAATTTCACGACTTTAACATTGAGCCTTATGGGAAATCGCACATTTTCTCAGATTTTACAAAACTGACCGTTCCGATTTGAATAAAAAAAAGTGCAGTGATATAAAATTATATCTAAAACATTTGAGAACCTTGAAAATACAGGTTCCGAGCGTGTGATAGCAGTAATTAGTGAATAACTATGAAAACTGTACTTTTTATATGTTCCTTCTCTCTCTTACTCACGCGGAACGCTATCTAGTGTGTAAACACTGCATGATTCAAACGAGATACTATAACCACTGACTAGGGCAGTATCGGCGGTACTACGTTAAGGGGTCTTCTTAATTTACAATTTTCAGAAAAAAAAAATTTTTAATCCGCTATTTTAGATGCAAATGAACACTATGAACAAGGAGAAGACATACTCTATCGTGCAGGTCTCGCTGATTGAGCACCGGTAATTTTTTCCCGATTTTTCACTTGAAAAAACTTTAAACACGTTTCCTTCCGAAATAACGTTCCTCGGCGTCATGTTGATGAAAGCTTCGAAACTAGTTAACCGATCCTTATGAAATTTCAAGCACATATCCTTTACAACTATAGTTGCAGCGCATATCAGGGATTTTTTCAAATTTTGATATACGAGAGCATCGGCGTGTGCTGCGCACGTGCCTCTTCATCCGTATAAATGACACCAGATTTCACGTCGGTTTCGCCTTTAAGCTCTTACGCAGTTTCGAGATATCGATATAATTTCGATTCGATATCTTTTCCTTTTCATAGTAGGACTAGCAAATAAAAGCGCGCTACGCGCGCCTGCATTATGTTTTCCTGCAAAAGAATAGCAATTATAGGCGCGCTGCGCGCACCTGCGGGAACTTTTCTTGCAAAGACAACTTCCGATCGTCATTTGTTCAAATATTCGATTAATCGATGCGATATCTCACATAGCATTCGATAGTTCCGTTACACTAGTTTTAGTATTTAGGGACTAGCCATTGAAAGAGCGCCTGCGTGAATTTTTCTTTGCAAAAACAGCTTCCGATTGTCACTTGTTCAAATATTCGATTAATCGATGCGATATCTCGCATTAAATTCGAGCAGCTTTCGATAGTTCCGTAATTTAATATAAGGGGATACATTTTTTTTTTCCAAAAAATGTTCACTATTCCATTATTTTCACCTATATCTCTGAGATTTCATCAACAGTGCAGATCTGTAATTTTTTTAGGAAATTTTTTCAACTATCGTGTTCGTATATCAATAGTGACTTGAATAAATAACTATCTTCATTTAAGATCCCTTAATAAAAGATTTCCATTCAAATGCTCACCAATCACACAAAAAATAATATTTATATCACTCATGTGGGTAAAATGGCGCTTTACCTCGCTCTTTAGAGGTTGGCAAGCGCTGTTTTATCCACTGAAACGTCTTACCGACCGCCTTCGACGAATGAGACTTTTGATGTGGATAAAGACCATTACCCACGCTGAAGTGTGCGATAATCCACAAAAAAAAAAAAATATTATATGAATATATTCTGGACTTGGGTTTAATCCGGGTTGAACCTAGGGTCAACTAGCATCGAACCTAGGGTCAACTAGCATCGAACCTAGGGTCAGCTAGGATCGAACCTAGGGTCAACTGGGGTCAAACCTTACTCGAACTTCTCCGCTGACCTTCCTTCAGCAATTTCAAAAATATTATATGAATATGTTCTGGACTTGGGTTTAATCCGGGTTGAACCTAGGGTCAACTAGGATATAAACAATTGTATAAACAACTCGTGCGGGGCGCCGTACCCACTCGCACGTTTAAGCGCACTCGCTTCGCTCGTGCGCGCAAACCGTGCTCGTGGGTAATACGGCGCTTCCCGCACTCGTTGCCTAATATACTATTACTTGATTATGTGCCCGAATCGGCCTTCAGCGAGCGCTTCGCGCACATGAAAACCGCATTTCCACACAAAACCGAGTGAAACTATGAACATTATACGTCGGGGAGGGCATCTTTGACGATTGTGATTACATTGCTCGGCTTCGCCTCGTAATGTGAACCTCATAATCGTCCAAATAGCCCTTCCACGACTTGTAACGTAATATACTATTTCGAAATCTCCTACGTATTTCTGTAGCTATGTGCATCTAGACTGTGGACCCTCAAATATCATTATTTTATTGCATCTTTCTCCACAAAGAAAAATATCCAAAAAACATTTTTTTTTAATCCGAAAAGCTTAAACACGATCTAAACTCGAATGAATATTTCACTATTTGTAGATACTCATACAATGAATACAAACGAGGAATTTCCCAAAATTCTAAATCCTCAAACACCTTTCACTAGGATTAGTACACCGGAGAGAGGTGTTGCTGCAACAACTCTTTTTTTCAGTTCTTGATATCTCAATTCATGAATAATATCTCAACAGGTTTGATAATTACAATGAAGACACACAATGAGGTTTCCATAGGTCAAAATTCACAATCACTTTTTACAATACAACCGGCTGATTTTTTCTTTAGTTTTTCATCTCTCAAATATCTCAAAATACTCTGAACGATCTCTTCTTCTTCATTTCTCCTTCTCTGAGAGCAGGTTATCGTGTCAGTTCTTTTCCTATGTTTGAAATTTACTTAGATTTAAAAAACAATATCACACCAGCTTCCGGTCGATCAGCGAATATCGATTATTCGATTCAATATCTGGCATTGAATTCGAGATATATTCAATAGTTTCATTGAAATCAGTTTCAGTATATGAGGACGTCAGATATATTTGAGTAGATAAGCTGTGTTGGTTCTGTATAAATTGTCTTGCCGGTTCTGGATCGTAGTCCTATAGGAGCCTAGTCCGAGTGGGTGGGTGGCGGTTTGATTCGCGGATTTAACCCGTTTGATTCACGGATTTAACCCTTTTGATTCGCGGACTTGACCCCTTTTTGATTTCAACCCTTTTATGAAATTGATATCCCTCAATGTCTGGATCGTAGTCCTGTAGAAGAGTCGAAGTGGGTGATTCACGGATTTAACCCTTTCGATTCTCGGATTTAACCCCTTTTGATTTCGCGATTTCCACCTTTTCATGTGATCGATATCCCTCAATGTCTGAATCATAGTCCTGTAGAGGACTCCAAGTGAGTGAGTCGCGGATTTAACCCTTTTGATTAGAGGATTATGAATTTCAGCTGATTTCATGCAATTGATAACCCTTCCATCGATCCATGAGCTAAGCCCGCGTGGATGAAAACAGACAAGTTTTGACTTGTCCAAACACGTTCGGACTTGTCTAATCTTCAAAGAAATGCCGCCCCCCCCCCCCTTGAAGTGTCGAATGTCACTTGAAATTCGAAACCTCATTTCCGCCCTTTTTCCCTGCCACATGTTCGAGAGACATTTTCTAGACACACTTGTTCTGAAGAGTCCATTTTCGTTGAGATTTTCCAGATTCTAGTAGAAAAATTTATGAATCCTCATTTCCCTTAACTTCCCCCACCTCTGAACCTGTCTAGACAAGTTTTGACTTGTTCAAACACGTTTGGACTTGTCTGAACACGTGTTGAATTTTCGAAAATTCTTCAAAGGAATGCACATTGAAGTGTTGAATTTCACTTGACATTCAAAACCCCATTTCCGCCCTTGTTCTCCATGATACTTGTTCTTCAGGAGAGATTTCCCAGATTTCTCCACTGGAGGGGGGATGAGTATATAGAGAGCACAGTTTTTTCTTCTATCAGTTTTTCTCTAACATCCAAAAGCAAACATGGATGCATATAACACTCAGGAAGGAACTGCGGATTTGGGTATTATACCACGTTTAGATAGACGAACCGAAGATTCAACTAGCGTTCATGTGGACAATCGATTGATTGATTATCGTTTGGAATCAGCAAGGCTTGCTAGCTATGAAAATTGGCCAGCAGCATACATGGATCCAGCTAGATTAGCAGCTGCTGGACTTTTTTTCACTGGTGATGGTGATCGCGTTAAATGTTTTGAGTGTGGGGTTGAGATTTTTGAATGGGTTGAAGGAGATAATCCAATGTCCGATCATCAACGATGAAAGCCACTCTGTAAATTCGTGCGTAGAATACCATGTGATAATGTACCAATTGGCGCTGATCTTGATACTGTGCCAATACCAAGGAGTAGAGATGTCTATGGACATTATGGGCAGCATTTCCGATTCGTTTCAGCCAAACTTAAGAATGCAACGTATCCAGAATGCACTAGCGCCGAATCAAGTTTGGAAACAAATCATAATCAGACTGAGAGTAACGATAGGATTATGTGTAAAATTTGTTGCAACGGAGAATTGGGAATTGTGTTTTTACCTTGTCGGCACATGGTGACATGTGCTAAATGTGCAATTGGTATGGTAACTTGTGCAGTGTGCCGAGAAAAAGTTATGATGACGATTCATGCTATAATATCTTAGTACTGCAAATCTTCTTATAAGTTGATGATAATTAATGGGTAAAGACTTTTTCCCAGACACTGTTTCATAGCTCAAACTTGCATCAAATGGTGTGCAGGATTTGACACTTGAAATCCTTGCACATCTGCTCTTTTTCCGTTCAAGTGTTCGATGTGACATTTTCCCCCTTCCATGGGGGCCTGCTTCAAGGGCCTGTTGGAGAGTGGGGGTATTTCTAAAGAAATGGAGGGGGAACGAGTATGAAGAGAGCTCAGTTTTCGGTAGTCTCATCAGTCTCTGAAATTGTACCATGAGACACTACTCTCTACGAAAAGCTAACTTGAAAAAACGTCGGTATATTTTACAACAAAGCCTCCAAGAATCTAAAAAGGATATCCAACTGAGGATTGAAATACTACAACAAAACATACAAGAAGCGGAAAAGGACATTCAACTAAGAATTGAAATACATCAACTCTGCTCAAAACTAGAAAAGCTCTCAATTGAAGATGGACCTCACCAAAATTAACTCCGCAGCCGAGTTCCGTGATAAATATCTGCTCTGTGTGAAAATTGCAGATCTTGATAAGAAAAAATCATTTACTATCATCAAGATTTACAAAGCAATAACTTGCAACGGACTAGCAGTCATGGTGGAGCTTGATAATGCTCAAGCTGCTTTCTTACCCAAGAAATCAACGACATTCTTTCTGGAGAATCCGGATCAGTTAGAGACCATGCAGGATGCTATTGCTGCTGGGAAACATCCCATTAAAATGCGATCCATTGGAACGAGATTCAATCAGGTGGAGTTCTCTCAGGAAAAATGGGAGGGATGTGCCCATTCAATAAGTGAATAAGTGAAAAACAGCAATTTATGTGGAAAAAATTTTTATTTTATGAATGTAATACATATTGAAACATGGAAAGAAAATTAATTTTATAAATGTAAGACGCACAAAATGAATCAATAGTTTTTCATTGAGATTATTTTTTTTTATTTAAACATTACACAATTCGCAATCCTTAATCATAGGTGGTACACCATCAACTACACCTCCACCCCAATTATTGTGATGTACGAGGCACTGTTTGCAGCCAAAAATTTCTCGATCCACTTTCATTTCGTCAGTTAATTTTTCCCAAGCTTCGTGTACATGAAATGCAGCAAATGTACTTATAAACGTCTTAGGTAAAAGTGCAATGTCCTTAACATCCATGAGAGCTAAATTTTTCAGCTCAAAGTATATGCGTATAGATCTATCCATAGAACGTATAATTTTTTTTGACATCCAGCTTTTTAGTAGTAAAACGTTCTTAGCAGCACACGTTTTATTCTTGATATTACAATGGAAGGGGCAATTATAAGATGGTAAGTCTTGGAATTTAGCAATTGATGGGCAATCATCAAAGAATTCATCCAAGTCTATGATGAAAGGTAGAGAATCATCGGTGAAGAACTTCCTCAACCATTCCTTCTTCTCGCGACCTTTCACATAAATTCTGTCAGCATTTTTCATTTCTTCCTGACACATACTTTGCACTTGATCATATGGAATATTGCCATAATTCCATGGCATTCCATGATAATTTCTCTCTAGCCATCTATTTGCACTTCGATATTTCACTGGTATTTCATTGAAATCGCATGGAGGCTGGAGAAACATTATAATAGCTCGTTCCACTGATTTTTCCAAACTTATCAAAGCCAATTCTTTCACGATAAATTCATTCAAGGCTCCTTGGAATCCTTGCACATCCACCAAGAGCTCCATGACGACTGATGCTTGTCTAGATGAGAATTTTCTTAAGTGGCCCCCCACCATTTAAACTAATTTCTTCACCCCACCACTGATGGGATGATATTCTACTATGCGATCGTGCAAAATGAGACAATATGCTGTAGTCTCGGCTGGAAAACTTTCTCTAGCTTCAAATTCCAAGCGAACATCGAGTGGACCAAACTTCAACACCTCATTTTGTCTAGAGCAATCTATGACAATCAGCGGTGCATAAGACAAAAACATGCTCTTTGTTAGCAGTGGATTTGCAGACTGCTCGTAATATGATGATTGGAAATTTGCACACATGTCATACAGGATCGCATAATGCTTCTTGTCTATGTCAATATTCATATTCCCAGAGGGATAGCATTGTGAATTCGAGAATAGTTTCACATCAGCAATGTTGCAGTGATCAAAATGGCTAGTATTCTTCTTTTTCTCGTTCTTTCGATTAGTTTGGAAACCTAGGATAATATATCGAGGTTTTTCCAATTGAGTAGCTGTTTTCACTGTCCACACATGTTCCGTTGTCTGTGAAAGCATGGGATATTCATATAATTCCCATGATCAGAAACTCATTGAAATAGCAGGATCTTTCTGAAGAAACTTGAGTAAATCAATTTTCTTTTTATCAGATAATGTCACGTAGGGTATCAGCCATTCAATCTTACTCAGAGAAACTTTAATCACCTCATCAGCGGTTTGAACTGTAGCATTTTTATCATTCCGAGATCATATCAATATTAATTCATGCTTTACATTAACGATAATTTTTCGGTAATCTTCAGCAAATCCTAGTAGCATACTCAGTGGTATGGATACATCAAAGTTCCCAGCAGCATCAATTAAACTTGTAGCTCCAGGAATATCTATCCATCCCGCATTTTCCAGCATTTGAGATTGATTAGGATTTAATGATACGAGGTTTTTCATCAAAGTAGTTATTCCAGCATTTTTCACTTTATCTACTTCAATCGCGTTAATTTCATAACGTATTTCTTCAAACAGATGACAAAATGCATTGTTAACAAATTTGGTTGTTGCAGAAACAGCAATATTATCATTCTTGGTCAGTTTTCCAGTTAAATGCAGATGACTTTTGTGTGGTAGAATACAGAGGTCCTGATTCTGAACTGTGATTCGTATTTCATCACTGTTATCATATGTTGAAGATGCATGGGGATGATGAGCATGTATCTCATAATGAGAAATAGACTCATCAAATGCCACTGGAGGTACAACTGGAAAAAATTCGTGTATTGTGTGCACTTTTTCACCATTGATATATGCTCCAGTCGTGATATTACATTCGACACGTAAGGCGTTCACTTTAAGAATGGCTACAGGCTGATCTGATTCATGCATTATGTCAGCTTTCAGAAGTCTTGGTGTAAACCCCAATAAGCGACCTATCGAATCACTAGGTCGAAAATCAATATCTTTGGCACATTTAATCTGACTGCGCAAAGTATTATTATTGCTTGTAATTTTTATCGTGATATTTTTTTCAACCAGTCGCTTCTCAATATAGTCTAAAATATCTTTTATTTCATAACTACCTGTTGGAATCTCTACCAACGTTTCTGCAGAGTGAAGTTCATTGCTGTCAGCAATCTCATTTGATTCCACTGCAATGTGGAATTTATTATTCCGGAAGTCAATGTTGGGAATTGAGTTGAATGTTAGAAATTCGACTAATCCAAGAGCATATTTTTTCCCGGGATCCAGTTCGATTGGTGGGAAGTATTATGCCTCCAATTCAGATGAAACCCCTGACAACGTCAACGTAAATGAGTCGATCATGATGACTGATGATGAACTGAAGAGGATTCATATTTTCTCCTCTTTATATAAAACCCCTCGTGAGAAATTCCAAGCATAAATGTCCACAATTGTATGTGTTCCAGTCTTGATACCGCTCGTAATTATATTTTATGCTACCAACTCCAAGGTAATTGTGGAGATCTTTGGGAGGCTGTAAATTCCCAAAGCTGTCAAAAGAATGACATTGCCCCCTATTTTTTTATATGCAACCCAATGAGTACCAGGTCCATTTTTATCATCCAAGTTGATGATTGCCGATTCATTCTTCATGGGTCCATTGATGGGTAAGTTATTGCGCATGAATACTCCACGAAAATGGGGAATTTTCATGATTTCAGCATATTTCATCAAATCTCCATCGGTTAAAGCCTTGCGTAGTAGCATTTCTAAAAGTTTTTTGGTTTCAAGTACAGACCCATGCCCTTCTTATAAGGTTTCATAAAGAGACCTTTGCCGAGAGCTATCGCCTCCATGGTTTCATTATGTCTCTTATTTTCACCAAGCTGTCGCTTAGCAGCACTGGCATCATTCACAGCCTTAGCTATACCAGCTGCACCACCAGCCAAAGCTCCAGCTGCACTTAGACCAGCAAACAATGGCACTAGAAATGGTAATATCCCACCAATTTTAGCTGGAACAAGAAGAACCCTTGGAATCAGTATTTGTTGTTTCCCTCCATTCAGCTTAACGGCTGCTCGAGTGCCGTTCAGTGCAGATTGGATTGCATCACGTGAACCTGAATGGAGCTTCATTGCATCCTTGGCAGCTTTGACTACTTTCCGCAGAGTAATCTTCTTCATTCCCTTCTTTGATTTTTTCCGTTTGGGTTTCATCCCCATTCCAAATTTTGATTTAGCCTTCATTAAACCTGTAACAAGGAGGGCAGCAGCTTTTTCACCAGCACTAGAGTCTGAAGCATAAACTCTTCTCCAGGCACGATCAGCTAATACTTTATCTGCCGCGTTTTGAGTCCCAATATTCTCACGATTCTTGGAGTACGCTATATCGTGCTCCTTGCATGCAGAGTCAAGTGGATTAATTCCAGGATCACCACGTGCTAAGCGTTTAGCCAATTTTGTGCCTGGTCCACAGTACTGATATCCTGGAAGATGCAATCCAAATGGGAGTTTATTAATTAAACCGTTCACTACCCCCTTTTCAGAGTGCGCAGATGATCCGTGCACGAGCATGTCCAACAAGATACTGGGAATAAATCTACAAAACAATTCATTTATAGAATTTTCATTCAGTCTCCATCAAGATGGATGTCCATGCACATGCGCTACCAGTCACCAATTTTGATTCAATTACTCTGACGCTGTCAAATGTGAAACGTCATGGCGCATTTTTACCAAACACTATCCGAGCCGTTTTCTGTGGACCTTCAAATTGTGGAAAAACTAATGCTTTTTTGAGTTTGATCACTCACCCCAATGGGTTGAGATTTGAGAATATTTATGTTTATTCAAAGTCATTAAATCGACCAAAATATCAATTTTTGAAACATGTTTTAGAATCAATTGAAGAGATGAATTATTTTCCTTTTTCTGATAATGATCAAGTCGTGTCAATCGATGAAGCTCAAGAAAATTCTCTTCTCATCTTTGACGATGTTGCATGCGAGGAACAAAATAATATCAAAGCATATTTTTGTATGGGAAGACATGAAAATGTAGATTGTTTCTATCTTTGCCAATCCTATGCTTGAATCCCCAAACATTTAGTACGAGATAATTTGAACTTTTTAGTTCTATTCAAACAGGATACGATGAATTTGAAACACATTTACAATGATCATGTCAATACTGACATGACTTTTGAAACATTTAAAGAATCATGTCTAGCATGCTGGAAAGACAATTATACATTTGTGGTTATAGACAAAGATAGTGATATTGATAAAGGGCGTTATAGAGAGAATTTCAATTGTTTTATAAAGATACATAAGTGATTGAGGTAGACAGTAGTGAATGAGACTTGGACAAGTCAATATGCCTCGAAGCAAAGATGATTTTGCCAAGCAGCAAAATATTTTACAACAAATTTCTGTGGCGAGGAGTGCCATTCGGAAAAAACATAGGATAATGAAGTCAGGGAAAGAGACTGCTGAAGAAATGATGAATGAAGTTTTCAAACCAGTCATTACACCTTTAAAGCAACTGGCAAATGAGAAAAAATTGAATCAATCTTTTGATGATTTCACATTTAAACCCGGGAAAGAATTCGTGTCATTTAAAAGTAATTCTTTGAATGATTCAACATTCAATGATGATTTTACATTCAATGATGATTCTATATTCAATGATGATTCTACATTCAATGATGATTCTACATTCAATGATGATTCTACATTCAATGATGATTCTACATTCAATGATGATTCTACATTCAATGATGATTCTACATTCAATGATGATTCTACATTCAAGGATGATTCAACACTCGATAATGCTGTCACTTCTACTCCTGCTAAAATGTCATCACATGAAAAAATGGATGACGAAGATTATGCATCTGCCAATGAGACTCTGGCTGCGAGTCACTCATTGGACTTTTCAGCAGAAAACAGTTTAATTGGAAAATATCTCACCTTAATTAATACACCAGAATGGGATGAATCTTATGGAGTCCGACGCTTGAAGAAGAAGTATATGATTGGAAATTCACCCATATTTTTTCAATCAGATAAGATCTTAGTGCAAACCCGCAATAGATCCATTAAATATGCTGCTACCGAAGGCTTACTGCAGCTCTCAATTTCGAAGAATCCTAGTGAGGAATCAATAAGTGAGCAGGATGTGGAAGCATATAGAAATATTAGTCTATCTACAAATGCTCATAGAAAACGTCATGAAGCAAATAGTGCTATTCGTAATAGGGAAAGCTCTAAATTTAAAAATTATATCTCAAAATTTAAAATTAAAAAAAGAAAAGGAATTTTCATGAAAGCAAAAAAGAATAGTATTGTGCCTTCGACTACTCGTAGCATCCCAAGCTGCTGGAAATACCAGTCATTCCAATGAAATCATTTCAATAGTTGGAGAGCTCCGGGAAGCTGGAATTATATATTAAGAAGAATTTCAGGGAATAAAACTAGTTTAAAAATGAGTGTTGACGTGTTTGAACGTCATTTGACGACAGATGGTCAAGCTGCTCGTGGACCACCGGGAATTGGATTTAAATTAACCAACGATGGGGAATATGATATTTCTGGAAAGAGATTGATGAATGTGAACGAGCCTCTTGATGAGCATGATGCTGTACCGCTGAAAACATTGAATGAAAAAGTTAGACTAGAAGTTGGAATAGTGGAGATGAGTGTTAATTCTCAAATAACTCAAATTTATACATTGCTCCAAGGAATTACTGATAGATTGAGTGCACTTGAGGAAAAAGTTAGTCATGGCAAAAATTGATGTAGTTAATGAGCTGCATAAACCTGTTAGGAGGAATTATCCACGTCGACGGGTTAATATCCGCGAGTTGGATGAAACATGGCAAGCTGATCTAGTTGATATGACAGCTTATGCTCATGTAAATAAGGGCCATAGGTTTTTGCTCACAGTCATTGATAATTTCTCCAAATTTGCTTGGGCTGTACCAATAAAAAGGAGAAATGCTCAAGATGTTACAGCTGCAATGAAGTCTATTCTACAGCAGGGTCGTGTTCCACAACATTTACATGTGGATGCAGGGAAAGAATTTTATAATTCAGAGTTCCAAAAAATCATGAAAAAACATGAAATAAATATGTACTCTACATTCAGCAATTTGAAATCTTCTATATGTGAACGCTTCAATCGAACATTAAAAAATAAAATGTGGAAAGAATTCAGTTTACAGGGAAGTTACAAATGGATAAATATACTTCCTCATCTCGTCAATGGGTATAATAATACACGACATCGTACAATCCGTATGAAATCAATTGATGTGACTGCCGAGAATGCTCCACGATTACGACTCTTGTATGCTAATTTTCGAGTGAATGATAAGCCTGCAAAATTTAAAGTTGGAGATAAAGTTAGGATAAGTGAAACGAAACATGTTTTCGAGAAAGGATATCCGCCGAATTGGACTACAGAAATATTCACAATAGATAGTGTTCATTACTCGAATCCTGTGACTTATAAACTCAAAGATTATCAGGATAATCCAATACAGGGTTCCTTTTATGAACCTGAATTGAGTTTAGTTAAACATGGGGATATTTACTTGGTGGAAAAAGTGTTAAAAAAGAAAGGACATCGAGCTCATGTTAAATGGCTCGGTTTTGACAAAACCCATAACAGCTGGATTAATATTGAAGATTTGTGAGAGGGTGTATCTATGAAGCAGCTAGCTCAACCTCATCAGTTCACTTGATGATTCTGCATCATGAAGATCTGGCTCCTGATTCTCCCGGTATCACTCTGTCATGCAGAGAATTATACCAATGTGGAAATACGATCCTATAGTGGATTGTATCATGAGTTTTTACGTGAAGTACCCTTCGTCTCGAGGAATTCAACCAAGTTTGACCTTTACAAACTGCACGAGTATCCTACCTCTCAACATCTGGGTCATGGGAGAAATGGATCGGCATATATTCGACCCAGAGCTGACTACCTGTTGCTTGGAGATCATCACTATACTCTAGCAAATCATAATGACCTCGTCAGATGTTCAGACATCAATTATACTTTGCTATGTTACGAGATATTTAATCCATTCCAGCCTGAATCATGAACCAATTTGTGAAGTAACTATTATTATGAAAAAATCACTAAAAAGATATGAATACTGTGATATTCGTGTCAGCTCAACATTCAAACCTTATTGGACAAAAATTCTGGGTGGGTGGTTATATTCTATGCCAAGAAAGGAGCAAGTTCATATATTATGTGGATCTGATTGGCGACAAACAATCAATATAACAGGAACTGGGATTCTCCGATTGAAACCTGAATGCCAAGCTGTAACTCCGTATGCTGCGATGAGCGGAAATCGTAGAATGACCAGCATGTCATTGGATCCAATGTGGACTTTCAAGCTGAATGTTTCAGCTTTATCACCGAATTTACTATTAATTAAGAATCTACCACGAAAATATACAAATTTGAAAAGTTTATTACGTGAATTACGAATTGAAAATTGTCATGATAGTTCGTCTATTATATATAATATACTTTCTGTTTTCTTGATTATCACAACAATATTAATCATTATCTATTTGTGTACTCTCCCAATAATTATTAAATATGAATTCAGGGAAACGGTTGTATGAAATGAAAAAGACTTTTTTCATGATAAAAATTTTTGTTTATTCTTCATAACCATAGGGTAAAGTATCTGTAGTATTCGGCATAAGTACACGTTTGTCATCATGAGGACTTAAAGCTAATTTATCTTGTCTTATTGTAAATACATCATGCTTCTTAGCTCTCATGATATATTGAAATCTTGAGATTTCTTCTTCTTCAAATAAACATTTATAAAAATCATCAAAGGTAATTTTATTCAGTATCGATTTTTTTACACCCCTTGCTCTCGACTTCACTTCAACTTCGCCTTGCTCTTCACCATGCACTTTATATGAATAAAGTTTAGCCCTCAACCCGATAAGCTCTGTCATCACTCGCCTTTTGTTCTCATCTTTCATGAGCCCCAAAACTTTTTTATTTCTCGGAGGCATTCCATAAATGTTATTTTTTGGATAGTCTGACGTGTCAAACCTGTCGATGTCTGTTTTCATTCGCTCATAGATGTTCTTTACCTTGAATTCGTAAATCAGACTGTCTGTATCCGTGTACAGCAACTTTGCATTATTCCCAAATGAGTCCTTGATGTAATTGTAGTGGTAATTATAAATATACGTTTTTGCGATATCTAAAATACTGAAACCTACGTAGATAGGTTTATTGAAGTTTATTTGAGTTCTTCTCATCTGGATGATTACCATGATATCATTAAAAATTACACTACTGTGGAAATTTGGTTTGGATATGGGGCATTCCATGCCAACTCACCCTACCAATTGCCTTTGCATCTCCGATTTGGCTGGCACTTGGGCATCTTTTTGTACCCTTCGAAAGAGGTTTCTGTGATTTTTTTCGATTTTTTTTCTCCAGCCACTTCGGAGATATGAATTTTTCAAAATTTCGGGTTTTTTTTTTTCAAATAGCCGTAACTTTATGACAAATTGTCCAAAATGGGTCTTTTTTTTTTGAAAATTCGTGTTTTTTGATGAATTTTCTGAAAATTTCATGCAAAAAATTATTCATGATCATTCTGATCGGTTTTCATTTATTTCAAAGTTAAAACATGAATTTTAAACCTGTTTGTATCCTTCGATTTTTTTACAAAAATTCTCACGAATACTACTACTAAAAACACAAATTTTAAGCCTAGTCCGGTAATGGGATATAATTTTTTTCGAAATTTAAAAACAATGAATTCCTTTTTTTTGTGTTTTTTGACAGTTAATGTATTGAAAAAAGCTCATACTTGAAAATAATTGACAGTTAAGGCCCGGATGGAGTAGGGTTATTCGAGAAAACGTAGTTTTCACTTTACGAGGTCAAAAATGGTTCAATTTTCCAAAACTCAGTTTAGCACCATTGTTCTGCATTGTCTGTATGGTGCTAGACTGAGTTTTGGAAAATTGAACTATTTTTGACCTCGTAAAGTGAAAACTACGTTTTCTCAAATAACCCTACTCCATCCGAGCCTTAAAGTAAAATTTCAAATTTTCGGAGTAAATTGTATCAATAACCTAAAAAAAATTTTATTGTCTTTCGCGCTTAAATATTTCACAAGAGTATGTTGTAATTGAACATGAAATCAATTTCATTGTGAGAGATCCATCTGTTTTTGGTACAACGCAATGATACTTTTGTGTACCTGTGATCGTTTTAGCTCGAGAATAGCGTACATTCAAACTTTCTGCTGTTTGTTCATAATCGGCAGTACTTGAATGTCATATTTCAATTTTTGGCAAGCTATTTGGTTACACGGCCCATTGATACAACTCTCGGGCATTTGAAATTTGTTTATCGAATGGCAACCGAAGACAAGCTTTAGCTGCAGCTCTCTTTAGTATACCTATTTTGCGCTGAATGGCATTTTTTCGAAAGCTACCATGGAAAAGGACCTTGCGACGGTGTAGGAGGTATACTAATAGTTCAAGCAGGCTACGCATTTTTTCTTGATGAAATGCAAAAAAAAAGGGGAGTAATGAAAAATATACCAATCGATTGATAAAGATTCCCTCATTAACATATCAAAAGATCCCACGGATATTGTTATCCGTTTAGTTGTAATTAATTAAAAACAAATGAGAATCCTGACAAAATGTACTTTCAACATTCGTATCTTTTATTAAGTAGCAAATAATCAGTAAGCGAAGACGCCATTTTGTAGTTAATTAAATTTGCTACGGAAAGTAAGCGAGAACCACTAGTCAATAATGCTTCGCTCATTCAATATTAATTTTTTAATTATTTTTTCCCTATATTTACCAAGCCATCAGCTGAGGTTTTAGCCCCGCCCCTTCGCCACGACGATCGGGTCTCGTAAAGCGCGCCGAACACCCGAAGTTCAAACATCTTTCGCTCGAATCCTTTCCGATTTTTCTCTCAATTATTACTTATTTTAAATCACTTATTAATTAAATAATAAATAAAAAAATAAATTATTAATTGAATGGGGAACACGAGTAGTTTTTTGAGCTCGAATTCTTTCCTTTTTTCCTCTCAATCATTATTTATTTTTGATCACTTATTAATCAAATAATAATAAAAAAATAAATTAAATAAGGGGTAACACCACTGTCGAAATTTCAAATAATCAATCTTTTTTTTTGGTGCTTTAAAAATTACTTTGGGCCTCCCAGAATACGGGCATGAAAAGTTATCTCCTGAAACCCTTTTTTTCTCATGAAATTTTGAATTTTCCCCAAGGCATTTTTTTATATTCATAGCCTTAGTCGAAACTTCAATCGCGTTTTTCTGGAAACCTGATTTTTCAAATTGGCACGCAGCATAACTCCAATAATTTTCATTATTTTCATCTGAATTTCCCACAGCATCTTGAGAACAAAATTTCGAACAGAAATGCGTCGGGGATTCTCAAAAAATTGATTTGCACATTTTTTATTGATGAAAATCGTTTCTAGAGTACACAGAAAAAATAGGTGTTTGTTAAAAAAAAAATAACTTAGTTCAATATATGTAGATCTAAGAATTGCGAAGGGAAAGTTTGCTGCGAAGAAATTTTCTTACCACACAAATTTATTTCTCTCCGTGTAAATTCATGAAAAATAAACATTAATAATTATTCATTCAATTCATTTGATAGATAATTTTGGATTACCCAAAAAACTACTGGTTTTCCGATTGAGTTAATAAATTATTTCTTTATTATCATTTAATTAATAAGTGATCTAAAATAAATAATAATTAAGAGGAAAAAAGGAAAGGATTCGAACGAAAGATGTTTGAACTTCGGGTGTTCGGCGCGCTTCACGTGACCCGATCATGGTGGCGAAGGGGCGGAGCTAAAAACTCAGCTGATGGCTTGGTGAATATTGGGAAAAAATAATTAAAAAATGAATATTGAATTAGCGAAGCATTATTGACCAGTGGTTCTCGCTCATTTTTCGTAGCAAATTTAATCAGCTACAAAATGGCGTCTTCGCTTACTGATTAATTGCAACTTGATAAAAGATATGAATGATCAAAGTATATTTTGTCAGAATTCTCATTTGTTTTTAATTAATTACAACTAAACGGATAACAATATCCGTGGGATCTTTTGATATGTTAATGAGGGAATTTTTATCTATCGATTGATATATTTTTCATTACTCCCCTTTTTTTTTGCAATTCATTTGCTTAAATGACTCCACTACTAAGGAGAGCTGCAGCTAGAGCTAGTCTTCAGTTGCCATTCGATGAACAAATTTCAAAGGCCCGAGAGTTGTATCAATGGGCCGTGCAACCAAATAACTTGCCAAAAATTGAAATACGATATTCAAGTACTGCCGATTATGAGAGAACAGCAGAAAGTTTGAATGTACGCTATTCTCGAGCTAAAACGATCACAGGTACACAAAAGTATCATTGCGTTGTACGAAAAACAGATGGATCTCTCACAATGAAATT
This sequence comes from Aleiodes leptofemur, assembly GCA_963942555.1. NCBI lineage: Eukaryota > Metazoa > Arthropoda > Insecta > Hymenoptera > Braconidae > Aleiodes > Aleiodes leptofemur. The sequence goes on from OZ012612.1 coordinate 8,347,719, forward strand.
GATTTCATGTTCAATTACAACATACTCTTGTGTAATATTTAAGCGCGAAAGACAATAAAATTTTTTTTAGGTTATTGATACTGTTAAAACTTGGCCCAAGTTTTGGATGCTCGAGGTCAGGAACTTGAAGATTCCCGCCAAGGCATCCATATTGCCACGTTGGCAACATCTCCGGCGGTATCACGAAGTTTCCCGAGAGGCCTCGGGAAGTAGCGAACGGTCGAAGCGTCGTGCTCACTTGGCTTTCGGCTACCTCACGAGTAACGTGCGCGAATCACCGAACGGTTCAAAATTCATACAGTTTCTTTCGGAAAATTATCGCGTTTTTTGTACATCACCAAATCCGGAAATCATCAAATATTCATTGTTAAAAATCACCAGTAAATTCACCGCTAATAAACCAAATACTTAGTGTAAATAGTTAAGGTTTTATACAATAAAAGGAACGGTAGCCAAATCGGCTTAATAAACGTGCATTTCGGACTCTTTTCACCACCTCGCTAATTTACAGGCTTCTCAAGAGGTTTTTCTCTGCACCACTCACGGACCTGGGCATCAACGTCGAAAAATTCTCCTCTCGAAAATCACCTAGTTTTTTAACAGATACTATTTACTCCGAAAATTTGAAATTTTACTTTAACTGTCAATTATTTTCATGTATGAGCTTTTTTCAATACATTAACAGTCAAAAAACACAAAAAAAAGGAATTCATTGTTTTTAAAATTCGAAAAAATTATATCCCATCATTATCCCATTACCGGACTAGGCTTAAAATTTGTGTTTTTAGTAGTAGTATTCGTGAGAATTTTCGTAAAAAAATCGAAGGATACAAACAGGTTTAAAATTCATGTTTTAACTTTGAAATGAATGAAAACCGATCAGAATGATCATGAATTATTTTTTGCATGAAATTTTCAGAAAATTCATCAAAAAACACGAATTTTCAAAAAAAAAAAGACCCATTTTGGACAATTTGTCATAAAGTTACGGCTATTTGAAAAAAAAAACTCGAAATTTTGAAAAATTCATATCTCCGAAGTGGCTGGAGAAAAAAAATCCAAAAAAATCACAGAAACCTCTTTCGAAGGGTACAAAAAGATGCCCAAGTGCCAGCCAAATCGGAGATGCAAAGGCAATTGGTAGGGTGAGTTGGCATGGAATGCCCCATATATAACTCCCAGCACCATAACGTCCTTCCCACTTGGTGATTAGTTTAATGTCCACTTGTTTACGAACATTTTCCATCGTTTCCCCAAATACTGCATTGTTCATCAATTTATAAAAAAAAATTTCAAATTCATTCCGAAAATCCTTCCTCAAGTCGGTATTGAGATTGATATAATTCTTAAGCCAGGGGCTTTGAGTGAATTTCAATATTCTATGAATTTTTGTCAATTTCATGCCCAGCTTCAAATATTGTTTGAGATTTCGATAATGAATGACATAATTCTTTTTATCATTCAGCGTTGTCAGTAATTTAGGCAATTTGGACTTATTGTTGGGGGGCACAATATGTTCTGGGCACAGAGGCAAGTTCTTGTGATGATTGTGGATGTTCTGAGGATAGTGGAGATTTACCTCCAGAATATATCCCGTTGGTGAATTGTCTGGAATGTTTTCTATGTCCAGTTCACTCCAGTTGTCCAGCCAGGTGAATTCTTTTTGAGGTAGATAATGACTCATGGCTGCTCCATACAAATTATTTACATCCAAGTACATCAAGTAGGAAATATCTTTTTCTCGTTCATAATCCTTACTCATGTATGGATTGTTGGCCTTTGCATACCGATTGGAGCATTGAGCTAATCCTCCACGAATTCCTTTTTCGATGAATAAAAGCATCTCAGGGCTCTGGAATAATTCTAGCTGGATCTCGGTGATTTTCAGCATGACATTAAATGCCAATCCTGGTGCTGTATAATAATGCAGAGGATCCAAGCTATATGCGGAGTAGCAGCTCTCTCTAAAGTTTTCGAAAATGTCTGCTAGCAATAGAACATCTGTTTTCAAATCCAGATCTGAGTATTCCCCCAAGGTCTTGATGTCAAAACTCCTCCATACACTGCAAGCATGGTGATACTCTTCATCTTCTATAGTCGCATCATTCAATTGTGAATGAAATTTTTCTTGCGAGGGAAGATTGTCTTCATTCAGTTTATCCCAAGTATCAATATACTCATAGGGAAATACTCTTTTCCGCGTAACGAGCTCAAATTGATGCTGATTAGGATCATTATCTCAGCTCATTAGCTGCGGTAATTTTCTTTTTCTCCTTTTCCAAGTATGATGATAATTCTCCGATGCTGCTGGCCATGAATCGAAACGAATCGATGAATCTGAGATGAACTTCGGTATGGGCCACGGTTTTGGTGAATGAAATATATCTTTCCTTATTCATAGGTAATAGTTTTATTTGTCCTTCAAATTGTGCTGCTAATTCCTTAATGAAGAAATGAGCATCATAGCCTGACAAATTATGGAAAATTATAGGGATGACACAGGATTCTTTATAATTCAAGTTGCATCCAGGATGTGCTGCCCCACGATATTTGCCAGTAAAGTGGCAGTGATCACGATGTTTCACTGCTTCTTCTGTGAATGGTTGTTTGCATATGTCACAATTCTTTGCTGAATGGTATTTCCCCCACTCATCTTGAGTGAGATTCATTGGTTCATTTCTGTTCAATTCAGCATCCACTACTCCTGCTAATTCATGTAGTTGTTGAATGAACCATTTAATACAATCTTCACCACGATATAGATGGAATCGTGATTTCTTGTCATCATAACTGCATTTAACGTAGAATGCCATACTGTGAGCTATATGTTCTTGCATATACTGGGTCGTTGCCTCACCTTGAGGTTCCATTTTCACCAAGAGACTCTCTGTATCCGCATATACAGCATATGGGACTCTCAATTGATGCTTGAAATTCCCGAATTTCATCCATTTAGCAGGTCCTTGAGGAAAAGTGATTCGACAATTGTTGATTGCAATGCAATCTAATCTGTGTTTTTCGTAAGAATTTTCAATGGCAAAATGACACAAGCATCTATCACATATCCAAGATTTATTTGTGTGTTTGGATAATTGAGAGTTGATTAATCGAGACAAATTTGAAATATATGTATGATGATACTTCTTCTCTTCTGATTCGCTGGGAACCTCAACCATGAGGAGGTGAATCGTATCATTCTCCATTGATGGCTGTGAGCTGAGATACAGTGGCACGATGGATTTTTTCCCAGAGTCTTGATATTCAATGCCATAGACATTGATCGATAATTCATTCAATTCCTCAAATTTTGGTATATGTTTGAGAGCCATGGGGTAGTCAAACATTTCATGGTGTCGAATCATCGTGTCAATGGATGGATATGAATTTGGTAAATTTGAATTTTGTTTTAATTTACAGAGACCGACCATTATGGACCACAGGAAACATTTTTCATCCTTATTCTTAACGTCAATTACAGCTTTCTTGTCGCGTATCCATTTGGGTAATTCTGTAAATGTTGACGTTCCAGCCCTCAATGGATCATATTTATTAATATGTATTCCGATGCTGAGAACTTCACTTAGTGTCCAGCCTGAGTCTCTCTCCTGGAACTCGGCCATTTTCACCAACAGCTTGTCTGTCACATGATTATCAAACCACACTTCCAAGTCAGTCGTGCCCATTATGATTTCATTATTGGTATTGAAATACTTGGCCTCTTGAAGTACTTCATCGTTTTTGTTAGTTTTATACTCGCACGCTAGTACGGTATTCACTTTCAAGTTGATTTGCTTCTTTAAAGCGTTTTTTATGCGCCTGATAAACGTTGCTTCAACATCTTTCAGAAATTCAGCTACGTCTTTGTGAATTGAATTGATCACGACACTAGTTCGCATACGACTCTCAAGAATACTTTGGAGGTCCTGCCACTGAATTCTATCACTTAATTTCTCATTTAATCCACCACCTTGTTTTTCCAATTGCTGCAAACGACTTTTCAATACTTTCAAGTCAGCCAACAACACACTCATACATAGTCTTTCACTATGTCTATCTGTTTCTTTCAGTACTTCATTCACTTGTTTATATTCCTTGTCAATGTCATGGATCCAACGCTGAATCTCTTCCGGTTCACGGCATTTCTCAACAATTTTGTATGCGTCTTCGAAAACTACTCTCAATCTTCTACATAACTTTGCATCCATGTTTTTTTCTGGATGTCAAGAGGAAACTGATGAGCGAAGACGAAAACTTGGTCTATTTATATGCTCGACCAAAGTTGAAACGCTCAAAGGTGGGGGGAGTTAAGGGAAATGGGGGGCTCATACATTTTCCTCCAAAAATCTGAAAAATCTCAACGAAAATGGACTCTTTAAAACAAGTGTGTCTGGAGAATATCTCTTGAACATGTGGCAGGGGGAAAAGGGCGGAAATGAGGTGTCAAATTTCAAGTGACACTCGACACTTCAAGGGGGCGGCATTCCTTTGAAGATTAGACAAGTCCAAACGTGTTTGAACAAGTCAAAACTTGTTGCTATCACACTGGTTTAGAATGAAAGGGTTGAAATCAGCTGACATTCATAATCCTCTAATCAAAAGGTTTAAATCCGTGAATCACCCACTTGGAGTCCTCTACAGGACTATGATTCAGACATTGAGGGATATCAATTTCATAAAAGGGTTGAAATCGTGAATCAAAAAAGGTTGAATCCGCGAATTAAAAGAGTTAAATCCGTGAATCAAACCACCACCCACCCACCCACTCGAACTAGGCTCCTATAGGACTACGATCCAGAACCAGCAAGAAAATTTATTCAGAACCAACGCAGCCTATCTACTTATTTGCATTCTCATAGAAGAATCGAGAAAATTTAAATTTATTAAGAAATTGATTTTTTGAATAGTTTGATAGAATCATTCCTTCGAAAAATCTGAAACTGATAGCACAATTTATGCATATTAAAGTTCTTTTTTTCGAGCGAAATGATCGATTAAAGTCTCGGAGATATAGCCTATCTTTTTTGGAATCGTTCTATGCAAATATCCCAGAAACTGCTGGACTGATTCCACCCAGATTCAATATCAAACTTTGTGCTCATCAAATATATGAACTCACAAAAATTGAAGTCTCTAGCTCAATTATCAATCAAGTTATGAGGGTATCAAGAGTTTCAGAAAAAAATTCTCAGAAGCTAGGGGAGATCGGGGCGAAATGGGGTACCTATTTTTTTCGAGCATTTTTTTCTTTTTTTTTTATCAAAAATGGTTGCCGGAGTGCTTATTCGTTATTGCATAAGGGAAATGGGGGGGAAGTGGAGTACCCGGGGCAAAGTGGGGTACCTGTTTTTTTTTCTTTTCATCAAAAATAGTTGCTCGAGTGCTCATTCTTTATTGAGTGAGGGAAATTGGGGGAAGTGCAATATTTTTGAAGCTGAATTTTTTTTCGCCAAAATGCGTCAATATAGACAATGATTGGTTTTATACAACAACGGTTGTTTACCTTTGTAGTTTTCGTTATAAACAATTATTTCTCGTCTGGATACGAGCTAAATCAATAAATAAAGGAGACCGGGGCAAAGTGGGGTACCAACTCTTCACGGCACTTTTTTTTAAAGGTATTTCGAGCGCGAAATCACTTCAATTGGGATTTTTTCGGAGTAGGCTCAAAATGGAGATAAGAAAAATAAAAAATCTTTTTTATGTCCGAAAAATTAACTTGCCCGTCTAGAAACAGAGATATCGGCCCTGAAAGTTCACCCTTTTCTCCATTTGATAACATGGAGATTCGTCAATTTAGTCATATTTTTTCCAATAACGCCCGAGTCGAAGGATAAGTCTTCATGAGATGTAGTTTTGACATCAAAAGTGTCCTCGTTTTCGGAGGTATTTTGAAGATTTCCAACATCAACGTGAAGTTAAACGACGCCCATTTCGGTAGAAGTCATGAAAGTATTGGAATCATTTGGTGTCAAAATATCGTTTTGTATCGTCGTTACTCGAAAAGGACGACTCATAACATCAAAAATTTTCATTCGACTTCAGTATTTAATGAGGGTAGCACATCTTTTGGCTTCGAGTTGACGTTGGATAGTTTCATTTTTATGACCCTTGAAGGATATATCTATCTCTCTCTAATCCTTTTATGGCTCGAGGAAGGCTGGGATTACAGGTATAAAAATTGGGGTTTTCCCATTTTTTGCGCGATTAAAACCACTCATTTGATAATTGAAAATTCAGTTCATTTATTTACGCTTGAATCGGGAAAAATATAAACATACAAATCACTTAAGGCAGGCTATTTCAATGAAGAATGATAAGACTCGAGATAAAATTTTAGAGTCTCACAGAGACGATTGAGTCTCCAGGAGACTCTCCAACGTCTCTTGGAGACTCGATGCGTCTTCGGGAGATTCGTTGAGTTTTTGATGCAGTACATTGAGTGGAGACGCAAGTCTCCTAAAGTCTCTAATTGCTGATATTTCAGTAGAGAGACTTCCAAATACTCCACGTCTCTGCATCAGAGACTTGGACTTGGAATTTTTTCATCGAATTGAAAAATTTTATAAGTTTTTTCATTAACATTGATAATTTTTAATTGTAAATATTCAATGGAATTCTTTTTTTATTAACAATTTCGTTTAATTGATTGAGATTTAGAAGACATGGCGTCCAAAAAAAATTATTCTTCATATCAAAAAAATATTCTTTTATGTGAAAAATTCATAAATTCGTTCATTAATAAAAATATCGGGTGTATAGGGGGGACCGGGGCGAAATGGGGTCCGAGGTTACGTGCTTCAAAGTACCCCATTTTGCCCCGGTCTCCCCTAATTATTCATTCATTTTTGACTTTTTCATTCGTTTTATTATGCTTCCAATTTTCAATATTAAAAAATTATTCTGTCGATTATCCTCCATTTCTATATCAGATTCAGGTTACTATTCATTGAAAAATTCAGTTGCATCGATTACAAATGCAATTTATTCACAATAAATTATTGTGAATGAAAGAATGGTTAGAAACTAGAATAGGGAGTAACACTTTCAAGTGTTTCAGAATAGCCGTGACGTCTAAATCAACATCAAGGGAAGCAGAGCATCACAGGACTCCGGGTTCGAATCCCGCCTACGGGAAAAAAAACCATTAATATCTCGGGAACGGTGTGACCGATTCACTTTGTTTTTGACGTGTTCTACATCAGAAACTGAAAATGACAGATATAATTTCCGCTCCAAACAATATATTAATTGCATTAATGAGTGAATTATGCAATTAAATATACATTGGGTGCGGAAATTACCTGAGCGTCTCTCAAGTAGAGACGCAGAGGCTCTCGCGGAGGAGTCTCTGAAAAGTCTCTCTGGTGGCACGAATAGAGACTCGTCTCCGCCACAGAGATGAGTCTCTTTCACGTTTGGGAGACTCTCATTTTTCATCTCGGGGAATCTTAAAGTTCTGAACTTCTTTCTCCGTCTCCTTCCAATCTAATACGTCTATGCATCTAACGTATCATATATCTAGACACGTAAATGTATCTAATACCTCATATAAATCATATTTTACATATTTCAAAGATACCATGGAAGCACCAGTTATCGGAAAGTTACGGGAATGGCACTAGTATCTGGACAGTGAGAATTAACTTATTAAAATGGTAAAAGATTTCATTTCAGTGAATCAAACAATTCAATTGATTTTTATATTGACACTTTGCAAGTATTGAAAAATCTGGTTTTCTCACGCAAATATTGATTATTAGTCTATCTTGCCGCTACGTCCGTGGGCTGGGGTATGTCCGGTAACTGGGTCCACCATGGTAATAGCGTCTTAATCCTAATACAAAAAAGTTGTGTCTTGAATTAAATTAACAGGCAGAATATCACTTTTGTTTTTCCCTATCCAAAAAATTAATGCAGAAATTACAAAAAACTGAACAGCACAACACTTCACACATAAGTTCACTTAGACTGCCTTGAACGATGCACTCCTCACAAGGGCTGGTTTAAGACTGAATTTTCGATGCCTCTGGTCTTTTAATTTTCCGGAGATGGCGAGAAAATACCTCGAACCTTCGTACTTTTCGGTATATTTTATTTTACCACCCTCTCGTCATAAAAATGGGAAAAACCTGATGAACAAAAAAGGACTACATGTACGAGTCATAGCTGTACCCAGTACGGCATACTGGCAGCCCTTTGACGATTGCGGGTTTTGTTACCTGAGAAACGCATAAAATAACGGTCAATTTAAAAAATCAAAATTTTCAACAATTTTTTCTTTACTTGATATTTCAGTAAATTCAGCCGCTGAAAGTGCATCAAAAATTTTGAGCCCACAGTAAGATAAAAAAAATTTTATTTCAACGAAAACTAAAATTTTTCAAAGACCAATGGAGTTTGGAAATTTTCTAAGTTCCTGAATGAAGGGAAACTTAGCCTGCCCAAATGATAACCCATCCTTCCCTTGGAAATTTCAGGGGGGGACAATAAAATTTTTATGATTATTATACCTGTGACCCTCCGATCCCGGCGCGGGTAAAAATTTTTTGAAGACCCGTAGCACCAATTCGACTACTCATGAAGTTTTCCTCCGATTGTCGTTCCGAATCTTCATTTTAGTGTCGTATGATATTGCAGGAAAAGGTAAAACGACGATAGCGGACGTCAAATTGAAGTTTTTTGACTCCCTCCAAAATTGTTGAAGTCTTTGATGTTGAAAAACGTTAAATGAAGACATGGAAAAAGGTCGGAGAACAAAAGAAATGACACTCGAAGCAGTCAAAACTACATCTTACGACGACTTATTTTTCGACTCGGGTAGTGCCAGTTGCTAGAAATATTTACAAAAAAATACATATATATTTGCCCGTTTAGCTTACGAGAAAAAAATGTTGAAATATGCAAAATTGGAAAAAAAAACACATACACAAACTCAGGCTCGTGCATACACACACACGAGCCCGCGTACGTGTATATTAGACTGCGCCGAATTTAACGACTATTTCTTTTTTTTCGGCTCCCAAGTGAAAATTACATTTTCCGTTACGAAAAAATAATACTCCCCAAATCCGGGCATCCTATCTTTTTTTTCCAGTGAACGCTCGCGTAAATAAGCATTTTTCAAGGAAAATTTTCTTAAAAATGATTTTAAACCTTAAAATTCATGGAATATGATCTCTAAACATAAAAAAACGCATTATTCCGTCGAGAATTCAATGCCCAACGAAGATAACCATGAACGAAGTCAAAACAATGGCCTACACGCCTTGTAGACTAAATAGAAAGCGAATTTTTTCTTAATCTATTACTAACATTCATTCTTATACACATATCAAACAATTGATTTGTGATTAAAACTTGTGAATTTTATTTTCTAGACAATCCTCATGATCCATAGAACTAATTTTTATGCTCTTGTCATTCTTCTTTGCACTTTCCTTTAAACTGAAATCATAATGATTTAATAAAAATACTTGACACCTGTAAAGCTCAGAAAAAAAAGAGGGTGCGTGAAATTCACGCGCGGCAGAAGTGAAACTTCTTGCTGATCGTCCAAGGATCAGTGCGAAAATACCCTATCTTGCTTAGACTCCGAGACATTCAAAGAAAATTGATGATGAAGAACACTCAATTTGTCTACAAACTTGATGTTTTTCCCTTCCTTAACATCCATTTCTTTTCAAGAATATTTCGGAAAGTGAGCGAGATGACGAAATTTTTCTGAAGATTTTCTTTTTGCAGAGAATCTCGAAAACTACAAAAAGGGTCTCTACAAAAATTTCATTATCTTGCTTAGTTTCAGAGACATTCATCAAAATCCTACGAACAGAACATAGACTTATAGATATATCAAAATCTAACGGAGAAACGCCCTTTTTGATTCAATTTCTTCTGAAGCTCTTGAAATTTTCAACAGAGAAAGGATTGGGGCAAAATCACGCTATCTCGTTTAATTTCTGGGATATTTATTAAAAACAAATAACAAACAACAGACTCATTTGAGAAAGAAAAGTAACTCTATTCCAATGATTTTTCGAGAATATCTTGGGAACTCAGTGAGGTAAAGCCATTTTGACCTAATCATTTCTAATAGCTTGTCTTGAAATTCAAGAAAAAAAATCAGAGTGAGATCGCTGCATCTTCCTCCGTTTCTGAGTATTCTCAAAAAAACTTTCGGGAATAAATAATCCAAATAACAAGAAAAGTAGGTTTCTTTTTGTCAATAGTATTTCGAAAATGACTGGGGAACTAAGCGAAATACAACGATTTCACCTGACGGCCTTCTGTAGAGAATTTCCAAGGCTATGGAGAAGGATTGGAGCAAAATAACGCTATTTTACGTAGTTTCTGACATATCCCCAGAAAATTATCAACAAAAAAAACCTTTTCCTATTTTTCTGGTTTGTTTGTCAATTGTTTCTTGAGAATATCTCGGAATCTGAATAAGATAGAGCCGTTTCAACTTCGAGCTTTCTTATCGAGAATTTAAAGATCTACAAAAAAGGAGAAAAGCAGAATCACTCTATCCCACTTAGTTTCCGAGATATTCTTGAACTGATAATAAACAATAAACAGTAACAGGACAGGTATTGTTGTACTAACGAAAGAATCGACACACGAGGCATGCCGAAGCCAAAGATTATTTGGTGGGGCATGGACGTCGAAGAAAGCCGATGTCGATCCCTTCGCTAGTCCTACTATGACGAGCAATGCTGCAGGGATACGAGTGCGCATGCGCACATTCATTCTCTCTCTCTCTCTTTTCCCTCCACCACCAAAGCGTGGAAAAGTAACGCAACAGCGTTAAACGCGAGGATTTCGTATAAGAAGTTTCACTTCAAAAAGAAGCTAGCAACATCTTCTGACTAATATTTGGGAGTGACATGTTGGTAAATCACTCACGAATGTCAATCACTATAATTGGTGCCATGAATAGAAGCATCAACGCTATGAATATTGATTACAAACTTCTGACTCAATAAAAGTTGTGAGGAATGAGTGATGAAATGATATAATTTTTGAAGTGAAACTTCTTATACGACGTCAGACGCGTGTAACGCTGACGTTAAATTCCACGCGTTAAATTTAACACCAGTATATGAGGTATAGGAGCGGGGTGAGAGGATAGGGAAGGAGTGGGGCGACGCCTGCGCACGAGGGACGGCATTCTCAATAATATGCAAAGCACGGATGTATTCTTTCAATCTTTTTTTGAAAATATCGCGGAAACTAAGCGAGATAGAGTGATTTTGCTACATTTTTTTTCATTGATTTTGAATTCTCGTCAAGGTAACTGTAAGGTAAAATTGCTCTATCTTGATGAGTTTCCGAAATACTTCCAAAAAAACAATTGAAAAAAATCGACTTTTCCTGTTTCTATTGTGTTTTCGCATGTTTACAATAATTTTTTTGAAAAAAACTCGGAAACTAAGGGAGATACAGCAATTTTACGATGATTTTTTTTGTAGAAAATTTCAAGAGTTGCAAAAAGGCGTATCTCCATCAGATTTCGAGATATTTTCAAAAAATCATTGAACCAAATTACTATCATGAGTAAATTTTTCTCGTCGTAGAATTCTGATGAATATCTCGGAAACTAAGCGAGATAATGCATTTTTTATAGGAACTCTTTTTGTAGTTTTGGAAATTCTCCACAATAAAGGTTTCCAGGAAAATTTCGTTATCTCGCTCGGTACCCGAGATATATCATTCCTGAAAAGAAGAATGCTGAAAAAAAGAGTATCAAGTTTTTATACAAATTTATTTCATTTAATCAATTTTCTTGGAATATCTCGAAATCTGAGTAACACAGGGCGATTTTGCACTGAACCTTTTTTGTAGAGAATTTCTAGAGAGCTATGAGAGAATGAAGGCAAAGTCGCTCTATCTCAATCAATTTTTGCGATATTCACAGAAGACTATGATTGAAAAAGAAATAGATCCATCTGAATACTTCATAATCGTGGAAAAAAATGTAATTTCTTAGTGAACAAAAACCTATATCTTATAGGCAGGTATTCAAATTTTTAATACTTAATACCTATGTTTATTGTACAGCTAGCAGATCTGTGCATCCAGTTGTTATTTGAGCTTCTACCCGCATTCGTTTGCTATTCTCACAACTTTATCTCTTGTGAGAAAATATTGATAATTGATCTCTATCTATCCTGATAAGCAACAAATTCACTTCTGTCACGCGTGGATTCCACAAACCCTCTTTTGCACTTGTCACGATCTAAATATATCTAATTAGATACAATTATATCAAAAAAAAATTCTGTAGTGTGTAATCTTCGGCTACTGAACGGTATTTTGAATATGAAATAATAGGGTTATGATGGGGATACAATTGTGTCAGAAGTCTCGTGCACCATCTAAATATTTGGGAGGATGAATCAATAAAATTTGATTCTTAATACGTAGTTTATGAACTTCAGCATTGTGAAATGAAGTTTCACTTCTTACGCGTGGCATTCCACGCACCCTCTTTTTTTTCATATTGTTTGCTATTATTATGATTTCTAGTTGAAGAAAAAAATATAGAGAAGAATTGAGGGACGAAAATTAGTTCTTTGGATCATGAGGATTGTCTAGAAAATGGAATTCACAAGTTTTAATTACACACTCATTGTTTGATATGTGTATAAGAATGAATGTTAGTAATAAATCAAGCAAAAATTCGCGTTATATTTGGTCTACAAGGCGTGTAGGCCATTGTTTTAATTTCATCCACGATTATCTTCGTTGAGCATTGAATTTTCGACGGAATGATGCGTTTTTAAAATTTTCAGAGATCATAGGGGAGACCGGGGCAAAGTGGGGTACCCGGGGCAATTGGGGTACCTACTTTTTGGGAGCACTTTTTTTTTTTTTTTTTTTTTAATCATAAATGTTTGCTGGAGTGCTCATTCGTTATGGCATAAGGGAAATGGGGGCGAAGTGGAGTACCCGGGGCAAAGTGGGGTACCAGTTCTTTTTGGAATTTTTTTTTTTTTCAAATCAAAAGTGGTTACTCGAGTGCTCATTCTTTATTGAGTGAGGGAAATTGGGGGGAAGTGCAGTATTTTTGAAGTTAAATTTTCTCTAGCCAAAAAGGCGTCAATATAGACAATAATTGGTTTTATTCAACAACGGTTGTGTTTACTTTTAAGTTTTCATTATAAACAATTATTTCTCGTCTGGGCACGAGATAAATCAATCAATAGGGGAGACCGGGGCAAAGTGGGGTACCAACTTTTTGAGGCACTTTTTTTTTTTAATTGAGCAATCAACGTATGCTCCAGTGTTTATTTTCATGACGTTCTGGGCATTAGTGATGGCGCAGAAGAGGAATGAAAATGAAGAAAAAAAAGCAAAAAAAATTCAATATTTCAAAATGGTGCACGGTCTTTAAAATTTTTTTTTCGACTTGACCCGTGTCTTATAGGATAAGATAGTTTTTTTTCCCTGAATGGTCAAAGTTGTAGCGAAAATGAAAGGAACGCTTCTTTGATTCTTAAACATCAATTAATGATGATCAGGAACGGAGATTTTCTTTTTTCGTGATTTCTTATTCAACTCATCCACACGTTCCTTACTCACTCACCCCATCCACACATAGAGAATCATGGAAAGATAACGAAAAAAAAACATCTTTGGTCTTTGTCAAAAAAACGGTCCAAGCAATCGGCTTCAAAATTTACGGGCCGAAGCTGAGAAAAAACGTTAAAACATTTGCACTTTTTGCAAAATTAGCAATATTCAGCTCAATTGAAAAAAAAAATACTTCATTTTTTGTTTTCTTTTGAACAGAATAATCAGCTATTGACAAAAAAGAAAATCTCAACTTCTTAAAAAATTTCAATTTTTTTTCATGTACCCCACTTCGCCCAAAATCCGATAAAAACGAACTATGTCGGCAAAAATGCTCCAAATACTCAGCAAAATGATCAATTACTAAAAAAATAAAAATCTCAACTTTTAATAAAATTTTAATTTTTTTTGGGTACCTCACTTTCCCTCAATGGGTTCAACATGATCGACGTGACTTCATTGATTGAAAGATCAAAAAGATAGGTAAAAATAGAGATGACATCAAATTTTGGGCCCTGAAAGCCCTCTCCTTCCCTTAGGTACCCCACTTTGCCCCGGTCTCCCCTATTCCATAGATTTTGAGGTTTAAAATCATTTTTAAAAAATTTTCCCTTGGAAAAACCTTATTTACGCGAGCGCTAACTGGAAAAAAAAGATAGGGGGCCCGGATTTGGGGAGCATTATTTTTTCGTAATGGAAAATGTAATTTTCACTTGGGAGCCGAAAAAAAAAAATAGTCGTCAAATTTGGCACAGTCTAGTGTATATCCGTACACACTGCGTTTGAGTGTATTACCCCGGGATAAAATTTGTGAGTCTTTTGAGAGTCTTTCACGGTCTTCAAAGACTCCCAGAAAGACTTTTCGGTCTCTGGAGTGTCTCGCAAGTCCCGCAACTGTCTCTACAGTGTCCCTCGTGTCTCTCCCGTAAGGACTTTTATCTTTGCTGGTCTCTCCCGTGAGGACTTCTATCTTCACTAGGCTCTCAGTAGATTCATAAAGATTTGCAAAGACATAAGTCCTTATGAGAGAGACCGAGAAATGAATCATTTTTTTCATTTTAACTTAATAATTTTCAAGTTCTCAATTTTTATAACTTTTGGAAAACGTGGAATCATTATTTTTTCGTATTTGACTTTGATTAAAATTCTCAATATTAGCGGAAAGTGGAGTAAAACGGACATAGGGGTGAACTGGATATATTTGAATTTTATCAAAAACTAAGTCGCATTCAACAATCTATTATCATCTAAAGTATTGATTAATGTATTTTTTAATAAAAAATATGTATAAAGATGAATGTTTTTTTGAAAAATAGAAAAACTGATGGCTCTCGGAGAAAAACTGGAGGAGTCCTTATTTGAGAGACTGATGGCTCTCAAAGAAAGACTGAAGGAGTCCTTATTTGAGAGACTGTGAGTTTCTCAAGTAAGGACTCCGGTTCGTCGGGCAAGGATTGAGAGTCCCTGTAGAAGAGACACATGTCCCGTACGGGAGGTCAGCAAGATGTCTCTAGAAAGTCCCTGCCATGGCGCGAATAGGGACTCTGTCAGAGACCGGGACAGGAGTCTTTCGACCACTGAAAGACTCGATTTTTTTCATCCCGGGTTATGTCGTTGCAAATCTTTATGAATCTACTGAGAGCCCAGTGAAGATAGAAGTCCTCACGGGAGAGACCAGCAAAGATAAAAGTCCTTACGGGAGAGACACGAGGGACACTGTAGAGACAGTGGCGGGACTTGCGAGACACTCCAGAAACCGAAAAGTCTTTCTGGGAGTCTTTGAAGACCGTAAAAGACTCTCAAAAGACTCAAAAATTTCATCCCGGGAGCATACCAAAGAGTGCGGATAGCACCGTAAAATTGGTTGTACTCCTCTAGAATTTCTCTAGAAATCCCAAAAGATTTTTCGGTTATGAATCAATATTTACCTTGCTCATTTATGATTTTTTTAAATTGCAATTGATAAATTCTAATAAAGAGGGATTTGACATTGATGTAACGTCCAGAAAAACTGAGACGTTTTTTGCTTCCGAATGGAAGCATTGTAAACGCGATTTTTTTCGATCTCGAGATTTCATCGGAATATGACTCAGAATGTTCCAAAACGTCGAGAAATTACATTTTTAGAAAATGTCTGTATGTATGTGTGTGTGTGTGTGTGTGTGTGTGTGTGTGTGTGTTTGTGTGACAGATATCAGCTCATTGCTCCGGAACGGTAATACTTGGTGACCTGAAAATTTAATAGTACTTTCTCTCCCCATTCAAATTGCTCTCCGTGAAATTTGAGCGAAATCGGTTGAGTACTTTTCGAGAAAAATCAAATTTTCGTAAAATCGTTTTTTCGATTTTTCTCCGCGAAAAATTGATTCACAGCCCCCACTCTCAGCGATGAAATTCATCTCATTTGAACTCACAATTTTCACTCGGGATAAATTTTGCTGCGATTTTTCGTTTGCGGATAATTTCAATTACAGTGTTTTTTATCCTGAATTTTGTATACACGATAGCTCAAAAACTATTTGAGTTAGAGACTCCAAATTTCGTGGGTTTGTGCATCTAATAAACGAAAAGTTTGGTATTGAAATTGGGCGAAATCGGTCCAGTAGTTTCTGAGATATTGCACAAAAACCATTTTATGAAAAGAGATTATATCTCGAAAACTACTGGAGTGATTTCGCCCAAGTTCAGCTTAAAATATTCATCTCAATGAGCCCCACGAATGGTGAGGATTTCAGATTTTTCAGAGGCAGTCTCTTGTAAGAGTTTTCGATAAATTAGTTTTTTCAAAAATCACGGTTTTTCTTAGCTTTCTCCCTAGGAACACTACTATTTTTTATTTCACCATTCGAAAGTAGACAATTTTTTCTACCAAATGAGTACATTTTCTTCTGACGACAATCGGAAAAAATAGGAATCCTATTTGAAATCTGAACTTCAATTCTTAAGTTTTATCGTAGGGTCTCACTTTTCATCTAATATTGAAAATTTATGTATCATATGACATTATTGCAGTTTAATCGATTATTGTAAGCTAGGACTGTAGGTCCTAAGATTGCATCCTGAACAGATCGATACGGTCTGGAACAATATTCGTAGGAATGTTTAAGTGCGTATTTGACGTAAAAATGATGTTATTTTTTTGAGCAATGGAATACATGAATAGCGATTTGATACAATATTGATGAAATTCCATTCGGAAGCATTTTGCCAATCGAATTGGCGACATATTAAATGTCGCACAAGGAGTGGGGTTCACCAGTAACGCACAAAGAGTGGCACTCCTGCTTGTTTTTTTTTTTTTTGAGAAAATATTCGAAACGAAAAACATCTTTCGTTTCGAATAAAAGAAATTTTGTAGACAATGGTGAGTACGATTTACCATTGTTCTAATAAAATGATGAAAGACATTCGGTGTAAATAACACAGATCGTTTCAAAACAAAGTATTTTTTTTTTTAATTTTTTTTATATATTATTGGAATGAGTGGAGAGGGGAGAAAATGAGTTAAATAACTCGATGCTCTCTTTTCTCTCTCGCTCTTCCACTGATGGTCAAGGGCATCGAATTACTATGCCTTGACAACAGTGGAAAATGCGAGCATTTTCCCACTCCTTCAATTGTGAGGTGCCAATCATGTGTGATTTTTGTCACCTGATTGACCCCACTATTGAATAAATTAGGAGGAGGGGCAATCGACAACCGCGAAGTCGTTGCAGTCCTTACCCTAATTGAGACAGTTGGGTGTGAAGAGGGAAGTAAGCAGGAAATAAAGATTTGGAAGAGCTTGTATAAAAAAAAAATAATAAAGAAAATAGAAATTGTGAAATTGTTCAGAAGAGATGCGAAGAAGAAAAAAGAGAGAGAAGAAACAAAAAGGGAATTATGAAGAACTAAAGGATTTAAAGTGAAAAAGAAAAAAAAAAGAAAGAAACTAAAAATTCAAAATTGTTGGTGTGGAAAAAAAAAGAAAAGAATGTTGAAGTTATTAAATTAAGAAAGAGAAAAGATAAAATGAATTGTGAATTTTGGAAATTGTGATAGAGAGAAAAAGAACTTGTTAAAACTGTGAAATTATGAAAAAGAGAGAATAGAAAGAATTGTGACTTTGAGAATTGTGAGGAAAGGAGAAAAAGAAGATTTTGGAATTGAGAATCGTCTAAAATTAAGCAGAAGAAGATAAGTGGAAAAATTTATTTGAAACCGTGGATACTGCGCACGCAAATCTCATGCATTTAAAATAAACAGAAAAAAAAAGTTGGAATATCAAAAATAATCAATCTGAGCATTTTTGTTAAAGTTTATTCTATTTTTGCTAAATTTTGGGAATTATTTTTATGATGAAATTAATTGATCGAATTGAAATTTATATGAAATTCAATGGGAAAATGGAGTTATCATTTTTGTTAGATTTTGGGCATTATTTTCATTGAGAAAATTGAATAATTGAAATTAAAATTTAATTGAAAAATCAAATTGTTATTTTTGCTAAATTTTGGGAATTATTTTATTAAAAATTGAATCATTGAAATTCAAATTATTTGGAAGTTAATTGGAAAATCTTATAATTATCTTTGTAAAATCGTCAAACTTATTTTTATTCAGGAAATATAAACCAAATTATATTAAAAAGTATCTGTTGTTTTCACTTTGTCACCCTATTAGAAAAGGTTAAACGCAAAAACTCTCTTCTTCCTATCCCGAGCTATTAGTTCTAAACTAGGCTCAAAACAGGAAAAATAATTCAATACATGCTATTTTAGGATTATTAGCAATAATAATTCTGACGTAACATTGATTTAACAAATGGGTTTTGTGATAAGAGCTTTATTATTAAACTTTACAAATATTAATTATAGTACAAAATTGAAAAGTTACATTATCACCAGTTTTCAACAATAAATGTGGCACCAATAGAGGCCCAAATTACCCGTGTTAAAAATTGATCCAAGAACAGTTACTTGTTGTTCTTTTTTTTCGGGCAGCTCGACCCCCATTTCGATCACCATTTCCTGACAGCCATTTCTCCACTTTCCCTGGCAAGCGGTTGACATTAATCCTGTCACCAAATCTCTCCACGAGCGTATCTACAACAAAAATTAGAAAATATACCAAATTAAATCAGTATACTTAGTAGTCAATATTCAAGACTGAAAACTAAAAATACCTCACAGACAGCCATACGTCGACGTGGCACTGAAATTTTTTTTCCCGACATTGTTGACGACGCGGCCTGTGCCCGAGTAATGATCCTCAACATCTCCTGTAATTGTTGAACTCATAATTTTGCCTATGCTTTGCATCAGCACAGGTTCACCGCACACTAAGACTCGATAAAGAGACATCTGGAAATAAAATGCATGTAATTAATATGGACAAAAAGCAACAGCACTTATATGCATTGAATAGTGCTCAGGAATTACCAACGCTTTTTTTTTCCTTCGTCCACTTTTAATATGTCGTCAAATGTAAGGAAGTCTTCAAGATTGTCAATGGGCAGCTTAGCACCAACTTCAGCTACAGCTTCTGAGACATTCATGACTGGCCCTCCCGCTTGATTCGCACTCGCGATGATAGCATTTTTTATCTCATTGCCCATGTAGGGTTGTCCAACTCGGCCAATACTCGGCACAACCTTGGGCAACCTATCTCCGATGTTGGGAAAAAAGAATGGCCGATATTCGAGCCGATGTTGGGATGTCACTCGGGCGCGATGTTGGTCCCAATATTTGCCCAATGTTAGGTGCCTATCTAGCGCCAATGTATTGGCATTGTATATTTATCTAATTCTCTTTTTTAATTAATTTCAAAGGTTGTAAAATGCAATACAAATACAAATATCGATATTATGTCGATACCTGAATGTAGATATCATTTTTACCGAAAAAAAAATGCCTGCAGCGGTATACGAACCCAGGACCATAGGGTTGTCAATCCGGAACTCTACCAATTCAGCCACCGTGAGTACACATAATTTTAGATAAAAATTTGATCCTGATAAATTCGTTGCCGCCTAATTTCCTGAGGCAAATTGAAGTTATTTAAGAGTGTTAAGAGATAATTTAATTGCTGAAAATAATCAAATTATCTTCAGATTTTATCTATTAACGGATCGTCAACAACGGATATACTTGCCAATATTCAGCCAAGCAAAGGCCGACAAGTCCTTTGCCAATAATGGGTCATCTATATTGGGCCGAACATTGTATTCACTCTTAGAACCAATGTCGGTAACTGAAGTTTGAGCCAAGGTTCAGTCTAATCTCGACATATCATATATCGGTTTATGAACTTAAGCCCAAGGCTCGGCCAAACATTGGGCGAAACATCGGGACCAACATCGCGCCCGAGTGACCCCGGGATGAAAAAATTCGAGTCTTTCAGTGGTCGAAAGACTCCTGTCCCGGTCTCTGACAGAGTCCCTATTCGCGCCATGGCAGGGACTTTCTAGAGACACCTTGCTGTCTCTTCGAACGGGACACGTGTCTCTCTTACAGGGACTCTCAGTCCCTGCTCTACGAACCAGAGTCCTTACTTGAGAGACTCACAGTCTCTCAAATAAGAACTCCTCCAGTCTTTCTTCGAGAGCCATCAGTCTCTCAGATAAGGAATCCTCCAGTCTTCCTTCGGGAGCCATCAGTCTTTCTATTTTTCAAAAAAATATTTATTTTTATCCATATTTTTTTTTGTCAAAAAATACATTAATCAATATTTTAGATGATAATAGATTGTTGAATGCGACTTAGTTTTTAATAATCCTTAATATAGATCGATTCCAGTTTTAATTAACACAACTGCATGTTTTTCTTTAAATTTTCATAACTTTCTGCACGTCATCTATAGAAAAGTTTGATAATATAAACATCAAAACTCAAATATATCCATTTTACCCCTATGTCCGTTTCACTGCACTTTCCGCTAATATTGAGAATTTTCATCAAAGTCAAATATGAAAAAAATGATAACTCCACGCTTTGCAAAAATTATAAAAATTGAAAACTTAGAAATTATTAAGTTGAAATAAAAAAAAAAATTCATTTCTCGATCTCTCTCATAAGGACTTATGTCTTTGCAAAGATTTATGAATCTAATAAGAGCCCAGTAAAGATAGAAGTCCTTACGGGAGAGACACGCGAAGATAGAAGTCTTTATGGGAGAGACCAGCAAAGATAAAAGTCTTCATGGGAGAGACCCGAGAGACACTGTAGAGACAGTTGCGGGACTTGCGAGACACTCTAGAGACTGAAAAGTCTTTCTGGGAGTCTTTGAAGACCGTAAAAGACTCTCCAAAGACTCAAAAATTTTATCCCGGGGACATCCCAACATCGGCTCGAATATCGGCCATTCCTTTTTGCCCCAACATCAGAAAAATAATATAAGCCCGATGATCGGCCGTGTTGGCGAACATGAGCAAACCCTACATGGGTGATCTTATTTTCCAAATCGTATTGAAGGCTTCGCTTCATACTTGTGATGCTTGAGTTTATCGTTACGATCATTCCACGCAATTTTTCATCCAAGCAATGTACTGTAACAGCTATAGAAAAATGGCCTCTTCAATTTATGTCTAATTCTTTTCCAATGGCCGAAATCCAATATTTCTATTTTTTCCAAATAATTGAAATGAAGAAAAAGTTACAGAAAAAAAAAGAAAGTCATGGTATGCATGCTCTTCCCGGGAAAAAATTGTCATACATGTCCATTAGGGTGGTCCTTAAAATGGCTATATTTGAATTTTTATCGATCCCCCCTCCAAAACGCTTCCAAATGATTCAAAAAAAATGTCTGTAAATTTTTAGCTCTTAATATTAATATTAACCTGGCCCCCAAAGCAAAAGAAGTTTTAAATGGAAAAACACATGTATTTTTGCAAATCCAACTTTGAATTTTTATAACTTTGGTACTAATTGATCAAAAAATCTGAAGTTGGGCGCGAATGTAGTTACTGATATGATGTACAGGAGGGAGCGTGGAAACAAATTTTACACAATTTTTTCCTTACTTTTAGACTTGGAGTATCCTTTTTTTCCTTCAATTTCGTGCTATTCGTTTACAATTAGGAATATGCGATCACTGACGTTATCTATATGAGCTTCGGAGGGAATTTTGGGCACAATCAAATACATTCAAGTAGTTTTTTCAAATTATAGACTTTTCTATCAGCGCCATCTACCAGGCATGATGCCTTGAGTATTTTCACGAAACTGAAAGTTGTAAATAACTGTGCAGAACGAGGATTCGAATTAATGGAAGATTACAATGTAAAATTCACTAGAAATGAAGATCAGCAACAGTTTATTCTGCAAATCATTAATGACCATGGAAAAAAATTCCCTACTGCTTCATAACAGCTAAACCTTTCATCATGAATACCCTAGCGAATTCATTTACACCGATTCTTTGAGTATTTTTTGGGTATAATTCCGGAATAGTAGACATTGGGTAGGATTTTGGTATAATTTCCAGATTATACCCAAATCATACTCAAATTATACTGATATTTTCAGTATATTCGTGAAATTTCTATACCCAAATCATCCCGACGAAACACCATTGTTTTCCTTTCTTCACTACTAGAATCAAAATATCGTTGATTTCCAAACAGAGAATTGTGAAATTTTCCGATTGAAAACAATCTGTGTTAAAAAAAAATATGAATTGGTCCGCTCAATTAATCTGTATGAATATCGTCGCCATAGAAACCAAGAGGCGCAAGTGCTATACCTATACGTGGGATTTACTCCCCTTTGTTCCAAAAGCGACGATATACTTCATGGTCCATTTTTCTAATATCTGAGCCTTCTGAGTGGCGATAAAATTGTGACGATTGAAATTTGATTAGAAAATATCCAAATACACGGTAGCTCAGTAGCAGAGTCGAAGACTACAAATCTGAAAGTCCTGGGTTCGATCCCCGCAGATCGCTTGATTTTTTTTTTTTTTGTTAATTCCCTCTATAAATGTTACTTTATAATCGTTTAACGTTTCATGTAGTACAGAAGTACCAATTAATCTAAAATTTGATTGGAAAAAGACGGTATAAATTGGGTAGTGAAAATTCACAAATATACCCAAAATAACGGTATTTTTTGGGTATCATTTGGGTATATTTCCAGCATTATATAGGAAAATCACTGAAAATATACTCAAATTCGGAGGATAATTTGGGTATTTTTTGGGTCGAAACTAATTCGCTAGGGTAGATAAAATTATTTATTGAAGAATATATGTTCGTTAATAAATATTATAAATTAATTCTAATAAATCTACTTCAATAATATATGAAATCTGCGAGTGAGTCCCTATTTATTATATAACATTCAAAAATTAACAGCATTAACGAAGACTCCGATAATTTGAAATGAAAAAAAAACGGTTGAATGAGCTCCACAGTCTCTGGAATTCGATATGAAACTCATATGAATAACATCAATGATCACATCTTTCTTATCGTAAATGAATAGCACGAAATTAAAGAGAAAAAAGGATACTCCAAGTCTAAAAGTAAGAAAAAAATTGTGTAATTTTTTTTTCAATTCTCCTTTCTATACATCATATCAGTAACTGCATTCGTGCCAAATTGCATATTGTTAGGACTGGAATTAGTCTTAGAGTAGGTTCTTTGGGTTTATCTGTAGAGATACCCTCTACAGCGAATAGATACTTCAACTCGGTGGTTTATTAGAAAAGGAATAAGTATTTATTTAAATTAAATGATTAATTAATATCCATGATGTATAATAAAATATAGAGGTAAAAGGTAAAATGACACACTCTCGTGTCTGATTGATAACTGACCTCTCGAACATTGGTGAGGTCGATTCTTATAGTCAATTATCAGTGTCACATTGCAACATGATTATACATGCAGCAATAAGACGCTGAGTCAAATAATATGTGAAGTAAGTTGAACTCATTAATGTGTTCAACTTCTTCACTGTAATTGTGAAATAATTGAATAATATTAAATAATGCTTATGGGGCATAACAATATTTTTTCATCAATTATTACCAGAGTTATAAAAATTCAAAGCTGAATTTGCAAAAATACATGTGTTTTTCCATTTGAAACTTCTTCTGCTTTGGGGGCCAGGTTAATATTAATATTAAGAGCTGAAAATTTACAGACTTTTTTTTTGAATTATTTGGAAGCGTTTTGGAGGGGGGATCGATAAAAATTAAAATATAGCCTTTTTAAGGACCATATATGAACGCTCCATGCATGAACATATATGCGAAGTGACCGTACATGTACATATCTGAACAGATATGTGCATATATGGACATATATGGACATATATGTCGATTTTTTCCCGGGTATGGCAGTTCCATATATGATCATATATGGGCATGTATGATCATATATGGGCATATATGATCATATATGGGCATGTATGATCATATATGGGCATATATGATCATATATGGGTATATATTCGATATTTTCCCAGGATATATCATTAAAATGTTCTAATATATGAATATAATACATCAGTATTAATTCCCTTGATCACTCAATTCCTCAATACCCGGGATAAAATTTTTGAGTCTTTTGAGAGTCTTCTACGGTCTTCAAAGACTCCCAGAAAGACTTTTTGGTCTCTGGAGTGTCTCGCAAGTCCCGCCACTGTCTCTACAGTGTCCCTCGTGTCTCTCCCGTAAGGACTTTTATCTTTGCTGGTCTCTACCGTGAGGGCTTCTATCCTCACTGGCTCTCAGTAGATTCATAAAGATTTGCAAAGACATAAGTCCTCATGAGAGAGACCGAGAAATGAATCATTTGTTTCATTTTGACTTAATAATTTTCAAGTTCTCAATTTTTATAATTTTTGGAAAACGTGGAATCATTATTTTTTTCATGTTTGACGTTGATTAAAATTCTCAATATTAGCGGAAAGTGGAGTAAAACGGCCATAGGGGTAGAATGGATATATTTGAGTTTTATTAAAAACTAAGTCGCATTCAACAATCTATTATCATCTAAAATATTGATCAATGTATTTTTTAATGAAAAAAATATGTATAAAAATAAATGTTTTCTTCTTAAATAGGAAGACTGATGGCTCTTGGAGGAAAACTGAAGGAGTCCTTATTTGAGAGACTGTGAGTCTCTGAAGTAAGGACTCCGGTTCGTCGAGCAAGGATTGAGAGTCCCTGTAGAAGAGACACATGTCCCGTACGAGAGGTCAGCAAGATGTCTCTAGAAAGTCCCTGCCATGGCGCGAATAGGGACTCTGTCAGAGACCGGGACAGGAGTCTTTCGACCACTGAAAGACTGGATTTTTTTCATCCCGGATAATAACGAATTTCAATGGGGGAAAAAAAAACATTCAGCTGGGATCGAACCCGGGACCGTCACATGATGAGTCCATCATCCTACCACCTTTGCTATCTATTTTTTTTTTTTGTTCGATAACAACAGTTTTCTATTTGCACTATAAAAAGATATTATTTACATATGTACAGTAGAAAACAGTGTAGAAAAAACTATAATCATTATTATTATAACTTATAACTAATGAAGTTAATGGATACAAATATCTCTCAAACTTCTACATTTTAACAATATGAAGTATTGATGTAAGGAAGGAGAAGTAATTCTTCTTTCCAACATCATTCATAAAAAAAAAATTATACATAACTATTTATGTGGTATATGATTTGTTTATGTAATAACAGATACCACCTTTGCTATCCACAATTCACATACTTGCTGAATGAATTTTAATCCTGATATAGTGATCAATGTTTTTCGGACTTAGAAAAAGTGAATTCAATTGAATTATTTCAATCATTGGAAATAATTTAGTGATACCAAAAAAAAATGATTTTCGAATGCTGGCAGGATTTGAAAGTCTCAAAGTAAGCGGTAAACAACTAACAGAACGTGCATTTACTATTAATTATTCAAATTTATCATTTTATACGTTTTTATATGGATTGAGTGAGCATTTTTTCATATGTTTCATATATGCACATATATGTTCATACATGTTCATATACGTTCCATATATGCTCATACATGTCCATATATGTCCATACATGCTCATATATGCCCATGCCTGCTCAGTTTCCACAGGATCATACGACCATACATAACACAGCGTCCATATATGTCTCATAGATGTCTATATATGTTCATATATGCGCATATATGTTCCATATATCCCCATATATGCTCATATATGTTTCATGTATGTCCATGTATGTCCATATATGCCCATAGCTGTCTGATTTCTCGGAGAAACGTATGAGCATATATGTCCATATACGTACATATATGTTCATATATGGTTCAGATATGTCTCATATATGTACATATATGTCACATATATGTTCATATATGTCCCATATATGTACATATATGTCACAAATATGTTCATATATGACGATTTTTTCCCGGATTAATAATCAGTAAAATTCTATGTTAGTGATTGATTTTTTTCCGAATTTCGTGTAATTCTTCTTTCGATTTTTTAAAGATATTCGCGAGATATCGATTTTTTCATGTTCTTGCGTCATCCGCAGCAGCTGCCGAACAGGCATGCGCATGCGCACAACATTCGACTGGCTGCGGCGTTGGATCGCGCGAGAACATGAAAAAAGTGGAATCTCGCGAACAACTCAAAAAAATAAATAAAAAATTTATACGAAATTCGGAAATAAATCAATCATTAACATAGAATTTTTTCAGATTTTTGAGAGCAAGGATTCTATAATTGCGATGAATTTCTCAATTTCAATTGTTTATAGAAAATAAAAAAATTGTATTTTCAGCATTGGCGAAAATTTCAACCGAATTTTATACTCTTTCCCCGCGGAAAATAATTCTTTCACTCTTTACAAATAATAAAAAATATTTGACTTACTTTGTTCAGCATTGCTCTATCCGGATCCTTGCCATTTTTAGCACCAATTCACCGTCACGAGAAAAGAAATACACATAAACACTCGCATATACACAAACGCACCACACAATGATTATAATTAGTTTAATAACGGCGAATATTTTTTCCCTCGTTCTCTGTCGCAGTTATTTGCTGTTGTATTCAATAATTAAATTTATTTCGATTATTAAAATATTAACTATCGTCCGAGAAATAGTGTTGCTGCTGAGCGCTTCTGCAGATCGAAGTAAACTGAAATGAAAAATTCTTCCATTGGCTTTGTTTTCGGCGACCGAGAGAGCACGTGACTAAAAAAAAAAGAAAGGATCTCGTCATTGGGCGCTTTGCCGAATGCACGCGTAACTGATTCGACTATTTGTTTATATTACGCCTTGCTGGGACAAAGGCGAGTGGGCTCTTGCGTGTTTTGTTCTGTTTTGTTTTGTTTTTTTCATAGGGCCCTTTACGCTGTGTGGATATTATCGTATATTCACGTATGCTGTAAGGGAACTGCGTAACTCTGATATTGGTCGTGAAGGAAAACACATTTTTACTTTATTTGATTTGCGGGAATAAACTTTTCATGATTAGAAAACCGTTGTTCTTTTCGCAACTCCCGATGGTTTATGAGACGATAATATTGTCTAGACATTGTAATTAGATATTCAACGAATGTACACAGACGCAATGCATAATAGTACAAAAATCGCGAGGGTAGAATATATAAACTGTGAACGCACACTTGTCATCAGCCCTGACGAAAATGTGTATCGTTCTCTCACCGTTGACGCGAGCGAAACTCGAATCAGTTCGACTGTAAACAACGAAAATAGAGATTATCGTGAGTGTCCCTCTGTAAAAGAAACAGGCATTGAATATCGAACATGGCGGATTCGTGTAGCACAATCGATAATCGAAACTCGCAAAAACTCGAATGATGTATAATCCGTCACTGAATGTAGCATACGGTCAGATAGATGTCGCGGCAGTTCACTTCTTTCACGAAAATCAGCCTGTAAATGATTTTCATTATCTCATTTTAATTTAAAATTCGATAGGAAGCGAAAATAATAACAAATGGCTTAAAAAATACGCAGTGAGAAAAAGATATAATTATTATTGAGGAATAATACAAAAGTATTTTTCAAAAATACGAAATGGGCGAAAAAAATTATGATGATTCGTTAACTAAAATGAAGAAGTTGCCAAAAATGAAAAATAACTGTTTTTTAATAATAACAACTAACAAGTGGAGAATAGCATTGCACGTGATATGATCTAGCTTTGTCAACTAATATATTAGCAATTTGCATCCGACTGCATAATTATGGATAATCAATTACGTCCTTCCAAATATATTTGATCTGATTTTTGAAAAAATTGAATTGACAATTCTCAATCTGGTTGAACTTTCAATTAAAACTCAAAAGAAGATTGAATAAATGAATATAATATTCAATCCGAATATGTCACATTTTGCAAGATGAACTTTTTTTGAAAAGTTTCATAAAATGAAAGTTCTACGTATTATTACAAGTAAACACACGCACACATTTTGCTAAAATATTATTTTCGATATGTTTTGATCATTTCGGACATTTTCCAATAGGAAATTTGAAATTAAACTTTTGACGATCGTAGAGATTCTAATCGGAAGCAAACATTCACTTTTTCGGTTCTATTAGTCATAGCGAGCTGGGGTTGATCTTAAATGAAAGGTGAGCTCATTTTCCATCGATTAATGTAGCTCGAATTTTTTTTCAAATCAATATCCAAATATACATTTCTCATTTACTGGAAAACAATTTCTCCTCTAGATCCTTTTGACAAATTGATGATTTTCTCTTCGCAATTATATAAATCGATGGAAAATGAGCTCATCTTTCATTTGAGACGAAATCCAAGTCGCTATGACTGATAGAAGCGGAGATATTCCTGGAAAAGTGAAATTTTCCAAGAATGACAAAAATTTTCCTTTAAAAGCTTTTAATCAATCATACCCATCAGCAATCCCATGCATCAATTTTATGAGAACTATCAATTCACTGAATTGGAAATCTCAATCTTGAATATTTTTTCAGTTATTGTGCTAACAAGAACTTCATTGAAAAAAACGGTAAAATTAGAATTCTTCAAAAAGTATCATTAATAAATAAATGAAAATCCGTAGTGAGCCTGCTCATTGGATTGCCAGCACAGCCTCTAAATCGAAGGGAAATCGGTCCAGAATTTTTCAAAAATATTCATGAAAAACGAATTTTCGAAAATTTTCGATATCTCAAAAACTACTGAACGAAGTCTAAAACAATAGAGGCGAAAATAGAGAGTTCAATGACAGGAATATACTGACAAAATTTCAGACTTCCACATATAAACCTTCAGAAGTTATCGAAACATGTGTGTGCACACATACACACATACAGATATTTTGTGAAAATATTATTTTTGGTCATTTTGGATCATTCGAGATATGTTCCAATAAAAAAAAAACGAGATTGAAAATTTCCACGATAGTAATGCTTTCATCCTGAAGCAAAGAGACATCAACGGCATCATCGACGGTGACAGCAGCTCACTGAATAGAAGATGGGCTGGGACAGTTGAATTTAATATTTAATATAGAAACAAAACGTTGTCTCTTGACGTTCTCTCGAACATTGAAACCTGAAAATAGTATTCATATTGCACTCTTTTATGTAAATCTGAAAATTTGATGTCATTATTACTATTTTCATAATTGTGGAATAAAATACATAGACATCAACGATGTCATTGGAGGCGCCAGCGGCACTAGGCAACTGTATAAAAGATTTGGGTTGAAAATCTGGAGAATTGAACATTGCCATTTTGAAAGTCGAAACTCGAATCGAGAATTCGAGATTAGAACATCACCGTCTTGGATAATTGAATTCGAAATTTTGAATAAGTGGGAAACGCTATCTCTTAAACTTTCTATGAACACAAAATCATAACTTGAATTCGGCATTAATTATTCTATTCATTTCATTTGAATGTAAAATTCCATGTCATTACTACATAATCAAAAAAATAGTTTCTGAATCTTGAAGATTACTCTTCGAGATTTAGAACCCATTCAATCGAACATCGCTATTTTGACAATCAGAATTCTTATTGATAATCCGGGATGAGAATACAAAATAGTTGATAGTAGACAATGGCTCTCTCTTGACTTTTACACGAATACAATATTAGAACTCGCGAATGGTATTCATTGTTTTATTTCAATCGAAAATGTTATGTTATCATTATTATTTTAACAATTGTGAGATGAAAATAATGAAAAATGGTTTCGAAAAAATTAAGGGAAAGACAAAGATTATTATCATTCGTTAAATAATCAAGGAGAGAACTTCGAATAATAATAACAAACAAAAAAACATCAACGACATCGTTGGAGGTGAGTTGGAAATCGCCGCAATTCGAAATTAAATATTGTCATTAAGAAAATCGAAACGGGAATCAAGAATTTGAGATGAGAACATTGTCATTTCGAAAAATTGGACTTGGCATTCAGATTTAGAGACAACACTGTCACTTGACATTTTCTCGAACACGGGACTTTGAAGATAGCAAAAAGTATGAATCTAATGGGTATTCTTGGAAAGTACAAACCATGTTTCCTGCAGATATGCATAGGAAATGTACTTCGAGTCGGGCCGAAATGAGCCACAAGTAGATATCTCTCGAAATATCGATTCGAGCTAATTTTGACAAACATTACTGACATGAGCGAAAAATCTCATATGAAATAAGCATAAACATGCTATTTCGGCAAGTTGGAATTTGACCAAAGACCTATATTTCTTTAAAGTTACAGTGAAATTAGTTTTAGTCATAACAATAAACAGATTGTTGAGAAACTAGGACAAATTGTTAGAAAATAGGATAAGTCGGAATTGATTTTGAACACGTTGTTTCGAAACTTGGACAATTGTAGGTCATTTTATTTCACAGTCGTTCATTGATTGGTCTTGAAACTCATCTGAAAGAACAGCAAGGCAACAATGTCGTAAAAAAAATACATATACAGAATTATTCGTTTGCATCGGTTGTCTATCCATGAAAATACTTTGAAAATGTACATTTTTGCAGAATACAAATCATTTGTGCATTAAAGTTCAAGTCCCAAGCGGAAAACTAAAAAATCGAAACCCATGTCAAGTTAAGATGAGTTCAGAATAGAATAATTTCTGTGGCTGTTCAATTCCAGAGTTTGATAATAAATGACCATAATATATTATCGGTTATTTGAGACTAGAAGAGAGAATACTGATTATGATCATCGTATTCAATCTCTCCGAATCATATTGTAATTTATAGCATGCTGAGAATGAATTTCTGAATTGAAGAATGATTATACTGAGACTCTTAGAAACGGAATGTGATTTTGAAGTAAAACCATCAATTTTTGATATATTTTCTTGCAAGTAGCATGATCAATCCAATAGCATGAACGGCAGACATACCCTAATTTCATTGAAGGCGAGTGGATTTTAATTAAAACGATTATTCTCTCCTGAAAGTATTTAATTGATTAAAAGGAACATATCCTTAGGTATCGTAATATTTAGAAAACGTAAAAGTAACGGACATAACAAATGTGACTTTTGTTGTTATGTCCTTTCTTTGGGTAGGGCTTTCGCCATGTCCCATTCGCTAATGTGACTTTCATTTAACATTTGAAAGTAAGGACGGTGATCAACGGCGCCGCCAGAGGCGGCGACGGCGCTAGTATATGTATACCCGGGATGAAAAAAATCGAGTCTTTCAGTGGTCGAAAGACTCCTGTCCCGGTCTCTGACAGAGTCCCTATTCGCGCCATGGCAGGGACTTTCTAGAGACATTTTGCTGACCTCCCGTACGGGACATGTGTCTCTTCTACAGGGACTCTCAGTCCTTGCTCAACGAACCGGAGTCCTTACTTGAGAGACTCACAGTCTCTCAAATAAGGACTCCTTCAGTCCTTCTTTGAGAGCCATCAGTCTTTCGATTTTTCAAAAAAATATTTATACATATTTTTTTTATTACATTAATCAATATTTTAGATGTTAATAGATTGTTGAATGCGACTTAGTTTTTAATAAAACTCAAATATATCCATTTTACCCCTATGTTCGTTTTACTCCACTTTGCGCTAATATTGAGAATTTTAATCAAAGTCAAATACGAAAAAATAATGATTCCACGTTTTCCAACAATTATAAAAATTGAGAACTTGAAAATTATTGAGTTAAAATGAAAAAAATGATTCATTTCTTGGTCTCTCTCATAAGGACTTATGTCTTTACAAATCTTTATGAATCTACTGAGAGCCCAGTAAAGATAGAAGTTCTCACGGGAGAGACCAGCAAAGATAAAAGTCCTTACGGGAGAGACACGAGGGACACTGTAGAGACAGTGGCGGGACTTGCGAGACACTCCAGAGACCGAAAAGTCTTTCTGGGAGTCTTTGAAGACCGTAAAAGACTCGCAAAGGACTCAAAAATTTTATCCTGGGTATATGGGGCATTCCACGCCAAATCGGACAGTTCTCCAACTTTGCATTTTTGATTTCCTCTATTTTCTGACATTTTCTTGTATCTATCGAAACACACTTTTCGGCCAAATTTGAGATTTTTCTGATCATTGGTTCAAAAGATATCGAATTTTGAAAAAACTGCTGTTTTTACGGTTTTTTGCTCATAACTTCCATAAAAATGGTCCAAATTCAGCGTTTTTTTTGAAAATTCACGTTTTTTCATGTACTTTTCGAAAAAAAAATACAAAAAAATTATGCCAAGTGTTTTTCTATATGATTTCTGAAATTGAATATTTGAATTGTGATTTCAAAACTGTTTGTGTCCTTTAATTTTTTTGAAATTTTTTTATGTTGAACTTCTATCAATTCTCGGAATTTCGAGCCCCGGTTGATCGTAGGCCTCGGAAAATTACTATTTTTTTCCGATTTTTGAAAATTTTGAAATTTTTTTTTCAGTCTTATCCATTATTAAAACAATTGTTTGTTATTGTTCACTCTTTCTTGAGTAATTTTGAATTAACTTCTATTATTAAACGGAGTTTTAAAAAAATTAACAGTTTTAGTTGGAAAAATCACAAAAAATGGTATTCATTCATTTTATTTCATTATAGGGGAGAGTGGGGCAAAGTGAAACGGTGGGGCAATGTGGAACGCTATTATAATATCAAAGGTTACATATAAAAAATATATCGAGGGTCGGAAAGCAGAAAATCGTATGTGCCAAAATGAGCATTGCTATGGTAAAAAGTCATGTGTATAAGACATACGACCTTCTGCTTCTAATGCAAAATTGAATTATCTTTTCTATATTCGTTTTTGAGAATATCTTAGAAATTAATGGAGATACGCCATTCTTGCTCTCCTACTTTTTTGTAGTTCTCAAAATTTTCTACAGGAAAGGATAGGGAGGGAATTGTGCTATCTCAATAAGTTTCCTAAATATTCAGCAACACAACGGATAAAAAAATAGCATTAATGATAAAGAATGAACCTTTTCTATTTACCTTATAGCTTAGCTGATTTAGTATGAGGATTTTTTCCGGGGCTCAAAGTTTCGAGAATTGATGAAAGTTTAAGATAAAAAAATTTCAAAAGAATTAAAGGACACAAACAGTTTTAAAATCGCAATTGAAATTTTCGATTTCAGAAATCATACAGAAAAACACTTGGCATAATTTTTTTGTATTTTTTTTCGAAAAGTACATGAAAAAACGTGAATTTTCAAAGAAAAAACGCTGAATTTGGACCATTTTTGTGGAAGTTATGAGCAAAATACCGTAAAAACAGCAGTTTTTTCAAAATTCGATGTCTTTTGAACCGATGATCAGAAAAATATCAAATTTGGCCGAAAAGTGTGTTTCGATAGATACAAGAAAATGTCAGAAAATAGAGGAAATCAAAAATGCAAAGTTGGAGAACTGTCCGATTTGGCGTGGAATGCCCCATATATATTCAAAAAAAGAACAGTTTCATTCTAAAATTCGAAATTTTTCAGAATTTGCAAATTTTGTTTTAAATGTTTTTTTTCCAAATTTTTTGGAAAATTTTTTCCAAATTTTTTGGAAAATTTTTTCCAAATTTTTTGGAAAATTTTTTCCAAATTTTTTGGAAAATTTTTTCCAAATTTTTTGGAAAATTTTTTCCAAATTTTTTTCGAAATTTCCTGAAATTAAACTCCAGCAGCCTGCTTTCGCCAATATACTTTTCAAAAATCAGTTTTATTCTAATATTTGAGATCTTTCAGAATGTTCGAAATTTTTTCGAATTTTTTCTCGAAATATATATATATATGGGTCACTCTGAGAAACCTCTATCGCTCGGTCTGACAAGAAACGGGAACGTACTGTCAGAGGAGAAAAGTGATGTCGAAAAATGCATTTATTATTTCTCCCCAAACGTAGGAAATTAAATTACAACGGTCAAAAAATGGCAACCAGTGATGGCCCGTTGTTAATAGTCCATACTTGGCCAATCATTGGGAGCAGTATATCGGCCTAGCGTCGGTTGAAGAACGGCAGTTGAAAGGAAAAAGAGTTACGGCGCCTAATACTAACCCAATCACGGGCCAGATATAGGGGAGCTACGCTCGGCCGATTATCAATAAACATATGTTGGCCAATGCTTGGGCCTGTTGTCAGTAATGGCAAATCCTACATGAGATACTGAATGAGTTCCAAGCGACAAGGTCTCGAAAGAAAGCATTTATCAAGACAAATATACTGTAGAAACATAAGATTTTCAGGTTGAAGTTTTACCTTTTCTAAGTAAAAAAAAATCCACACAGACCTACATACCTACACACGGGCATTCTTTCCAAATATCATTTTCAGACTCTCTCATTTCAAGTGATTTGCAAAGAAAAAATTCAAATCGGAAATTCTCATGTTTGTTAACCTTAAGCTTAATGGAATCTCATCCGGAAACAAAACAAACAATAACTAAAATTTGAAGTCAAATTTTTTTTTTTTTTCAAAAATTTTTAAAACTTGGGAACTTGCACACTTGAGATTGATGATTTTCGTCGCGTGATGAGCGCAGCACCGCACGTATTCAGTACAGTGCGACGTTGCCAATAACCATTAATGACTCAAAGTGCCAGCCATTTTAATACACGCAAATCAAATGACATGGCAACACGGTCGGGCAAATTTTCACTACGATTCCAGTCGCGTAGTGAGCAGTGCGCCACTTTTCGGGATCGGATTCACAAAAAATTACTTTTTCATACACAAAAAATATATACCACAGAAAAAAGGTCCTTTCCGATTCGCAATATTATTCAAAAAGTATTCCAAAAGTTTCAATTTAATATGAAAGAGAAAGAATATCACGAGATTCCATAAGTTCTGCTTCCGAATATCTAGTTTTTCACAATATTGTATGGATGACAATATTAAAAATGACGCAAAAGAAATGAAATATGGACCGACAAATTATTAAAAATAAAAACCGCGCCATGTGCACGTTTAAAACGTGTTGTTTGGCAGGCCAAAAATTGAACCTGGGTTGGCTGTGCAAATAATAGATGAGTGGGCAGAAAAATTAGGTGGCCAATCAAAGATTCAAAAAATATTAGGCAAAAGAATGGAAATAAAATCCAATGACAGGGAAAAATATAAAGGAGGCAGGGAGAAATTTTCAATGCAACTTATCTATCTATAATTGAAGCAGTAAAAATGAAAAGATAGGCCTTTCTACGTAAGGAAATAGCTTTGTCTTTCCAGTATTGGTAAAAATGCACATGGTGCGCCCGGTTTTATTCACATAGAATTCTGTATAATTATCGTTCTATAGAACGTCTTAGGGGCCATTCATTAATTACGTAAGGATGATTTTGGCCATTTTTGACCCCCCCCTACCCCCATGTAAGGGTTCATAAGATTTCTCGAACCCCCCCTCCCTCTTCTTACGTAATATTCACTTTGTTTTGCTTCCGAATTGAAGCGTTGTAAACGTCGGTTTTTTCGATTTCGAGTTTTCATGGGAATATCTCTCCAAATGATCCAAAACGTCGAAAAATCATATTTTTAAATCAGGTCTATACGTGTGTGTCTGTGTGGTTGTGTGGGTCTGAGTGTATTGACATGTATCGTCATTTTCTCTGGAACGGCTATACTTAGCGTTCTCAAAATTTGACAGTATTTTTCCTCTGTGTGCGAAATGTTTTCAACAAAATTTCACCGGAATCGGTTGGATAGTGTCCGAGAAAAATAAAATTTTCAAAAAAGCGTTTTTTCGAATTTTCTCGATGAAAAATCAATTCGTAGCCCCCAGTCTGGGCTATGATATTCATCTCATTAAAACTCACATTTTTTACTCGGTGTAAATTTTTCTCTGATTTTTCGTTTTGGAAATTATTTCAATTTTAGTGATTTTCAGTTCAGAGTTTAGCGGAACGATAACTCGATAAGTATTTGAGCTAGAGACTTAAAATTTTGTCAGTTTGTATATCTGATGAAGGTAGAGTTTGGTATTGAATCTAGGCGAAATTTGTCCAGTGGTTTCTGAGATATTTGCAAAAAATCAATGTTTTTAAAAGGCGAATTTCTCAAAGACTACTGGGCTGATTCACACCAACTTGAACTCAAAAAAATCATTATAATGAAGGGAATGAACTCTGTAGATTCCCAATTTATTGGTCAAGTATTTTTTTTTGTTATGAAAAAAATTAACTTTTTTAGAAAAAATCAGAATTTCAATTTTCCTTGATTTTTCGCTGAGAACACATATAGTTTTTATTTCATGATAATAAAATATGTACTTTTCTACATAAAATGAGATCATTTTCATCCTGATATGATGATTAGAACCCCCATCGTATGGGAAAATGTAATTAATGAACAATAGAAAATAATTTATGTGTTCATATTAGTATAAGTGAACTTGAATCAAATTAATAAAAGTCGCGGTGCTCCAATTAGAGCTCAAGAATTCCATTCGGAAGCATACTGCCGATGGCATTGATAGAATAGTAAATCTGAGAATTCAAATGCCACACAAAGGGCGAAGGCCTGCTTGTTTTGGAATAATAAAATGTTGTTAGAACAGGATCAGTTGCACTTAAACTCACAGTTTTACGTAAATCAAAGATTTTGACTTTTCAACAGATAATTTAGGCTGCACTCTTTTATTGCTATCAGGTGTAGATTATCATGATATCATCAGACAACTATCTAGTCTTTGGAATATCATTATTATAATTAAAAGGAAGTTTCAAAATAATCTTGAAGCGAGCAAACATAAATCAGTTGAACAGTCTACAAAGGAATACTACTTTTAAAATAATGATCGACTAGTTTTGAATTAATCTTAAAGGAAATAAATTACGCAGTAAAACCTAGATCAATTCAGATCATCAATTGTCGTCTGGACTGAATGGGTTAGTAAGCCATGTTGTCCAATCGGAAACAATTGGTAACTCATCAGATGCAGTGATGAATTTTGACTTATAAAATATTACGTAAGAATGGTTTCACCCCCCTCCCCCCAAGATAAGGGCATGTAGAGATTTTTCTAACCCCTCCCCCCCCCCCCTTGGAACCCTTACGTAATTAATGAATGGCCCCTAAGATAAAAGAAAACACAAATAACACAGAAAATATCCCATACAGGAAGGCTGTTAGCACCTTGTATCTGACTAATACAACTCGTCCTGACATATTCTTCGCAGTCACCATACTGAGCAGAAACCGAACGAATCCGAACGATGACGACAGAAAATTGATGAAACGAGTGTTTAGATATCTCAAATGAACGAGAAATCTAAAATTCAAATACACAAAAAAACGAAACGATTTCCGAGCGATTCAAATGCAAATTTCACTGTACGGAAATTTTTATTAAGGACGTACAATACAATGAAGTCACAAAAAATGGTATGTGGACAAACGATGATAACGAATGAAGACATATGATCAAAGTCAGAAGACAAAAGATGAACGAATACGTGAAATGAAAAGTTAGAGTAATTCAATAGCGAATCAACGAGCGAAATTCTTACCTATTGAAAGTTATAAACGATTAACAGACAGAATAACGAACGATTAATCCCAATGAACGATATGAGACGAATTTAACGATGTGCACTTAATAATCTATTTATGTTTCAAGAGCAAATTAACGAAGAACGAAGAACGACGTGTAAGTGATGAAGTATCATTATTACTTTTCTATTTAAATTGTTCTAATCCTATAAAACGGAGCTGTGGAAAAGAATGCTGTGATTGATGTAAGTGGCAGGGTCGGGAGGGAGTGTTGGAATGAGCGCCTCTGCGCTTCCGCTCTATCCCTTTCTATCCGCGTATGCTCTCTCTCTACTGAGGAGCATGCGCAGACCGCATATACTGAGGGCGCTCGTGAACCAAGAGAGCTACCGTTGCCCAGGCCCATGGCTTCACTTCGCCATGGCGATTAACTGTTGATACACACGTGCTGATATCTATTCATATTATTATTACAAACGAGTGCTAATAAATACTTTATACAAAATAAACTGTGCGTACTATTTATTACTAATAACCCATCATCTTTGAAAAAGTACATTCTTCGAAGAATTGAGGAAAAACTAATTTCGACACATGTTTTCCTCCCAAAGTTTCTTCAGTCTTTGGATGAAATCATTAAAAAATTTCAAACTCAAGCTGTTCAATTAGAGTGTCTATTTTACCCCATCTTCCCCTATATGAGGAACAGGATGGTCGGCTGGAACCGCGGGTCCGCAGTTTGCGGCCCTATATCAGCTAAGCCGTGACTCTGATAAAAAAAACCGTTAAGAGCGAAGTTGTAGAGGATTTCACAAGGGAGAAAAACGTATAGGAGCCTCTTTGTGCTACGAGTGATTTTTGCGGAGATACATTCAAAAAACCATTAAAGAACCACTTCAATTGTTTAAATAATCATTTCCTGTGCGAATTCTGGGATCCAAATTGGGAATATGATTGTTCACATCCAAGTGGAGAGGATGGAAGAAAAAAATTTCTTATGGCTATTTTTTCCATCAAATAAGCTGTATTTCCTGGGCTATATTCACATTCTCTGAAGTGTGCAGGGAAAATTTTTTTTTCGGGGTGGTTTTGATTTTTTTCACCCTTTGCCCCTCTTCCCGGATTTTTAAATCAAAGATAGTTGAAATATAGATCGAAATCAATTTATCAAAGAAAAAAATCGAACTGGTATGCGAGTGAAGAACTAAAACTCCATTTGAATAATATTTTTTGTAAATTCATGAAAGACAATAAATGAAAGATTGAAAATTTCTGAAAAATTCTGGAAAATAAGAAAATTGTTGAAGTTTTCTCTCCGACCATTCATTAAATTATTATTTAGTAAAAAATCGGCCACTATGGTCACTCCCAAAAAGAATTTACAATTTTAAATTGAATTTAATTTTTAAATGCATCAACGTTTCGTCCACTCTGCGTGAACCTCATCAGGGTGCATTTTATGTTTATTCTAAAAATATCAATACAATTATCATTTAATTACATATTTCTGAATCAGTCAATAATAAAGGTAATAAACATTTCTCTTACAATTTGTCATTCCGTTCTTCATACAAATCATCTCTCTTAATATAAATTGTTAATACAAAAAACTACATTTTCACATCTTCCTGTGCCATAAACTAGGTAAACAACAATTTTTTGGTTATGAGATCTCCTGTCAGATATAAAATATGGCGGTGATTCAGTCTTAGTTTAGAAATGTTTCATATCATTGGTCTTTATTCGGTTAAAATGTAATTTTGTCTGGAATTAAAATTTAGTCAAGATTCTGAAAAATCGTGTCTTTAATTATAAGACTAGATTGAAGAAAAATTCTCCATAA
Source organism: Aleiodes leptofemur (assembly GCA_963942555.1). Classification (NCBI taxonomy): domain Eukaryota; kingdom Metazoa; phylum Arthropoda; class Insecta; order Hymenoptera; family Braconidae; genus Aleiodes; species Aleiodes leptofemur. Next base: position 8,387,040 of record OZ012612.1, read on the forward strand.
AAATCAAAAATTGGATAAAAAATATAAAAATTCAATTATAAAATAAAATGAAATAAAAATTAAAAAAAAAAAAAAAATTGGTTTTTGACTAGAAATTTGTTGAAAAATTCATGACTAGAGAGGAATGAATAAAAAACTTATCTGGAAATTTTATAATATTGTTTAAAATATTTATCACAGTAGAAATATGTTGAAAGAATTCTTGACTAAAGAGCAATGATCAGAAATCTCTTATGGAAATTCTACAATATTATTTTAAATCTATCACAGTGTTGTAAATATAATAGAGACATATTAGAAAACCGGCAGTTTGGCTGTTCGGTCTGTGTACGGCTCGGCGGATCTACCGGGTTAAGCAGCATTGCGTCTGGTTACTACTTGGATGGGTGACCGCTTCCCGTACACAGATTCGAATGACAAACTGAACCATACGGTAGGTGTGACTATAGAGAATTAGTGTGCCTTTCTCGTCAGCGTGACAGAAAAGGCACATTAAGGCTCTGTACGAATCCGACTGCACTGATCAGGGTTTTCCATGGTTTCCCTTGGTCCACGGCAAATGCAGGCAGTATGGCAAGAAGTCGATCCATGGAGTCGCACGAGGGGTGGGGAAAGGAAAGAAAAAATTGTAAAAAACCGAAAGGTTATACATGGCTAGGAAAAATAAAAAAAAAATAGAGACATATGAGAAATGTTTTTCATTAAAAAATACAAAGATAAAACAGTCAATTACATGACAGATAGTCTAAAATTAAATAATTGCTACAACACTGTGATAGATTTAAAATAATATTGTAGAATTTCCATAAGAGATTTCTGATCATTGCTCTCTAGTCAAGAATTTTTTCAACATATTTCTACTGTGATAAATATTTTAAACAATATTATAAAATTTCCAGATAAATTTTTTATTCATTCCTCTCTAGTCATGAATTTTTCCACAAATTTCTAGTCAAAAACCAAATTTTTTTTTTTTTTTTAAATTTTTATTTTATTTTATTTTATAATTGAATTTTTATATTTTTTATCCAATTTTTGATTTTTATGGAGAATTTTTCTTCAATCTAGTCTTATAATTAAAGACACAATTTTTCAGAATCTTGATTAAATTTTAATTCCAGACAAAATTACATTTTAACCGAATAAAGACCAATGATATGAAACATTTTCAAACTAAGACTGAATTACCGCTATATTTTATATCTGACAGGAGATCTCATAGCCAAAAAATTGTTGTTTACCTAGTTTATGTCACAAGAAGATGTGAAAATGTAGTTTTTTGTATTAACAATTTATATTAAGAGAGATGATTTGTATGAAGAACGGAATGACAAGTTGTAAGAGAAATGTTTATTACCTTTATTATTGACTGATTCGGAAATATGTAATTAAATGATAATTGTATTGATATTTTTAGAATAAACATAAAATGCACCCTGATGAGGTTCACGCAGAGTGGACGAAACGTTGATGCATTTAAAAATTAAATTCAATTTAAAATTGTAAATTCTTTTTGGGAGTGACCATAATGGCCGATTTTTCACTAAATAACAAGAAAATTGGATAATTCCCAAAACTACAATAAGTGGAGATCTCTACGTGTAAAACTCGTAGCATCAAATTTTTTTCTTATTGGGAAATAAGCTCCAAAATCAGTGCTAATTTTCAAAGGACATTCATTATCATTTAACTGATGAACTGTCAAATTTTGGGGAATTTCTCATTACAGAGCGTTATCTTCTAAACAGCCTTAAAATGCAAAGTGGCCAAAAAAAGTGTAGAGGTCCCCGACGTTTTAGTAATTTTTTTTTCGAAAATATCCCAGTAAATAATGAAGATATGCCTCTTGGCCCAAGGACACGTGTAAAAAAAATGTATCTCCATTATATTTCGATATGTTTACGAAGAGATCCCAACTGAATGTTTTTTTAAATTTGACCTCTTTGCTGCAGATTTTTTTATAATTATTTTTTACAAGCGATTACAATTATATTTTACGATTTCATAGATAGTAATGGTATCTGATAATGTACTATTGTCGTTACTTTTTTTTTCAATTTGTTTATAATTTCCTGTTCTAAATATTCCATTGTATATTCAAATAACCGTGCTACAACCCCTTCTAAAAAAAAGCATGAAACGTTTTTTGTCACCGGTTTATTTTCCCTAAACCTAGCTATACCATATCATATTATATTAGTATAGAATAGCTAGAATAGCTAGTATAGTATAGTATAGCTAGAAGAGCTAGAATAGCTAGTATAGTACAGAATAGTATAGGGAAATTTTTTTGGAGTACCAGTTTACACTGGTTTAGGGAACTTTCTTTGTCACCTTCAAAAATCCACGGCCATCATGACATTACGTTATGGTATAGATAGTGCATAGATTCAAGTACTATGGAACTAAATTTCAACTTCTCCATCTATACAATAAATAATGATAAAATACATAATATAGACATAATTAAAAAATCATATTCTATTTTATTGGATCGTTACAGCACTTCTGTTTCCAAGAATCGTCCCAGTATACACGACCTTTAAGGGCAATTGAAATAAATTTTGAAACCAAAAGCTATTTCAATTATCTGGGGCCCTTAACCCTTATTCTTTCTGAAAACCCAGACGGAAAATTACAGAGAAAGAATAGGTTTCGACTCTAAATAATGTCACTATGGTTAATCGGTAATCGGTGATAACAATGATATTTTAACGTCATCCGTGGATTCAACATCAGTTCATCTCTGAGATAGTGCGAAAGATCGCATCTCCATTAATTTATACAAGATAAAATATCGGTAAAAAAAAATGATGTCGCTGAAGATTTGTCAGAGAAATGAATAAAAATGACAGATTGAATAAATGAATGTCAAAAAAATGACGAATAACTGAATAAAAAAATAAAAAAAGATAAATGAATTGAACAAACTTCAATCTCTTATATATATGAGAAAATTAAAATTGAATTGCAATTATAAAAGGTTGCGATTGGGAAGATATAGCAATTATTCACATAAAAAAATCCATTTCTCCAGAAGAAAAATCCATTTTAGCAAAAAATGTATTCCTTTATAGAAAAAATCCATTTTTTCATAGTTTCATTATAAACATATTCATACTTGACCACTAACACCCAATATAGCTCAACACGCGTGCGCAACTGTGCGTCCCAATACTAGTAAATAATAAAGTACAAAATTCAAAAAATCCATGATTATTGTTTTTTCAGCCTCTATCCAATACGTTCCTAAAACCATCCGATACGTTCCCCAACAGATCAGATATATCTGCTAGGAATGTATTTAAAAATTATCGTCATATGTATTCATTCCGTATTTTTGGAGCGTTGTGGAACATCCCAAATGGAACGTAGCAGGAATCGTTCAAAGATGCGTATCGAGTATGTTCTCTCCAAACCTTATCAATGAACTTCGGAACGTCCCGGGACGTGGCCAGAATATTCCGGAACATTCCCAAGGTACGTACCTGGAAGCTGTCTGGGACCGTGTATAGTCCACCGAGTACGGTCCTGGTACATCCCTGAGAACGTTCCTAGAACGTTTCGAGGTTTCCTCGAAACGTACCAGGAACCTTCTGGGGATTAATTTTTGCTTATTGGGAATGAATGTCCCTCTTCCTCGTTTAAGTATCCCTGAGTAATAAAACACCACATGTTGTGTCCGGCAGGGTTCGTTATTCTACTCAGAGGGGTTCTCTCTCCCACAATTTTTTTTTTATGGTTTGATAAACTTTCTTTCTTTCTCTCCGTCACTTTTCAGTTCTCTGTTGATATTTGACAGAAAATATTTTGAGTACAACGTTGCCCACCGACTGATGTACTTCATTTTTAGATTCCAAGTGTTATTCGGTGACGTGTGAAGCTTACAAATTATTTGTTGTTCTAATATTCACATATTTGCGTAAGAACTCTATTAGCATTACATTTAGTGATCAGTTCTGTTTATTAGTGTTATCGCATTATTGTGGAGAGAAAAAACTCCACAATTATATTGAAAGATTCATCAGCGCAGCTATTGTATTCAGTAAAGTTACAGTAAGTAGTTTACCTTCCTTCCTCCTTGAATATAATCTATTGATGAAGAATTTCATGCACGCAGATAAAAATATAAATTTCATTACATTAATTTTTTTCATAGCCCCCCGAATATGGCCGAAGATCAAGCTGTACCGCAAGGATTGAAGAAATATTTTCTGCTTGCTCTTCAACTTCGTGTGGATACCAAGAGGGATGGGATACTTACAGGGTAAAAATCCACGGTCAATCAAGTAAGTATTGGTAAAAATAAATGCACGGAAAAAACAATGTTGGGGCTGTATTCCAGCGAGCTCGACTACAGCTAACCAATTATCTAGATGTCGTATCAGAGATAATTTTTTTCAAAATTGGATTTTATTTGTCATTTTGCACTCTTCAATTGATGAAACTTTTCGTTTATTCGCAGATGAACAGGAAAATGATACTATTCTCGAAGGGGAATCGAAATTTTTCGTTTCTCTCAAACATAACGACTTGTTTTCTTATTTCCACCTTATAAAGAATAAACGAATCCTTTCGCCCGACTAACTATGCATCATTTCAATTTTCAAAAACTCTCATCTGGGGGCATGGAGGGATCACTGAGAAAGAAGCTCAATCTGCAATAGGCACCGCTTTAACCCAACCAAAGGATGGTCAACGGGCATTAAGAACGAGGAAAGGAAGCAAAGAATCCACGGGAACTCTCAATGATGAAGAGACAAAAGAATTGCTGTTCATAATGTCCCTGAAGATTTCCAGCCTGCAAGACCTTCGGCTTCTCGTCTTGATACCGTGGTTTCCAAGCAGGAGCTCGTGGAAACATCCTCAGACTCAGAAAAAGAATCAAGTATTCTCTTTTGAATAATATAAATTAATTTTGATCAATATGTGACTTTTTTCAAGTAAAATAAATTGAAATCTAATGTACAGATGTAATTTTTTGACCCATAATTATATTTATCAAAAAGAGTAGAAATTTAAAAAGCTGGGCTCTTCATTGTTGTGCAATCTTGCGCCAAGATTGCCCAGTAAGCTAGCCATGCACGCAGGGGCCCAGATGGCTACTTGTAACAAACCCGCCACGCGCCATCTCGGTTCTAGTAACGTTGCGCCCAGTTTGAACCGTGCAAGGTGGCCTCGCGCCCGGCTTAATGCAAGGTACTTTTTCTACCTTCACAAATTCTGTTTCGCTAAATATTTTGCTATCGTTACTGTTAAAACTTGGTCAAGGTTTTGGATGCTCAAGGTCAGGAATTTGAAGATTCCCGCCAAGGCATCCATCTTGCCACGTTGGCAGCTTCTCCATCGGCCCCACGGAATCTCCCGAGAGGCCTCGGGAGGTAACTAACGACCGAAGCGGCGTCGGCACTTGCCTTTCGGCTTTCGGCAAGACAACTCGGCTTTCGGTTTTCGGAAAGTAACGAACGCAATTCACCGAACGGTTCAAAATTCATACTTTTTCTTTCGGAAAATTATCGCGTTTTTTGTGCATCACCAAATCCAAAATCACCAATCTTAATTGTTAAAATTCAACCGTAAATTCACCGCTAATGAACCAAATAATTAGTGTAAATAGTTAAGGTTTTTATAATAAAACAAAGAACGCTAGCCATTTCGGCTTAATAAATGGGCATTTCGGCATCATTTCATCACCTCGCCAATTTACAGGCTTCTCAACAGGCTTTTTCCTGCACCACTCACGGACCTGGGCATCACCATCGAAATTATCTCCTCTCGAAAATCAGCTAGTTTTTAACAGTTACTTTTCAACATTCGTTTTCTTATCACGAGAAATTCGTCCACTTTCATGATACGGTATATGTGAATTTATTGCAGCTGGCAGTATAATTTTTCCAATTTTCTTCAAACCACAATTCGTTTTGCAATGTTGACTATTTCCAGATGGACAGCCTGTACTGGAAGGAGCTATTATAATTATTTGGAATAATACGCAATAAATTAAAGTAATTTTCAATATTATAGAACTGAATTACATTTGAGGGAAGATCAAGAGTTTATATATATATCAAGTTTCTCATCTAATCTTAACTGAAGTTTCGAATTAGTCAAGTGAATCAAGGGTAAATTTGAGAAAGTTCAGACCTATAGTCTTATGATTATGAATAATTTCCGACCGTAAACTATGCTACATTTTTACCAAAATTTCAGTTCTTTTAGAGTTTGGGTAGAAAACTCAGTGAATGGCGTGAAAAGTTGAAGTCATTAGAGAACATACAGAAAACTTTCTCTTCTCTCTATATGAGCGAGATGAAAAATTACTATTTCTAGAGTTATGCACTGCTCAATCGGTAGCATGTCTGGTTTCGCGTTCCGAGAAGCTTAGGTTCGAACCCCCCTGGGTGCGTTAAACATTGCGTTTTCTAGCGTTTAAGAATCAATTAAATGTACTCCGTGGATTAGTTGAATGAGAAAAAGGGTAGGTAGGCTAGCGAGTAGGAGTAGCTGAAGAAATTTCTCGAAAAGATGAATAAATTGATATTTTTTAATTTTTTTTTCTACTAAATTGTTCACAGCAATCAGTGAAAGATAAATTGATAGGAAAGAAGAGTGGGCAGAACGTTTACCTATCGTTGCGATTATCATACACGGAGAGAAAAGTTCGAGAAAAATGACGGTGCTCAGCACTGTAACCGAGGTGCAAACATTTCACACCGGTGCTTTTTACGGAGAAAAATCGGAAAAATTGACATTCGTATGCGATAATTTAACTAGCGTTGATTAATTTTTGTTTAAAAAAACGAGAAATTTTCTGAGACGGCACCGCATAAAAGTCTCGATTTCTTGAATATTGGAGGCGTTCAAAAAAAATGACAAATAATTCTTGCTTAATGCGGGTCAGTGGAAAAATTTTGCGGTGCTGTCAAAGAATTTTCTTTCTCTTTTTAATTTTTCTTCCAAATGTTTCCAATGATTCTTTGGAACTGATGGGAATTGAACACAGTCACTTGTTTGTGAAGTTGTGCCCAATCACATTGACAGGCGAATTAGAAGACGAGGAAAATTCCATCAAAATTGAAAGTGAGTATTGATTGTTTCTAATATTTGTGAAGATACTTGCATAATGTAGAGTATTAATTTACTTCAATAAATTGATACGTTCAATTAATAAAGAACTAACGTTAGTGATTGGTCTGATATAACCCCTTTCCCTTCGCCGTCAAGTTGTTAGAGATTGGCACAAATGTGAGATTCCAAAGATTATTAATTATTTTCTCTTTTTCCAGGAGAAATGGTGAGTGATGAGTGCATGGATTATAATTTTCTTCTAATAGTTTATGGATCCAGAAAATCAAAAATGTTTCCTGGATTATAAAACATAAAGAATTTTGTTTTCTCCGTTCAACAATTTCTTGATGCAATCATAATTTCCACACAGGATGAACGCTAAAGACATTTTCAAAGGCCTGAAATCATTGCCAATGTAGGTGTCAATAATTTATTCACCTTCAATTTACTCTCATTTAATTTTAATAATGTTCAATATTTTCATGCAGCCCATCCATGTGATATTGAGAAAAACGACTGACGGGCGAAGTATCTTGAAATTTCATGGTGCAGTGAGCCGTGTTGGCAAATCGGAGAATCTAAAGAACTGTTCAGTTGCTGTGTAACACAGTTAATTCCAGCCTCTAATGGTGCCACATCTATTGTTAAGAACGGGTTATAATGTAACTTTTTTGATTCTGTATTAAAACTAATATTTTTAATGTTGAATAATAATAAACTCTCATCGCAAAATCCATTTGTTCAATCAATTTGAAATTCCCCCATTTATCTATTCAAATGCAGAAGAAAAATCATTAACGAGCAATGTAAAAATTAATTAATTAATTCATAAAAATTTTCTGGGACTTCTGGAAAAATTGTAGTGGAGCATAACAAATTTTACGGTGCCATCCGTATTTTTTAGTATGGTGCTGGTGCTGGTGTATTCTGTGTGCTGATCAGCTGTCGATAAAGAAGGAGTTCCATGCATGTGCCAAATAAAGCTTTCGGGCAAATCTCCTTTCTCTCTGAAATATAATCGCACTGAAATTGATTCGAAAAATAGTGATTAGGTGACGATTAATTCTTCTATTAATACTTATTCATCTCTAATTTAATTCCTAGATCAATTAATTTCGAAACTAATTTTTTCCTTTTATTATTCTAGGTGATATTTATTTTCTCGAATTATCACTCTTTTCCCATACTTTTTCATTCTCAAAGATAGTATTATCGGAAAATTAATAATTTTATGCAAATGAATATTTTGTCATGTATTCATTTGCTCAATGGATAATCCTTGCGAAAATTCATTGCACTATTTCTTTTTCGAAATAACTATAAATGGGGGGAAAAGAAATTCGAAAAACATACATTCTCCATTTTTCGTATCATCAATTTATTTCTTTCAAGCAATACATGAATTCTGTAAATGAATTATTTCTCCTAAGCAATATTTGGACTATTAATTTCACAAGTTTTGAAACATTCTTAAGTACATTATCTCCGGTCAAATTAGTAATAAGACATTTTTTTTTTCCTGAACTTTCTCATTCCGTCATTTTCACTGCGGCTAATGTGACCCCAACCCGGAAATGTACCAGAGTCCTAAACCTTCCTGAACAAGTTCATTGAGTGATTAACAATAAACACTAATTTTCTTTCAATTACCGTGAATATGAGGAGGAAAATAGATATCAAAGCTGATACTTTTACGGAAGATTATACGGACGGTCGAACGATTTGGCGAAATTCCTGTATACCCTGCTCAGTCGGTAATGACGTAATTGTGCTCCAATTATCTATCACTGATATAACCTCATGGGATAGATGAAATTTTGATAATTATTTTCTTCCTTATATTCACAGTAACTGAATGCCAGTAAAATTACTATAAATTGTTAATCACTCAGTGAACTTGTTCAGAAAGTTTTAGGATTCTGGCACATTTCCTTATTTCAGTCCGGAATCTGATGTTCCTCTTTAAGCTCAAAATTTTTTCAATGAGCACTGATTGTTCGCTTTCTGAACGCTTGCCAACACTGTAAATAGTAGTTTTCTTAAGAAAGGAACGATGGACAATAATGATATTGTTTACACCAGATCTAATTGAACTAAAAATAATCCTTCACAATTGTATCGTTATATCGACTACGGACTACATGACACGACGTGCTATCATCGTTGAATCTCTGACGCGCATGCCCTCGCAAGGACTCTCATAAGAAATAACGACTATATTTCCTCTAACCTCTCATATAGTGTATATTTGCGTTCTCCACCTACACCCTTGTGTCCCCCAAAAAATCTACCAATCTGGAATTACGGAGGCTGCAGATTCTCCGCAGCGCGTTGTCAATTTCGACGTAAATGAACTCATCGTTGCCACACTAGGACATCTAGAGAGAGAAAGAGAGAGAAATGGGGTAGGACAGTTACGATGGTAGCAGAGAGAAAGTAAAAGAGAGAGGGGAGATTGAACGCGTAAATAACATCCATTAGTTTCCACATCCACCGCATCAAGGGAAAATCGATAGCCACTTCACGCCAGCAATATTCGAGGCGAAAGTGCAGGAGGGAAAGAAAAGAGAGACCGAGAAAATAGGAGAGAATGGTCTCAAAGGCGTCTTTTGAGCTACCAAAACCTTCATCAAGGAGTGCTTGCATGTGTGAAAAGAGGAACGTTACAAATCATTGGAAAACGTTTCAATTTTTCTCTCTTTCCTTTCTGTAAACTTATATTCTTTTTTGTTTCCACTCAAAAAAAGGCGGACGTTACTTTCTCATCTCTTAACCGTCAGTTGGATCCTTTTTAGGTTGCTGGTAGTTGAGTAAATACAACACGGAAGATGTAGCCTCCATCTCTCTTCTTTCTTCCCATCCCAGAAAGAGTATACTATAGGTAAAAGAGAACGAGGATGGCTCTCCTTTAGACGCCTGTATGTGGTTTTATCTCACAGGTACTCGGGGATGTTGCGGGTTGATTTATCGCCTGGTGTTGCCATGGTAACCACGGCGTGACCGGCTTGCGCGACACCCTCATATCCGAGTCGACTCTCTCCTCTGGTTTGCAATATCCCTTTTGCTCTCTCACTCCCTCTCCTCCCCCCTTTCCCTTTTTACCATATCTATCCTATCTCCATCCTCGTCTATCACGAACATATAACCATGTAATTCCATCTCACCCTTTATACACCCTCCCATACTACTGTATTCCCCACTTGCAATCCGCAATTCCCCCATCTTATCCCCCTCTTCCCCTTCCATTCCTATCAACCATTCCTCTTCCCACGCAAACTCGTTTTCTTCCCTCCTCTTTTCACTCATTTCCTTTACTATATCTCAAACTCAATGTCTGCCCCACTCTGTCTCGTTCAACATCCCATTTACCCTTTCTACGGGGACTCTCTAGTGCATACCCCTTCAATATACCTTCCCCACCCTCTTGCCTCCCCACCCAGCTGCTATTTTACCTTTACACGAAAAACCTCGTACAAACGTGAGACGACATTGGGGCACTGTGAGAAAGTCTGGAAAGCCTCTATAACTACAGAAACTTCACCATCGTTCGCTATTCCTCTCCACTCAGCTTCTTTTTCTTCAACAGATTCCTCAATATTGCGCGTACTTGGCGGATCATACCGCATCTCCTGATATGTATCAAATCTTTAAATTCTTTGATTCTCCACTGAAAAAATGTTTTTGTACAGTATTTTGACATTTTTGTTTTCTTTAGCACTATGTAATGTTTTTTTGGTCTAATTAAGTGGTGTAATGTATTTTAGATACTAATTGCAATGTATGTTACAATGTGTGATTATTGGAGATAGTAGAGATTATTGATAAAGTGATGATTTCATGGGATTGTTTTGGGGGTACAACAATGGAGTGGCTCGAGGGGACAGGCGGCAAGGGGGGGTGGCACAAGCAGAAATAGTTATTCGGCATTGCTGATTGTATTGATCGGCTTGAGTCAAGTGGGAGATGGGGTTGATGACGGAACGACGAGGCGTTGATAATGCTGTCCCCTCCTCTCGCTTTTCCCCGCAGATTGTACATTGCTAACTGAAATTAGATAAAGGAAATTGTTCAACGCTTCCCTTTTAATAGCCTGGAATTTCATCGAATCCTGAAGTTTTTTTTAACTTCATCCTTTCACATATAATTCAGTTAACATATGGAGTCCTTTTTTCAATTTTTCAATTCCTTGAGTTCATGAATTTTCATAATTCTTCGGTACTACTGCAGCATTGTTAAGAAGCTTCCGATTTTGAACATTTTGAATGAGAAGCATGAGGATAAAGAAGAAAACGAATTCAATGGTAGAAGTTCTAGGAGTTGCCGCTCGAGGACGCGCCCTGCTGGTACCACAAATTGTTTGTTTTCTTTCATTTATTTTTTAAAAAATCCTTCATCATTTGCTCTGATTCATTTAATTTGAATCGACTCCATTTATTCAACTTAGCCTCGACACAATTCATTATTTATAGATGTTTATTTTTTTTCATTGATTATTTTTAATGTAGAAGCGTCTACAAATTTCATTATCATTGGAGTATTTTCCATAAAATTGGTATTGCTAATGAAGAGAGAAACTATATTTTGAGTTCATGGATTGTAGTATTCCTTGCAGTCTTATTGAAAATCCAGCAACATTTGAACCAAAAAATGCTACAATTCAATTTTTTTTGGTCCAATCTTTTTCAAGATCATGAAATAAACAATAGTGATTGGACTTATTTCTGGAATATTTCAAGGCTATTGCTCTTAAAGGGATGATATAATAGTGTTATTCAGATCAATTTTTAGTTGAAATGAGACGAAAATGAATGAAAAAAAAAATAAGAAAAAAATAATCCGACGTTGATATTGAAAATTGATCCATTAATTTACATTAATGACTCGGTATATCGTCAAATGACATTGCATCTGTGCTGCTGATTTCCCTACGGTATAGGTTTAGCGTCGTTCCACATGAGTAAACTTTAAAACAATATCGATGAGTTTTCAACTTACCACGACGAAGCAACATTATTCTTAAAGTGACGTTGCATAGTTTAACTAGACGACTTTAGACCCCCCGCCACTGATTATTCGTATAATTAATTTCTTTGATAGTGAGAGAAGATAGAAAAATATTTAGAAATAGTTGCCTATCAAAATTAATGAATTTTCGAGAAATTTTTTTTTGAAATTTTTCAAAACTATCTGATGAGGATCCATTTTTCATTTATAAATGCTATAGCATTTTACGGTTCAAGGTGTTCCCCATTTCCGATGTAATTTATGGAGTTTTGAGTATCCATCGATTTATCATGTGAAAAAATTAGTATCTGCAAACTAATGCAATAGGACTCACCTCATTAAACTCGTTCTCATTCGAATCAATTGGGAATTCTAAAAATCATTGCATGAGAGCATTGTACATTCATAGCTTGATATTGATCAAGAAGATGAGACTTATCTAAATTTCACAGAAATTTCATGGAATTATTAAGATCCAAGCATGGTTGTCAAGAAAAAACGTTCAGATCTTTTCCCTCTCCATAAACAGTTCACTAGGAAAATATTTCAACTCCTTAATTCGTGATTGGTAACCATACGCAACCTAATGACTTCAATCTGGTGACGAGCGGCTTGCTGCAATCATTTCAGAACCCAAGTGTTGCCAGAACGTTAAGGAGCTATTTTGCACTATTTCAAATGAAAAAACAAAACTTTTTTTTTAATTTCTTGAACCATTTCATTTGCTATGAGAGGGCTCTATTTACAACAAATTCCCGAAAAAAGTGGAAAAAATATCCCCTTTAAGGTACTTCCGCAGTAAGTAAAGGGGAATAGATCCGAATGTGCCACAGATTTGAAACTTTGAGGATACATTCTTCTCATAAGTAGAAATATATCTGAAAGTTCCATAACAATCGACCACGTAGTTTTTTTTTATTAATTATTAAACTAATTAATTTACACAGGCCCTAATGAGACGTACTTATTTTTAAATCACTTCCCATATTATTTATAAATATAACTTGATAATTTTTTTGATATTTTACCTCGTAATTATTGAGAAATATCAATTGATCCGTGTGTCACCACCATTTTACCATAACCTCATAATTATTTTATGGATTAATTGATATTTCTCAATAATTACGTGGTAAAATATCGAAAAAATTATCAAGTTATATTTATAAATAATATGGGAAGTGATTCCGCGCGTGGGTAAGACTGCAGCACATTGTCGATGATTTATAAAAATAAGTACGTGTCATTAGGGCCTGTGTAAATTAATTAGTTTAATAATTAATAAAAAAAAACTACGTGGTCGATTGTTATGAAACTTTCAGATATATATCTACTTATGAGAAGAATATATTCTCAAAGTTTCAAATCTTTGACACATTCGGATCTATTTCTCTTTACTTACTGCGGAAGTACCTTAAGAATGTTCTACCGGTATTTTATCAAATTTTAAAAATGTACGATTTCATTGAAATTTTTTTCCAAGGTTCTCCAAATCATAAAAAAACCGTATGTAAAATTTTGGATTTTTTTCATACCTGGTTTAAAAGTTATAAATTTTTTAATAACCATCGTTCAAGGATCTTCTACCGGTATTTTATTAGAACTTAAAAATGTACGATTTCAATGAAATTTTTTTCCAAAGTTCTCCAATTTATAAAGAAATCGCATGCAAAATTTTGAATTTTTTTCATACCTGGTTTAAAAGTTATAAATTTTTTAAAAACCATTTTTAACATGATTCTTATGGTAAATTCACAAAAGCTTAAGAAGCTTTTCGAAAAATTGTTCAAATTTGATGAAACTTCGGATATAGGTGAGAAATAATTCCCCGCACAATTTGTTCATTTTTATACAACGATTGGGTCAATGATTGGCATTAAGGGTCGGATGTAAAATATAGTGATTTTTTTTTGATTGGTCGGTCGGGAAGCTGACCGCTTCACCAAAAGCTCTACTAATTACGGGCGTAATTTAGTAGTAATTGTGCTGAAAATAATTTTAATAGATAGTAAAAAATAGTGCAAACGGCGGAAATTCGGTCTCTAAGTGATGTGATTCCTGTAGAAATAATTATTAGTGGTTTTGTGTTAGCATCGGCTAGACGCCATGTTGTGTGTATTCAAATCATCCATATAGGGATAATGGAGGTATCATTTTCTTTTGATAATTATAATTTCAGAAAATAATTGTCAATCTCTAGACCTAATTTCCGCCGTGCAGCTGAAAATAAGCTTTCATTCGATCATTGGATCGTAATGATTGCTGCATTTTTCCGGCCAGCATTAGTAGAGCTTTGAAAACTCTCTAGTATAGGGGAAAAAAAATTTTTGTCTAGGGGAAATTTTCTTACATCCGACCCTTAAAATTAATAAAAATGTTTGGAAAATTGTCGATTTCGCGTAAGTGCTGCCAACTTGTGTCGCCAGAATTCCCTAGAATTCAACGCTTTTTTCCAAATAATTCTCAAACTAATTAAATAAAGGATAAAAAAAAGAGGGTGCGTGGAATCCACGCGCGGCAGAAGTGAAATTTCTTACTCATGAAATTTCCTCGGATTTTTTTATAGAAGAACAGATAATAGTTGACAATAGTAAGGATATGAGTATGATGTCCAATGAACACAACCTAATGTACAATTTTGCACATTTAGCGATGCAATTGATACTTTAAAAATTCGAATACCTGCAGATAGTATATTGGTTTTTTGTTCACCGGCAAATTATTTTTTCCATGATTATGACGGATTCAGACAAATTTATTTTTCAAAGTCATAATTCTTTATGACTATTTCGGAAATTGATCGAGATAGAACGATTTTTTTTCATTCCCTTTTTGTACCTCTTGAAATTCTCTTTAAAAAAGCATTAGTGCAAAATCGTCTCATCTCGCTTAGATTCCGAAATATTCAAAGAAAATTGATGACAAAATAAAATCTACTAGTCTGAAAACTTTATATCCATTTTGCCATGCGCTTTTCCCATAAATATCTCGGAAACTGAGAGAGATAATGAAATTTTCCTATCAACCTTTTTTGTAGGGAATTTCGAAAACTACAAAAAAAAGCTCCAACTAGAATTGCATTATCTCGCTTCGTTTAAGAGATATTCATCAAAATTCCGTGACAAAAAAGCGACTTTTAGATAAAGTCTCTGTTTCAATGGTATCTTTGAAAAATATTCCGAAATCCAATGGAGATACGCCCATTTGCCTTCATCGTTCTCTAGCTTCAGAAATTTTCTACAAAAAAAGGATAAGGGCAAACTCACACTATTTCGCTCAATTTCGAGATATTCATAAACAGTCGTACTACAAAAAATAGACTAATAGATGTAATTTTTTTTTCAATAGTTTTTCCAAGAATCTCTCGAAAACTACGCGGGATAGAGAGATTTTATTCTAATCGATTTGCGTAGTTCTTGAAATTTTCTACAAAAGAAATTGCGGCAGAATTATCCAATTTCACTTAGATTCCGAGATATTCATCTGAAGAAAATAACAAAAAATTGATTTCAGAAAAAAATGACTCAGTATTCTGATGACTTTTTGAGAATATCTAGGGAACTCAACGAGCTAGAGCGATTTTTCCATGATCTCTCTTTGTAGCTCTTGAAATTTTCAACAACAAACGTTCAGAGTAAAATCGATTTATTCCCTTAATTTCCGAGTATTCTCAAAAAACTTTTGACAAGAAAAAATCTGAAAGACAGAAAAAGTAGGATTTTTCTATCAATAGTTGTTTGAACATATCTCGAGAACTAGGCGAAAAGAGAAATTTACGTGTAGATTTTTATGTAGAGAATTTCAAAAGCTACACAAAGGGATTGGGGTTCAAATGCCCCAGTTTACGTAATTTACGAGATATTCTCATAAACTATTCACACAAAAAAACTACTTATCCTGTTCATTGCATTTTTTTGTCAATAGTTTCTTGAGAATATCGGAAACTAAGCGAGATCGAGCAATTTTACACTGATGTCTTCTTGTAGAAAACATATAGAGCTACAAAATAGGAATCGAGCACATTCACTCTACCTCGCTTATCAGGAAACGCGGGAGCGTTTTGCGCCATGTGTACGTTTAGAACGTGCACTGGCTAACTATATCAGGAAACGCGGGAGCGTTTTGCGCCATGTGTACGTTTAGAACGTGCACTGGCTAACTATACTTTTACTATTGGAGAGTGTTTTTTTATTTTTTTAATTACGCCTCTCCCATCGTCACAAAAAATACTAGGCGCTGATTGCAATATTTCAATGGAGAAATGAACCTTCTTTGCTTGAAAAAATGATTTGTTTATTTATAAAAAAATATTTTGATGTAAGTCACGCCCCATCCCGACGTTTTCGGTTAAAAAGTTTCTCGGTGAGACATTTCGTTATAACGTTGGCTGCTTTCGGCTGGCTGAAATGAATTGGTGAGACATTTTTTCTTAACGTTGGCGGCACTGACTATAAATGTATAGCCGTCAAGACAACAACAGTGCACCCTAACCTCAAAAAGTTCGAAGTAATATAAACCGTGTTAGGCAGTTTCTCAAACGGAAAAAAAATATTAATTTATA
Organism: Aleiodes leptofemur; assembly: GCA_963942555.1. Classification (NCBI taxonomy): domain Eukaryota; kingdom Metazoa; phylum Arthropoda; class Insecta; order Hymenoptera; family Braconidae; genus Aleiodes; species Aleiodes leptofemur. Next base: position 8,403,673 of record OZ012612.1, read on the forward strand.
AAAAAATATAAATTAATGAGAAAAGTTGATGAAAAAAAATCACAGCTCATATTGTATTGGAATAATTGAGTGATTCAAAAAAAAAAGAATACAATTGGCTACAGATAAAATCATGGAAAAAAAAATTCTGAGGTTTTTGAAGGTCCAATAATATTAATAATTAAAAATAAAAAATTGTATGAAAATTTTCCGTCAATTACTCAAATATCGTGTCAAAATTCGAAGTAATTTTGTAGTTGAGTTTTTGAGAAAAAAATATTTGAATTCAGAAATTTTGCACGGGGAGATGGAAAAAAGGACGGGATTTTCCATACCCCTCACGCGGTAAAGCAGATTCTATGCTAATCCTATCGGCTTCCCATATCTCTCTGTACAAAATTAGGAACTTCAAATTTTTCTTTCTTGAAAACTCCGCTCCAAAATCAATTCAAATTTCAGCAGGACATTCTTTATGATATCATCAATTCATTATTGAGAATTCAATTAAAATGAGGTGATACTGATGTTCGAAATTCCTGAAAAAATTTAATTTCTACATAATTTTATGAATTTTCGATCATTTTTTTTTCATTCCATGCTTTTTTCGCTGCATGATAATAATTATATTATACATAATAACAGCGTTCTAATCTGTCACATAAAATTGATCCTCATAAAATTGCGTATATTTCTGCCAAAGAATCACACGTAATTTTCTCTCGTTTTTTTTATCCCTTTCACCCATTTTTTCGAATTTTCATTATTCTCAGAATAAATTGGAAACTTAGTGAGTGGAACAATTATGCCTGAAGTCTTTTTTGCTGAGAATTTTAAGAGCATAAGAAAGGATGAGGGAAAAAATCATACCTCTATTAGTTTCCGAGATGATTTTAAAGAAATATTGAAAAAGAGATTTTTCTCTGCTTTACCTTTCCAAAGAGTACAGACACTCTTTGACCTCTCGATTATTAAATTTGTAGTTTTCTGACAATATTTCAAAATCTAAGCGAGATAGAGTGATCTTACCTGAATTCTTTTTCGTCGACAATTCCTAGGGTTACAAAAAAAGGTTGTTTGAAACGTAATCAAACTCCCGCCGGTAAAGTTGACCAATCAACAGACACCTGGTCAAGGGGGGGTCAAGTCGCGAATGATCCCCTCCAGACTCATCACTTGCGTATGATGATTCAATCAAGACGCATCAACTAATTTATTCATCGTGAAATCTCTCTATGTGTAATATGTTAATATTCTCTATTATTGTAGAGTTTGTCTCAAGTGTAGTTAAATTCAACTAGTTTGTTCAACTATTGTGTAAAATTCAACTATTCGTCTATTTATTCAACTTGTAATTTTTCTATCGACGAGCAGGCTTTTTTCCGAATAAAACGGTTTTGCCTTGCGGCTCAGTGTAAATCCAACTATTACTTATTTTCACTATCATTAACCGCCTCCTGCAATCCACCCTGAAATTCAACGAATAAAATCAACACGCTCAAAACAAAGGTGAGAACAAAATTGCCTTATTCCACTTAGTTTCCGAGTTATTCTAAAACAAGTGGGAACTCGCTTCAATTATAGTTATCATTATAGTTTTATCTGCTAAGTCATTAGCAAATCAGTTCCGAATGGTTCCCCTTTCCATTAGTGAACACTGAATTTTGAATATTCCCCTAATAATGATCTGGATGAAATCGACTGAGAATTCGTTTTGAACTTTAAGATAATTCTGATAATCTGAAAATTGAAATTTCAAAAAATTACCTACACTTTGAAAACAAGCTGCAGATGAAGCTTCTTCATGCAATATTAATAGAATTAAAATATCTCAAGAACTAATGACGAGAAAAATCTGGAAGTATCATGCAGTTAGATGATATAGTGTCTCATATTATTCCTCAATCTGGATGAAATCACTTATAAACTTATTCTAAGTTTAAAGAAGAATGAAAAAATTGAAATTTCAAAAAAACGCTCATATTTGAGAAAATCTTTCTCTAATTTTGTCCAGTAACAATCCCAGGCAGTAGATTGAGAAAACCAATATATGAGCTGAATTTGAAGTTCCTATCTTAATTGTTCTGATTGTTATAGAAGCAACAACATCATCATGAGAAACTATGGAAATCGACATAACTTAAAAACTAAGCTTGAGAAAAATCTGGAAAAATTCACGCAATTACAGAATATGATATCAAAGGTTAAAAATTCATCTGGACGAAATCGGTCGAGAAATTTTTAAGAAATTGATTTTTTTGAAAAAATCCAAAATTCATCATTTCTCAAAAAATACTGAATGAGTTCCAAGTGACAAGGCCTCGAAAGAAAACATTTATCAAGATAAATATACTGTAAGAACATCAGATTTTCAGGTTGAAGTTCTACCTTTTCTAAGTAAAAAAAAAATCCACACAGACATATATACCTGCACACAGACATTTTGTCCAAATATCATTTTCAGACTCTCTACATCATCTCAAGTGATATGCAGCAAAAAAATCCAAAACGAAAATTCTCACGTTTGTTAAGCTTCCATCCGGAAGCAACAAAAAAAATAACTGAAATTTGAAATCCCATTCTTTTTTTTCAAAAATTTTTAAACGTTGAGAACTCGCATTCATGAGATTGAAGATTTTCATCGGGCGATGAGCGCGGCACCGCACGTTTTGAGTAAAGTGCAACGTTGCCAATAATCATTAACGACACGCAGTACCAGCCATTTTCATACACACAAATCCAGTGACGTGGCAACACGGTGGGAAGAATTTCCACTACGATTCCAGTTGCGTAGTGAGCAGCGCGCCACATTCCGGAATCGGATCCACAAGAAATTATTCTTTCATACCAAAAGAATATATTCCACAGAAAAAAGGTCCTTTTCGATTCGCAACAATATTCAAAAAGGATTCCACAAGTTTCAATTTGATATTTTCAGTCTATTATTTGATACTAGCTTTTCCCCCCTCGCTTCGCTCGGGTCAGATTTTTTAGCAGCTCCTATACTGACTTATAATCATATATGATTCATTGAGGGAAGGTGAGGTAAAACGGACATTCCAATTGAGAAAATCAATATAGGGATTTTTTGAAAATTCCTTGGAAAGCTGAGGAAATTTTAGGAAAAAAACATGTGTCAGTATTATTTTTTTTCAATCTTGGAAAAAAAAATCTTTTTTGACAAGTTTTGGAAAGATTACCCCTTTGAAAATCTACAAAATTCATTTTTTTGGTGATATGTCCGGTTCTATTGGTCATAGCAACCTGAGGCTGATCTCAAATGAAAGATGAGCTGGTTTCTCCTCAATCCTGGGGGTTCGAATTTTTTCAAGTCAATTTCTCAAATACTTTCATGTTAAAAATCCTGGCAAGGTTATCGACCGAGCCAGGGTTATCAGTCGATCCGTGGGTCATCAATTAGTTCGATTGATGACCCGTTTGATGACGTGTTTTCGCGTAATCAGTAAAATCATCGCTTGACCCACGCCAAACGTGGTCCGTGCATTATCATGAATTTTATCTAACGGGATCGTAACATACTTTCTTATCTTTTTCTCGATTATCATTAAACTAGACCGATTTACAACCGGCTAGTGAGATTTATCAGTGAATTATCTATTGAACATTATCATTCAAATCAGTGTAAATATTGTATATATTCGTTGCAACTTATCATTCAAATCTGTGATATATTTATTATAAATCACGTGTGTCGTATAAAGTTATTTCACGCATACAATTGTCGAGATAAATCCTGAATCAGCTCCTTGTATTCCCTTCCTGCCACAGCCAGGCGAAGAGAGTACGAGCCTATCTAAATACAGTCCACTAAATTGAAGATCATCGACATCAACACGTCCACACGATAAGTAACTTCGGTGGACGTCCAAAAATCCCCTGGATTTTTAACATGGTCCTTCGAGCCGGATCTTGAGGATCCAGCTCGGATAGAAAAGCAACTGAACGGGAACATTATCCGCTCGAAGGCTCAAAAATTCGCCTGAATTTTTAACATGGTCCTTCGAGCCGGATCGTAAAGATCTGGCAGAGGAGAGGAAATCATCTAGTAAGTTATCTATTGGAAGAACCAGTTAATTGTAAAGACAATTTTCAACATGGTCCTTCAGATAAAGAAAATCACGGAAACCAACGACCTATGGGGAAGTCACAAAGTGAAATTATCCATTAGAAGGAAGAAAATCCACCATTTTCAACATAGTTCTTCATTGGGAAAAGATAATTATCAAAAATAATTATCTAGAAAAATTATTTGGGAAAGGACGCTGAAATTCATCGAAAAATCCGTCATTTCCCCCTCCCCTGATCCTCTGTATAAAATCGAGACAATTGTGTGAAAATAACACGCGAGAAAACTTATCGAATATTCGAGAAATATTTTACACGTTAAATTCAGTGAATTTAATAGACATAAAATCGTGCAAAACCATCGAAAAGTGTCCGAGTGTTTTGTTTACGTTTGAATCAAAACAGACTCGAAAGTGAAAAACAACCATCGGTCATCTTCGGGAATTCTCCGACTTTATGCGAAAAGCGACGTCGTCGGGCATCCCCACCACCATCGAACGTGATCTACGTCACGAGCAGCCGAGACTCAACGAGAAACTGCGGACATCGCCGAGCAGCAGCCGCAAGAGTGGGACCAGCAGAAGCCACGCCCACTTATCGATTTTCATCGAACAGCTGACAGCAGTGCTCCCGTCAAAGCGACAGCGAGCGCTAAACTTGAAATTCATCGACTCTACGCAGCACTTTATCGACTCACAGGAAAAGATAAGTATTATTTCAATACCTTATCACGTCTGAGCGAGATTACATCGATTTGCACTTCTAGACTTTTACAGAAGTGCATTGCAGCATAGTCCACCACTGTATGGGAATAGAAAAATTCTCATTCAAGCAACAAGAATGAATTAAATGAAAATTCATATTTCTTTCAAATGGAACGGCAGGCAAGCCAAGTCCATTATCACATCACTAGGAATCATCAAGTCATTATGGAAGAGCCAAGGATCAATCAACCAAGGCTATCAGTCACCACTGAAAATAATCAGCAATTAAATCTCGTCCGGACTTCATCATTCAGAGTCACCATTGGTATTGACCATCATAATCATCATCGGTAACAAGCCAATCATGACGCATTCCAACGTAAGACCGGCCTTACAACCCGGCGACAACAACTCCAATACCAACAATCACTCGAGAATCCAACGTTATCAATAGAATTGATAAATTATCATCAAGACTAGTAAACCGAAATGATGAGGATCGAGTACAGCGTATCAACCAAGTCGAAGTCAACCATTATCATCTTGCCATCAGCAACTACGCTGGGAATCAGAGAAGATGAAGCCCACGTGCTTAACAGGGGTCGACAATCTGTAAAGAGAGCGTGGATAACATCTTCAAGAGATTGGTCAGCCTAGTTCAGAAACTGAAGTCCATCATCAGAGACCACTGATCAGTCTCTGCATGGTGGGCGGCGTACCAGTAAATCAGCAAGCAGACGTGCTTCAATCAAGACAGAGGCTTCAGATACAGCGACTAGCAGCAGATGCACTCATCATCATCACAGCTTGATCCAAGACGATTAACTTTGAGGGATATCACAAATTATCGGCAAAGATCAAGAGCATCAGAGAACATCAGACAAACATCACTTCTTCATCACGGAGATTGACGAATTCATCTGACACCAGGTCAATCGAATCATCAATCCAAGGCGAATCATCAACAATCTTCAGAAAGTCATCAGTCCAATAATCAGACTTTCTACAACGATCATCTTCAAGATCGACGGACTTACACTCCCTCGGGGAAGCGTAAGAATATTTATCAAAAATGTCTAATTACTTTGAAATTGTTACAGGAATTTCTAAATCATCAGAAAATCAAGTTATCATCAGCATCAGCATCAGCGCGGATCAGTGGACATCTATCCTGCTTTACAACCAGTAGATGGAAACTGGTCAAGCTTTCATCATCGAGATTCATCACCGAGAACCAGGACAACGCAGATCTAGACAAAGAACTAGGTCGCCTCCAGGGGTTCGTCGACGGCGGGCGGTATGTTAAAAATCCTGGCAAGGTTATCGACCGAGCCAGGGTTATCAGCCGATCCGTGGGTCATCAATTAGTTCGATTGATGCCCAATCATCACCCAGGGCGTCATTGTCACCTATGAAGCCCATCGTCTCATTCTGAGACCTTCTTGCTCTTCAAGTCGCGAAACAGTAGAGACGTGTTTTCGCGTAATCAGTAAAATCATCGCTTGACCCACGCCAAACGTGGTCCGTGCATTATCATGAATTTTATCTAACGGGATCGTAACATACTTTCTTATCTTTTTCTCGATTATCATTAAACTAGACCGATTTACAACCGGCTAGTGAGATTTATCAGTGAATTATCTATTGAACATTATCATTCAAATCAGTGTAAATATTGTATATATTCGTTGCAACTTATCATTCAAATCTGTGATATATTTATTATAAATCACGTGTGTCGCATAAAGTTATTTCACGCATACAATTGTCGAGATAAATCCTGAATCAGCTCCTTGTATTCACTTCCTGCCACAGCCAGGCGAAGAGAGTACGAGCCTATCTAAATACAGTCCACGAAATTGAAGATCATCGACATCAACACGTCCACACGATAAGTAACTTCGGTGGACGTCCAAAAATCCCCTGGATTTTTAACATTCAGGCCATTTTCTGAAGGTAAGTTTTCGCATTATAAGTACTTGATAAATGAATAATTTCTTGTTTCAAACTGCGGAATCGATGGAAAATGAGCTCGCCTTTCATCGGAGATCAATCCCAGACTTTTACAACCGGTAGAACCAGAGAGTTTCTCGGAAAACTAAAATTTTTCAAAAACAGAAGGTTTTTACCTTTGAATCTTGAGCAAAAAAATGATGTTCTTGAGAAATTGAAAAAAATGAAATCTGATTTATGATTTTTATAGGAAGTTTTCTCAGCTTTTTAATAGTCTCATCAGAAAGGATCTATCTCCAATATTTTCATCAATATTGATTGATTTATTGGGGGAAGCTGGTGTAAAATAGGTATCCCAATTGAACGGTTCGAGATTGAGATTTTTCAAGATACCATTGTGAAGCTGAGAAAAATTTAGGTGGAGAACATATGTCAATATTTCTTGGGCCAAATTTGGAAGGAGTTCCCCGTTTGAAAATAAAAAAAAATTACTATTCCGGGAGTATCCCCGATTCTGTTCATTGTAGCGAGCTGGGATTGATCTCGAATGAAACGTGAGTTCATTTTCCATCGATTTATGTTATTCAAATTTTTCTTCATTAATTTCTCAAATACTTATAGGCCATTTTCTGAGAATCAATTTTTTCCCTGTAAGTTTTCGAAAAATGGATATTTTCTCTTTTTACACTACATGAATCGATAGGAAAAGAACTCATCTTCCATTGACGAACAACCGTAAATCGCGACATCTAATAGTACCAAAAATATTCCCAAAAAATGGAAATTCTTCGAAAATAGAAGTCTTTTATCTTCAAATCTTAAAAAAAATGAAATTTTCGAAAAATTCCAAAAAATCAATCCCGACATATGATTTTCGTAGAAAATCTCCTCAGCTTTCCAATGAAATGCTTAGAAAGAACCTATCTTCAATATTTTCATCGATATTGATTGATTTATCAGGAGAAGTTGGGGTAACCTATACATTCCAATTGAACGGTTCGAGGTAGAGATTTCACCATGATTCTATTGAAAAGCTCAGAAAATTTTAGGTCAAGGATGTGTATTACTATTATTTTTTTTCGATTTATTATTCATATGATTCCCATGAGAAATTTTCTCGGCTTTCCAATGGGATCATCAGAAAAAATCTACCTCCAATATTTCCATCGATATTGATTAATTGATCAAGCCGAGAATGGGATGAATTGAGCATTCCATTTAAGCCGTCCACGATAGAGCTCTTGTAACCATTTTATTGAAAAGTTGAAAAAATTTTAGGTAGAAAACATGTGTCAGTATTGATTTTTCCCAATTCCCAATGTTCTTGAGCTTTCTCGAATATTCTTGAACCGTTGAAGAAATTCTAGAATGTCCTCGAACTTCCTGAAACATTGGAAAATATCCCTCAGCCTTTTGCAACATTCTCGAATCTTCAAGAACACTCTAGAAAGTTTTTGAACTCTCTGGGACAATCCAAAATATCTTCAGATCTCTAAGAACATTTTAAAAAATTCTCGCACCTTGTGGGGCATTGTAGAATGTTTTCGAACTTCCTAGAACATTCTAGAACAATCTAGAAGAATTGGGAACATTCCAGAACAATCTAGAACATTCTAGAACAGTCTAGAATATTCTAGAACTATATCGAACATTCTAAAATAATCTAGAACATTCTAGAACAATCTAAAACATTCTAGAAAGAACATTTTCAACTCTTCTAGATCATTCTAGTAAATTTTAGAACGATTCAGAGCATTATTTCATATCCCCCATGAGAAGGTAATAGGTATAATATCCGCTTTTAGCCCCATATCTCAGAAACCAACCCCCATAGCCGAAAACGGAAAGCTTCTTCATGGATGGGGGGTGGAGGGCTACCACACCATATTACCCCCATGGGGCTATGGGGGTTGATTTCTAAGTTTTATGTACACGCACCCAGGAACACACTTTTTTTTATTATATATAATGATTTACATTTTCGTACAGAGTGCGGCGTCACGCTCATAGCGCGGGTTCTCAAGGATTAAGATTCTCAAGATCTCAAGACATTTAGCATTTGAGAAAAAATATCACGAGATTCCATAAGTCCCGCGTCCGAATATCTAGGTTTTTTACGATATTCTAAAAATGACGATATCCAAAATGACGCAAAAGGAATGAAATATGGACCGACAAATTATTAAAAATAAAAAAAACGCGCCATGTGCACGTTTAAAACGTGTTGTTTGGCAGGCCAGAAACTGAATCAGGGTTGGCTGTGCAAATAATAGATGAATGGGCAGAAAAATGAGGTGGCAAATCAAAGATTCAAAAAATATTACGCAAAAGAATGGGAATAAGATCCAATGACCGGGAAAAATATCAAGGAGGCAAGGAGAAATTTTCAATTCAACTTATCTATCTATAATTGCAGCAGTAAAGACGGAAAGATAGGTCTTTCTACGTAAGAAAATAGCTTTGTCTTTCCACTATTGGTAAAAATGCACATAGCGTGCCCGGTTTTTTTCAAATAGCTCAAATCATTCTGTAACGTAATGAAGATGATGATGGTTACACATCATTTTCAATAAACATGTATGAGAAAACGCATCTGTTCCGTAGTATCACACACTCATAGTTCAAAAGTTAGAAAGGAATGAATATAACCTCAACTAGTTGTTCTTTAAATTGGTATTTGATTCATGGAAAGTTCATAGATTCATGAGAATCTTGAAATAATAAATATTTCCTCATCTGGAAATCAAGATGATGATTTGGTGACTGACCTAGCCTTCATTAAGATAAGTCGTTCTATGATTATACAGAATTCTATTTGAAAAAAAACGGGCGCGCCATGTGCATTTTTACCAATAGTGGAAAGACAACGCTATTTTCTCACGTAGAAAGACCTATCTTTCCGTCTTTACTGCTGCAATTATAGATAGATAAGTTGAATTGCAAATTTCTCCTTGCCTCCTTGATATTTTTCCCGGTCATTGGATCTTATTCCCATTCTTTTGCGTAATATTTTTTGAATCTATGATTTGCCACCTCATTTTTCTGCCCATTCATCTATTATTTGCACAGCCAACCCTAATTCAGTTTTTGGCCTGCCAAACAACACGTTTTAAACGTGCACATGGCGCGTTTTTTTTATTTTTAATAATTTTTCCGAGATATTTCTAAAAAACTATTGCCCAGGTAGGAAGTGCCGAGGCTGACGACGAGTACAGCCCCTTACTAACCTTGGCGCACTGAGGCTTGGGGAACCAAGCCTCTGCCAGGCTTGTTCTTGTCGTCAAAATTAGGCTGAGATTATGAGTTTTCATTCCTTCATTTTCAAATTTCAACCTAGGCTTGAATCAGCCTCGATTGAGGCTTCCTCTACAAAGGCTTCATTCTGAAGGGTGGACGAGTCTTGGGCCAGCCTTCACTCATTAGATAGGAATTACCCCATTATTATTGCAATAACAATAACAATATTAGTGTTAATAGGTAAATTCCATTTTTTTATGTGATTTTTGGAATATTTCATTGAGCCTCATTCGAGGCTTGTCTCAGTCTTGGGCTAAGCCTGATTTCGATTCAAACCGACAAAATTCTGTTATTAATTATTTAAGCGGATAGATAATTGAATAAAATTATTATTATAACATTGGAAGGATAAAAAATGAAATATATGAACATAGAGTTTTAGAGTGTCAATGAGAGAAAAGGTTGAGTCACTTTATAATTCGGGTTTATGTCCTATGAACTCAAGTAAGTGAAATAGCCTAGTGGGCTAGTAATGAAAGCGTAGATTTTTTCTCTATTTTTTTTTATTCGCTGAATATATATATTATCTGTTATTACATAAACAAATCATACACCACATAAATAGTTATGTATAATTTTTTTTTATGAATGATGTTGGAAAGAAGAATTACTTCTCCTTCCTTACATCAATACTTCATATTGTTAAAATGTAGAAGTTTGAGAGATATTTGTATCCATTAACTTCATTAGTTATAAGTTATAATAATAATGATTATAGTTTTTTCTACACTGTTTTCTACTGTACATATGTAAATAATATCTTTTTATAGTGCCAATAAAAACTGTTGTTATCAAAAAAAAAAAAAAAAAAGCCTAGTGGGCTAGATGCATGTTTCGAGCACAGTCTTTTGGTAGATATCTTGGACAACAGTGGCACCAGGACGATCTTCTCTGGGGAACAACATCCGGACGCGGCATCTGAATAAATATATTCATACCAATCGGGTCGAGGATAATTAATAATAATAAAATAGCCTTTTTATCATTAAAAATTTTTAGGATCAATGGTCGCGGGTTCGAATCCAAGCCGGAGCAACTTTTTTTTCCACATTAATGTTATTTTCAATACCATTTGAGCTGATTTATCTCGTGAAAGCCTTATAATTCAATAGTAATTAATGTTAAACAATTGTTTAAATATTCTACAGCCCCATTGTCTGGAACGGTTCACCCTCATTTTAGACTTAGATCTGAGTGTTGGGGAAAGCCTCAGTTTCCAACCTTGGGATGATCTTATCTTTCTAAGGCTCATCAAGGCTTGTTTCAGCCTTGTCATCTGAGCCTTAGACTACTCAGCCTCAGCCTTGGGCAAAGGCTGAGCAAGGCTTGTTCCGATCGTCAATTCCTACCTGGGTGACAAAAATTGACTCATTGAAGTTACTGCTGCGTTATTTTTACCTCTCCCCTGTCGTCTCCCCTGTCGGCCACTACACTAGCATGGAGCATGCTATGTTGTGTGCTCATCCCCCCGCCCCCCTTACCGTCTTGTCTCTCGACCGCTAGAGCATGCGTCAGAGTGGTATAGCCACCGACGCACTCTCCTCCTCTGCCAGCTCCCCACCACGTACTCAACTATTCCCCTCACCGGATCTTATTTTTCGTGACGCTCGAAAAATGTTGCCCCCTCAGTAAAGAAGTTTCACTTCAAAATATCTATGAAATGTAATGATAATAATATAATATTTGAACACCCACAGCTTTCCATAATTCCCTGAAAATCGTTTCAATGAGGAATTTAAAAAATCATTATTTCATGTTCAGGGATTGGAACACTGACGAAATCACTGCCCCTCTCATGCCGCACAACCCCCGCTTACGGTAGGTGGAGAACATCCTTAAGGAGGAACATCAGCTTTCGTACTAAAACAAAAAACGCTTACGTTTTTATGGAACTTCGAGGACAAGTTCATAAAGTAATCCAGAATATACTATAATTTTTTCGAATTTTCCCACCGCCGAATAATAAACGAAAATGATTATCAAAGTTGGAACTCATGTATAGGACGATATGAACAGCGAGGGAACTTAGCAAAATTACTACTTTACCAGCGCGTTGGTAAAGGGGGAATTAAGCTGAGTATATTAGCTTTGTATAAGCTGACTATATCGTCCTATACATAAGTTCCAACTGTGATAATCATTTTCGTTTATTATTCGGCAGTGGGAAAATTTGAAAAAAATTATGGTATATTCTGGATTACTTTATGAACTTGTCCTCGAAGTTTCATAAAAACGTAAGCGTTTTTTGTTTTAGCACGAAAGCTGATGTTCCTGCTTAAAGTTTTAAAGAGTGGTAATTGTGGGTAAGTGGTGTATACCTAAACCTGTGACTTTTTTTTTCAGAATTGAGATGTCCAAATAGAGAGGTCTTAGTTGAGAGACATAAGAGAGCTTTCTTGTGTAAAAAGGATCAGCCTTTCTGAATATATTTTTTTATTAATTTTGAAAAACAGTAAGTTAAAGGACTCAGTAGCGGCTCAGGAACTAGTAGCTGCTCACTCCACGTATGTGTATATCTATATTTATGAATTCTTCATAAATATACGTATACAAAAACGTGAGTGAGCAGCTACTAGTTCCTGAACAACTATTAGGTCCTCTAGCTTATTTATATTTTTTAGTGAATGAAAGAAATATGAAAATTGATGAAAAACTTTACATTTAGGTTTTTAGAAACTCGAAAAGAGTAAGCTGTATATAGTATTCCTCTGGCATTTTGCCAATATTTAGGAATTAGGCAACGGACAGCTGTTGATCAGTTATTGAATTTTCCACTGGACAAAGTCACGTTTGATGCAGCATCTATAGCTACGGTTTATGCGGCATTTCAGCCGAGCGCTGTAGCATCCATTTTTGAACCTTCAGCTGATATCTTTTCAATAAAAAAATTCATAACTCATAAGTACTATAGTTAATCTAATGCCAAAAATTGATAAAATTCTATTCAAATTCCAACATATTTTCTCCATATTCTTAGAAACATGAACCCAACGGTTCCAAGCCATTTTGATATATCTTTTTTTTTTTTTTATTCACTTTGATATAAAAAATTTGGTCTTCCTGTGTAGCCTTCGCTTTTACAGTTTTTTCCTTTCCAGTGTCCATTTCACTTTCCACACTTTCCAATTCTTCCCAGTGTACCTGTTTCCAGTACTGCACCGCATTCGCACTGGGACGTCGGAGAACCCTATATGACAGACGTCTCTCTCTACTTTTCGAGAGACTCCCGCTCGGTGTGACCGAATCTAGGCGTGCAAATTTTGCCCCACGGTGGAGAGATCGAACCCGGAACCTCCGGGTTTCTTTTCACAACGTTTAGACCATTCGGCCACAACGTCGATTATTCACTTTGATATATATATATTGAATTATTTTCGTGAATAAACATCAAAATACATATATATAGGGGAAGGCGGGGCAAAATGGACCACCGGGGTAAAATGGACCCCGGGGCAAAATAGACCCCGGGGGCAAAATGGACCCCTCTTTTTTTTCATAATTTTTTTTTATTGAGTGAGCATTGAAACTGATAGAATATATTCACATCCTTGTATAGAGAAGGGAAGGGGCAAAACGGGAATTTTTTTACTATTTTTAAAAGTTAAAATCAAAATAGTAAAATTTTGAGTTATGCACTGAGAGAATTTTTAGAACTATCAAATATATTACCAGTGACGAAATTTTTATCAATTACAGCTATCAGATAATAAACACGACTATAATTTAGCTGTTTTAGTTATAATCCTAGGTGTGATTATTGATTTAGAATAGTTCGTTTTCACTTTTAAGGAATAATTATGCTAGTAGGAAAAAATTCCCTTAGTGTTGGCACTTTTTAGCCCCATAACTAAGACACAGGTGGGGTTCCTGATGGATATAGTATCTGACCAAATCGCTATATTTTTCCTTGAGAAAGGGAGTGAGTTTGATTCAATTAACTATTAATATTTGCCAATCATAAAATGATATTGTCTTGCTTTGGAACGTTTCATTTTACTTAATTGTGAATCCTGGAAGTATTTAAAATTTATCGATTTTCACGAACTAATCTGCCATTCTGTCATCGTAGCTGATGGTTAAGCGATCAGCTTAAGGAGTATTCAGGTTTTGTACGTAAAATAAATTCATCGAAATGTGAGTACTGAATTAATTAAAAATGATTCAGATCTTTGGAAAATTAATTAGTAGTAAAGATCATCAAATCTTCAATGCTTTCAGGGTTCAGAACTGAATAAAATAAAATGTGGTTTCCTGGCTGTGACATAGCGAGGGAGTTCTATGTTATGGTTTTCAACCATTAGTCCTTCCATTCAATATCAACAGAATTGTCACATTTGATATCGCTTTGAGTATCGCATTCGATGTTACAACAACAAAAAAATTCCTATGACTCGAGATCGTCCATAAAAAATTTTCTATCCCATTCCATTAATTCTTGCGGTATTGAAATAGTAATCAACGATTCTTCAAACCCCTAAAGTTTGTAAGGTGGACGCCGACATCACCCTGTATATTTATCAGGAACCCTTATCCATGCCTTAGTTATGGGGAAAAAATTATTTGAAGAAAAGTGCCCATAACTTAATTGAAAATAGTCAAAAAATTGAAAACTTTATTTCAATGTTCATCTTGCCCCTCTTCCTCTAAATACAAAAATTTGAATGTATTCTACATGACGCAATGTTCACTCAACGAAAAATTGCATATTACACACCTAGGGCGGGAAGGAGTTAACCTCGACAATAATTTGCCTCCCGAGCGAAGGGAGGGTGCCAAATTATTGTCGAGGCTGACTTGTTGCCATCCAAGGTGTGATTACATAAATAAATTATGATGCACTACAATAGAGATTTTTGTAACTCACTTTGAAAAGTGCGAAGAACTCATCAATTTTCAGAAAGTGGTACAGTAATTTTTAATTTGTAGGTACAATAATTTTTTGCAGCTCCCCCCCCCCTTCCCTTATCCCTAGATTGCTGGAAAGGCACATTAATTTCTAATGATTTTTCTTCCGTGTAGGATATACAGTTCACTTACAGCATGACAACCCACTACGGGAATTTCTATGGCAATTTTCAATGAAAATAAATAGTCTTAAAAACGTCTTGCAAATTGTATTGTTCATAGATCCAATACGAATGGGTTCAGACGAAATGTTAAGAGATTCCTTTTGAGGATTTCACGAACTACAAAAAAAAAGTCTCTTGGTAAATTCTCATCAATTCCATAATTCTTCAGATATTTGGAAGAGACTAGTGATTAGAAATAAGATGAAAGATTTGAAAAATCATAGATGGATTATCTTATGGATATGAAACGAATGTTCTTGGAAAAAAAGAGCGAAAACCTCAAATCCGAAAAGAATTCCATAAACTTCAAAAAAATTCTGCTGAAGTTTTCTCCGAATTCACCCACTCCTAGAAATTCGCGAAGTAACTTTCGCTTTATTTTGCAACGCATTTTTCTTTATTGTTCCATCTAGATAAGACCAAATATAAATCACACGGAAACGGTTATATTAAATCGCTGTCGGAAAGAGCAAGTTTCAAGATCGTAAACGAATAAAAATTTAAAAATGAAGACAATAATGCATGGTTCACCTGTGTTATAAGAATGGAAAATAGTCACCAATTCCTCTGAATTTTTCCGCTTCATAACGCCGAATTCATTTAAGGATGTTCTACACCTACCGTAAGCGGGGGTTGTGCGGCATGAGAGGGGCAGTGATTTCGTCAGTGTTCCAATCCCTGAACATGAAATAATGATTTTTTAAATTCCTCATTAAAATGATTTTCAGGGAATTATAGAACGCTGTGGGTGTTCCAATATTATATTATGATCGTTACATTCCATAGATATTTTTTTTTATCCTTTATTTAATTAGTTTGAGAATTATTTGGAAAGAAGCGTTGAATTCTAGGGAATTCTGGCGACACAAGTTGGCAGGACTTACGCGAAATCGACAATTTTTCAAGCATTTTTATTAATTTTAATGCCAATTATTGACCCAATCGTTGTATAAAAATGAACAAATTGTGCGGGGGCTTATTTCCCACCCATATCCGAAGTTTCATCAAATTTGAACAATTTTTCGAAAAGTTTCTTGAGCTTTTGTGAATTTCCCATAAGAATCATGTTAAAAATTGTTTTTAAAAAATTTATAACTTTTAAACCAGGTATGAAAAAAATCCGAAATTTTGCATACGGTTTCTTTATAAATTGGAGAACCTTGGAAAAAAATTTCATTGAAATCGTACTTTTTTAAGTTCTAATAAAATACCGGTAGAACATTCTTGAACGAAGGTTATTAAAAAATTTATAACTTCTAAACCAGGTATGAAAAAAATCAAAAATTTTGCATGCGGTTTTTTTATGATTTGGAGAACCTTGAAAAAAAATTTCAATGAAATCGTACATTTTTAAATTTTGATAAAATACCAGTAGAACATCCTTAATTCCTTTCGGAATTATAGCAATTCGAAAAATAATTGTTTACCTCCAAAATCAATTTACACCTGTCGCAATTTTGAATACATGAATAATTTACGAGGTACATTGTTCTATTTTTTAACGAATTTATTTATATACAAAGTTTTCATTTTTCCTGTTTTTTTTTAATAATCGCAATGTAATTTTAAAATTGACAATCTTTTTTCTGTGTCCACATAGTGAATAAACTAAATCATTAAAACAAGAAGTAACACCATTTTCTATTACGAAAAGAAGAGGAATTATCATTAGTTTATTCAAATATCCACAATATCCGGATTGAGTATGATGAGAAGTAATAAAATATGTCAGCAATTTTTGAAGAAAAAAAACAGATGAGTCGATTTCATTTATAAGGTTTTTCAATACAGAACTTTTCATGATAATTTTTTTTACCAGCCCAATTTTTTTCTACAAAAATATCTTCATGAAACTCCCTATGCTCATTATATTCCAAGTTACTTCAAACAAATAAAAAACCAATTCCACAATCAACTCAACCAGCTTTTCCACTTTATTCCTGATGATTCAATAATTATACTATGATAAAGTCAATTAATATAAATGATATAATGGAGATAAATTATAATGAAACTCATAATGCTCAATTTATATTAGCTGGATAAGTCGTCAAATCTAACGTTAATACTTTGCTCTCAAGACAAACACCAACTTCTGGACAGATACCAATAAGAGCATCAGCATGACAATAAAATTCTTCCTTCAATGATATTACAATTGTCTGGAGGGAACTTGTTTTATCCCGAATATAGCTTGCCACTTTTCCAATATTGGTATTATCAAGTGCAGCATCAATTTCATCCAGTACGAAGAACGGAGCTGGTTGGAAACTGTGGATAGCGAAGAGTAGGGCTAATGCAGCAACAGTTTTTTCACCACCAGACAAATTTGACATTGGCTGAAACCTTTTACCAGGCGCTACGCAATTATAATTGATACCATCTAAATAAGGTTCTTCCGGATTTTCAGGACCGAGGAAGGCTTGGGCAGACTGATTCTTTGCTAAGCTCTTGTAAATTGGATCAATTTCATTGGCGACATGTTCAAAACAAGCCATAAATTTATCGTGCCTTTCTTTCTTAACTTTTTCAAACATCGTCTTAGCTTTCTTTGCCTTTTTTCGCGATTGTTCAAACTCTTCATTAGTCTCCTGGAGTTTCTCTTTTGCTAGATAAAGCTTCTGTATTGCCTTCATATTGGGTGCTTGAATTCTTTGAATTGTATTTTGCAGATCATTAATGGCGCGGTTCAATTTGTCAGTTGCTTTCTTCAAATCATCCTCTTCGATGTCTTTCAGATTGTCTGGTAAAAGTGAGTAATCAATTGTGATTCGCGCTTCTCGCTCATACTGTTGCTGAGTGCTGAGCGTTGTGTCATTGTTGGTGTCATTATTTGTCGTATCACCAGCAATGTCCTCCATGTTACCACGAATCATGGGTATCGCGACGTCTTCGATCTTACACTGCATTAAAATATTGTGACGCTCTGCTTTTCTTTGCTCAATTTTTCCCTCAATTCCATTCAGCTGTTTCTGCGCTGCCTGAATGTCCTTGGCAATACTACCAACTTCTCGTCGACATTTACCAATCTCTTCGTCCTTGTGATCAACTTCCAACTTTTTTGTATTTCTCGTTGATTTCAACTCCTCCATCTGCGCTTCATCGTTATCAATTTCCGATTTTTGATTAGCTTCCGTTTGCTTAGCTGACTCTAGCTTGTCCTCAGCGTCTTGCACTGCTCTCTCCCAGCGCAAGACATTACTCTCTGTATCTCTCTGCTTCTCAAAATCCAATTGATTGTAAATTCTGTTACATTGATTCTCAAATTCCATTCGCTTCTTCGCACGTTCCTGTTGTGACCTCAATTCACGCTCTTCATATTGACGAATATTAGTGACACCAATTTGCTCACAGAAACTGGCAAACACATCATCCTCAACATTATTCATTTTTTCTTTGATGTTCTGAATTTCCTGATCCCTCTCTGCCATTGTCTTCTCAATAACTGCAATTGTAGGGCCAAATTTGTCCAACTCCGTTTGCAGAGTTTCCAATTCTGCCTCAAGTTCGCTGATCTGCTTTTTCGTCGCTGCTAAATCACTCTTGTTGTACTTTAAACGCGTCTCCAATCCACGTATTTGCGACTCAATTGTATTTAGTTCAGATTCTTTGCGGGATTTTTTCAAAGATTCTCGCAATTCCTCAGTCAATTTTTCCTTCTGTGATTTCAACTGTGCCATTTGCTTCTCGTCCCATCGCTTAGCTTTCTTCGCAAGATCTAGTGAACCACCGGAGATGATTCCAGCTTTCTGATAGAAGGTACCATCAAGTGCTACGCAATCGTATCTTGCTTTCTTGTCCATCTCGTAAGCAACTTTATTCGCATCTTCTGGTGTTTCACAAACCAATGCATTATTCGTTGCGAACAAAACCGCTCTGTCAATGTCTTTTGGTGAAAAATGAAGGACATCGTAGAGGAGTTTGACGCCTCTTGGCTCCTGAATGTTACGCAAACGTTCCTTCAACGGTTTTGCTTGGATGTAATCAAGTGGTAGAAAAGTTTCTGGCTCAAGATACTGTTCTTTCAAATACTGGATACACTGTCGCGCGGTTCTTTCAGTATCAACGACAATTGCCTCCATATATTTACCTAGAACCTTAGTGATTGCAACATTATATCTCTTGTGAATCGGTTCACACATATTGTACATTCTGTCGTAAACACCTGGGAATAATCTTTTGAAATTTTCCACAATTTCTGTCTTCTTTTTTGTCCTTGAAACTTCATGCTTGTCGACTTTAGCATCACCCAATTGCTCCGATATTCTCTCCAATTCTCTCTGCAAATTCTGAATTTTGTCTTTGGATGAGCCAACGTCGGACTGTAAATCTGTTCTCAGTTTCTTCTGATCCTCAAGTGCAGCCTCCGATGTTCTTATGTGTTCCTCTAGCTTCTCAACACGCTTCAAAGCCTCATCTTTCATGTGTCCCTTTTGCTTGAGTTTATTCTCAATCTCCGTTTTCTTACGGCTCTCATTATCCAATCTGTCCTGATCAGATTTCTGTTCACGATTAATTGAATCTAACAGTTGCAAATACCGTGCAGATTGTTTACCAGCTTCTTCCTTAAGATGATTGTACTCTTTGACCTGCTCGTCTTCAAGATGAACGTCTCTACCCTGTGATTGTGATTGTCCGGCAATACTGGCTTCATAAGTAGCCTTTGCTTCTTCAACTTGACGAAGCTCTTCTTGCAGCTCATTTATGTCTTTCTTGTGTGCATCATCGGCTATCCTTGCCTGCGTCAATGATTTCTTCGCCGATTCAACTTTTTTCAACATATGAGCAACTCTCTCTTTTGCTTTTATGAACGTCGGCCTCTTCTTCGTTATCTCAACTTCTACTTCACGTATATCCTGCTCAATTTTTGCCAAGTCTCTCGTTAATTTTCCCGCTTCCTTTTTTTTATCTTTAAGAGCTTCTTCAGCTTTCTCCTTTTTTCTCTCAATCTTCTCTACTTCATGTTGTTTTTTTTTCTGTGTATTTTCGAGATTTTCAATCTCCCTTTCATTGTGATAGAGACGAAACAATTGCAATTCAACCTGTTTTTCAACGTATTCCTCCTTCAAACGTTGATACTTTTCGGCCTCTTCTTTCTCAAGTTTTGCCTCCTTTCTTTCGGCTGCAAAACCTTTCTTCTTCTGATATGAAAATTGTGTTTCCTCCTCAGCGCGCAACATCTCAGCTCTCAAACGTTCATACTCGGTTTTCAATGCCCCAGAATTACTAATTTCTTCGAATAATGCAGTACGTTCTTTTGGATTTTTCATGGCTATTGATTCAACTGCACCCTGAAAGACGAGAAAATTCTTTGCTTTTACATTAATACCGAGATGCTCGAGCTCTGTCAAGTAAGCCTGACTCGTCACAACGGAACCATTTATGCGATGCTCTGATGATGAACCCTGCACTGATCTCATAAAACTCTTTTCAGTACCATCTTCAAGTTCGAAGACAGCTGTTACTGAAGCACTGCGCGCGACTGGTTTACCAATTGATGCACCATGAATCAACTCGCTGAATCTTTTTACACGTAGACTGCTTGTTTTCTCACCCATAACAAAACTTATGGCGTCCATGAAGTTTGATTTGCCTAAATTTAACAGAAACATAAAAAATTAATTAGTTGAATCTAGATCAGGTATTCTGGAAGATAAATCGTTGTGGTTCCATTGAATAGCCAAGAGAATTTCGGCTAGAAAACGCTATGATACAAGCCATTTTGCTCCTATAGATACCGATTTAGTACGAAAAATAGAAATGACCAATTAATTTCTATAATAGGGAGCATCCTAGAATTTCTTCTTCTATACTTTTCCCTATCCCGAATCACCTGGTCACAATCCCCCACACTAAACTTACAAATTTCTGAGAACATCACTTAAATATATGTACAAGCCTACGAACTGAAACTATCCATACAGACTGCAAATTGTTACTGTATATAAATTATTATCCAGACATTATATTACATGTTAATGAAAATTGTTATGATTCGAATTCAATAACGAGAATAACGCAAAAGCTGAGGGAGATGGAATTTTTTCGTCTAAGATTCATTTTTGTAGAGAACAATCCGAGCTACACAAAAAGGTGATTACAGAGATAGTTCTATCTACCATAGCTTTCGATATATATTTTAGAAAACTGCATGATGACGGACATTTGCCGTAAGATTGACTTCACTTTTGAGGGAATATCTCAAAATCTCTTTAATGTAGGAAAATTTCTCAAAAGATCTCCTCTATAGCGGATTATCAGAGTCACGAAAGAAGTTTCTACAAAATTTTCACTATCCCTTGCACCGAGATATTTTTCAGAAACGGATGGATTCAGTGATTGCAAAGTTTAATTGACTAATATTGTTTTTTCTAAATCGAAGGTTTTCAGACGAATTGATTTCATTTTATGACTAGATTTCCAGAAATATCTCGGAATCTAAGCAAGGTAGAGTAATTTTCATAATCAGTTTTTTTGGAACTCTTGAAGTTATGTACAAAAAATGGGCATCGTATAAATTTCTTTATTTCGCTTAGATTCTCAGATATCCCCAAAAAACTGATAATGGAATAAAGTTGATTGGTCTGAAAACTTCATGGTCGTTATTTTTTCACTGAGTTTGAATTTTGTTATTTTAATGTTATTGATTGCAAGCAGATTGCATTATACAAAATTCGGTGAAATTTAGTGATCACTTCAAACAACCAGAAAAATTTTCAACTGGTAAACGTTATGATACAATGGATTTTGATGCAACATTTTCCAAAAACATAAAAAATAAAATTTACAAAAATTTTCCTAAAATAATTCACTATTTGTCTAGAATGCATAATATTTCAGCATTTTCAGGTCAAAATTCCATGTTGGTTCCAATGAAATTCATTAAATTTTTTGGTAGAAATACCAAAATCGTACTGAAAATATACGACGCTTAAAGTAACATAACCAACCTGATCCATTTGGTCCAACTACAGCTGTGAACGATTTCAATGGGCCAATTATTAATTTGCCCTTGTATGATTTAAAATTTTCAACTTCGATATGCTTTAAAAACGCCGGCATATTGGCGATTTTATTTATGATGATAATATTAATATTAATAATAACAAATTGGCGCCACAAATTTTTCACCAAACGACATATTAAAAACCGTCAAGGGAATATCCAAATAGAAATACTGTGAAGTAAGCCAATCGGATTGAGAATGACATCGAACATCACGAGAGATGGCGCGTCGAGTGTCTGCTAACTTCAGAGTTGATCGTCGATTTTGTTTATGTTTACCAAATACAAAAGTATGGAAAATGATCAGGATTGCTCATAGAATTTGTCTGGATTGTTAATTCCGTTTGCACATGTTGAAAGGCCATTCATGTGGGTTTTGAATTCAAAATTAACGTGAGTAATTGATCCGTCTTGATGGTACAGAGAAAGATTCAACGATATAAGTTGATTGTAGTTTGAGGCAGGTTGTTACTGAATAGAGTGTCTTTTCTTTTTTCTTAGATCGAATATTTCAGATGAATCTTCATCATGCTAATAAATAAATTACTGCGGCTTGGATGAATATAATTGTCTATTTCGCTTAGATTTTCAGATATCCCCAAAAAACTGATAATGGAATAAAATTGATTGGTCTGAAAACTAAAATCAAAGTAAAGGAAAAATAAAATCATTTTTAATGAATGAAAACAACTTAAATTCGTGATATTTCGAGGCATGACATTATATCACATGGGGGATTCCTGTGTTATCTGCTTAATTTATTTGTAATCGTGTAACGTATTCGTTCACTTATTTGTTTAATTGTCATATGAATTGTTGCAAAAAAAGAAAAAAGAATGTTCGAGGACTGCTTTTTACCCCATATTATTGAGAATAATTTTAAGTTGACAAAAACACCACTAATGTCAAGGTAAGGGGCATAAGAGTTAGTTTTGAGGTTATAAACAATCCGACGTTATACATAAATTTTTACAAAAAAAATGTGTAATACAACTAATTATTTCATATCATTTTTATATTGTTTGTTTTGAGAATGACAGAATGTAATCACGAATAAAGTATTCTACGTTTGGTTTCAGAGCCTGAAGAAGCTGACATTGTTCAACGAAACGTCGCGATTTGACAATAATTGATGTGGTTAATTAATTTTCCAAATTCCCTATGAACAACGAGTATTTATATTGAATATCTATGGAAATGAATCCGATAATTAATTGAGGTGAAATACCCAGCTGCTGCTGAGAAACTAGTACCTGTTCTGCCCATCTATTGGTATATCTATATTTATAAATAATTCATAAATGTAGATACATAAATACGTAAGTGAGCAGCTACTGGGTACCTTACCTTACTAGAATTTAGAACTCTCTTACAACATGGACTAGAAGACCATGGAAGTTACAGTTGATGTTCATAGATGAGGTTATATATGAAGATTTGGAGAATGTTGTAAAATTTCTAATTTTCCTTGTCAAAAAATGAGTCTGTAATGGAGTGATCATGCTTTCAAAGGGAGATAAAGAAGACAACTTATTTTTATAAATCGATAATAGTTGAGCTTCGAGAATTACAGCAAATGGATGAGAATTGAAGTATTCTAGAATAATTTGCAGTCTCCTGCACTTGAAAATTGATTTTAAATTTTCGGTTTTCTCGTTGTTTACCCTAAAAAGTTTGTATCTTTCGCTTCAAATATAAAATCCATTTTATCATTGTTATCCATTACCCATATGTTACAATTGATCGGTCGAATTTTATAATTGGTATCAGTTCAAAAAAATTCCTCTCTTACTTGCTATCACTTAACTCCCTTCGAATTGATAGCAAAATTCATTGGGCAACACCCAAATCAATGAGGAATGAACTCGGCTTTGAATATTAGACTTCTAAATTATGTCAAATTTCGGGAATTAAAAAAAAACAAGTTAATTAGGCCTTCAATTGTCGGATGGAGCCGTCAAATTTGCAAGAAAAACCCAAATAATCGATTTCAATACATACTTATCGTCGAAAACGCGCTCGTTGTTTCATTAGAGTCATTGAAATCACACGCCGTAGGCCTGGGTTCGATTCCCGGCTCCGGACAAGTTTTTCGGGAGTGCTCATAGAAGTTGAGCACTGACCACAAAAAGACCAAAAAAAATCCTACAAAAATGATCTACACCTACACAAAAAATGAAAAGTCCCTTACCAAGGGATAACGGCCGGATGACAGTGTAAGTCAGATGCCATTAACACAAAGATAAAATAAGAGTCATTGAAAGATTCTATGCCAAATACTTTCATTAATTCCAAACGATTTTAGATTACATAGAGCATTCAAATTCCAATTAAAATCCAACATGTCCGCCTGCTTCTAAATTCCACTTCACCCCATCTTTTCCTCTCGTGGGAATATCTTGAAATCTGTGGGGATAGCGTAATGGTTGTTAGATCTTTCTTTTTCCAAGACAATTTTAAGCTATAAAAAAAGCTGTCGCAAGACTTCCCCGATGTCCCTTGGATTGAGAGATCATTATTTGAAACTGACATCTCAGTAGAATTGACTAGTACTATTACTCTATTATTACTTTAGTTGATGCAATGAAATTGATGGAATAATTCATGTTATTTTAGAGCCATCTGATGGAAGAATATGAAAATATGACCCTAGCCGCCAATTCCTCGAAATCGAATGAAGATATGCTGAAGAAAAACAGTGAAGCTGACAGTTCTACGTCGAAAATTAAGGGCAAAGAAACTACTAGAACTATCAATAATAACTCACAGTCAAATGGCCAAGTTCCATCACAGAAACAATGGACTTGTGGAGACTTTCAGATGGGGAAGCAAGTAGGCAAGGGTTCGTTCGGAGTATTGTACATGGCAAAAGAAAAAAGGACTAATAAAATTATCGTTGCGAAAATTTTATTCAAATCAGACATTGATCAGAAAAAATTGAGGACTCAGGTCATAAGAGAAATTGAAATTCACGCACGTTTAAAGTAAGTCGTTATCTGCTTCTCCAATTATTGTATTTTCAAGTAAATGAATATCGAATATTAGTAGTGATAGATTGGACGGCAACATATTTTCAATAAAAAACATTACCAAAATATCCATGACCGAAATATACACGAATAAAAATATTGGCGAGCAATATATTCAAAACTAAAATATTCATGACAGAAATAAGCACCTAGTTGTCAATTAAATAATACTTGCAGCATTATCAATTAAAAAAAAATCATTGCAATTCATACTAATAATTTTCATATTGGAAAACTCAAAGGAAGTATATATCGCGGAAGTAAAAAATCATGATTCAATGAAGATGAATATGAATAAAAAAAATGAAAAAATCAGTCATTATCAATCAATAACAGCATCGAACTAGATGAATCGTGAATGAAACGCCTCTATAGAACGACATTCGTTACAACTCCATTTGAATAGTTTAACAAATAAATATTTCCATAGTTTCTAACAAACAGTTTTTGATCTTCTTTTATCATAATTTAGATACTTGCTACGCTTTGAAGATGCAAAATCACGTCCAGCATGATGCTGAGTAATTAAAGTCTCAACAGAAGATTAATAATTAATGCAGAAACACAGCAGAACCTCCTCACAGTTACTAAATTAATAGACTGAATAACATTGAGATGAGATAATTAAAAACAAATGAGGCACATGGCATTGCTATGGCATGCCGAAATCAATTCGAAAAGAACATCAGTGCACAAAAATAATAGATGACGGAAAAGAATGAGAAAAAAATAATTTAAAATAACGCGTTTTTTTTTATCTGCATGTACTTGTAACAGAAATTATATATCATGAAGAGTTCAAAACTGAAAATTTTGACCATAGAGATTTTGACGTGGATATTTAGTCTTGTCACCGTAGTCATTGCAGTTAATTCAAAGAGTGGCTGTAATTTCAAGAGTAAACTGGAATAGTTCGACTCATTTTTGTGATCTATCCCAATAGAATATTTAAAAAAACTGATCGAGTTAGCGAGATTTCCATAGAGACTTCGCAGTTCACATTCTGCGACAGACGTTCACAGGAGCAAAAAAAGTTCTCGCTAAAATTATGCTATCTTGCTTGGTATCCGAGATATTCTTTATGAGTAAAAGGCAATGGAAATCGGTTTACTGTTTCACTACTTCATTAGTGAATAATTTTGATGATATCTTCGAAAGTGGTGAGGTCTGAGGGAATGTTACAGAAGACACTTTTGTAAATAATTTAATGGCCTTCAAAAAAGGCTTCTTGACCAATCCTCATAATTCTACTAGTTTACAGGATATTTGCAAACTGACATGAATGAAAGTGCTTGCTCTATTTTCTATCATTTTCAATCCCATAGTTTTCAGGGAATGGCTCACAAATCATAAATGAAGAAGCATAATTTTCATGATTACCTTTTGTGGCCTAAATTGTCTTCCATAAGCAAGCTAATGAGAAAAATTCCTCTATATCCCGGAAATTCGGAGGTAATCAAGTAAAACTAATGATAAAACTTATGATTTAATTTTCAGTCATCCCAACATTCTGCGAATGTACGGTTACTTCGAAGATGATACAAGATTATTCCTGGTTCTGGAATTGGCATATGGTGATCTACTCAAGGTTATGCAGGCAGAACCTAATAAGAGATTTAGTGAAGCCAAAGCAGTCTTTTATGTGATACAATTGATTGAAGCTGTCAAATACATTCACAAAAAAAACGTAATTCATCGAGATTTGAAACCTGCAAATCTTCTGGTGGACAAGAATAATGTCTTGAAATTAACAGATTTTGGGTGGGCTGTCCATAGAATGACTCCTAGATTCTTCACTTCCCGTGGTACATTAAGATATATGGCCCCAGAGATGCATCTGGATGAGAAACATGACAAACCTGTTGATCTCTGGGCCATTGGAGCTACTATCTTTGAGTTATTAACTGGAAATTGTCCATTTGAATCAATATCTCCCGTAGAAAAACTTGTGGAAAACATTTTAAATTTAAATTTCACATTCCCAATATTCGTTACTGCAGCTGCTCGTGATTTAATATCGCAGGTAAGAACGAATGGAGATTCACTTCTCAAAAGATGCTAAATTCTCGTAATTTTTTGAATTTCATCGATAATTCGAGAAAAGATCACAAGGGAAAATAGTTTTTTCAATATATTATATGGGCTTCGATATTCGTTGCTAAAAAAATATCGAAGATACTCATTTTAAACCAAGTTACTAGATACCTTGTCGAGAACGTTGTACCTCAAATGGATAATTACCATTCAATGAACTTTCTCCAACATCTCCTGGCATATTTGGCTGAATTGAACTGTATAGTAAGATTTTTGCTTCCAATTCTCCTGAGTTTTCGATGAAATTTCGAAACTTTATCTATCAAATTCATATTTAGCATGTCAATTAGATTTGAAAATCATTTTTTCCTTGTGATATCTCGGAATCTGAACAGGATAGAGCAATTTTTATGGGAAGCTTTTCAGTAATCTTAATTTTTCTCAACAATAAAGACTGCAGAGATTTTTAGTTTTCTAGATTGGATCTATCTGTTCATGCAATCTCAAATTTAGATTTAAAAGCGTTCAGTTTGAAAACATCCAAAGATAATGAATAATTTATTTCAGCTAATTGTCCGGGAGCCAGAGAAACGATTGACTCCCGAACAGATCTTGGATCACGATTGGATCACGAAGAATCAGAGAAATATTTTATCATGATTTATGAGTGGAAAATATGTGTATATATGTATATTCTGATTTATTTTTTCATAAATAAAGAACAAGCAAAACATTTTTTCCCGCAATTTATTTTACCAGCTGAACTGATTCAGATATCTTCCAGAACCGTTGTTTTGTATCGACAGAGGACACTACTCGGCAGTTATACTCCAACATAACCCCAACACGAATACTCCATCAAGGCTGCGTGCGGGCTTGTGCGCAGTAGTCCGATTGCCGGCGTCGAGTAGCGTCGAGCTGAGTGAACTGGTTTACGGTGCAACGGGAAAAAGAAGGATTCATTGAAAGTGTGGTGCTCCCGCCGATTTTATCAAGGACATCGTGAATCCATCTGCGTGAGTTATAAATTCAAAATCAAACTATCTACAACCATTAAAACTTGATAATTATGAAATTATAAGTATTGTAACATAACGAGTGTGCGAGTTTGAATGATATCGAGAAGCATTTTTGTCCACCTGGGTATTTATTGGAGACGCCGGCCGGTACGGACCCCCTCCTGCCAACCGTCTCGTATACCCTTTATGGTTTTATGAAATAATAAAAATTCCCTGATAAAAAATAGCAAAATTAACCTCTCCTTCTTCATCATAGAAAAATCTCTAGATCAAAAATTTGCCCCACGAAAACAATTGCACGTTAATATATTGCTTCCTTAATCAATAAGAGAAGAGAAAAAATGATTGTAACCTCAAAAAATTCTGAATATCCCATTGGTGATTGGCAGAATCTCGCCATCGACATCATTCTGTACTAATCGATTCGTTTCGTTTTAAATAATTCTCAGTCGTTCGAATTTATATGAATAATAATAATAATAATAGCTACATTCAAGCTAACGGACTTTTGCATTTTCTTTATTGAATTTGGTGTTATCGAACAAGTACAATGAAATCAAGGAGTGTACATACAAAAGAGGGGGGTGAGGGAAAAGACCGAAAAATGTGAGTGGCACACGCACATTTCGCGTGTAACAAGAGAGAGATAGAGAGAATGGGCCCGGGCAGTTTCACCGGTGTGGGGAGTCCCTCCAGGGGCTGCTTCTTATGCATGGCAGTACGTGTGCAGTTGGATAATCGATTCTGCGCACGAACGTACAGAGTTCCGGTTCCTATTCGTATATACGAGACATCCCTAGCTGTTAAAAATATCCTTCACACTCCACTCCTTTTTTGTTAGAAATTTAATGTGCAATTTTATCCTACTAGTAGAGTAGTAAAATGAGAAAAAAAAGATGGTTATCGATCATTTTCCGTGAGATGTCTTGAAGGATAATTGAAATGGCAAAACTTTTATAATGGACTAATTTTTCTTGAAAAAGTAGCTGCGAAAAAGGTTATTATTGAAATTACTTTATCTCCCATAGATTCTGAGATATTTTGTGGTAATTACTCATGTCAAATGAATGTCAATCCTCGAAGCAAGAAATAATCTGAAAAGCTTTGAATTATCAATTGAAGCGGAAAAATAAATCATCATACTTATCATAATCGAGTTCTCAGAGCTATTCGTCATGTTAGCTCTACCATGAATCGTATGGATGACTCAACTGACTGGTAAACAATTGACCCTGAGAGTTTTTCCCTATCCATCCATTTATTCCTTCTTTAGTGAAATTTATCTGTCGGTAGAATGAAACACAAGCGCATGTCACCCTTGTTTTTCAATGGCCTCTAATTCGACATTAGTTGGCCATTCGGTTGGTACCCTTGCTCCTTCTCTCTTCACTTGTGTTTCTCTCGCTCTTTTTTCTGCATGTGTATGTGCGTATAGGCCATTCCCGTTGGTTCAAAAAAAGAAAATACAAAAACGATCGGGTCGCATTTCAGTGGTTCTCAATGCTGTTGACTTGATCATCCGTATAATTACCCCAATGAGACTTGTAGACGTAGGTTGATGCGTGAGAACCGTCAATTTAACGCTAAGAACTGGTTCTTCAGGAAAAGATGTTACGGCCTTCTGGTGAACACAACTCTTCTCTTTCAAAACCACTGGGCATCAAAGACTGCTCGGAATCGGGATTGAACGCATGCAATGAAACGACACGACTGTCGAATCAATCCTCTCCTTTCTGTTTCGTGAATAAATCTAGCGCAATTTCACTGGAAAGAACGGGAAATTTCAGCTGGGAAGTACAGTAATACAATTAATATGGACCCAATAGTTTCCGAAGTTCTGCAAAAGAATTTCTTTCAACCACTTTCATCTTCATTGTATCACTAATACTAGCTGAGGGAATTTAAATTTAAAAAATAACTATTTGAGCGAAATACATAATATTATGGTATTTCCTAGTTGGGAGCTTTCTGCTCTTTTCCATGAAATTATTTTTTTCTAAAAATCTACCACCTTCATTATCATCAATCTTCACTTTATTGAGAAAAAATGAAATTTTCTGTTCATATTCCAATTTCCTCTTTTTTTTTTCTCACAATTAACGAAATTCCTGAGAAATCCTCCGGCGGCGATTCTGTGAAGCCAATCTCGAGTTCTACGGTTGAAGCAACGAGCTAACCTCCTTCAAAGACTAATACAATGAGAAGCCTCTTTACACCTTTCAAATCCTTTTCTATTATTTTTCTACTTTTTCAACGCAAATCTTTTTGAAGAAAAAATTTCATGAAAATAAAATTGAAGAATCACTTGAGAATCCATGAAAGTGAGGATATAGGGATTTTTGGCTCGACTGGTAGTCCGAGATTACATGAGAGTTGGGTGCTAGTGAGTGTACTTCTAGCCTTGAATAGAAAAAAAAAGACTGAAACGGGGAGAAGAGAAAGAGAGTGAGAGAACCCATCGTTGGTAGGTATTCTGTGGGGGGTTATGGGGGCACAAAATGTCCGCCACTACCGAACGCAGCTGTTCAACATTGGTGCCCAACTATGCTTACATTGACGGTCTTCTCCCTCTTGTCTGTTCCCCCGCATTCTTGACCCTCGAAAAAAGACAATAAAAAAATAAAATGGGGGTGAACAAAAACCTTCATTGTTTCTGTCATTATCGATCATATTTGTGAGCTATCTTAAATTCTCTTCGTTTCCCTTTCTCCGCTGCAAACGATGGATAAAGAAGAAAGGAAAAACTAGTTCATATGATTTTTTTTTGATACAGATCAAATTGTCTGAAGAGGCGTCGAAGAGATGATCGTGTGGTTCATGCTCCACTACGAATAGATAATTAATTAGTCTCACACAAGAAATGAGGACTTCGGGTTCCCCCGATCTCTAACAACACTGTGGTATATCCTCTTTGCTCCATCTTCTTTCCTATTC
Source organism: Aleiodes leptofemur (assembly GCA_963942555.1). Classification (NCBI taxonomy): domain Eukaryota; kingdom Metazoa; phylum Arthropoda; class Insecta; order Hymenoptera; family Braconidae; genus Aleiodes; species Aleiodes leptofemur. The sequence continues at coordinate 8,434,779 of OZ012612.1, forward strand.
CCTTCGTGACGTACTCAATTCCGCACGTGTGTATGTGTATAGCCCAGATGCCTCATTCTATCTCGAGGGTGAACTGGTGTCTAATTAATCGTATTCAATTGCGGTAATTGCCGTGAGTAATGCAATCAAGCCCTGCTATCTTAACTACACAGAGAAAAAATGTTTATTCTAGAAAAATAAAGGCGAAATTTCTTGAAATTTACAACATGTTAAATTAATATATTTGTAAAATCATGAAAATTCTAACAGAACTCCGGCTACTTTTTCAAAACTTTTTGAAATCATACAAAAAATTAATTTAAAAAAAAAATGATTAAAATATAATATTACAAATAACTAAGTAATGGAATTATTGAGAAAGTTAAAACTTTTTGTAAATATATTGACATGTTTTTGTTGGGATTTGTAAGATCCAGGTGGCCGAATTGATCTGGATGATAGGAAATAGAGAAAAGTCAAAAAGAAAAAAAACCCTATGACTGAGAGTGCTTATTGTTGAGTGGAGCATCGCTGCTTCTTTGGGCTAGTGTGCTGTATTGAACCTTCGGGAGGCTTTCTATGGATTGAGCTTATTACTTAGGAGTGTGTTTATTTTTGAATAAATATTAGTTGTAAGTTTTCAATGGAGTTAGAGATATATTGGAGTTAGAGATATATTCGCTATTGGACATCTCATGAAGGGCTTTGATTAGGATATTGCGATAGAGACTATTTATCACTCTCAGGAATTCATTTTAGGTTATTTGCAATCATTAATATGAGAATAAACTGTTCTGTGCCATATCAGGGCAGCGCGAATGGGCACTGGTATAACAAGAGCTTTGATTTGCTTCATTTTTATTTTTGTGATCGTGCTTTTGTTTGAAAGAAAAGATCCAGCCGGCCTAAGAATGCCTCTCCATTTTTTGATTGACTTGATGAATATTGCTACGCTACAGTAGTTCGTTATCGAGGTTAACACCTCGATATTCAGCTGCACTGAGAGAAGAATCTGATCAGTGGAGCTATAAAAATTTAGTAGAAGAAGACCTTGACTATAAATTGAGTAACAGCAACTATTTTAGATATAGCTAGTTTCAGTGGGCTAGCTTCAATATAGTGTTATTGACGAATATTATTGCAATCAGAGCATTATATTGATGGTTACTTACCATTGGACATTGTGTTTTAACTTAATAATAAACATGACAATACAGTATATAGTCACATCTCGAGTCGAAATTTTTAGGTAGATTTAACTTCTGTTTCAATCTACAAAAATTGTAGATTGAACGAAAACCAAAAGAAGTTGAACGGCTCTCTGACAGAGTCCCTATTCGCGCCATGGCAGGGACTTTCTAGAGACACCTTGCTATCTCTCCGAACAGGACACGTGTCTTTCCTGCAGAGACTCACAGTCCCCGCTCTACAAACCAGAATCCTTACTTGAGAGACTCACAGTCTCTCAAATTAGAACTCCTCCAGTCTTTCTTCGAGAGCCATCAGTCTCTCAAATAAGGAATCCTCCAGTCTTGCTTCGGGAGCCATCAGTCTTTCTATTTCTCAAAAAAATATTTATTTTTATCCATATTTTTCTTTGTCAAAAAATACATTAATCAATAGTTCAGATGATAATAGATTGTTGAATGCGACTTAGTTTTTAATAATCCTTAATATAGATCGATTCCAGTTTTAATTAACACAACTGCATGTTTTTCTTTAAATTTGCATGACTTTCTGCACGTCATCTATAAAAACTATTGAAACGTAAAGAAATCTTAGATGACGTTATTTTAAGGTTTCAGTGAAGTAGTCATTTCCAGCAATTGAATAAAAGAAAAGAGAAAAATGTCAAATTTCAAAAAAGATTGATAATATAAACATCAAAACTCAAATATATCCATTTTACCCCTATGTCCGTTTCACTCCTCTTTCCGCTGATATTGAGAATTTTAATTAAAGTCAAATATGAAAAAAATAATAATTCCACGCTTTGCAAAAATTATAAAAATTGAAAACTTAGAAATTATTAAGTTGAAATAAAAAAAAATCATTTCTCGGTCTCTCTCATAAGGACTTATGTCTTTGCAAAGATTTATGAATCTAATGAGAGACCAGTAAAGATAGAAGTCCTTACGGGAGAGACACGCGAAGATAGAAGTCTTTACGGGAGAGACCAGCAAAGATAAAAGTCTTCACGGGAGAGACCCGAGAGACACTGTAGAGACAGTTGCGGGACTTGCGAGACACTCTAGAGACTGAAAAGTCTTTCTAGGAGTCTTTGAAGACCGTAAAAGACTCTCCAAAGACTCAAAAATTTTATCCCGGGAAGTCATCCGAGCCATATGAAGTAACAATATAAATATTGGCACGATTACACGACATATAGTCATTTTTAAGATTACTATATTTCATGGGATTCTGCAAACTCACCGTTATGTTGTGCGTCCTAATTGGATATAGTAATTTCGGAAAGTGTCTATCAAAGACCATTGCTGTGATCACTATACACATATAGTTCATTTTGACTTTGACTAATATGGATAGAGTCCTATCAGCATATAGGATTTTTCCCAGTGTGTGTTGGAGATGTTCAGCTATGGAATTATTGCCCAAGGAGAAGAATTTTACGAACACTTTGAGTATTGAGAATATTATACATTCGATTTTGCACTAGTTTTACAATAGTTTCGGGTAGGACTGGAGGTGTATAGTACCTTATTATCGGTAAATTCTACTATGTTTGCACGTGGAGTTAGGTTTCCATATGATATAACAATAGACAAGCAAAAAAAATGGAACAGAATTTTTTTTTTCTTTTTTTGGCTAGACTCCCTGTTGGGAGTATGTGTCATGGCACGAGAATTAACAATAATGAAAAAATTCGTTGTTTAGATAATTTGAAAATTATTTCATTGAAAGAGATTATATTACAGCAGTTTGCAATTTAAATTCTCCGTTCTCGTAATGGAATTCATAAAATCCAGACAATCCATAAATTTGTCGAACTGCTGCATTAAATTCTTCGGAACCGTCTTTTTTTTTACATCGAAAATCAAGTACAATAATTGAAGGACACAAGTGAAAATAATTCTTGCTGCAACGTTGCCACGTGCCATCATGAATGTAAACGACAGCCTCTCCGGTTTACAATCCTGAGATTTACCATGGGCTCTAGTTCTCCAGCAGTATAAATATTTGTACAAGTGATAAAAACCATTCTTATATAATCTTTCCCATGTTTGTTCTCTCCAAAGCTTGGTTTACAAGGCTTCATCTCCTTCTCTCTGCTTTTTTTTCCATTCTCTTATTTTCTTTTCATCGATGATGTATAAATATTCAGCTTCCTTCCCTTAACTAATATCTTTTTTCTTAATTCAGCAGAATCCCTCTATATTTGTCTCGTCCGTCCAGGACCATTCTCTATATTCGACTCTCCCCCCCCCCCCCCCTCCCCCTTCTCCTCACCATATCAATACTCATGTCTCATTACGTCGATCTGCGCAACCAATTTTCTAGGTTAGAATTTATGCTCACACTGAGTCGTGTCCTTTGCTCCCTTCAGTCTGATAAGTGATTAGAATGCATGCGCATTGAGTGCTGCAAAAATCGAAATTGAACCGTCCATATTCAAAAATGGACGTTAATGGATCGGAAAATTCAGTAGGAGAAAAAGGTAAGGCTGGTTGGCAATTTACCCGGGATAAAATTTTTGAGTCTTTGGAGAGTCTTTTACGGTCTTCAAAGACTCCCAGAAAGACTTTTCAGTCTCTAGAGTGTCTCGCAAGTCCCGCAACTGTCTCTACAGTGTCTCTCGGGTCTCTCCCATGAAGACTTTTATCTTTGCTGGTCTCTCCCGTAAAGACTTCTATCTTCGCGTGTCTCTCCCGTAAGGACTTCTATCTTTACTGGGCTCTTATTAGATTCATAAATCTTTGCAAAGACATAAGTCCTTATGAGAGAGATCGAGAAATGAATTTTTTTTTTTTATTTCAACTTAATAATTTCTAAGTTTTCAATTTTTATAATTTCTGCAAAGCGTGGAGTTATCCTTTTTTTCATATTTGACTTTAATGAAAATTCTCAATATTAGCGGAAAGTGGAGTGAAACGGACATAGGGGTAAAATGGATATATTTGAGTTTTGATGTTTATATTATCAAACTTTTTTATAGATGACGTGCAGAAAGTTATGAAAATTTAAAGAAAAACATGCAGTTGTGTTAATTAAAACTGGAATCGATCTATATTAAGGATTATTAAAAACTAAGTCGCATTCAACAATCTATTATCATCTAAAATATTGATTAATGTATTTTTTGACAAAAAAAAATATGGATAAAAATAAATATTTTTTTGAAAAATAGAAAGACTGATGGCTCCCGAAGGGAGACTGGAGGATTCCTTATCTGAGAGACTGATGGCTCTCGAAGAAAGACTGGAGGAGTTCTTATTTGAGAGACTGTGAGTCTCTCAAGTAAGGACTCTGGTTCGTAGAGCAGGGACTGAGAGTCCCTGTAAGAGAGACACGTGTCCCGTTCGGAGAGACAGCAAGGTGTCTCTAGAAAGTCCCTGCCATGGCGCGAATAGGGACTCTGTCAGAGACCGGGACAGGAGTCTTTCGACCACTGAAAGACTCGAATTTTTTCATCCCGGGTAGTCAACATAAATATGGAGTTTTTGAAAATATTTCAGTATTCATACATTATTTATCAATCATGCAATGAAAAACTTAGCTTGTCACCAAGGATTTCATCCATTTAGAAAAATAGACGAAATTTCTTCGAAGCTCGATGTCGTTAATTATTGTTTTCATTTTTTTTAAATTACTTTTATTCTACACTCGACTGATGTAATTTGGTTTTGAAACGACCAAAAACCTTGGAACACCAATTTTTCGCTGCGTTACTCTTATCACATGAATAGTATAGAACTTTTGAGTACTAGAGTCAAAGAACACGTGTTTGAAAACTTCAATTGGCGCACACATTTTTCAACAATTTATTGAAACATGAATGAGAGAAGAGTGGTATACCGTAAACAAGTTTTTCATCTTCGAATTGGTTTTAGGTTAGGTTCTTGAATTTGAAATCACACAATTGATACTTGATGCGCATATTCTCTCATCACTTGTCAAAATAATGTGACAAAGTTCATAACTATGATTCTATAGATATATTTTGAAAATTTGCATCAATACATTCGTCACTTTTTTTCTTTGATTGGTCGTATACGAAAAATCGGAGTGGGAGACAAGATAGTCAAAGATAGAGCGATAATTCAGTCAAGTAGTACTGTCTGTTTCATTATTAGCGTTCAGAATTCGAGATATGAGTGAATTATGGTAAGATCATGATCCAATTAAATTTTCAAGGGGCTTCAGAGAATCAGTAAAAAAATATGGACACTTGAATAGGGTGTAAGTCCTACGCTTATACATAGCACTTAGGTCACTTTGCGTGTAAGACTACAATATATATTGACAGTTGAGAGAAAATACAGTCTCTTAATATTTTATATATAATTTTCTCTTAATATCAATATACATTGTTGCCTTAGGCACAATGTGTTAATATTTTTTTTGCGGTTCTCCGTAGCCTCTTGAAAATTTAATTGGATCATCATCTTATCATCATATACTCAATTATCCCAAATTTTATTAAATTGTGAACGGTAATTCTAAAACCGGTGATACTACCTTCAATTCAGAGGGAGGCAAAAGGAGGATTCTAGTATAGATGGAACAGAATGGTCTTTCCTTAAGTTTTTTCCCTTTATTCTTCCACTTCTTGATAGTTCTTGGACTTGCAGTCCTTTCAACTGGATAAATAACCCAACTCGTTGTCCAATAGATAATAATGGTTCGATTATGGTTGTGCCTAATGCACACGCCTTTTGTGCCATGGTTTGACTCAATTAATGTAGTTGAAACATGAAGGAGATTTAACGTGTTACTTTGTGGATATAAAAATTTTGTCTGTGAGCCCGGGATAAAAAAGAATCGAGTCTTTCAGTGGTCGAAAGACTCCTGTCCCGGTCTCTGACAGAGTCCTTATTCGCGCCATGGCAGGGACTCTCTAGAGACACCTTGCTGACCTCCCGTACGGGACACGTGTCTCTCCTACAGGGACTCTCAGTCCCTGCTCGACGAACCAGAGTCCTTACTTGAGAGACTCACAGTCTCTCAAATAAGGACTCCTCCAGTCTTTCATCAAGAGCCATCAGTCTTTCTATTTTTCAAAAAAATATTTATTTTTATACATTTTTTTATTATTAAAAAATACATTGATCAATATTTTATTGAAAGAATATGGAGTTTTTGGGAAAATTGATTTAGTTTCGTCACCTGTTTTTTTTATAATATCTCGGAATCTAAGTGAGATAGAACGATATTGCCTCAATTTTTCTTCAGAGGGAATGGCAGAAAATATGGTTGCAATAGATATAAGTAATGTACTTTCCGTGTGCTTTTAAGAGTGCTCAATGAAAGTATTTACATTATAGAGCCTGTCAATTCGATTGAAAAAGAATAATAAATTATGGGTGTTTTTCCTCTGAATGTCCAATATTTTGATTAATTTCAAAAAAAAATTTATAATATAAACATCAAAACTCAAATATATCCATTTTACCCCTATGTCTGTTTTACTCCACTTTCCGCTAATATTGAGAATTTTAATCAAAGTCAAATATGAAAAAAATAATAATTCCACGCTTTCCAGAAATCATAGAAATTGAGAACTTAAAAATGATTAACTTAAAATGAAAAAAATGATTCATTTCTCAGTCTCTCTTATAAGGACTTATGTCTTTGTAAATCTTCATAAATCTACTGAGAGCCCAGCAAAGATAGAAGTCCTTACGGGAGAGACCAGCAAAGATTGAAGTCCTTACGGAAGAGACACAGAGAGACACGAGAGACACTGTAGAGACAGTTGCGGGACTTGCGAGACACTCCAGAGACCGAAAAGTCTTTCTGGAAGTCTTTGAAGACCGTAAAAGACTCTCAAAAGACTCAAAAATTTCATCCCGGGAATGTCGCATCTTCATTTACCAGGTATGTCTGAATCACAAGCTGGATATCATTGGTAGTTATAAATATGTGGTTTGCATCGCCGATCTCAAAATAGTTGATGTACTCGCCCTCGTCGACAGTAACGACCTTAGTTAAATGGGTTGAAGGTTAAGGTCAAAATCTTCATCGTTATTTTTTCACCATTAATTCACTTTTCTTCATTTTTCCAATATTCTAACATTAATATTTACCTCAAAAACTTCCTGATTCCCAAATGAATAAATCATTACATTTTGAATGGACCGAATAGTTCAAATATTTTATTTAACATATTTCCAAAGTGTATTTCTCTGTTTCACCAAAGATTACACATGTACATAATCCTTAAGACGTGGTCCAAACACGCGTCTGCTCTTTTTTCCTTCTCGTGAGTTTTAATTTACGCCACGTTTTTCGGGTGAATTGTTAGAAAGGATAGACTCTACCAAAAGAAAGATTACACATTCTCTCGCAGGTAGAACTCTTGGATAAACGTATCTTGTATAATAAATATATATATATATATATACATATATTATACAATAATCTACGAGTTTGTAGGCCCCTATGCCTCTCACGACGGATTTATAACAACCGGTTTTTAGTTGACCGTTTTCGCGAGACACCTTCATCGTCACGAGCGCGAAATGGCATTTGATTTCTCTACAATTGGAACTTGTGAATAATTTTTTCCTTTAACTCAAATAATTAAGACGTTTCACTCTATGTCATCAATTGTCAGACTTGCATTTTTCCAATAACGGAAATGAGGATTTTAAAAATGATTAATGCACCAATCAGAGGAGCAAAGAATTTGTTCTAGATAATGCTATAATACTATTGAATTTCAATTTAAAACTTTCAAGATAATTGAACAAATAGAAATCATAAATTCAATTGTTTATTGAAGATTTTTTACACCATTGCTCCAAATTTTATTATATTATATGATTTCTTAGTGGAAACTCCTAGATTTTCAATCAAATGCATGTAATTCGATAAATTGAAATGAATAAAAAAAATAATGCATTATTTCTGGAATTCATTGATGTTTGTACTGAGCAAAGCAAAGAAATGAAAAAAAAAAACTGAGAGGATAGATAACGTCATTTACTACGATCCCGTGGAGCGGTTTACCGTTTCTTGTAGCCAGTAACCTTCTTTCCTACCTGCTTCCCTTCTCCTCCATTTCTCACTGTATCTTTTCTACTTGATTCTCCCTACAAAATGCTACAAGCAACGTATATTTTCCCCACTCTTTCATTTCTTTCTCTTACTCGAATCCTTGCGTTAACGTCAAACCTTTTTCACTCAAGCTTACGGAAAAGAGAATGGAAGATATCGCGCACTCGGGAGTATTGCACTCTCGTAAAATACAAGTATGACTCATAGCTATGAGTGTCCGCGTGAGCTACAAAGAATTGTGCGCAAAACATGCAATCACCGATATTACTCCCCTCAACTTCGATATATATGTACTCAATTGATAATAAAACGATACTTGTGATTATTTGAGAAGTTTAGAGTATCATTTATTTCAAGTTTTTTAATTATTCAATGAAAAGTATGGAGGTTTTTTTTACAATTGTGTTTAATGATGAATATGAATCAATTTCCAATTGAAAAATGCCTGGTTACCAGTAATCAAATGTCTTTCATCTGAATTCCGAGTAGTATGCTCAAAATACAGTTGAGTCGTTGAGTGTCTGGGTAGGAACATGTCTAGGTAAAAAAACATGTAAAAATTATCATTTATGATTGAAAACCTGCTTTTTGACATCATAAGTGAATTCGAAGGTGGATTAGTGAATTATACCAATCATTTATCAACCATTTCCTCAACAATAGTATGCCATCTAATTAGTGTATTTTGGTATTTGACAATGTAGCAACAACAATTCTTCATTACAAAGTTATCGGATAGTCAATAATTTTAATGTTCGATCGTAAACTTTTGATTTTATTTTCCATTCTTTTTGGGACATTTTCCAAATTTTAATTTTCTCCCCAAAAGCCCAGAACGTGGCATTGCCCCATAAGGTACTGTGTTATTACTATTAATATTAATCATTATTGACCATCCGAAACGGATGATTGAATCAGAATTTTACCAGACTGCGCATTCATATGAAGTTTCATTGGAAATTCATTTTATATTTTAATTTTTTAATTTCATTCATAACCTTAATACTCTAGGAGGCAGACAATTGAAAGTTTCAGCCAGTTACTTTAGTTGGATGAGAGTTCAGAGAAAGAAACCGTTGCCCCATGTAAGGTTTGCTCATGTTCGCCAACACGGCCGATCATCGGGCCCATATTATTTTTTTCATGTTGGGAGAAAAGGAATGGCCGATATTTGGGCTGATGTTGGGATGTCACTCGGTCGCGATGTTGGTCCCGATGTTTTGTCCAATTTTGGGCCGAGCTTTGGGCTCAAGTTCATGAACCGATACATGATATGTCGAGATTGGACTGAACCTTGGCTCAAACTTCAGTTATCGACATTGGTTCTAAGATTGAATACAACGTTCGGCCCAATATAGATGAACTATTATTGGCAAATAACTTGTCGGACTTTGCTTGGCTGTATATTGGCGAGTATATCCGTTATTGACGTTCCGTTAATAGATACAATCTGAAGATAATTTGATTATATTAAGTAATCAAATTATCTCTTAGCACTTCTAGATAACTTCGATTTGCCTGAGAAAATTAGACGGCAATGAATTTATGAGGATCAAATTTTCGTCTGAAATTATGGGATCTCACGATGGCTGAATTGGTAGAATTCCGGATTGATAACACTATGGTCCTGGGTTCGTATACCGTTGGAGGATTTTTTTTGTCGGTAAAAAATAATTTTTAAATGCAGGTATCAATATAATATCGATATTTGTATTTATATTGCATTTTACAATCTTTGAAATTAATTAAAAAACACAATTAGACAAATATACAATGCCACTATATTGGCGCTACATAGGCACCTACCATTGGGCAAAACATCGGGACCAACATCGCGCCTGAGTGACATCCCAACATCGGCCCGAAAATCGGCCATTCCTTTCTCCCAACATCAGAGATATGTTGCCCAAGGTTGTGCCGAGTGCTGGCCGAGTTGGACAATCCTACATGGGATGTTATCAATTCCTTGCTGATCATCGTAAAAAATAAGTACGGAAATTGTGTTAGAAAAATTTATCATATTCGTAAAGGAGACGAGGAAAGAGAATTGGTTTTTTTGAGAGATAATGAAATTTATAGATCTTTTTAGCTTCATGTCTGTTATTGGGAAGAACGGGTAATGAGAGGTGAAGAGTGATGCAATACAATCGCTTTTAGGCGAAAATTTTTTCAGATTTTTCGAAAAACATTTGGCTGACTTGATTTTATTTTGTAATTTTTTCCACAGAATTATCAAAGGAAAACTGTGAGAGATGAAGGAATTTTTCTGTTTTTTCAATAGCTCCCAATGTTTTGTGAACAATAAAATATGACCATTTTTTTTGCATCTCTCTTCGATTTAAAAATATCCACCGCCTTCCATTTGACTATTGGATTCAATCAATTATTCTTATTTTTCCCATCATCTTGAAAATTAGTGATCGCGATTGTATCGTACTATATCATTTTCTAGTAATAATTTCTTTTTCTACTTTCATTGAACTGGCCAAAATTTCGACAAATTCTTCAATTCCATTATCATTCTAAAAAAAAATTTTTCTACTGCCTCCAATCTATACAGACATTTAAACGATCCCAAAAGATTAATCATCCTAAAAAATCTCAACTGTAAAGTATCCAATGCCTTGCAGGAAGTATCGAATTAACGCTTATCTTCTAGAGGCATACGGATAAGTGGGCTCACTCGTTGTCAAGAGTCATTGGGTTGGAGAAGTTAGTCCTACTATGCTTGTGTCTGTATATATGATTCGGAATATTAACCATTTGAGCTTAAGTTTTGGAATTAATCAAAGAGTGTTTTTTTTCCAATGAAAGTGTTTGATCACTTTTCCGGTAATGTGATCCGAAGCTTGAAGGATTCCTTTTTCTTTTCTTCATAATCAAACGTAAGCCACAAACGTTTCTCTTACTTGCTCCAGCTCTCCTCCTCTTTTTTGTGAAGTGAAATAAAATCAATGATCAATAAAAGTAAAATAGTTAACGACCGGTTTTTCTCTCCAATTCACTAGTTGACAAATGGGCTAATAATAATAATAGAAATAATGTCGATTCCACAAATGATTAAACCAGATCTTTTCCTTCATAATAAAGTTATAAATACACTGACACATGCACAATTTTATTTTTCTCTTTCTCTTATTTTCTGTATATATGAAAGTTTTCCTTTGTTTGGATGAGTGGGGGGAGGATGATATGACTGTTGAGAGAATGCTGAGATGATCTCGGTTGGCGTACAAGTGCCCCGACAATACTGAAGAGTTTATTGGCCGGCCTTGAATGAACAGGCCTGATGCGTCGGTCAAGTACTTGGTGAATGCATATAAAACATGTGTTATACTCATCAGCTTAGATAGTCCCATGAGCTTGAATAATTTTAACTGATTTCATTCACAAACTGCTCTCACTAGTATAATTAAATTGAAAATTGTAAAAATTAGTTCATAGGGATTGGAAAATTGATAAATTCTCAGGCTTTTATTGAAAAGCTAAGGAAATTTGGGCTGAAAAATCTAATTGAATGATGAGGGACGAGGAAAAAGATATCATGAAATTTGCGGAATATAGAGAAAAATGAGAGCTACAGAACTATATTAAAAAACCCGCTTCATCTTTCACAGATTCCAAGATATTAAAAAAACTGTAATTACACCGTCAAATTAACTCGACTGAATTGGTTCCAAAATATCTCGACAAATTTTGGGTTAAGGAGTTAGGGGAGTTATTGTAAGAGGAGGTGAGACGAGAGGGACCTCTATTGTGTCCGTGAAAGATTCCAACTTTGAAAAGACAAAAAACAGAAAAATGAAATATCGAAATTGAATCAAATCTGATAAATTTTGCGATCGATTCTTTTTTTTAATATCTCCTTATATTTTTCAAAAGGCGTCAAAATAGATTTTTTCTCTATTTATTGTTTCAATAATTGAGAAAAAAATTATTCATTTAGGCGTAAAACGCGGCAACATTGCATTGAGAAATAACTTGCAATTCCCAAGTTTGCTACATTGAAATGTCAGCTGTCTCAATTCAGCATAGTCAAACTAACCTCCAAGTTATAGGGGAATGTAGGTAATGAGTGCTATTAATTAGATAATTAATCAAATAATATAAAAATGAGTCACCAAGAAAATATGAAGCGATGGAGAGATAAATTAGTAACAAAAACAATGTTCAATTAATGCATCAAGCAATCGCACACCAGGATAAATAATTTGAAGAGAGTGTTTGAAGAAAGAGGAAAAAATACGGAAAAGAGGGAAAAAAATTCTTGAAAACAGAATTCAGGAATGAATAAAACAGAAAAGCATATTCCCGAGGAATATTCACAAAGGCAATCCAAAAGTGCAAAAGATAATCCTTTCGCCGCCGAAATTCAAATTTACGCATCACTTGTCCAAATGTAGTGTTGCCACGTCGGAAGTGAACTTTTTGAGTAATGTCGTTTTCAACGACATTTTTAATTGTTTCTCGAAAACGAAATACCCAAAGTTTCTTTATGAGTTGTGATAAGTGATAATTGGATGGTAATAAGCGATAACGTCTTAACCAACATTTTTTTCGAAATTTTGTAGATGGCATATTTGGGTTCAGAAATGCTTGTTTACTAAAAATACACTGTCAAGAAATTTTTTTTAAATGTTGGTTGAGACGTTCTTGCTTATTACTGTCCAATTGTTCTATCGGAGACGATTTTCTTTTGAATCATATCTCATATGGGAGCTATGCTGTTTCTAAGAACTGCTATTTGAGGTTATGTAAAATGTACACATTTCATCATTTTTTCCTGTAAAACTCAATACAGGAGTGCTCTGAAATTTTGAGAGAAATTCCAATATATTGAGACCTTCATTTACAATTTGTTTCATTTTTTTCTCATATATCTGACTTATCTTCCCAAGCCCCTCCAAATCGGATTGCATACACTGTATAATTACAGAAATTTTGTACACTCCATAGTGGAAATGATCGATATTATGGGATCAATTTTTTTTTGGTTTTATTAACAGAAAACGATTTTGTTGAAATCAGTATTTTATTCTCATAGTTTATGTCTCTTTGTTTGATATTTTTGATCATGAAGAAAGAAAAATGTGAAGAGGGAAGGAGCGTAGACTTGGAAATGATAAAAATAACCTCGGTTTCACCCTCTTTCATTTATTTTTTACGCATTTCTCGTTTCTTTTTCCCTTGAGACACATCCGAGTGGTTTATCAAAATAACGTCAAAGCTCGTATATCGTTTACAATTCTCGTATTAGAGGCGAAATTCATATTTATTATCATGGGAAAAGACATACACTACCAGAAGACTTTACACGATGGAAACTTTCAATTGAATACTGATAAATTGGTTAGATCCAATTATTCAATGCTAATACCATTGAACGATTTAGGTTGAATGCACTTTGGTATGAAGGTCAGAATGATAGTGCACATGTTCACTTCGGAAATTTCCTCAAACTATGATATTCCTTATCTACATGACAATTATTTCCATTTTTCGTAGATTAATTTTTACTAAAAATTTCTGAATACATTGAAAATCTTGAGAAAATCAGTTTCTCTACGATATCTCTAGCGATTTTCATGGGAAATTCATTTGCAAAACACAAAATCAATGGGGAATGATCATAGTTACGACTATTAACATCATAGTTATCTCCGAAAAAGAAGCTCTCCAAAAAATTGAAGATTCAGTATCAACGTTTTGGCTTCTTTGTGAAGCCCTCTTCAGGATACTAACTTTTGGAATGAAAAAAATCGTTACAATTCATTTTTTTGAAGTATAATATTGCTCTTTTTCTTGTTTAGTTTTTAATTGTATAGTGTGAAAGGAAAGTGTTTCAAAGTCTTGTTCAATTGGCTGATTTCACTCTACAATACAGAGTCTACATGGTAAATCAAAACTGGACGTGTGTTGGACAAAGAGAGAGAGGCTTGTGAGCAATTCCGGGTGCTTGGAATACATTTGAGAGGCTGCGTGTAACTCGTCTCTCGACTATCCCCATGAATCATCGGTATTAAACAATCAATACGACGCGCTTCAAAGAGACTCGGAGACTCATTTCGGAAACTTATGACAGGATACACAAAAATACTGAAATCATAGACTTCCTTCTTTTTTTAAATTTCGAATTAACGTATGAGATAAGAGTACCCGACTAGAAATTTTGATCCGGGTCTCATCCGGACCTGATCAGGCTGGCCTGACTCCAGACGTCAGGCCCTGTTTCAGATGCCTTATCTGGTCTAAATCTGAACTATAAGGCTTTGTAAAGTCAGGGCCTGACTTAAATCTCCAACTCAGAACCGGATCAGGCATTCCAGATCAGTGCGGCATAAAAAATTCCATACATGATCCAAAAGACTATGAACATTAATTAACAACGAAAAATAATTTATTTATTCATTTTTAAGTAATTCATCGTTGTATTTGCACATGAGATGACATTCTTCACTGGAATTAGACATTTCAAGTTATAAAATTAATTTGCACCTAAGTGGACTCGATCCGAGAATCTTCTGCACACTAAGCTGACCCGCTAACCACTAGACTACAGCTCAGTCATAGCATCAGTCGGTCTGATCATTTATATAAATTTTTTCCATAAGGATATTGATAATTTTTAGAATCAGATAATAAATCTAATGAACTCAGAATGATGCATTAGGTGTTTATGATAAAGTTGATGAAAATTAATAAACATCCGGGGAACCTGATATGGTACTGATCATTTCCGGATCAGGATAAATTGATCGGTCTTGGATTTTTTCACAATTCCCGATCAGGTTCCCGAAATCCGGGAGATGTCAGGGCCTTGATTCTCGAAGCGACCGTAAATTTTTCCGTACACGGAAGTCGTTTCGTTCACGGAAAAGATTCGTTGACGGAAATCTTTCGTGGGTGATATGAACTCCGTAGACGGAGATACTCAGTCCGTGACTAGTGCAGTGGAGTTAAGTATTGTCTACCTGTCAAATTACTAACCTCTAATTAATGTTCTTCACACTCACGGGCGGAATATCTCCCTCTAGGGAGTTCATATCACTCATGAGATAGTTTCCGTCAACGAACTTTTCCGTGAACGAAACGACTTCCGTTCACGGAAAAATTTACGGTCGCTTCGAGAATCAAGGCCGAGGGCCAGACCAGGACAGTCTTATTACAGTTAGCGTTCTCTCCGGAATTCTACAATCAGGCTATCTTGATGTGATACTGATCAAGGCCATTTTTGATCAGTCGTGCTCATATTATATCGGATCCAGATTTGATCAGGCGTGCCCATGCTATACCGAATTGAGATAGCCATACCTACTCCTGGTCACGATCTAATCAGGTGTAAACATGGCATGCCTGATTAGGATAGACAGACTCATTCCGGATCAGACGTAATCATGGCATGCCTGATCGGAAGAGCCATATTCATTCTGGATCCGGATTCAATCAGGCGCAACCACGGCGTGCCTGATAGGATAACCGTATTCATTGCGAATCCGTACCAAGTGTGACAGTAGGCGGGCCAGAAGAAATTCTTAACCAGGGTGAAGCCTGCGGGGAAAACAATCATAGAATTCTCGCGCGCTTTGTGCCTGATATCAATGACGACGTCTAATCACAGTTGAGCTTCCCTTTTACCCGACTAGAAATTTCGATCCGGGTCTCATGTGGACTTCATCAGGCTGGCCTGAATCCGGATGTCAGGCCCTCGCTTGAATGCCTTATCCGGTCCACGTCTGGGCTGTAACGCGCTTGTCAATTCAGGGCCTGACTTGGATCGCCAACTCAGCCCGGATGAGGCACTCCAGATGATTGCCGGATGAGAAATTCCATACAGGATCCAAAAAACTACAATCATTAATCAATCAAGGCAATAACAAAAAACATATTATTCATTCACTTTCAAGTAATTGATCGTTGTATTTGCAGGTGAGATGGCATTTTTTTTACTGAAATTAGAGATTTTGAAATAGGAAATTAGCTTGCACCTGGGTGGACTCGATCCCGGAATCTTCTGCACACTAAGGGGCTATTCATCAATTACGTAAGGATGATTTTGGCCATTTTTGACCCCCCCTACCTCTATGTAAGGGTACATAAGATTTCTCGAACCCCCCCTCCCTCTTCTTACGTAACATTCAATCTCGTTTTACTCCCGAATGGAAGCATTGTAAACGTCGGATTTTTTGATTCTGAGTTTCCATCGGAATATGACTCCAAATGATCCAAAACGTCGAAAAATCATATTTTTAAATCATGTCTGTAAGTGTGTGTGTGTGTGGTTGTGTGTGACACTTAGTGTATTGACATGTATCGTCATTTTCTCCGGAACGGCTATACTTAGCGTTCTCAAAATTTGACAGTATATTTCCTCGGTGTGCAAGATGTTGTCAGCAAAATTTCAGCGGAATCGGTTGAATAGTTTCCGAGAAAAATAAAATTTCCGAAAAAAGCGTTTTTTTGAATTTTTTCAATGAAAAATTAATACGTAGCCCCCGTCTGGGCTATGATATTCATCTCATTAAAACTCACATTTTTCACTCTTGGTAAATTTTTCTCTGATTTTTCGTTTTGGAACTTATTTCAATTTTAGTGATTTTCAGTTCAGAGTTTAGCAGAACGATAACTCGATAAGTATTTGAGCTAGAGACTTCAAATTTCGTCAGTTTGTATATCTATTGGAGGTAGAGTTTTGCATTGAATTTGGGCGAAATTCGTCCAGTGGTTTCTCAGATATTTGCAAAAAATGATTTTTTTCAAAAGGCGGATTTCTCAAAAACTACTGGGCTGATTAACACCAACTTGAATTCAAAAAGTTCGTTATAATGAAGGGAATGAACTCTGTGGATTCCCAATTTATTGGTGGAGTATTTCTTTTTGTTATGAAAAGAATTAACTTTTTTAGAAAAAATCAAAAATTTCAATTTTTCTTAATTCTTTACTGAGAACACATATAGTTTTTATTTCATGATAATAAAATATATACTTTGTCACCTAAAATGAGATCATTTTCATCCTGATATGATGATTAGAACCCTCATCGTATGAGAAAATGGAATTAATGAACAGTAGAAAATAATTCATGTGCACATATTAATATAAGGGAACTTGAATCAAATCAATAAAAGTCGCGATGCTCCAATTAGAGCTTAGAAATTCCATTCGGAAGCATACTGCCAATGGCATTGGCAGAATAGTAAATCTGAGAATTCAAATGACACACAAAGGGCGAAGGCCTGCTGTTTTGGAATCATGAAATGTTGTTAAAACAGGATCAGTTGCACTAAAGCTCACAGTTTTACATAAATCAAAGATTTTGACTTTTTAACAGATAATTTAGGTTGCACTCTTTTATTGCTATCAGGTATGGATTATCATGATATCATTAGACAACTATCTCGTCTTTGGAATATCATTATTATAATTGAAAGGAAGTTTTAAAATAATCTTGAAGCGAGCAAACATCAATCAGTTGAACAATCTACAGAAGAATACTGCTTTAATAATAATGATCGACTAGTTTTAAATTAATCTTAAAAAAAATAAATTACGCAGTAAAAGCTAGATCAATTCAGATCATCAATTGTCGTCTGGACTGAATGGCTTAGCAAGCCATGTTGTCCAATCGGCAACAATTGGTAACTCATCAGATGCAGTGATAAATTTCGATTTATAAAATATTACGTAAGAATGGTTTCACTCCCCTCCCCTCCCCCCAAGATAAGGGCATGTAGAAATTCTTCTAACTCCCCCTCCCCCTTGGAACCCTTACGTAATTAATGAATGGCCCCTAAGCTGTTCCGCTAACCACTCGACTACAGTTCAGTTATAGCATCAGTCGGTCTGATCATGTACATAAACTTCTTCCATAGGGATATTAATAATTTTCAGGATTAGATCATCAATCTGTGGAGAACCTAGAATGATTCATGAGTTGTTTATGATGAAGTTAAAAACATCCGGGGAACCTGATATGGTCCTGATCATTTGCGGATCAAGATAAATTGATCGGACTCAGAGTTTTTCACAATTCCCGATTAGATTCCCCATATCCGGGAGATGTCAGGGCCGAACCAGGCCAGTCCTATTGGAGTGAACGATTTCTCTCAAATTCTCTGATCAGGCTATCTTGATTTACTACTGATCAAGGCCATCATTGATCGGGCCTGCCCATGCTATAACGGATCTGGATTCGATCAGGCGTGCCCATCTCATGCCTGATCAAGATAGCCATATTCACTATGGATCCGGATTTGATCAGGCGTGCTCGTGTTATACCAGATCAGGATAGCCATACCCACTCCAGATCTAGATTTGATCAGGCCTGCCTATCGTATGCCTCATCATGATAGCCATATTCACTCCAGATCAGAATTTGATCAGCTGTGCCCATGCTATACCGGATCAGGATAATCATACTCATTCCGGAGCAGGATTTGATCAGGCACGCACGGGTTATACCGAATCAAGATAGCCGTACTCATCCCGAATCCAGACTTGATCGGACGCAGCCACGGCGTGCCTGATCAGGATAACCGTATTCATTCTGGATCCGTACCAAATGTGACAGCAAGCGTTCCAGATGAAATTTCTAGTCGGGAATGCGGCGCTTCCCGCACTCGTTGTCTAATATACTATTTCAAATTAATTGATTGGATACAATACTCGATCATACAGATAAAAACTAATCTACTCTAATGAAGTGAAATTCTTCTTTTGCAAAAAATTTTGCAATTGCTCAGAAGAAAACCTCTTCATAATTGGAACCTTCAGATTTTATCGCTTCTTCTCTATGCCTTATAAATCGTAAAATTATCCAGAGAAAACACTCTATCTCTTCCAGAGGGTCCGAATTCTTGAATTTTGTCATTAAAGATCTTGATTTTCTCACAATGCCATATATTTGCAATAGATAAATTCTTTTAAATATGTATTATTATGTGCCCCCCAAATATTGCATGATATTGAAGTTACTTTCAGCTCATTAGATTACACTTCATAGTTGATCCCTCCAAATGAATTTTCTTCATTAGAGAAAATAATTATATGGAACCGAATTCGATTAACTATGAACTCGGCTCACTTCCGACAAGGAGAATTTCTTCTCTGTGCTGAAAAGTACCAACTTTTTGAATAAAACTCATGGTTATCCTAACGATAAAAACACCATTTTTGGCTGAAAATATTGTTCCTTTAGAAATATAAAAAATCTTAAGATCTTCTTTTGAATTTAACCCTCGAGAACTTGCGCTATTATGAGCGTGGTGCCGCCCTGACGCTACTTAACTTACGGCTTTTTCTTGAGTGCAAGTGAGATGCTAGAAAGAGCGAGAGTTCCTAAGGGTTTACCATCAAATTTTCTCCCAGCTCTTAATTCACTGCAAAAATTACAGCGAAAAATCTTGAGAAATCAAAGAATTTATAATAATCTAAAATTCTAGCAATTCTTGAAAAATAACCGGTCTTCCATTCCCAGAACACCTAGTGGCTAGACGTTATCGACCACCAACAAACACCATTCAACGCTGAATTCGTCATGCAAACAAAACCATCTCTTCTACGTATCTGTAATAATTTCCACCTAGGTCACATAGTAATATACACTACCTTCCGAGAAATATCGTTCTGTATTTACATCTCTTCTTCTTTCCATGAGCATAGAATTTTAGAATCCTTGTGATGACGAATAATTAGTTGAAAAATAACCGTTATGATCATAATACATGGAAATGATGATTATAGGCACCATGTAATCTAAAAATTTTCACAATGATGAAACATTAATTGAATGTAAGATAATATTTTTCATAAACTGGGTGAAACTGTATAACCTAAAATACTTTTCCTTATAGCTTTTTCCATTGCAAAGTTCTCCTTAAATTATTTCACCAAAAAAACCTGTCTTATTAAATTTCCAGCTGATCTGATCAGCTGTCACATTCCAGCTGGGGTTGTGAGGTTATGGTTGTGTTCGTCAAATTATCGAATCATCTGGCCAATAATGACTAATCGCCATAAGTCGAAAATGTCCAAACTCAGTGAGCCTTGTAATTTACATGAGTTTCTATTCTGCCCTCCAACTTTAGTGTCACTGTATCAGACTTCGTTAAAAGACAGGACAATCGTTCTGAGCTAAAAACAAAAAAAAATCGTTCTGAGCATTCAAATAATTCAATTTCAACATAAGTTTTGATTTGAATTTCAAATGGAAAACTGGTGAAACATGTTTTCCTCAAAATTCTAAAACATTTGATATTGAAAATATTTTGGATTGCCAATCCTGGCGATCTTTAATGCACAGGATTAAAGTTGAATCGACACGTTTGGATACCCCAGGTACCCGCAAAATGAAACCTGCCACACAACTATGAAGGCATGGGTCGATGGGGTTAATCGTCACTTCCTGTTTCCTGCCCGAATGCGATCAAAGTGTGTGAGGTGATATCTGGCAAAGTTCACTCCCCTTGTTCCTTCCCCTCGCCTTTCCGTCTTTTGTCTCTGTCTGTCGCGTTGCTGAGAAAACTAATATGTTAAGTTTTCGATTCATCAAAGTCACACGTGTGCATTATAGAAGTACTGTCCCGATAATTGACTTTATTTACGGGATATAATTCTCCTTTTTCATTTCCATGGTTTCCCTCGCGTGTTCGTACCTCTTTGTTCATCACAAAACTGCAAAATTCAATGAAGAAAATGTGAGTTTTCTTAATTATGAGTTTGTATGAATCTTTCAAAGTAAATTTTTCATGCAAAAAATTGAACTTGAGAAGAAGAAAATAGTATCATGTTCACCCAGGGTGGGGAAAAAGTAATTCAGGCAGGATTCGTCGCCCAAGTAAAGCGAAGATGGCTAATTCCTGTCCCCAAACGAGCGAAGTAGCGTTAGGAACGCAGATTTCTAGCACCCTGTGACATGAATTTGATTCCTATTCCTTTGGATTATCTCGGAATGAGTGCTGCCAGAAAAGTTTTGACAAAAACCACCAATAAATGGTTTTTGAATAACCCAAACCGCCGATGAGTAGCGTTGAAGTAACCTAGAAGTTGCCACTCCCGGAAGAGGATAAAACATTACAAAATTTTCAAATTTTTCTACTGTAAGAAGTTGTATAAACATTGATGAAAACGTTCCAGACAAATTTACTAACGATTACACATTATTATTGAAATTTGAACTTTTTTTTTTGTAATTAAAATTATCATTTCTCATATCCAAATTATATTTCAGCGCGTAAAGACAATGAGAACATACTTGTATAATCGAATTTTTCTCTTGAAGATGTAGTGAACATTAAAATTATCGAAAATATAATGAGGGAACCATAGGGCCAATTACGCAACAATGAAATAGCTTTACTATGGACAAATATTTCACATAAATTTTTCAAAATAATAAAATACAATGAGGATTTGTTTTTCATTGTTCAAAGGTGCTTGTCGTAGGTTAACAGATCTAGAGAAGTATCGAATATATGGAATGATTTCAGTTTTGACTTCAAATTTTTCATAACGGGATGATAATTATAAATATAAGATCTATCCTTCTTCATAACATGGAATAGAACAAATCACAATCATAGAACTTTGCAAATTATATCCACTGATGATTTATCATTATTCAATTAAATTGATAATCGGTAAGCTCCATCAAATTCATTGATTCGACCAGACTCAAATTGTCATCATCAGCGTTATGACTTTCGACCTCGACAAAAGTTTGGCACCGTCGCTTCGCTAGGGAGGCAAATTTTTGTCAAGGTTAACTTTTTCCCTTCCTAGGTGTGTATTATACTAGACACTGATGTGTCTGATAAGCATTCAGCAACTGAGTTTCGCCATATACCTTCAAGCTGCAGTGACTGAACAATTGAAAAATATCTTAATTTCGAACATAAGCAAGCTGAAGTTCTACTCTCTATGCGTTATTTACAAACCCTACTTCTCGTAGGACATTTGATATTTTTCCAATTCGATTGGCAAAATGCTTCCGAATGGAATTTTCCCTATAATGAATTGAATCTCTATTTATCTTTTCCACTGCTCAAAAAATAATATTATTTCCACAACAAATACGTACTTATACATTACTATAAATATTGCTCCAGGCTGTATCGATCTGTTCAGGATTCCATCTATGCAAATTGCCATTTATGCAAATTGTTGTCAGTGAAATTATAGCGAAATCGGTTGAGTACTTTTCGAGAAAAATCTAATTTTTGAACAATCGTTTTTTCCAATCACAGTGTTTTTTATTTTGAATTTTGTATCCACGATAGCTCAGAAAACATTTGACTGAGAGACTTCAAATTTCGTCAGTTTGTGTATCTAATAAACGAAAAGTTTGGTATTGAAATATTGGTAATCGAAAAACCATTTTATGAAAAGAGGGTATATCTCCAAAACTATCCAAGCAATTACATTCAAGTCCAACTTCAAAAATTCATCACAATGAATTAGCTCTTAACAAGTGTTCGACAAATTAGTTTTTTTCAAAAATCACGGTTTTCCTTACCTTTCTCCTAAGGAACGCTACTATTCTTTATTTTACCATTCAAAAATAGACATTTTTTTTTCATCAAAATGAGTAAATGTTCATTCTGATGACAATCAGAAAGAATAGAAATCCTATTTGAAACCCCAACTTCAATTTTTGTGTTCCATCGTAGGGATCTGGGTTTTTATCGAATATAGAATTTTTATGTATTATATGATATCATTGCAGTTTAATCGATTATTTTGAGCTGAGATTTCGAGTTCCAAGTTGACTTCAAGTATCGCAGATGGAATCCTGAACAGATCGATACAGTCTGAAGCAATATTTGTAGGAATATATAAGTACGTATTTGTTGTGAAAATAATGTTATTTTTTGAGCAATGGAAAAGATAAATAGCGATTCGATTCATTATGGGTGAAATTCCATTCGGAAGCATTTTGCCAATCGAATTGGCAAAATATTAAATGTCGCACAAGGAGTGGGGTTTGTAAAAAACGCACAGTGAGTGGGGCTTGTGCTAGTTCGTTTAAGAACTGTATCTCAATATTTGAGGATAATCAAACATTTTTCGTGAAAACTTTTTTATGGCTCCAATTTTACGCAATAAAAAGATGATCATGTGAATTCCCTTAACTCTTCCAGGTTTCAAATAATTCCAGTTCGAGAAAAAAAGTTAACTACTAAAATATCTAAAATCTACTAAGTTTGTCTGATAATAATGAGTATCCCGAGATGAAAAATGAGAGTCTCCCAAACGTGAAAGAGACTCATCTCTGTGGCAGAGACGAGTCTCTATTCGCGCCACCAGAGCGACTTTT
Organism: Aleiodes leptofemur; assembly: GCA_963942555.1. Lineage (NCBI taxonomy): Eukaryota > Metazoa > Arthropoda > Insecta > Hymenoptera > Braconidae > Aleiodes > Aleiodes leptofemur. Next base: position 8,458,306 of record OZ012612.1, read on the forward strand.
GGGAGACTCTTGGCTATCTCTCACAGGGAGACGCAGCGTCTCTACTTGAGAGACGCTCAGTGAATTTCCGCACCCAATCTATATTTAATTGCATAATTCACTCATTAATGCAATTAATATATTGTTTGGAGCGGAAATTATATCTATAATTTTCAGTTTCTGATGCAGAACACGTCAAAAAAAAAAAAAGTGAATCGGTCACACCGTTCCCGAGATATTAATGTTTTTTTTCCCCGTAGGCGGGATTCGAACCCGGAGTCCTGTGATGCTCTGCTTCCCTTGATGTTGATTCAGACGTCACGGCTATTCTAAAACACTTGAAAGTGTTACTCCCTATTCTGGTTTTTAACCGTTCTTTCATTCACAATAATTTATTGTGAATAAATTGCATTTGTAATCGATGCAATTGAATTTTTCAATGAATAGTAACCTGAATCTGATATAGAAATGGAGGATAATCGACAAAATAATTTTTTAATATTGAAAATTTGAAACATAATGAAACGAATGAAAAAGTAAAAAATAAATGAATAATTGAGGGAGACCGGGGCAAAATGGGGTACTTTAAAGCACGTAACCCCGGACCCCATTTTGCCCCGGTCCTCCCTATACACCCGATATTTTTATTAATGAATAAATTCATGAATTTTTCACATAAAAGAATATTTTTTTGATTTAAAGCATAATTTTTTTTGGACGCCATGTCTTCTAAATCTCGATCAACGAATTTGTTAATAAAAAATGAATTCCATTGAATATTTACAATTAAAAATTATAAATGTTAATGAAAAAAACTTATAAAATTTTTCAATTCGATGAAAAAATTCCAAGTCCAAGTCTCTGATGCAGAGACGTGGAGTATTTGGAAGTCTCTCTACTGAAATATCAGCAATGAGAGACTTTGAGAGACTTGCGTCTCCGCTCAATGTACTGCATCGAAAACTCAACGTATCTCCCGAAGACGCATCGAGTCTCCAAGAGACGCTGGAGAGTCTCCTGGAGACTCAATCGTCTCTGCGAGACTCTAAAATTTTATCTCGGGATAATAGATTCATTAGTATTACGAGTGAAAATTCAGAACAATATGGTAGAGTTGAAGAGAGATGGTTAAAACGTATACAACTGCACTCGAAATATGTTCCAATTGCCAATAGCCTATCGTATGTGCCGAGACTTACGTAGCTTCTTCTTCTTTGTTATCCCGGGATGAAAAAAATCGAGTCTTTCAGTGGTCGAAAGACTCCCGTCCCGGTCTCTACAGAGTCCCTATTCGCGCCATGGCAGGGACTTTCCAGAGACACCTTGCTGACCTCCTGTACGGGACACGTGTCCGTCCTACAGGGACTCTTAGTCCCTGCTCAACGAACCAGAGTCTTCAGCGCTGAGACTCAGTCCCTCGTCTCGTCGCGACCACGATTCTCATGCTGCTAATTAACGTTTTTTCCTATTTCTCGCCTAATTACCCGAGATGAAGAATTAGAATCTCCCAGAGACTGTCTAGTACAGGTAATAGAGAAGCGAGTTACTCTTGTCCATAATGCATAATTCTACCCAAGTTATTTTTTTTCACAAATAGGTGCAGTATGACATAATGAACCTAAAAACACAAAATACTTACGAATAAGGCGGGTGCAAGTGCCACCATTTTGTGAAAAACCGTTTGAGCCTGTATCTCCGTAACCGTGCACTTGATACCCATAATTATAAGGACCTTTATTATAGATAATTAAATTTCCTATCTTTTTTGTTCCATAATTTTTTTCGTATCACTTACCGTTCGCGATTTATGATTATTACTTTTTGTTTATTGATTTTTTTACCGATATCTCTCCTAATAATTGTTCAAACAATAAATTGCTAATAACTAAACTTTTAAATCGATAAATTTTCTACAACTTTTATTTTAAACTTTTTCCTCTAAAATTAATATTTCCGAAGTTACAACGCGTTCAATGTTGTACTACCGAGTACAAGGTTAATAAGAACGAAGTATGCATAGCGTAATGATGAAAATCCAATAAATATTTAAAAAATATAAATTGTAGTATATTCTTGGCATAATAAATAATAAATAATTTACGTTCTTACCTGCAAAAACCTGGCCAGATGTTAGATGACGTGTTCAGGGCCAGCTAGCGTCAACCACCCAGACACAAGATTTTTTGGATTAACGCGTTATAACTTCGAAAATATTAATTTTAGAGGAAAAAGTTTAAAACAAAAGTTGTGGAAAATTTATCGATTCAGAAGTTTAGTTATTAGCAATTTATTGTTTGAACAATTATTAGAAGAGATATCGGTAAAAAAAAGTCAATGAACAAAAAGTAATAATCATAAATTGCGAACGGTAAGTGATACGAAAAAAATTATGAAACAAAAAAGATAGGAAATTAAATTATCTATAATAAAGGTCCTTATAATTATGGGCCTCAAGTGCACAGTTACGGAGATACAGGCCCAAACGGTTTTTCACAAAATGGCGGCACTTGCACCAACCTCATTTGTAGCTCCGAAAAGTTAGCAAACCAGGGTGTTTTGATCGACCCTAAATTTTTGGGGAATTAGGGGCTTTTTGGGTGCTTTTTTTCTGCGCAAACGAAAAATTTTCTGCTTTTACGGTTTTGGAGAAAATTCATTTTGAAAATTTTGACCGTTTATTTAGCAGACCAGTATGGTCGGAGATAGATATCGACGACATGAAAATCAATAACTTTTTAGGTGCTACTTTTCTGCGCAAAAAAAAATTTTTTTTTTTGTAAATTAAATTAATTAAATTATTAATTACAGTACTAATAGAACAAAAATGAGAAAAATAATCATGCAACTTCATTGACAGCTCAGAAAAATAAAGTGCTTTGCATTGAAGCTTATCTGAAATTTTCTGCTTAACTCTAAATACACTTAGTTGATCGGGATACCCAATACACTCATAGCATTGGGCCCAAAATGTATGGAGTACTTCCAAAAGTCAATGTACTCATCAGAATAATTAAGTGCTCTGAATTCCAGCCAGCTGAGAATTTTCTGCTCGGTCACAAATACCCAGAACTGAGGAGGATACCCAATGAACTCATAGCATCGGGCCCAAAGTGTATGGAGCACTTTCATTCGTCCATGTAGCCATCAGAATGATTGGGTGCTCGACTTTTCAGTCAGCTTGGACTTTTCTGCTCAAATCTAAATACCTAGAACTGATAAGAACACCTAGGGAACGCATAGCATTGGGCCCGAAGTGCATGGAGCACTTTCAAGAGTCCACGTATCCTTCAGAATCATTAAGTGCTCTGCATTTCAGCCGGCTGAGAATTTTCTGCTCGGACGCAAATACCCAGAACTAATAAGATTGCCCAATGCACTCATAGCATTGGGCCCAAAGTGTAACGGACGCTCCTAACTGTCTATATACGCATGAAAATAATTGAGTGCTCTGCATTACGGCCAGCGCAGAATTTTCTGCTCGAGTGCAAATACCCTAAACTGATGAGAATACTCAGGCGGCTTAGAGCATTGGGCCCAAAGTGTATGGAACACTTCCAAAAGTCAATGCACTCATCAGAAAAATTAAGTGCTCTCAATTCCAGCCAGCTGAGAATTTTCTGCTCAGTCGCAAATACCCAGAACTAAAGAGATAACCCAATCAACTCATAGCATCGGGCCCAAAGTGTATGGGGCACTTTCATTCGTCCATGTAGCCATCAGAATAATTGAGTGCTTGACTTCCTGGCCAGCTTAGACTTTTCTGCTCAAATCTAAATACCCAGAATCGATAAGAATATCTAGGGAACGCATAGCATTGGCCCCGGAGTGCATGGAGCACTGTCAAAAATTCACGTATTCTCCAGAATAATTGAGTGCTCTGCATTTCAGCCGGCTGAGAATTTTCTGCTCGGACGCGAGTACCCAGAACTAATGAGAATGCCCAATGGACTCAGAGCATTGGGTTCAAAGTGTAAGGAACGCTCTTAACTGTCTATAGTCGCATGAAAGTAATTAAGTGCTCTGCATTACGGCCAGCGCGGAATTTTCTGCCCGAGTGCAAGTACCCGAATACTATAAGAATACTCAGGCGGCTCATAGCATTGAGTCCAAAATGTACGGAGCACTTCCAAAAGTCAATGTACTCATCCGAATAATTAAGTGCTCTGAATTCCAGCCAGCTGAGAATTTTCTGCTCGATCGCAAATACCCAGAACTAAGTAGAATACCCAATGAACTCATAGCATCGAGCCCAAAGTGTATGGGGCACTTTCATTCGTCCATGTAGCCATCAAAATAATTGGGTGCTCGACTTTTCAGTCAGCTTGGACTTTTCTACTCAAATCTAAATACCCAGAACTGATAAGAATACCTAAGGAACGCACAGCATTGGGCCCAAAGTGCATGGAGCACTTTCAAGAGTCCACGTATCCTTCAGAATCATTAAGTGCTCTGCATTTCAGCCGTCTGAGAATTTTCTGCTCGGACGCAAATACCCCGAACTAATAAGATTGCCCAATGCACTCATAGCATTGGGCCCAAAGTGTAACGGACGCTCCTAACTGTCTATATACGCATGAAAATAATTAAGTGCTCTGCATTACGGCCAGCGCAGAATTTTCTGCTCGAGTGCAAATACCCTAAACTGATGAGAATACTCAGGCGGCTTAGAGCATTGGGCCCAAAGTGTATGGAACACTTCCAAAAGTCAATGCACTCATCAGAAATATTAAGTGCTCTCAATTCCAGCCAGCTGAGAATTTTCTGCTCAGTCGCAAATACCCAGAACTAAAGAGATAACCCAATCAGCTCATAGCATCGGGCCCAAAGTGTATGGGGCACTTTCATTCGTCCATGTAGCCATCAGAATAATTGAGTGCTTGACTTCCCGGCCAGCTTAGAATTTTCTGCTCAAATGTAAATACCCAGAACTGATAAAAATACCTAGAGAACGCATAGCATTGGGCCCAAAGTGCATGGAGCACTTTCAAAAATTCACGTATTCTCCAGAATAATTGAGTGCTCTGCATTTCAGCCTGAGAGTTTTCTGCTCCGGCGCGAGTACCCAGGACTAATGAGGATGCCCAGTGACTCATAGCATCGGGCCCAAAGTGTAAGGGACGCTCCCAACTATCTATATATACATGAAAATAATCAAGTGCTCTGCATTAAGGCTAGTGCAGAATTTTATGCTCGAGTGCTAATACCCAAAACTGATTAGAATACTCAGGCGGCTCATAGCATTGGGCCCAAAGTGTATGGAGTACTTCCAAAAGTCAATGTACTCATTCGAATAATTGAGTGCTCTGAATTCCAGCCAGCTGAGAATTTCCTGCTCGGTCGCGAATACCCAGAACTAAGAGAATACCCAATGAACTCATAGCATCGGGCCCAAAGTGTACGGGGCACTGTAATTTGTCCATGTAGCCATCAGAATAATTTAGTGCTCGACTTTTTGGCCAGCTTAGACTTTTCTGTTCAAATGTAAATACCCGGAACTGATGAGAATCCCTAGGGAACGCATACCATTGGGTCCAAAGTGCATGAAACACTTCCAAAAGTCCACGTATTCTTCAGAATAATTAAGTGCTCTGCATTTCAGCCGGCTGAAAATTTTCTGCTCGGGCGCGTGTACCCAGAATTAATGAGAATGCCCAATAGACTTATAGCATCAGGCCCAAAGTGTATGGAGCGCTCCCAACTGTCTACATACACATGAAAAGAATTAAGTGCTCTGCATGACGGCCAGTGCAGAATTCTCGGCTCGAGTGCAAATACCCGGAACTAATAAGAATACTCAAGGAATAAGGGGCTTTTTAGGTGCTATTTCTCTGCGCTAATTGAAAATTTTCTGCTTTAGCGGTTTCGGAGAAAAATAATTTTGAAAATCAGAAACGTTCATCCAGCAGACCAGTATAATCGAATAAAAATTTAAACAACATGGAAATTCATAAATATTTAGGTTCTAATTTTCTGCCCAATTTTTTTTTTTTTTGAATTTAATCGATTCAATCATTAAGAATAACAATAATGTAGCCAAAATGGGAAGAATGACTCCAGAGCTCCACTAACAGCTCAGAGAAATGAAGTGCTTTGCGTTACAGCTGTTTTAAAATTTTCTGCTGCACTGCAAATACATTTTTTCGGGAGAAAAGGCCGATGAATCTATGATATCACTCCGTCTGTGGTCGAGTGACCATGGATCAGCTGTTTTCGCATCACAAAAATTAGGTGCTCTTCATTTCAATCGATTACGAACTTTCTGTGCTACATTCAATACATTTCAATGATGCAAGTACGCAATGCACTTGAATAATTCAACTCAAAGTATGCGCATGACCGTCATTCGTCTTTGTATGCATCATTAAAATTAAGTGTTCTTCATTTCAGTTAATTGCAAATTTTCTGCGCCATTTTAAATACGTCTTGATGATGCAAATACACGATACACTCGAATAATTGAATTTAGAGTGTACGAATAACCATCAGTTGTCTTCGTATGTTTCCCGAAAATGAAGTGCTCTTCATTTCAATCTTTTAGGAATTTTCTGCGCAATATTAGAGACATGTAACCAATGCGAGTACACGATGCACTTGAATAGTCGGAGTCAAAGTATATTAGTGACCTTCAGTCATCTTCGTATGCATCCGAAAAATTAAGTGCTCCCTATTCCAGTCAATTGCAAATTTTCTGCACCACTTTAAATACGTCTCACTGATTCAAATACGCGATGCACTCAAACAATCGAACTAAGAGTATACGAATGATCATCAGTCGTTTTTGTATGCATCAGAAAAATTAAGTGCTCTTCATTCCAATCTGCTGTGAATTTTCTGCACAGTATTAGATTCATTTAACCAATGCAAGTCCACGATGCACTTGAATAGTCGGACTCGAAGTATATAAGTGACCTTCAGTGATATTCGTATGCATTTGAAAAATTAAGTGCTCCCCATTTCAGTCAATTGCGAATTTTCGGCACCACTTCAAATACGTCTTGATGATGCAGATACACGATGCACTCGAATAGTTGAATTAAGAGTATACGAATGACCATCAGGCGTCTTTGTATGCATCAAAAAAATTAAGTGCTCTTTATTCCAGTCTATCAGAAATTTTCTGCACAATATCAGATACATTCCACCAATGCGAGTACATAATGCGCTTGAGTAGATAAACTTAGAGTATACAAATGACCATCAGTCGTCTTTGTATCCATCTGAAAAATTAAGTGCTCTTCATTCCAATCTGTTAGAAATTTTCTGCGCAATATTAGATACATTTAACTAATGCGAGTACATGATGCATTTGAATAGTCGGACCCAGAGTATATAAGTAACCGTCAGTCATCTTCGTATGCATTCGGAAAATTAAGTACTCCCCATTTCAGTCAATTGCGAATTTCCTGCACCACTTTAAATACGTCTTAATGATGCGAATACCTAATGCGCTCGAATAATTAAACTAAGAGTATACGAATGACCATCAGTTGTCTTCGTATGCATCACAAAAATTAAGCGCTCTTCATTTCAATCAGTTGCAAATTTTCTGCGCTACTGTGAAGACGTATCAATGATGCAAATACACAATGCACTTGAATAATCAAATTCAGAGTATACGAATGACAATTCGTCATCTTTGTATGCATCAGAAAAACTGAAAGCTCCTCACTCCAGTGAATTGAGCTCTTCAAGCTCCTAATAAACCTGGACTGCAGTCGGTGGTTCATTCTTCTGTCCAATCAATTTCGCTAATTCCCCGACGAATTCCCTCTAACACACAAGGCTGTGGAAACGTTCACCACAACTTTTAACACATGTCTCAAGAACAGTCAGAGTGTACATGGCAATGGTGTAATTCTTTAAAGTTGCCCAAGTTAATTTTCGTTTAATTGCTTTCGCTGTGGCGCAGAAAATTCGCAATCGACTGAAATGATGAGCATTTAATTTTTTTGATGCACACGAAAACTACTGATGGTCATCATATACTCTGAGTTGAATTATTCGAGTGCCTCGCATACTTGCATCATAAAAACGTATTCAAAGTGACGCAGAAAGATTGCAACGGACTGAAAGAGGAAGCACTCCATTCTTCTGATGCATGCGAAGATGACTGGAGGTCACTCGCATTTTCCAAGTTTGATTATTCGAGTGCACTGCGTACTTACATCATCAAAACATATTCAAAGTAGCGCAGAAAATTCGCAATCGACTGAAATGAAGAGCACTCAATTTTTCTGATGCATACGAGGATGACTGAAGGTCACTCGTATACTCTCAGTTCAACTTCTCCAGTGCATTATCTACTGACATTGATTGAATGGATCAAATATTGTGCAGAAAACTCTTGATCAATTGAAATGAAGAGCACTTAATTTTCCTGATGCATACGAAGACGACTGACGATCATTTGTATACTTTAAGTCCGACTATTCAAGTGCATAGTGTACTCGCATTGGTCAAATGAATCTAATATTGCGCAGAAAATTCCTGACAGATTGGAATGAAGAGCACTTAATTTCTCTGAGGCATAAAAAGACGACTGATGGTCATTCGTATACTCTTAGTTCAATTGTTCGAGTGCATTGTGTATTTGCATCATCAAGACGTATTTAAAATGGCGCAGAAAATTTGCAATTAACTAAAATGGGGAGCACTTAATTTTGATGATGCATACAAAGACGAATGACGGTCATGCACATACATTGAGTTGAATGATTCAAGTGCATTGCGTACTTGCATCATTGAAACGTATTCAATGTAGCGCAGAAAATTCGTAATCGATTGAAATGGAGAGCACCTAATTTTTCTGATGCGGAAACAACTGATTCATGGTCACTCGACCACAGACGGAGTGATATCATAGATTCATGGGCCTTTTTCCCCGAAAAAATGTATTTGCAGTGCAGCAGAAAATTTTAAAACAGCTGCAACGCAAAGCACTTCATTTCTCTGAGCTGTTAGTAAAGCTCTGGAGTCATTCTTCCCATTTTGGCTGCATTATTGTTATTCTTAATGATTAAATTGATTAAATTTACAAAAAAAAAAAAAATTGGAAAGAAAATTAGGACCTAAATATTTATGAATTTCCATGCTGTTGAAATTTTTATTCGAATATACTGGTCTGCTAGATGAACGTTTCTGATTTTCGAAATTATTTTTCTCCGAAACCGTTAAAGCAGAAAATTTTTAATTAGCGCAAAAAAATAGCACCTAAAAAGCCCCTTATTCCTTCAGTATTCTTATTAGTTCCGGGTATTTGCACTCGAGCCGAAAATTTCGCACTGGCCGTCATGCAGAGCACTAAATTCTTTTCATGTGTATGTAGACAGTTAGGAGCGTCTCTTACACTTTGGGCCCTATGCTATGAGTGCATTGGGCATTCTTATTAGTTCTGGGTATTTGCGTCCGAGCAGAAAATTGTCAGCCGGCTGAAATGCCGAGCACTTAATGATTCTGAAGGGTACGTGGACTCTTGGAAGTGCTCCAGGCACTTTGGGCCCAATGCTATGCGCTCCTTAGGTATTCTTATCAGTTCTGGGTATTTAGATTTGAGCAGAAAAGTCCAAGCTGACTGAAAAGTCGAGCACCCAATTATTCTGATGGCTACATGGACGAATTACAGTGCCCCGTACACTTTGGGCCCGATGCTATGGTTCATTAAGTATTCTCTTAGTTCTGGGTATTTGCGACCGAGCAGGAAATTCCCAGCTGGCTGGAATTCAGAGCACTTGATTATTCGGAGTACATTGACTTTCGGAAGTGCTCCGTACATTTTGGGCCCAATGCCATGAGCCGCCTGAGTATCCTAATCAGTTTCGGGTATTAGCACTCGAGCATAAAATTCTGCGCTGGCCGTAATGCAGAGCACTTAATTATTTTCATGCATCTATAGACAGTTGGGAGCGTCCCTAGCACTTTGGGCCCGATGCTAGGAGTCCATTGGGCATCCTCATTAGTTCTGGGTACTCGCGCCCGAGCAGAAAATTCTCAACTGGCTGGAATTCAGGGCACTTAATTATTCTGCTGAGTACATTGACTTTCGGAAGTGCTCCGTACATTTTGGGCCCAATGCCATGAGCCGCCTGAGTATCCTAATCAGTTTCGGGTATTAGCACTCGAGCATAAAATTCTGCGCTGGCCGTAATGCAGAGCACTTAATTATTTTCATGCATCTATAGACAGTTGGGAGCGTCCCTAGCACTTTGGGCCCGATGCTAGGAGTCCATTGGGCATCCTCATTAGTTCTGGGTACTCGCGCCCGAGCAGAAAATTCTCAACTGGCTGGAATTCAGGGCACTTAATTATTCTGCTGAGTACATTGACTTTCGGGAGTGCTCCGTACATTTTGGGCCCAATGCCATGAGCCGCCTGAGTATTCTCATTAGTTCCGGGTATTTGCACTCGAGCATAAAATTCCGCGCTGGCCGTAATGCAGAGCACTCAATTATTTTCATGCGTATATAGACAGTTAGGAGCGTTCCTTACACTTTGGGCCCAATGCTATGAGTCCATTGGGCATCTCCATTAGTTCTGGGTACTCGCGCCCGAGCAGAAAATTCTCAGCCGGCTAAAATGCAGAGCACTTAATTATTCTGAACGGTACGTGAACTTTTGAAAGTGCTCCATGCACTTTGGGCCCAATGCTATGCGTTCCCTAGGTATTCCTATCAGTTCTGAGTATTTAGATTTGAGCAGAAAAGTCTAAGCTGGCCAGGAAGTCGAGCACCCAATTATTCTGATGGCTACACGGACGATTGAAAGTGCCCATACACTTTGGGCACGATGCTATGAGTTCATTGAGTATTCTTTTTAGATCTGGGTATTTGGGACTGAGCAGAAAATCCTCAGCTGGCTGGAATTCAGAGCACTTAATTATTCTGATGAGTACATTGACTTTTGGAAGTACTCCATACACTTTGGGCCCAATGCTATGAGCCACCTGAGTATTCTTATAGTATTCGGGTATTTGCACTAGGGCAGAAACTTCTGCGCTGGCCGTAATGCAGAGCACTTAGTTACTTTCATGCGACTATAGACAGTTAAGAGCGTTCCTTACACTTTGGACCCAATACTATGAGTCCATTGGGCATTCTCATTAGTTCTGGGTACTCGCGTCCGAGCAGAAAATTCTCAGCCGGCTGAAATGCAGAGCACTTAATTATTTTGGAGAATATGTGAATTTTTGAAAGTGCTCCACGCACTCCGGGCCCAATGCTATGCGTTCCTTAGGTATTCTTATCAGTTTTGGCTATTTAGATTTGAGCAGAAAAGTCTGAGCTGGCCAGGAAGTCAAGCACTCAATTATTCTGATGGCTACATGGACGAATGAAAGTGCCCCATACACTTTGGGCCCGATGCTATGAGTTGATTGGGTTATCTCTTTAGTTCTGGGTATTTGCAACTGAGCAGAAAATTCTGAGCTGGCTGGAATTGAGAGCACTTAATTTTTCTGATGAGTGCATTGACTTTTGGAAGTGCTCCATACACTTTGGGTCCAATGCTATGAGCGGTCTGAGTATTCTCATTAGTTCCGGGTATTTGCACTCGAGCATAAAATTCCGCGCTGGCCGTAATGCAGAGCACTCAATTATTTTCATGCGTATATAGACAGTTAGGAGCGTTCCTTACACTTTGGGCCCAATGCTATGAGTCCATTGGGCATCTCCATTAGTTCTGGGTACTCGCGCCCGAGCAGAAAATTCTCAGCCGGCTAAAATGCAGAGCACTTAATTATTCTGATGAGTACATTGACTTTTGGAAGTACTCCATACACTTTGGGCCCAATGCTATGAGCCACCTGAGTATTCTTATAGTATTCGGGTATTTGCACTAGGGCAGAAAATTCTGCGCTGGCCGTAATGCAGAGCACTTAATTACTTTCATGCGACTATAGACAGTTAAGAGCGTTCCTTACACTTTGGACCCAATACTATGAGTCCATTGGGCATTCTCATTAGTTCTGGGTACTCACGTCCGAGCAGAAAATTCTCAGCCGGCTGAAATGCAGAGCACTTAATTATTCTGATGAGTACATTGACTTTCGGAAGTGCTCCGTACACTTTGGGCCCAATGCCATGAGCCGCCTGAGTATTCTCATTAGTTCCAGGTATTTGCACTCGAGCATAAAATTCCGCGCTGGCCGTAATGCAGAGCACTCAATTATTTTCATGCGTATATAGACAGTTAGGAGCGTTCCTTACACTTTGGGCCCAATGCTATGAGTCCATTGGGCATCTCCATTAGTTCTGGGTACTCGCGCCCGAGCAGAAAATTCTCAGCCGGCTAAAATGCAGAGCATTTAATTATTCTGAACGATACGTGAACTTTTGAAAGTGCTCCATGCACTTTGGGCCCAATGCTATGCGTTCCCTAGGTATTCCTATCAGTTCTGAGTATTTAGATTTGAGCAGAAAAGTCTAAGCTGGCCAGGAAGTCGATCACCCAATTATTCTGATGGCTACATGGACGATTGAAAGTGCCCATACACTTTGGGCACGATGCTATGAGTTCATTGAGTATTCTCCTTAGATCTGGGTATTTGCGACTGAGCAGAAAATCCTCAGCTGGCTGGAATTGAGAGCAGTTAATTTTCCTGATAAGTGCATTGACTTTTGGAAGTGCTCCATACACTTTGGGCCCAATGCTATGAGCCGTCTGAGTATCCTAATCAGTTTCGGGTATTAGCACTCGAGCATAAAATTCTGCGCTGGCCGTAATGCAGAGCACTTAATTATTTTCATGCATCTATAGACAGTTGGGAGCGTCCCTAGCACTTGGGGCCCGATGCTATGAGTCCATTGGGCATCCTCATTAGTTCTGGGTACTCGCGCCCGAGCAGAAAATTCTCAACTGGCTGGAATTCAGAGCACTTAATTATTCTGATGAGTACATTGATTTTCGGAAGTGCTCCGTACATTTTGGGCCCAATGCCATGAGCCGCCTGAGTATTCTCATTAGTTCCGGGTATTTGCACTCGAGCATAAAATTCCGCGCTGGCCGTAATGCAGAGCACTCAATTATTTTCATGCGTATATAGACAGTTAGGAGCGTTCCTTACACTTTGGGCCCAATGCTATGAGTCCATTGGGCATCTCCATTAATTCTGGGTACTCGCGCCCGAGCAGAAAATTCTCAGCCGGCTGAAATGCAGAGCACTTAATTATTCTGAACGATACGTGAACTTTTGAAAGTGCTCCCTGCACTTTGGGCCCAATGCTATGCGTTCCCTAGGTATTCCTATCAGTTCTGAGTATTTAGATTTGAGCAGAAAAGTCTAAGCTGGCCAGGAAGTCGAGCACCCAATTATTCTGATGGCTACATGGACGATTGAAAGTGCCCATACACTTTGGGCACGATGCTATGAGTTCATTGAGTATTCTCCTTAGATCTGGGTATTTGCGACTGAGCAGAAAATCCTCAGCTGGCTGGAATTCAGAGCACTTGATTATTCTGATGAGTACATTGACTTTTGGAAGTACTCCATACACTTTGGGCCCAATGCTATGAGCCACCTGAGTATTCTTATAGTATTCGGGTATTTGCACTAGGGCAGAAAATTCTGCGCTGGCCGTAATGCAGAGCACTTAATTACTTTCATGCGACTATAGACAGTTAAGAGCGTTCCTTACACTTTGGACCCAATACTATGAGTCCATTGGGCATTCTCATTAGTTCTGGGTACTCGCGTCCGAGCAGAAAATTCTCACCCGGCTGAAATGCAGAGCACTCAATTATTTTGGAGAATATGTGAATTTTTGAAAGTGCTCCACGCACTCCGGGCCCAATGCTATGCGTTCCTCAGATATTCTTATCAGTTTTGGCTATTTAGATTTGAGCAGAAAAGTCTAAGCTGGCCAGGAAGTCAAGCACTCAATTATTCTGATGGCTACATGGACGAATGAAAGTGCCCCATATACTTTGGGCCCGATGCTATGAGTTGATTGGGTTATCTCTTTAGTTCTGGGTATTTGCGACTGAGCAGAAAATTCTCAGCTGGCTGGAATTGAGAGCACTTAATTTTTCTGATGAGTGCATTGACTTTTGGAAGTGCTCCATACACTTTGGGCCAAATGCTCTAAGCCGCCTGAGTATTCTCATCAGTTTAGGGTATTTGCACTCGAGCAGAAAATTCTGCACTGGCCGTAATGCAGAGCACTTAATTATTTTCATGCGTATATAGATAGTTAGGAGCGTCCATTACACTTTGGGCCCAATGATATGAGTGCATTGGGCAATCTTATTAGTTCTGGGTATTTGCGTCCGAGCAGAAAATTCTCAGCCGGCTGAAATGCAGAGCACCTAATTATTCTGAAGGATACGTGGACTCTTGAAAGTGCTCCATGCACTTTGGGCCCAATGCTGTGCGTTCCTTAGGTATTCTTATCAGTTCTGGGTATTTAGATTTGAGTAGGAAAGTCCAAGCTGACTGAAAAGTCGAGCACCCAATTATTTTGATGGCTACATGGACGAATGAAAGTGCCCCATACACTTTGGGCTCGATGCTATTAGTTCATTGGGTATTCTACTCAGTTCTGGGTATTTGCGATCGAGCAGAAAATTCTCAGCTGGCTGGAATTCAGAGCACTTAATTATTCGGATGAGTACATTGACTTTTGGAAGTGCTCCGTACATTTTGGGCTCAATGCTATGAGCCGCCTGAGTATTTTTATAGTATTCGGGTACTTGCACTCGGGCAGAAAATTCCGCGCTGGCCGTAATGCAGAGCACTTAATTACTTTCATGCGACTATAGACAGTTAAGAGCGTTCCTTACACTTTGAACCCAATGCTCTGAGTCCATTGGGCATTCTCATTAGTTCTGGGTACTCGCGTCTGAGCAGAAAATTCTCAGCCGGCTGAAATGCAGAGCACTCAATTATTCTGGAGAATACGTGAATTTTTGACAGTGCTCCATGCACTCCGGGGCCAATGCTATGTGTTCCCTAGATATTCTTATCGATTCTGGGTATTTAGATTTGAGCAGAAAAGTCTAAGCTGGCCAGGAAGTCAAGCACTCAATTATTCTGATGGCTACATGGACGAATGAAAGTGCCCCATACACTTTGGGCCCGATGCTATGAGTTGATTGGGTTATCTCTTTAGTTCTGGGTATTTGCGACTGAGCAGAAAATTCTCAGCTGGCTGGAATTGAGAGCACTTAATTTTTCTGATGAGTGCATTGACTTTTGGAAGTGTTCCATACACTTTGGGCCCAATGCTCTAAGCCGCCTGAGTATTCTCATCAGTTTAGGGTATTTGCACTCGAGCAGAAAATTCTGCGCTGGCCGTAATGCAGAGCACTTAATTATTTTCATGCGTATATAGACAGTTAGGAGCGTCCGTTACACTTTGGGCCCAATGCTATGAGTGCATTGGGCAATCTCATTAGTTCTGGGTATTTGCGTCCAAGCAGAAAATTCTCAGCCGGCTGAAATGCAGAGCACTCAATGATTCTGAAGGATACGTGGACTCTTGAAAGTGCTCCATGCACTTCGGGCCCAATGCTATGCGTTCCCTAGGTGTTCTTATCAGTTCTAGGTATTTAGATTTGAGCAGAAAAGTCCGAGCTGACTGAAAAGTCGAGCACCCAATCATTCTGATTGCTACATGGACGAATGAAAGTGCTCCATACACTTTGGGCCCGATGCTATGAGTGTATTGGGTATCCCGATCAACTCAGTGTATTTAGAGTTAAGCAGAAAATTTCAGATAAGCTTCAATGCAAAGCACTTTATTTTTCTGAGCTGTCAATGAAGTTGCATGATTATTTTTCTCATTTTTGTTCTATTAGTACTGTAATTAATAATTTAATTAATTTAATTTACAAAAAAAAAAAATTTTTTTTGCGCAGAAAAGTAGCACCTAAAAAGTTATTGATTTTCATGTCGTCGATATCTACCTCCGACCATACTGGTCTGCTAAATAAACGGTCAAAATTTTCAAAATGAATTTTCTCCAAAACCGTAAAAGCAGAAAATTTTTCGTTTGCGCAGAAAAAAAGCACCCAAAAAGCCCCTAATTCACCAAAAATTTAGGGTCGATCAAAACACCCTGGTTTGCTAACTTTTCGGAGCTCTCATTTGTAAGTATTTTGTGTTTTTAGGTTCATTATGTCATACTGCACCTATTTGTGAAAAAAAATAACTTGGGTAGAATTATGCAGGACCAAATCCTCTATTACCTGTACTAGTCGAGTCTCTCGGAGACTTGCGTCTCCGCTCAATGTACTGCATCAAAAACTCAACGAATCTTCCGAAGACGCATCGAGTCTCCAAGAGACGCTGGAGAGTCTCCTGGAGACTCAATCATCTCTGCGAGACTCTAAAATTTTATCTCGGGAATTGCAACACAGAAAGTTGGAAACCAGTGTAGGATTCCATTTGCCATTGATGTGAATTGTATTTAATCCATTGTGAATAATCGCTACGTGAAGTATGGGGAGAAAAAATATCTTTTATAAGAATGTCAATTTTTCCTAAATCATCTAGAATCGATTCAAAGTCATCTCAATTGATGAAAAAACGACTGATTTTCATGGACTGAAGTGATTACTATTTTTTTATTCTGTAACAATTAAAAAGGAAGATATAGGAGAAGTTCCGCAATTATGAGAGAAAATTGTGAGAGATAGAAAAAATATGTTCACTCCTTTCAAGTTATTTCACTTCGGACATTTACTCGTTACTTTGTAATGATGAATAAAAAAAATGGTTGATTATTGCAATTCAGTAATTATGTAATAATTAATAAATGAAAAATTATTCCTGAGGGAGACGCATAGGCTCCCGCCACCAGAGTCTCTTGACGGGAGACGATGAATCTCTCTATTAGAGACGCTGCGTCTCTCTGTGAGAGACGGCCAAGAGTCTCCCAAAAGTCGCTCTGGTGGCGCGAATAGAGATTCGTCTCCGCCACAGAGATGAGTCGCTTTCACGTTTGAGAGACTCTCATTTTTCATCTCGGGCTCAATCAGAGATTGAAATTTTAATATACATTCCATTATCTGAAAGGCGTGCATAGCTCCGTGGTACAACGCGTAGGTTTAGCAATCGTAAGGTCGAGAGGTCGAATCCCCAGTAGGTCCGTACAATTTTCATTCGAAAAAACCGTGAATCCAGGGCACAAAACGATAGGAAAAGGTTCCAGATGGGGTGAGGGTTTCAAGCAAGCGTGATAATTTGAAATTTCACATTATTCTGGGAGAAAATTACATTTTGGTAGTAGTAACTGAGAATATATTGATTGTATATTTATCCTCTACTTTAGATGTATGTTGACATATATACTTGATATAAGAATTATAGATAAAGGTATATATCTCAATATAGGTGTTATATCAGGGATATACTAAGTCGATAAATTTAGTATATGTTTCATATATAATAGATTATACAATAAAATGTCTCCAAATTATATTCTGCATATATCTGCCCATCTATTTTGTGATATAAATATTTTTCGATGGGGGACATGTATTGCTATTGAAACAAAGGGACAAATGAATTCAAGCGACGCTGGTCACAGGTTCCTCATTGAAAGTTAATTGTTTGGGTTGGTCATAATTACTTTTTTTTCTAGTGATAATGTAACTCGAGAAACTCGACAATAACGTCGTTAGTCTAATAGCTCTATTCCGCAATTTTACGATATTTATCGGGTCAGTAAGATTGACGGTGACGTGACACAAACCGTTACTTCTCCGTTCACATGATTAACGGTTGATTGATATTACAAAAATGATTATTTGACATAACCATCAAATTTTTCCCTTTTTGCTTCCGAATGGAAGCATTGTAAACGCGATTTTTTTCGATCTCGAGATTTCATC
Organism: Aleiodes leptofemur; assembly: GCA_963942555.1. Taxonomy (NCBI): domain Eukaryota; kingdom Metazoa; phylum Arthropoda; class Insecta; order Hymenoptera; family Braconidae; genus Aleiodes; species Aleiodes leptofemur. The sequence goes on from OZ012612.1 coordinate 8,476,111, forward strand.
GGAATATGACTCAGAATGTTCCAAAACGTCGAGAAATGACATTTTTAAAAAATGTCTGTATGTATGTGTGTGTGTGTGTGTGTGTGTGTGTGTTTGTGTGACAGATATCAGCTCATTGCTCCGGAACGGTAATACTTGGTGACCTGAAAATTTAACAGTACTTTCTCTCCCCATGCAAATTGCTCGTCGTGAAATTTGAGCGAAATCGGTTGAGTACTTTTCGAGAAAACTCAAATTTTCGAAAAATCGTTTTTTCGATTTTTCTCCGCGAAAAATTGATTCACAGCCCCCACTCTCAGCGATGAAATTCATCTCATTTGAACACACAATTTTCACTCGGGGTAAATTTTGCTGCGATTTTTCGTTTGCGGATAATTTCAATTACAGTGTTTTTTATCCTGAATTTTGTATACACGATAGCTCAAAAACTATTTGAGTTAGAGACTCCAAATTTCGTGGGTTTGTGCATCTAATGAACGAAAAGTTTGGTATTGAAATTCGGCGAAATCGGTCAAGTAGTTTCTGAGATATTGCACGAAAACCATTTTATGAAAAGAGGTTATATCTCGAAAACTACTGGAGCGATTCCACCCAAGTTCAGCTTGAAAGATTCATCTCAGTGAGCCCCACAAATGGTGAGAATTTCAGATTTTTCAGAGGCAGTCTCTTGTAAGAGTTTTCGATAATTTAGTTTTTTCAAAAATCACGGTTTTTCTTAGCTTTCTCCCTAAGAACACTTCTATTTTTTATTTCACCATTCGAAAGTAGACAATTTTTTCTACCAAATGAGTACATTTTCTTCTGATGACAATCGGAAAGAATAGGAATCCTATTTGAAACCTGAACTTCAATTTTTAAGTTTTATTGTAGGATCTCAGTTTTCATCTAATATTGAAAATTTATGTATCATATGACATTATTGCAATTTAATCGATTATTGTAAGCTAGGACTGCAGGTCCTAAGATTGAATCCTGAACAGATCGATACGGTCTGAAACAATATTCGTAGGAATGTTTAAGTGCGAATTTGTCGTAAAAATGATGTTATTTGTTTGAGCAATGGAATACATGAATAGTGATTTGATGCAAAATTGATGAAATCCCATTCGGAAGCATTTTGCCAATCGAATTGGCAACATATTAAATGTCGCACAAGGAGTGGGGCTTGCCAGTAACGCACAAAGAGTAGCACTTCTGCTTGTTTTCCTTTTTAAAGAACAATTTTTTTTCAGAAATTTTTATTTAACGACTTCACGCGCACCCACATGAAAATTATTTTCTGATTTTATTACGTTCAACTTTCTGAACGCAAAGTTTGAAGCATTATTCAATTTGTGAAGAAATTCCACAATTTACCATCTAGAAATTGTGATATTCGATCGCAAAGTAGTGATGTTTTGTAGGTTAAACATTGTATTCATGGCGTTAGGGATAAATTTCGGAATTGAATATTTCTATTTCTAGATGGTGAATCATTGTGAAATTTCCTAATAAACTGAACATTGCTTAAGGAGGTTGGTCACTAAATGCGTTCAAATGGAAAAATTCTGAAAAATTAATATGTTATGGTTAAACATCCCATACGACCCGTGTTAATTTTTTAATCTATTCTTGAACCTAGTTTGGACGTAATCAATTGATGAAAATCCCTGGTTATACACAGCCTCTTATGGGCATGCGGAGCTGTACCGATAAATCGAAGATAAAAAATTAAAAATCTCGTGAATGACAATTGAGATTTGATTGAAAAACTGATCAGTACCTTCCTTGAACAATCAGGAAAAATAATTGACCATTTGTTCCGAGCCTTACAGACCTTTTAAAATTGCAATTTATGATTTCATACAATTCCTCGATGAAAATTCATGTGTCGAGTAACTAGCATGGCATCACCGCGTGACGTAGCGTTATGTCCGTGAGAGCTCTGTATGTATGTGTGGATACAGTTCGAAGTATATTTCAACTGCAGCGTTGTCAAAGTTCCCGAGCCCATGTCGCAATCAATTTTCTTTTATTTTCTATGACATTGACAACATTTAAGGTGATCATATATTTTCAAAAATTATAAAAGGGAGTAAAAAAATTGTTATGACTATTTTCAGCAAGTAATTAGCTGAGTAACGGTCAGAAAAATGTTCCGTATTTTCGTGTTCAGGAATTGGTATTAACTTGGGATCCCTATGCTAGAGCATACCCGGGATAAAATTTGTGAGTCTTTTGAGAGTTCTTCACGGTCTTCAAAGACTCCCAGAAAGACTTTTCGGTCTCTGGAGTGTCTCGCAAGTCCCGCAACTGTCTTTACAGTGTCCCTCGTGTCTCTCCCGTAAGGACTTTTATCTTTGCTGGTCTCTCCTGTGAGGACTTCTATCTTCACTGGGCTCTCAGTAGATTCATAAAGATTTACAAAGACATAAATCCTTATGAGAGAGACCGAGAAATGAATCATTTTTTTCATTTGAAGTTAATGATTTTGAAGTTCTCAATTTTTATGATTTTTGGAAAACGTGGAATTATTATTTTTTTTATATTTGACTTTGATTAAAATTCTCAATATTAGCGGAAAGTGGAGTGTAACGGACATAGGGGTAAAATGGATCTATTCGAGTTTTGATGTTTCTATTATAATTTTCTTTTGAAATTGATCAAAATATTGGACATTCAGAGAAAAAACACACATAATTTATTATTCTTTTTCAATCGAATTGACAGGCTCTATAATGTAAATACTTTCATTGAGAACTCTCAAAAGAAAGCCCACGGAAAGGACATTACTTATATCTATTGCAACCATATTTTCTGCCATTCCCTCTGAAGAAAAATTAAGGCAATATCGTTCTATCTCACTTAGATTCCGAGATATTATAAAAAAAAACTGGTGACGAAACTAAATCAATTTTCCCGAAAACTCCATATTCTTTCAACGAAATATTGATTAATGTATTTTTTAATAAAAGAAAAATGTATAAAAATAAATTTTTTTTTGAAAAATAGAAAGACTGATGGCTCTTGATGAAAGACTGGAGGAGTCCTTATTTGAGAGACTGTGAGTCTCTCAAGTAAGGACTCTGGTTCGTCGAGCAGGGACTGAGAGTCCCTGTAGGAGAGACACATGTCCCGTACGGGAGGTCAGCGAGGTGTCTCTAGAGAGTCCCTGCCATAGCGCGAATAGGGACTCTGTCAGAGACGGGACAGGAGTCTTTCGACCACTGAAAGACTCGATTTTTTTTATCCCGGGAACTCACTTACTGTAGATGTCTCTCAAGATTTTTGTCCGTGGCCCAGAATACAACTATAGAATTCGTCGAATACTGCTCATCTACGAGGAAAATACTCTTAAAATACTTGGAAATGTTGATGTCTCCGAGGAATTCCGTATTTGGATTTGATTCTCCGTAGGAAACTCCTGAGAAACATCTGGAGTGAGTGAGGGAACTCATCTGCGGGGAAAATAACCTTTAACCTCTCGGAAATATCGCAGCTTTTGAGAAATTGCGTATTTGTATTCTATTTTACGGAGATAACTCTTGAGATATACCTGGAGTGGGTGAGGTAACTCATCTACGAGGAAAATACTCTCAAACTGTTCGGAAATTCTGCTGCTTTCGAGGAATTCCGTACTTACATTCTATACCTAGCAGAAAACTCCGGAGAGATGCCTAGAGCAAGCTGAATTAGTCATCTGGGTAAATGTGTGCCCAGAATAAGAATTAATTTAATTTAATTTAATTCGCCTCAGGAGGGGAGGTGGCGAAAATGATGTAATATATCTTGGTCAAAAATTTGAAGGAAGGTATAGGAACTCGCAATAGCTCAATTGGTAGAGCACCGGACATGTAATCTGATGGTTGTGAGTTCAAACTTCGTTTGCGCATTCCATATTTTTTTCCGAAGATTTGACTTTGATAATTATTGAAATTTTGTGGGGGCTATTCTGCACTTTTACCGTCATCTGCGAGAAAAAAAACTCTGAAACCTAAGAATGTCTTGGAGAACATCTGAAGCGCTGCAGATCACTCAAATGCTAGAGCAATCTTCATAAAGAAGTTAGAAATAAGTTGAAATTGACCTTGAAGTCCATCTAAGTCAAAATCAAGTGATGGAGTCGGTGTAATATCAATTGAAGTTTTTTAATTCCAATAATTTCAAGGCAAGTTCTTTAGATTAATGTAAATTGAAAATAAGCTAAGTATTTTGACTCCGGTAGTCTCTTTTCGTATCATTGTAGGCTCGTTATGCTTTTCCAATTCCGGTAAGGCTGGATCGAGGCTCACTTGATTTCAATTAGAATCAATCAAGGCTAGATATTTCGATCCGGGATATATTCTCATGATGTTTGGAAAAAAGTATTTTTGGGGCGTCAACCGCCCACAGTTCCGACGGATGTGTATTGGGGATCTACTCTACCGCGACACCAGGGATAATTCACTGGGTTTTATTCGGAAGTCGATGTTTAGGAGTTATTAAAATGCTTCTGCTACCCATACACACACATATTTAGAACTTTTGAACAACATCAATGAACAAAAACATTTTGAGAGACTCACAATTCATGGCGAACGGATGGGCATCATTCAAATGACATTAGTGAGTTCCTACCATGATGGAAATCACAGACGATTTTCCGAGAAGGCGATGAATTCTTGAAATATTGTTGACCCTATTGCAAAGAGCGGGAAAAATTAGTTGAAAACAGGCTGTGGCCATTTCGTTCAGTAATGTCCGGAATGTGTGAAAATGAATGTAATTTGTGATTTTTATTTTTTCTCATTGACATAGGCTTCTGAAACTGTTATCTCTCCTCCACTGCTTATTTTCTCACGTATTCTTCTCTAAACTATTCTTTCTGATCCCGGAGATCACTTTTATGGATGTATAAAATCTTAATCAATTTTCAAATTTTTTATCAAAATGAATGACAACAAAAGAAACAAAGTAACAATATTTACAGCGTTTGCAATAAGCAACAATATGTAAATGCACTTTTAGCTCACAGGCTTCTGCATACTATAACCTTAGACTGGTAGCAGTATGAGCAATATGCCGTGTTCTGCTGTTTTTATTTTTCTACAAAATTACTTATTACATTAATTGGCTGAGCGGAAGATTCTGAAAAAAATTTGACGGTGTTTATTAGAGTGTTCAATAAACTATTATATTCTTTGAATGCCATATCACTGAAGAAATAAAATGAATTCTAGAAGCAAGCGTAATTTTTCTCATGCTCAATGGAATTGTTTAGTGAGCGGTGTTGCTAAAAACTTGGTAAACGCGCCCGGGCAATGTAAAGTGCATTCGACAACGTTGCAGCTGACATGACGCGGCGACGCATCGCTCACTACACTGAGAGAACGATTCGTTAACAGTTAACTCACGGATTGAGTTGAACCGAAAAACTTCACCCGGTTGACCCAACAGCGTATTAGTTAACTGTTAACTAATACGCATTTGAGGCGTCGTGCGCCACCTGACCGATAAATTCGCAAATTTTCCGCCTGAACGTTTTTCTCTTTGTGTTTTAGTGAAATCAATTAGTAAAATCAATTGAAATTCAGAGAAGAAAATTATTCCATAACACTTGAACAGAAACTGCTTTCTGTATTTCGAACTAACCTCGAAAAATGAGGAAAATGTAGCAATTTTTGCGTGCCTCAACAGAAACCCCCTGAACGAGCCATTCGTTAACTATTAACGAATATTAGTTTGGTTGCCATCCCAACTAATATTAGTTAACAGTTAACGAGGCTCGTTACAGCCAAACGAATCGTTCTCTCAGTGTATCCAGCCCGAGTCGTTAGGTCGTTTAGACTTTAGAGTGATCAATCTTAGATATAAGTAAATTTGAGGATTGATATGAATAGCTTCAGGGAAATCACTTACATTTGAGGATGAAAATGAAAATATTAAAAATCTTTTCTTCGTGAGCTTCCAAACAGCTGGAGAAAGATTGCTTGTATTTACTCATTTCTCTAGCGGGCATTTCTCTGGTTTCTGGACAAAATCATGAAAAACCGAAAAATCTATGAACTTTTACAGTAGTTGAGTTCGAAGAAACAATCTGGTTCGAACCTATCATTAATTTTTGAAGAACATGTCAAAAAATAAGGAGATGATGGAATTTTTGTGGGAGTCTTTCTCGTAGATCTGATTTTCCAGAGCAAAAGTGGTGATCACGAAAATAAATCTTCACTTTAATTATTTTCTGAGATATTTCATCAAGCTCATGAGTAGTTTCAATGTCTCGTGAATTTTTAATTTTTTGGTACAGTTTTCTCTGACTTTCCAACAAAATTGTCTGAATTTCTTTGATTTCATTGTTACTTAGAAGACAAATTTATCCAGCGCAGTGCTCGTTCTTTTAATTATTTTTATTCAAGGAATTAAAAGCAGTTTATTATCAATCGACTATGTTTAACTTTATTCTCGCATTGTGAACGGTTCAATAACATCACAAGTCGTGTTTACGCGAGCCATTCATTCCGTGGTATCATATCGAGCATCAGCGATTTTTCGCATCGGAGACGGTTACACGAGCGTTGAATTACAGCATGCCTCATACGACGGATTAGTGTTTCACAACATCACCTTCCTTTTCTTTCTTATACTTTTTCCTTTGCTTCTCTTCATTTTTCCTTTTCATCTAGTGTAAGTACCGTACTACCGCTGGGGTGGGTGGCGATCGTGACTGCTGCACTCCACGCGCACTCATACACCTCGTGTTTAGTTTTGTAAATCTGCATCTTTGATAAACACAGTTTTTACACTATGAAGAAAAGAATTCGTCTGAGTTGAATAATTTTATGAATTTTGATAATTCATTCCAATTTTACCCAATACATCCGAAAATGTGGGCAGGAAATTGATATAATACAACTACCTTCTTCCCAAGAGATTTCAAATATTTCAAAATAAAATCGTGCTGAAAAGAATCACCGGACTCGATCATTATCAGTCAAAACTAGATTCTATTGAAGAATTTGTTAATTTAGTTTTTCCATTCTTTCCAATGGTACTGTAAAATATCGATGAATTCTAATGTCGATTTCCTTATCTCGTGGACGGAAGGGTTTCATCCCAATTCAAATTCACTGAACCCACTGAGAGAAATATTTCCAGCAATTCACTTCAATTGAAATACAGGTATAAGGATTTCAATGAATATTATTTTTTATTGTCTTCTTTCAATGATTTTTTGTTGGAAATGAAAGAAGCTATTCAGCATGGAAATTCTCCGCTAACAGCTAAACTACGTTTTGAGCAACCGTGAAACATTTTACCGTCAATTTGTGATTGGAACACGTTAATATTTCTGCAACTTCTCTTGTAGCATCGCAATCACGATATTGACTTTCTTATTACTAACAATTAATTCCATCTCCATGCACAATATTAAAGTTCTTACAAAAAAATTAACCCTCTAACGCTGAAGTCGGACTAACTCGTACCCGTGGCGCTAGAGTGGGGATAGCCAATCGCGTGCACTCTCAGTCCCCACTATCTCAGTTTACGAGACTCAGGCCCGTTCATTATCGTGATACACACGTCTGATGGGTTCTCTCAGTGCCCCCGAGATAAAATTTGAGAGTCTCGCAGAGACGATTGAGTCTCCAGGAGACTCTCCAGCGTCTCTTGGAAACTCGATACGTCTTCGGGAGATTCGTTGAGTTTTTGATGCAGTACATTGAGCGGAGACGCAAGTCTCTCAAAGTCTCTCATTGCTGATATTTCAGTAGAGAGATTTCCAAATACTCCACGTCTCTGCACCAGAGACTTGGACTTAGAATTTTTTCATCGAATTGAAAAATTTTATAAGTTTTTTCATTAACATTTAGAATTTTTAATTGTAAATATTCAATGGAATTCATTTTTTATTAACAATTTCGTTTAGTTGATTGAGATTTAGAAGACATGGCGTCCAAAAAAAATTATGCTTTAAATCAAAAAAATATTCTTTTATGTGAAAAATTAATGAATTTATTCATTAATAAAAATATCGGGTGTATAGAGGGGACCGAGGCAAAATGGGGTCCGGGGTTACGTGCTTTAAAGTACCCCATTTTGCCCCGGTCTCCCCTAATTATTCATTTATTTTTTACTTTTTCATTCGTTTTATCATGTTTCCAATTTTCAATATTGAAAAATTATTTTGTCGATTATCCTCCATTTCTATATCAGATTCAGGTTACTATTCATTGAAAAATTCAATTGCATCGATTACAAATGCAATTTATTCACAATAAATTATTGTGAATGAAAGAACGGTTAAAAACCAGAATAGGAAGTAACACTTTCAAGTGTTTCAGAATAGCCGTGACGTCTAAGTTAACGTCAAGGGAAGCAGAGCATTACAGGACTCCGGGTTCGAATCCCGCCTACGGGAAAAAAAAACATTAATATCTCGGGAACGGTGTGACCGATTCACTTTTTTTTTTTTGACGTGTTCTGCATCAGAAACTGAAAATTATAGATATAATTTCCGCTCCAAACAATATATTAATTGCATTAATGAGTGAATTATGCAATTAAATATAGATTGGGTGCGGAAATTCACTGAGCGTCTCTCAAGTAGAGACGCGGAGGCTCTCGCGGAGGAATCTCTGAAAAGTCTCTCTGGTGGCGCGAATAGAGACTCGTCTCCGCCACAGAGATGAGTCTCTTTCACGTTTGGGAGACTCTCATTCTTCATCTCGGGCCCCTTCCCTTGTTATTTAAATAGTCTTGAATCATCTTTTTTGAAGTGAAACTTCTTATACGACGTCGGACGAGCGTCACCCTCATGTCACATTTCCACGCGTTAAATTTAACGCTCGCATCTTAGGTATAGGAAAGAGAGAGAGAACCGAGAATAGTGAGAGAGTGGGGCAGCGCCTGCGCTCAGGGCACGGCAGTCCCAATAATGTCCAAAGCACGAATGTAGTTACTTTTCAAAAAGTATTCGTTTGGCATCAGCGCCGAAATTGATGTTTTGTCAATGTGCGTAACTCGACCTTACACACATTGCGTATAATGTTCAATCTTCTTTTGAAAATATCTCGGAAACTAAGCGAGAGACAGTGATTTTGCTACATTCCTTTTTTATAGACCTTCAATTCTCTACAAGATAGCTATAAGGTAAAATTACCCTATCTCGATTAATGTCCGAAGTACTTTCAAAAAAATAATTGAAAAAAAATTCTACATTCTACCTGTTTTTCTTGTATTTTTCATGTTCGCAATAATTTTTTGAGAATACTCGGAAACTAAGGGAGATACAACGATTTTACTCTGATTTTTTTGTAAAAAATTCGAAGAGTTGCAAAATGGCGTATCTCTGGTAGATTTCGATATATTTTTAAAAAATCATTGAACCAAAGACTATCTATACGTCTATTTTTTGTCGCAGAATTCTGATGAAAATCTCGGAAACTAAGCGAGATAATGCATTTCTTATAGAAAATCTTTTTGTAGTTTTTGAAATTCTCCACAAAAAAAGTTCCTAGAATAATTTCGTTATCTCGCTCAGTTCCCGAGAAATATTATTTCTAAAGAGAAGAATGCTGAACAAAAAAGAATATCAAGTTTTTTCACAAATTCATTTCATTTAATCATCAATTTTCTTTGAGTATCTCACAATCTCAGCAAGATAGGGCGATTTTCCACTAAGTCTTTTATGCAGAGAATTTTGAGAGATTGACAAAAAAAATAGAAGCAAAGTCGCTCCATCTCGATCAATTTTCGAGATATTCACCGGAAGCTATGATTGAAAAAGAAATCGATTGATCTGAATACTGCATAATCGTGGAAAAAAATGTAATTTCTTAGTGAACAAAAACCAATATACTATAGGCAGGTATTCAAATTTTTTATCCATACTACCTATGTTTATTGAACAGCTAGCAGACCAGTGCTTTGGTTTTTTTTTATTTAAGCTCCTTTTCGCATCCGCTTATCATTCTCACAACTGTTATCTCTTGTGATAAAATACTAATAATTTATCTCTATCCATCCTAATAAGCAACAAATTTCACTTCTGTCGCGCGCGGATTCCACGCACCCTCTTTTGCACTTGTCGAGATTTGAATATATCTAATTGGATTCAATTATATCAAACACAAATTTCTGTAGTGTGTAATCTCCGGCTCTTGAACAGTATTTCGAAAATGATATAATAGGATCGTGATTGGAAAACATTTGAATCACAGATCTCGTGCACCATCCAAATATTTGGGGAGGATAAATGAATGAAATTTGATTCTTAATATGTAATGCATGAACTTCGAAATTGTAAAAAGAAGTTTCACTTCTTACGCGCGGCATTCAGCGCACCCTCTTTTTTTTTTTTAATGATTTCTAATTATGTAGAATAAAAAATGACCGAAAATGGAATGTGGAAACTCAAAATTATTGACTAACAATAAAATACCCGATAAAATTTGAAGAAAAAACAGTAACCTCAGAGTAGGTACGGTATTGCTCGCCATGACACTGAAACTGGCAGACGATTCCAGCAGTTCGCGGGGTACTTGTGGCAGGGACTGTACCACTGAGTGGCTCATGCGCTGTGCCTGTTTTCCGTCATTACAAGCGAAATAATTTGGGAAAAATTTTGGGAAAGTCGCACGCATAGCCTAAAAGAGTAGCAAATTTCTGGAGGGGTTAGGGGGATATTTCTCTATGTGAGAATAAGCGAGAACCAAAAAAGAAAGCCCCTGAGTACGAAAGAAAAATTCATTAAATCGCGAAAACTCAATTTTTACCCAAATAATTTCAAAACAAATTTCGGAGAGATACCCCGGGTAGGAAAAATTCATTAGGCCCATATTCGCCCAGCGCTGGGAGCCAATGTCCCAATGCTGGCGCCCAATCCTCAGCCAAGACTGGCCCAATATTGATTGAGCATTGGATGATATTATTGTACCAATGCTGATTGCCGGAGCATGGCCAAGCCTCGATAATGAGCATTGGGTACTATACTGGTCCCAATGTTCAGCCAATGTTCGTTTTATTGTAGATTTTATGTTAAATAGATGAATTATAAGTATTTAAGTCTCCTGAAGCACGTAAGAATGATCCAGATCCAATATTATTTGAATTAAAAATAGAAAAAAAAGGCTGGCACTTGGGATCGAACCCTGGACATTCGGATTACCAGTCTGTTACCTTACCGTCCTAGCCGTTAGGACATTTCGTACTTTCGGAACTAAATTTGATCCTCATAAGTTTATTGCCGTTTACCTTGTTCGGAGAAATGAAATTCGATCGGAATTGTTCAGAAGTTATTTGATAATGTGAAATGATTTAATCATGTCAAAAGATAGAAAAAAAATCTAAGCTTGGCAGTACATTATTGGCCCGACGAGTGGCCAATGCTCAGAAGCCAAGCCTTGGAAGTCCAAGTTTTGAACAAGGCTTGGCCAATTCTGGCAGGCCAAACTACGGTGCATCGTTGCTCAGCCGATCCTGAAGGCCCGAACTACGGTGAACCGATGCTTGGCGTAGGTTTGGCCGAGCCGTGGCTACCAGGCTTTGTCAGGCAAATTCTTGGCCGCTGTTCGACCAAGAGTTGAGCATTGGGGGATTCCTACCCGGGACGCGCATGATCACAAGGGGCTGAGAATTTTTAAAGGGGTGGGGGGGGGGGGGTTGGTTATCGATACGGGAAAAATTATGCACCTAAAAAGGCAGCCCCTGATTATGAAAAAAAATCAAAAAATCGCAAAAACATAATTTTCCCCCGAATAATTTTGAAAAAAATTCGGAGGGATGCGCGCATGATCCGAAAGGGCTGGAAATTTTTGGAGAGGTAGGGGGGATGGTTTTCAATACGGTAAAAATTATGAAGCTGATAAGGCAGCCGTTGATTACGAAAAAAAAATCATTAAATCGCAAAAATATAATTTTCCCCCAAATAATTTTGAAAAAAAATTCGGAGGCATGCGCGCATGATCCAAAGGGGTTGAAAATTTTTGGAGAGGTAGGAGGGATGGTTTTCAATACAGAAAAAGTTATGAAGCTGAAAAGGCAGCCCCCCAAGTACGAAGAAAAAAATCATTCAATCGTAAAAACATCATTTTCCCCTAAATAATTTTGAAAAAAAATTCGGAAGGATGCGGGCATGATCCGAAGGGGTTCAAAATTTCAGGAGAGGTAGGAGGGATGGTTTTCAATACGGTAAAAATTATGAAGCTGAAAAGGCAGCCCCCAATTACGAAAAAAAAATCATTAAGTCGCATAAACTTAATCTTTCCCCAAATAATTTTGAAAAAAAATTCAGAGTAATGCGCGCATGATCCGAAGGAGTTGAAAATTCTTGGAGAGGTAGGGGGGATAGTTTTCAATACGGGAAAAATTATGATACTGAGAAGGCAGCCGTTGATTACGAAAAAAAAATTCATTAAATCGCAAAAACATAATTTCCCCCCAAATAATTTTGAATGAAAATTCGGACGGATGCGCGCATGATCTGAAGGGGTTGAAAATTTCTGAAGAGGTATGGGGGATGGTTTTCAATACGGTAAAAATTATGAAGCTGAAAAGGCAGCCGTTGATTACGAACAAAAAAATTCATGAAATCGCAAAAACATAATTTTCCCCCAAATAATTTTGAAAAAAAATTCGGAGGCATGCGCGCATGATCTGAAGGGGTTGAAAATTTTCGGAGAGGCAGGGGGGATGATCTTCAATACGATAAGAATTATAAAGCTGAACAGGCAGCCCCCAATTACAAAGGAAAAATCATTAAGTCGCATAAACTTAATTTTTCCCCAAATGATTTTGAAAAAAAATTTGAAAGAATGTGCGCATGATCCAGAGGGGTTGAAAATTTTTGGAGAGGTAGGGGGGATGGTTTTCAATACGGTAAAAATTATAAAGCTTAAAAGGCAGCTCCGGTTTACGGAAAAAAAATCATTACGTCGCATAAATTCAATTTTTCCCCAGATAATTTTGAAAAAAAATTCGGAGGGATGCGCGCATGATCCTGCCTCTCCAAAAATTTTCAACCCCTTTGGATCATGCGTGCATCCCTCCGAATTTTTTTTCAAAATTATTCGGGGTAAAATTATTTTTTTGCGATTTAATGATTTGTTTTTCATCATCAGGGGCTGCCTTTTCAGCTTCATGATTTTTCCCGCATTGAAAACCATCCCCCCCCCCACCTCTCCAAAAAGTTTCAACCCCTTCGGATCATGCCCGCATCCCTCTGAACCTTTTTTCAAAATTATTTGGGGGAAAATTATGTTTTTGCGATTTAATGATTTTTTTTCCGTTATAGGGGGCTGTTTTTTCAGCTTCATGATTTTTCCCGTATTGAAAACGATCCCCCTACCTCTCCAACAATTTTCAACCCCTTCGGATCATGCCCGCATCCCTCCGAATTTTTTTCAAAATGATTTGGGGGAAAATTATGTTTTTGCGATTTAATGATTTTTTTCCGTAATTGGGGGCTGCCTTGCCAGCTTCATGATTTTTACCGTATTGAAAACCATCCCCCCTACTTCTCAAAAAATTTTCAACCCCTTTGAATCATGCTCGCATCTCTTCGAATTTTTTTCCAGAATTATTTGGGGGAAAATTATGTTTTTGCGATTTAATGATTTTTTCTTTCATAATCAACGGCTGCCTTTTCAGCTTTATAATTTTTACCGTATTGAAAACCATCCTCCCTACCTCTCCAAAAATTGTCACCCCCCTTCGGATTATGCGCGCATCCCTCTGAATTTTTTTCAAAATCATTGGGGGAAAAATTGAGTTTTTGCGACTTAATGTTTTTTTTACGTAATTAGGGGCTCTCTTTTTGGTTCTCAATTATTCTCACATTGAGAAATATCCCCCTAACCCCTCCAGTAATTTTCAATCCTTTTAGGCTATCCGTGCGACTCTCCCAAAATTTTTCCCAAATTATTTCGCTTGTAACGGCGGAAAACAGGCACAGTGCACGGGCCACTCAGCGGTACAGTCCCTGCCACAAGTACCCCGCGAACGTCTGCTGGAATCGTCTGCCAGTTTCAGCGTCATTTGCTCGCCAGAGCTCACGGATACACACTAACGCAGATATGCGCCGCCTGCTTAGCAGGCTGCCCGGGATGAAAAAATTCGAGTCTTTCAGTGGTCGAAAGACTCCTGTCCCGGTCTCTGGCAGAGTCCCTATTCGCGCCATGGCAGGGACTTTCTAGAGACACCTTGCTGTCTCTCCGAACGGGACACGTGTCTCTCTTACAGGGACTCTCAGTCCCTGCTCTACGAACCAGAGTCCTTACTTGAGAGACTCACAGTCTCTCAAATAAGAACTCCTCCAGTCTTTCTTCGAGAGCCATCAGTCTCTCAGATAATGAATCCTCCAGTCTTCCTTCGGGAGCCATCAGTCTTTCTATTTTTCAAAAAAATATTTATTTTTATCCACATTTTTTTTGTCAAAAAATACATTAATCAATATTTTAGATGATAATAGATTGTTGAATGCGACTTAGTTTTTAATAATCCTTAATATAGATCGATTCCAGTTTTAATTAACACAACTGCATGTTTTTCTTCAAATTTTCATAACTTTCTGCACGTCATCTATAAAAACTATTGAAACGTAAAGGAATCTTAGATGACGTTATTTTAAGGTTTTAGTGAAGTAGTCATTTCCAGCAATTGAATAAAAGAAAAAAGAACAACGTCAAACTTCAAAAAAGATTGATAATATAAACATCAAAACTCAAATATATCCATTTTACCCTTATGTCCGTTTCACTCCACTTCCCGCTAATATTGAGAATTTCAATTAAAGTCAAATATGAAAAAAATGATAACTCCACGCTTTGCAAAAATTATAAAAATTGAAAACTTAGAAATTATTAAGTTGAAATAAAAAAAAAATTCATTTCTCGATCTTTCTCATAAGGACTTATGTCTTTGCAAAGATTTATGAATCTAATAAGAGCCCAGTAAAGATAGAAGTCCTTACGGGAGAGACACGCGAAGATAGAAGTCTTTACGGGAGAGACCAGCAAAGATAAAAGTCTTCATGGGAGAGACCCGAGAGACACTGTAGAGACAGTTGCGGGACTTGCGAGACACTCTAGAGACTGAAAAGTCTTTCTGGGAGTCTTTGAAGACCGTAAAAGACTCTCCAAAGACTCAAAAATTTTATCCCGGGTGCAGAGTGGGGGAAACGCCCATAAGCGTTAAAGGGTTAATAGAGAGTATTGAATAACTTGAAGACCCATTGAACATGAAATATTGAAATGTTTCACTCAAACTTTCTAATATAAAGTTATTACAATTATTATTATTCAAAGTCTTATAAAACGAAATATTATTCGTGCGCAACTGCAGTAGTCATGCCTACCGCTAGGGTAGGGCTTCCGGTTCCCTGTAATGAACGTGCTGTTGTATTCCCAAAGACTCTCTTACGTCTAGGCGAAAGGAACTGATCTTTGACACAGAATGATGAAAGCCCCTATGATCTTCAACATTAAATGAGATGAAAATGGAAACGATATTACGGATACCAATGAAAGGATCGATTAATAAGAAGAAAAAAAAAAGAGTCAGATAGCAACAATTGTAAGTGAGATGGAAAATTGAAAAATGTATCATGAAGACATGAAAATGAAAATAGTGGGAGCCGTGGGAATTGAGTGAGTGTGTTAAGTAACGATTCTTCATCCTCTTATCCCTCGTTGACATCCACTTTATTAATTTATACGAGGGGCACAATAATGGATCGTGAAGTTACTGGCAAAAGACACATTCAGAGTGTAATGTCATCCACCGTTTTCTCGTTCTTTGCAAGCGGCTCTTGCTGCCACTTGCCCACCTCTCCCCTCCCTTCTGCTTTCTTTTGTTAGATAACTTGAATTAGTCAGAAAATTAACAGGCTGAAGAAAGTTGGAAATTCTTGATGTTAAATTAGAACAAACCATTCTGAAGAAACTTATAAATTCTGAGCAAAAATGATCATTTCGTTGAAAAAAGTAGGAAATTTCTACTGAATAATGCTATAAAATAATTCATTTAATTTCAATAATTTTCGAGATTGAAATAAAAAATCGAAAATGAGATATTTTTTCGAGTATCTCTAAGACTACTACAGTTTTCAGTTTGAAATTTTTCGCTCTTTCGCTTGAAATCTATAGAGCTGGAAACAATTATTTCAACTTTATCATTAAATTTATTTTCCAAAAATATGTGTGGGATGAAATTCATGAGCATTATATTCAGCTACAAGGCAGCAGCAAACAGTCGCCAATTTTCTTTGTTACATCAAGAATTTTATTTGTATTTATCAGTTTGAAATTATTCAAGCGTAAATCATTTCGCTCGATTTCCAATTCTCGGATCGCTCCCAATAATATAGAGTTACCTCGTTTTCCACTGTTCTGCCGAATCAGTTTCAAATTGTTACGGTTCGCTTGACTCTTATTATATTTGCCTTTCATGTGCAAATGACCATTAAACTTGAATATAATTTTTCGCATTTTTCATGATTATTCATGGTGCTACGCACGAATCAAAGGATGCTCTTGGATGAATTGGGAATGTGTCAAACAACTAATTATGACTGCTCACTAATTCTATAGGGAATTAGTCCGTAAATTGAAATGATAATGATGAGAAAAAAGTCAATCAAGAAAGAAAAAGAAAAAAAAAGTAACAATTGTCTGGTAACGGGTAGTTCATGTCTGCAAGGTATTAGTCATCGCTGGTATGATTAGCAATAGCTTGTCTGTGATTACTTGCCATTAAAAAATAATAAAAGAAAAGATTATTTGACCCACCTAATTCAATAATATCCGCTACGTGAAATGCAACTGGAGAAACAAGGAAGGCCATCTCCACTTGGCTGTCACTGATAACATTCTGTATTTTTTTTCTAATATCATTTCCTTATCTGTTGACATAATACATTCACAAAAAGACCTGCTCAGTTATAATAACAGTGAAAGTTTTTAAGGAATATCTCTTTCGATTTTCAGAATGAGTTTATCATTAGACAAGAATAATATTCCAATGAATAACTGAATTATCAATTGAAATTCGGGAAATAATTTAATTTAAAAAATTTCGATTAGCGTACCAAAGAGATACAAAATGAACACGTTATAAGAAAATTACATTTTCGCTCCTTTTTCGAGTTTTTTTGCCCTAAAATGGATTGAAAAATCTAAATCTTTTCATGTGAGTTTCATAGGTGGTTCACCGGAGATATATAAAGTTATGGGAATTATCCAGTAGAGAAGTAGCGAGAAATATGAATTCATTTTTATTCTTTCATTAGTTTTCACGAAAAAATCCCAAAATCGAAAAAAGATGAAGAAAATGTTCAGAAAAACTGTTTTGTAGTGGAGCAATCAACTAAAAAAATGCAACGATTTGAATATCTCTTTCAGATCACAAGATATTACATACATAAATCAGCCATAAACTGGCAAAAAAAAAGGGTCAATTGTACTTGGTCATCACTTTTCCGTTGATATCCCAGAATTCAATTGCAATAAAAAATATTATAGTGACCTTCTCTGTAGTTCTACTTTTCCTCAGTTGAAGGTCATGACAAAAATTTATCTAACTTTGTAGATGCCAAGATATTTTACCAAAATTGGGTATAAAATTAAATGACTTAATAATCGCAGAATTGTCAATTTACTGATTCTTATTGGTGCGATGAAGCTAACACGTGTACGATAAGCTACGAATTAAATGACAAAGTAATTTGGTGACTCCTCTTCAATGGAATTCTCAAGCTCCCCTACTTAAATGTAGTACATGAAAATGTAGTACATGAGTTGATAACAACGGGAGAAAAGCATCCAATTTGTATCATGATTTACAAAATTCATGGCAGAAGCTTTCGCACGTATATATGGTCTTTTGAACCGCCTCGTAAATGTTGCAATACTCGCCATCATTTTGTCCTATTCAATACCCAAGAGCCTCGTTACCTTCGAAAATCTCATATTCATCCCATATTGATCACACAGTTCAAAATAAGTTCTCCAAACTAGAAGGAAAAAAAATTATCATTTTAGTTTGAAATGCTTTGACTAAGTGAAATATTTTATAATCCAATGTTGAATATTGTGTTGAAGGGCCCCGCCCTGTAGCGAACCAGTGTTTGCTCCTCTCTCCCCTTCTTCGACCGACTCTCTCACCTATGTCCGAGACATCAGGGGTTGCCATGCAGAAACGTGCTGTGCGCGAAAACTCAGAATGCGCCACAGCTTTAACCTGCTGCATTCCCGGGGCTTTTCACTACCACCCATCTCACAATTGCTCTTTTTATTTAAAAAAACACAATCCATAAAGTGATAATGGAGTTGATGGGTTTTTCGAAATTTTCCAATTTCATGTCTGAACCAGGGATATTTATGGTATAGAATGCTATAATACAACGCATTTTGTTTAAATACTTTCAAGATAATGATCAATACAGAGATAACTAAAAAAAAAAATTCTTAATAGTTTGGAAACTTTTTTGAAATTGAAATCAACTGTATGACGTCATTGTCAGTTCGAATTTGCTGCCCTTCCCAATGGAGCCCAAAAATTCAACGAAACTATCAGATTCATGAGGCTGAAGAGAAACCCATTCTTTGTATTCTTTAAAATTTCACACGAAATTTTGAAACATGAAAGTGAAATTTACTCAAGAAAAAGAAGATACAAATAAAAAAAGATTAAGTAGAAGAAGAAAGTAAATAGAAAGAATGACAGTGAACTGAAGGGAAAAGAATAAATAAAAATGGTCAGAAGTTGAAAAGATAGAAGTCCCGGGAACGTACGGAACCGAAACAGACGACGCCACCATCACCAACACACCACCTCCACTTTCCTCTACTTTTTCAGCCACACCGGCGCTATTGCTACCATCCTCTGTGCAAGTGTGTGTATATGTGTACGTGTCTTTCTCTCTTGTTCGCCTCGTTCCTACTACGCTCACAACTAGTCGGTTGCGCGTTACCAAGCCAAGTGGATGAGTTCGTAAATGTGCTCCCGTTGAAACGATATTCGTGGTTTTTTTTTTATTTTTCTAGATATTTTCGTTATCGTGGAGTTGATTTTTTTTTCAATTTTTATTTCATTGAATGTTCCAAGAAGTGTTCTCAATCCAATGTAATAAGCTGCCAAATTTTGTGTATAGCAAACCGTTTTATAAGAAAAAAGCTGGTGATTTTTTTTTTACATTGCCCAAGTGTTTTGGTGAAGCAAAGGTCCGTTGTGCCACAAAACGGATATTGAAAGATTCTATTTCTCAAGTTATTAAAAAACGTAATTATCACGTTTTTGTAAAGACGCTTGGGTAAGTACGCCCTTTTTTGGAAATTCTTCGTTTCAAATCACTTTCCCATTGAGTTCCTCGATATTTTTTCTCTTGACCCTTCTTTTTTTCTTCTATTTTATTTCGTCGTTTTGCAATGAAGATTCAGAGCTTAACGGTACACAAGATAGAAGAGACCAGACCGAACCTCTAGGCCGGGTCGTGCGTGGAAGGACGAGTGTGCGCGCGTGCAACTTCCTGAATAGCGTACTATATGTGATGTGTTCTGGAGAGTTGAAGAAAAAACGGTTGGAAAAAATTTATTCCACAATCGTTGCTAACATGATTTGTTGGTTTGCTCCTGAAAAATAATAAAGTCAATAATTTATCAATTCTGAATGGTGTCTATTCGATGTCGGACTGACTGGTGATGGAAGAAAGGCAGGTGATAGGAGAGGAGAATATATAAAATGAGAAATGAAGACTGGTCAGGTTTTTCAATAACCGTAAGTTTCTTTGGTGGAACGTTTCATATCCTGTGTGGTATTCGCCATTTTGAAAATGGTCAGTAATCGATAGCAACGATGGATGCACGCGGATTTACGATAGTTTTGCCAGGGAAAGGTGAAGGGGGGAAGAAATGCTCGTCAAGCCTCTGAATAAAGGAAAGATACAGATAATAGAACACGATATTGTCGTCAACTGGCTATTCTATCGAGAAAAAAACAGCGAAGTTGTTCAGCCCCGATAGCGTTTGGTATGCAACCCATTGGTATTATTGTTGCTCCAGTTGGGCTTTCTATCTTGCGAGTGTTTATTCTGAAGCCATCCTACGTGCGTGTATCATTCTCGAGGATTCAATCGACCTTTCACTGCAAGTAATCGACATAAGAAGATGGTTTCACATCTGGTAGGGACTCGTAATTGGTGTGGCAACGTTGTATTTTGTGAAAATGTATGAAACAGCCCCTAAAATCAATTTTACTTCTATTTCGGTAACCATATAGAATCATATACGTAGAAGTTTCCATGGGTCGTTATAACAAACCGAGAAATCAGGATACATACTTACTTCTTCCTTCTTCGATAGTGGGAAGAACGTAAAATTTTTCGTATGGATCTGATTAGAGGTCTCATTTATGTTAATAGAGGATTAATCACGGAAATCCCTCACTGTTCCCAGATTTTGTAATATTTCCACTCAAACGATCCTAATATAATTGAAAAATACAATTGGTTTGTAACCAACTGATCTATACATAACGCAAAAAGTGAAATTTTTTCTATGAAATATGCTTTTTTCACCGTCTTGAAGACAATTAGGACAAGTGGACTATATTTCATTGTTTTTCAGCTGAAATTCCTGGCTCTGCCTTGAAAAAAAACTTCAAAATATTGAAATTCAATCATGTTCTTCAGCGCACAAATGGATTCTCACCATTACATCTGGAAAATCAATACTCTGACTTCTATCTCTCAAAATTTGAAAGTTCCTCGTTGTTTTGAACAATGCTGTGAAATAAAGAGACTCTCTGTCAGGCTTCATGCTAAGCTTTCTTTTCATAACGGATTTGCACTTGACAGTTTTTACTTGGTAGTTTTTCCACTTTTCTCCTTCTCACATTTCGTTCGAAGAGACATTCTGTTGTAGTGGGATTTTTCATCACTTTACAATTGGAACCAAGGCTGAACCTCATTGATGCGATCCGTTCTTTGTTGCGATTTTGCATAGGCCGCCAGTGGGGCCTCTACCTGCCGTGCATTCAAAATGTATACGATCTTCGGGGATAAAAGTTGCAGGGTGAGAGAGAGAGAGAGAGAGAGAGAGAGAGAGAGAGAGAGAGAGAGAGAGAGAGAGAAAGAGATAGGAGAGAAGGCCGCTTTTGCCACCGACACGACTGTGTGTCAGTTGGGTTGGGTTTGAAGAAAAGAAGGCGAGCCGCTTTTATTTTGTGTTGGAGGTTATTCAAAGGCTAGCAATTCCAAGATTAAATGGAATTTTTCCTCTCTTTTTTCACATTTTCTCTCTGTTTCTTTTTCGTGACGCCAAGAGTATAAATTTCTTGATTTTTTTTTTGCGCAATTGACAACGCTATGATAAAAGTCGTTGACTCTTGGAGATGTGGGATTTACATACCACAAAAGCAACTCTGTTGGAAAGAAACGCGGAGAAAAATTTGGCTGACTCCTCACAACTTCTTATCTCTCAACGTGGAGAATTGGAAAATTCTTTGGACGCCTATCAACTTTGTTTTTTTATCTTTTATTTTTTTTTTATTCTGTTCCTGTATCGAATTTTTCCATCGCTATCTTTCGCACAGGTTAGGGACTTCTCTCTCTCCGATGAGACATATTTTTTTTTTGTCACTTGAGCAACACGTGCGCGCACTCACCATCGCCTATACATGCGGGCCACATTGAAGCTTCACACACTTGGTTGAGCCCTCCAGTATTACAATAAATTTTCATTCTGGAGGACATACAAACATAAATTCATAACAGATGTTTCCAAATGTTGAGAAAAAACGTTATTCGACTACGAAAAATGTGAAATTAAGTGTCGACGAACATAGAATGATAGTAGAACTTGCATGTGCCAGTACTCTCTCCCATTCAGATTAAAATCTCTTGGAATTATTTTTATATTGCTTTTCATTCTTACGGATCAGAGTTGTTGTTCGAATGGCGGAACAGCTGCAACATTTAATTCACTGAGAGGATTGACGTCGGTACAATCAGCACATTCAATTCAGTAGAAGTGGTTGAACCATATCAGTCAACTTGTTTTTATTATCAATTTTTCTTAAATTTTAGCAGTTTTCATTTCTTTCTACAGTATAAGTTGTATCTCTTTTAGATTTCAACGTATTTCGATAAGATTTCGAAATTGACTTAACTTATGTTATTTCACTGTTTCATACCTGAATTGTTTCGGGGATTTGTGCAAAACGAGTAGATTTTAACAAATGTTATCGAGAAGCCGTCTCAACTCTTTCATAGATATCTCGTTTTCCCCACTCTTAATTTGCAGCATGCGGGAATCAAGTAGTTCCCAGTGCGTACTAGTACGCTTCGACTGTAAGGAGGCGAATAGATTTGAATTCATTCTTACCGAGAATGAAACAACATAATGTTTTTAACATGCAATCCATTCTTACCTCATAATCGATCAAAAATAGTAGAATGAAAAAGTAAAAATAGAACTGTTTTCCTCCATATTTTTTGCAATTGCGCAACCACTATGATTCACACTTAGGATACTATTATTAATAAAGAAAGGAATTCTACTCCAGCACTTTCTTTGGATTCCGAGTAGACCAAAAGAGTGTGATACACTCGGTTGACTTTTCATCTTCTATGGAAGTTACCGGAAATACACGTCGCCAATTATAGTGGTGCTTGGTTAAAGTACAACTATACTTATCCAGCTCAAACCGAAACATCCAGCATATATACTCTAAGAGAAGTAGGGATGGGAATAAAATTCAAAACGAATGAACAAAAGAAAGAACTTACAGTGGAGAATACAAGAAAAGAAAAGAAAGAAAAGTGAGAAAAAACAAAAGCGAAAGGACACTGTCTAAAAAACGTTTAAACTGCTGTTTCGTCCTCACAGGCGGTTTGCTTCCCACACACAGCACAACTCATTCTTAATCGCATAATAAATTACCCGATCGTGAGCCGAGGGATGCGTACGTAGGCGCATTATTAAGTACTCTTGGAACGAAAAAAAAATGCTGACACAAAAAACTAAATTTTAATTTCGGAGTTGATAATGTTGATCGATTTTCGATGTTTTATCAGTGTTATTGAAGGAATCAGATCAGAATCTAATAACACACAGGAAATTCGGGGTATGCAGTCTAATAAGCGAGATATTTCGCATATTTTGCTTCATATAACGCTATATTTAGAGAACCTTCTCTTATTACAAATATCGATAATTATTTTTGTTCGATTAGTCAAAATGATCATTTAAATCAAGAAGATCACTTTTGCTCATAAATAATTTTAAAAAAATGGGGGAAGGAGAGAAGTTTCGATAAAATACCGAATCTGCCTTGTATCTCAGAACCTCCTCCGCTTTTCCTGAAACGAGATAATTCGATGACATTCGAACGAAACGAAGTCGCTCCCAGCCGCAAGTTAGAAAGCCGAGTATAACGGGGTATGGAGTAAAGGCTCAACGCTGCAAATCCAGGGGTCTCATTTTGAGACCCCAAGGGTCTCATTTTGTAGACATTTTTGAGACCCCAGAGGTGTCTCATTTTGAGACCCCAAGGGGTCTCATTCTGAGACACGATGGCGGCCGAACTGGGGAATTTTGTCGATAATGCAGGGATAGAATTCCCCAGTTATGGAGGATAACGCTCAATGTTAATAATATAAAGAATTATAGAATTGAATTATGAACTCCGCGTAATTATTTGTTGATATTCATCAAAAAATTTGAAACGAAATCTTGTGGCGTTCGCTAGAAAATTATGTTACCTTTTTCTCCATTCTCCTTTCCATTCAGAGAATCCTTCTATACATTATCTGAAATACACTGAGGAAAAGAAAGTGGTAAAAAATATCAAATAATAGTTTTTCCATTGGTCAACTAATAATTAGAAAATTTGTTGGATTTACTGAATTTTGCTCATTTAAGCAAATCAAGTTTCTAAATTTATTAAATTTTGTTCATCTAAACAAACCAACTGTTTGAATAAACGAAATTCAATGACTTTTTTAACTATTTCGAAAGAATATTTTCTAAGGACCAATGACACAAATATTTGAAATATTTGAAAAACTAATAGGTTTCAATTTTTCTATGTAACTTATTCTGTTGAAATTTTTTCTATAGAAATTTCTAGGCATAAGTTTCCTCTCCATTCGTTTTTTTCGTTTTTTATTGAGAACTTCAAACTAAACAAGCCAGGGATTTTCAGTCAAAGAATTTTTAGCAAAAAAAGAGACAGAATTAGTTGTATCAGAAACTCAGACTATTTTTTTTTCTCTATTCAATTGCTTTATTCTAAATGATGCTTGGGAGGATCGTGGCATTCTCTCATTAAACTGGGATTATGAATAAATTTTCTTCATTAAGAATGATTTTATTGGGTATTCTTTATGAACATTCAACAGCAGCAATTCTAATTTCACAGCAAATCAAATGAAATACATTGCAATCTGAGAGGAACTGGATAAATTATGAAGGGATCATTTTTGGAGAGATAGTGTCTTATATATTGATAGTAAGGGCATTTTTTCTTAATAATAATTTATTTGTTCAGAAAAATGTAAAAAATTGTTCTATTTTTCTTTTCGTTATACTTTCAATTTTTTTTACTTTTTTCTACCCCACGGGATTTGACGTTGCGTCGAAGTGCAAATAATGTTAACAAATAAGAATAGCAATGTATTGGAGCAATAAGTTATTTTTTTTTTTGAAAATATTAGATTATTAAAAAAGGAGCAGCCCTGTGGAGGGAGGTGTAACGAAGTACTATGTAAAGAGCCGAGAGGCTATACAAGGAACAAATAAATAATAATCAAATTTGTCAAGATTTAAAGGAATGTGAAGAACAATAAAAAAATTTCAATTTTCAATTAACTTTTCATTTCTAGGGCTCATTTTATTTCTCGTTACACTCTTCACAGATTTACTGAATCAAATTTGAGAAGTTCATGTTGTATAAATTGTTATTAACGATTTTATACAAAAAATCACCATTTTTAAAAGTATTGTTCGTTCCAATTTCAAAATTTTGTGTGAGCAATCACCAGATTGACGATTTATTTACCGCTCGAATATTTAAAAAAAATTGTGCACATGTTGACAGCTTTTCGCTGCGAAATTAATCGTGAATTCACCGTGAACTTATCGTTTTTCAATAGTAACTACGAAACCGCCCGGGATCTCATATTTTCGCTGTTCAAAAGTATATAATCATGAAGTTAGCACACGTCTCACAATTTTTTACATTATTATTATTATTATTTATTTGTTCCTTGTATAGCCTCTCGGCTCTTTACATAGTACATCGTTACACCTCCCTCCACAGGGCTGCTCCCTTTTTAATAATCTAATATATATCAAGAAAGAAAACTAACTTATTGCTCCAATACCTTGCTATTCTTATTTGTTAACATTATTGGCACTTTGACGCGACGTTAAGTCCACTGGGGTAGAAAAAAGTAAAAAAATTAAAAGAATAACGAAAAGAAAAATAGAACAATTTTTTACATTTTTCTGAACAAATAAATTATTATTAAGGAAAAATGCCCTTACTATCAATATATAAGACACTATCTCTCCAAAAATGATCCCTTCATATTCATCCATTTCCTCTCAGATTGCCATGTATTTCATTTGATTTGCTGTGAAATTAACATTGCTTCTGTTGAATGTTCATAAAGAATACCTAATAAAATCATTCTTAATGAAGAAAATTTAATCATAATCCCAGTTTAATACAAAAAAAAAATTATTTCAGGATTCGAAATCAATTCGTTCATACGATGACAATCAATGTCATCGTACGAAATCAATTATATTGAGAATGCTACGATCCTTCCAAGCATCATTTAGAATAAAGCAATTGAATAGAAAAAAAACAATAGTCTGAGTTTCTGATACAACTAATTCTGTCTCTTTTTTTGCTAAAAAATCTTTGACTGAAAATCCCTGGCTTGTTAGTTTGAAGTTCTCAATAAAAAACGAATGGAGAGGAAACTTATGCCTAGAAATTTCTATAGAAAAAATTTCAACAGAATAAGTTACATAGAAAAATTGAAACCTATTAGTTTTTCAAATATTTCAAATATTTGTGCCATTGGTCCTTAGAAAATATTCTTCCGAAATAGTTCAAAAAGTTATTGAATTTCGTTTATTCAAACAGTTGATTTGTTTAGATGAACAAAATTTGATAAATTTAGAAACTTGATTTCTTTAAATGAGCAAAATTCAGTAAATCCAACAATTTTCCAAATTATTAGTTGACCAATGGAAAAACTAATATTTGATATTTTTTATCACTTTTTTTTCTCAGCGTATTTCAGATAATGTATAGAAGGATTTCCTGAATGGAAATTTTTTTGATGATGAAAATTTTGTCGCGAATTTTTTGATCAATATCAACAAATAATTACGCGGAGTTCAGAATTCAATTCTATAATTCTTTATATTATTAACATTGAGCGTTATCCTACATAACTGGGGAATTCTATCTCTGCATTATCAACAGAATTCCCCAGCTCGGCCGCCATTGTGTCTCAAAATGAGACCCCTTTGGGGTCTCGAAAGTGTCTACAAAATGAGACCCTTGGGGTCTCAAAATGAGACCCCTGGATTTGCAGTGTAGACTGTATATTCAAATATAACAGAGAAATTGGCTAAAATTGTCAGTTATTGGGGCATTGTTAGAAACCGGGGCCACCACGGTATTGTTATTGTTATTCATTTTGTTGATGCACTGATTCTTGCCCCGATATTTGCGGCACGAGCGAAGCGAGTCAAGTATTCAAGGCAGGGCCTGACGTACGGAGTCAGGTTAACCTTATCTGGCCCGAATGAAACCCGGATTAAAATTTCTAGTCGGAGTATCCATGTCTGCAGTATACAGTAACAATAATGATTATTTTCAAAGTTCTCAAATGGTTGATAAGTTTGATGTTGGATCGTAATTTCGTTTTTTTTTTTCATATTTTTTAGACATTGTTAGATTTTGATCTTCTCCCAAACCTAAAATCTGGCATTGTCCCATAAGATACTACTGTTACTATTTCGTTATCAATTGTGATTGACTATACAAAACACTCAATGCGAATAGTGAATTGACGTGGAATGTTACCAGATGGTTCAAATTCATATAGGCTTTCATTAAAAAAATTCTTTTATATCTCAGTCTCCGGATCCTGTTCGTGATCTGACTTGAGATTTCTCATAAACTATGAGACGGAAATTAATTTATAAAAAATTGAAAATGCAGTAAGAAAATAAACAATTACCTTTTACTTATTGTTTCAGATAAATTGACGAGTACAGAGTTTGCCTGGATCAATATTTTTTAAAGAATATCAAATAAAGAATTCCAATTAAGAAAAAAACAAAGATGGGAGCGCGACACAGCAAGAGGTCTATGGATGTTACAACAACACCTAAGAAGGAGAGTGTACCAGCTGAGGGAGCTGATGCAGCAGCCGTCGGTGATGGTAAACTTGAGAGGATCGAAGAAGCTGACGTTAAACCGACTACTAATGGTGTAACACCACATACTGATACGTCTGAGGATAAAGATGCAAAAGACAAAGATACAACAACTGAGAAAGATGAGAAGAAAGAAACAAAGGTAAATAACCTTTTTTTTTTGTTTTTTTGGAATAATTGATGGATTTTCAGAACTTTGTTGATGCTGGCGAAAAAAACGAAAAATGTATACTGAAAAAATCTCTTTGAAACTGATGGTTTCAAAGAGCTTACTGAAATAAGAATTCCACATCGAATAGTTTCTCAAATACAGTAGACTCCCAATAGAGTTGCATCCATTAAAATCTTTCAATCTCTAATGCTTCCGGGATCCTTCCGAAATTTTTAATTGATTTCCCCATTTTTGTGGGCCAATCAGAATTGAGTTTAGAAACATGGCATTTCAAATGGCCTTTTGGAGATATTATAACATTCTGTGCATTGAACTATGTATAGGAGAATACTCCACGGCGCAATGAACTGCGCAGGGAGAATACTCTACATAAGAAGTAGGGATAAGGGCAAAACGACACTTCCGAGGAAGGTCCTGGATGGACGTGTAAATTTTGATGGTATTTTACTGTATCTCAGAAATAGTTGGACCAAAATGACTGGTATTATCGCGTTTTTCCAGCTCAGATTGTGCATTCCTGTCAACGGAATTTGTCTTTTCTCGAAAATCCATCAGCTTGATCCACCTTAAGAAACGAATTATACTAATAATTTTACTTTTGAGCTACTTGCGGTTTTCGATATGTAGAATTTTCGAAATAGAAGCAATTATATTTTCGTTCATGAATTTCACGCACTGACACAAGACCTTTTAGCCTGGTTCATTATCGTCATTAGCGAGTTCCGATGAATTACAATGCACAAACATTCACACGACAATGGGTCTCCTTGGAAACAAAAACTTTTGAGAAGTCTAAGGGAAGAGTACATATATACTGTTTCCATTGTTCTAATGTTAAACATTAACAGAAAAAATAAGGAGAGGTAATGAATTGACCGAAAGCATTTACAATCATTGCCCTAGTATTTTAATTCTCAGTGGCTATGACGACTCAGTGATTTTTTATTTTTCTAAATAAAAACACAGAATTTTTTTAAAATTTTTTTATTCAAATAACTTTGATTTGTGGCACCTTTCAAGTTCATTCGAATCCCACTTCGCGCGATCACGATGGATGGATCGTCTTGAAATGAAAAATTGAAGGAATATAAACACGGAATACTAATGTGAATTCCATCAGGTGTCTCCAACCGGTGGCTTTGCATTTCTACTGACCAGGAGGAGTGCCGATCCTGACCTTGGAGCTGTTATGCAGGTCGCACGCTTGCAAGCCTTGGGCGAATGAAGCCACTACGACCATAAATTCCTCGGCTCCTTCACGGGGCCGAGAAAAACGATGAAGTTGAAAAGAAATACAATTTCTTCTCGTCAATACCTGAAATTCCGGATGCGAAAGATGCTCCTCCATTACTTTATCCAAATCGCCCTCGCTTCCTTCTGCAGAGGTCTTGAAAAATATTGTTTTTGAGCTCAGACGGGGAAGTTGACATTAATCAGTTCAATTTTTTCATCATGATGTTGCAATATCTTAGAAACTATGTGATATTCGTTCAGCAGGAAAAATTTATATCCACGAATGAGCTCGTTATTCCCAAATTTTCTAGATCCATTAGATTTATCTTCCTTATTCTCGTGATTGTTTTTCATAAATCTGATGATTCCTCTTACAGGAAGATCAATATCAAGCATTCCTAGTTCCCTTGAATTTTGAAATGATTTTGAAAAACAACTGACAAACAAAATTTTCTCATCTCCTCTCTACATCTAATCCCCACAGTCTTATCAGGTGATTCGCAACTCTGCGGAATCAGAGAACAGAAACACTTTTATGTGCACTCCGGGGGTGAATTAATTATTTCAAATTTTTTCGAAAAAATTGAAAGTAATGAGAAAATAGTAAGAAAGGGAAGATGGGAGAAGATTTGAGCCCACGAAAAAGTATTTCTCCATCGCTGACTGATGAATCACAAACATGCTGAGTTTTTAGAATGACACAGAGATCAATTTCTCGAGTGGTTGAGTCAATTCAAGTGAGGCGTATCAGTATAAAACCCACTTACGTTTAAGCTGCATGCAGGCAGACCAACTATTATGATTCCGTTCCAAAGAATCTTTCATTTGTCCGTTAAATTCTTTTCTTGTCTATAGGAGAAAAAAAATCGTTGATGCCTAACTCTCCTCTACCTCGGAGTTTCAGATTCTAATTATCCGCACGAAGAGGGCACACGCGTGAAAGCACAATTAATTCCTTTTTTTTTTTTCTTTTGAATCTTTTTTTTACTTTTTCTGGTTGGCATCGCGTGTAATGGTAAATGCCGGATGCTGGCTTGATTCTAAGATTTTTTTTCCATTCCATTCGCTTTCAGGCTAATCCAATACATACGCCGGAGGAGAAAAAACGTGCCAGAAGGTCACTGTAGTGAAAAAAAAAATCTTTTTTCAGAACCGTACTATCTTTACGACTCACTCTTATCTATTACCTTTCGTCGAGTGGTTCAGGCTCAATTGAGAATTCTGAATCATTGTTTATTTTTTGCGCTCGTACAACTACATGAAAAAATGACTGCAATATCGAAGGTCAACTGCATCGTATTTTTGAAAGAATCGAGCGAGACGAAAGATAAATTAGAAATGTAGAAAATCATTCATGACTAGTTATTGAGGATTTTCCCGAAATCAAAGAGGGATAAAGGAATTACTATAATGATCTTCTCTTCCTTTGAGGAAAATTGAGGTTACAAAAAAACTCATACCGAAGAATCTTTATTGGTGTTTCAGGATATCAGAAAGGGAAAACCAATCCCAGGAGAGATTGATACGTTTCAATCTGCGATTCGTCATTCAATTTACTTTCAAAGGCGATTGAACATGATGAATTCTCTAATCCTCACCATTGCATCTGAACAGCATCGATAATTTTCGCTCTCAAAATATTGGAAGAGATTGCGCTTCAACAGTTTTTTCATCAATATTAATAGCTATATACATTTTTGATTATAATAATTGTACAGTATAGACACAGAGCTTATACGATTTAGTGGCAACCCGCAGGCTTCTACGTACATATACTTGAGAGTTCGAGGAGTGTGAACATAACGAGTGGAGAAGAGTGAATGAGATTTTGAATAGGAAGAAGAAGCAATAGAAAACTTCTTCCATGCCGGTTGTGAGCTGATGGTTAATGGCGGTTGGGTGACCAACGGAAGATTTTATATGGATCAATGTCATTGAAATGAGGATTCGGATGATGCCTGAGGTTGGCAAAAAAAATTTATTCAATTTGGATCGAACGAGTTGTGAAGGTATTTGATGTTAGAGATATCATGGAGACAGGGAATAGCAGTTCTAGGCTATGCGTTATTTATGACGCGGAAAAATGTGCTTTGGGTGACCTAGAGTTGGGAGATGAATGTGGGAGCTGCGTTGAAGCATCCTGTGGCAGTGTAGGTTACTGCTGACTTTATTATGGCTCTATAAAATTTTAAATATCGAACAAAGTTCAAGTTCAATCTCAAACAATTTCATTAGCATGTAATATAACTACTGGATAACATTTCATATACAGTAACCATTCATGATCTATGTACATAGTAATATTGAACCGATTTAAGTTCAAACAATTTTACTAGTAATTATAGTACAGCTGCCTGAAAAAACAATATATATATATATATATATATATAGTACAATAGACGGTCTATGTCTAAAGTCTTAACCAGTAGGTTTTCATATATATTTAAGTACAATTTATGAGATTTTATAAGCCTGATGTGGGGGGGATTGTTACCGTAAATTATGGAATAGGGAAAACTATAAAAAAACAAAAAATCCTAAGATTGAGAGTGATAGTTAATGAGTGGAGATTCGCTTCTAAATCGTTCTAATAATATCGATTTGACCGTCTGGAGATTTTGGATCGATTTAGATTGTTGATGAGTCGATTCGGATGATTGACTACGTTGAGCGCGAAGTTCGTGGGCAGTTTATCAATGAACTCAGAAATTACCTCTTTCTGACATTTCATGTAAACTTGAAATCGGCATGCTGCGATAGAAGAATTGACTAAACAATGAATATATTCAGGTCCATTATCCGCATTATCGTGGGAACTATCGCTCCAAAATTAATTGTATTCGAACATTCTCCAACATAACTTCCCTTTAACATTTTGGTAAAACCGTGAAAAATGCAAGTATTCATCACTTTCATTTTCCTAATATTGAAAATCTCATCGCGCAGATCATTACTTTCAATTATAAACAACGAAAACGAAGCAACAACTGCATGCAAAGGATTTTTTCTATTTGCTGAAGCTAAAGTGTGAAATCCCATGTAGGGTTTCCCGACATCCATGGGGTGGCCGATGTTCGGGCCAAATTATTTTATACGATTTTAGGCAAGTCGATCAAAGGCCAAAGTACGAAACAATATCGGGGCGTGGATATTGGTTTTGCGAATAAGTCGGATATTCTTCCCAACGTCGAGCCCTGTATATAGGGATGGTGAGTTAGTATCGTCACTCGATTCTATATCGAGTAGCCGAATATCGGCAACCCTATATCTATCCGAAATTCGGACCGAAGTCATGACACCCATATCGGCACAACAAATTCGAAACGATTATCGCACGTAATTCGCGTAACCGAAGTTCGGCGGCTCTACTTTTGACAAACATATTTCCAACATCGCTCCCCCGAATTCCGCAGTACGAATTCCGATCGATATCAACCTTGAAATTGCTCCATAATTTTTTTCAATCATTTATTTTTTAATAATTTTTCTTTTTGATTAATTTTATATTTTTTTATACTCTAACATAACGATTGAAAAGTCACGCCATAATTGATTTTCCTTCAATTATTCTTCTTACTAATGATTAATTCGTGAACTAAATTTAAAAAAATATAAAAATAATAAATGAATGTAAAATAGAATAGATAGAAAGATTGATCAAGAAAAAATCTTTTCTTTCTGCCATCAAATGATTCGATTATCAATAGAGGAAGAAATAATACTCAAATAAAAACTTTAATTTTCAAAAATAGAAGAATTTTGTGTAAAAAAATGAATATTCCATTGTGAGAAATATGAAGTTTTGTTTCTCGGTTCTTACTTCACTTTTGTTGTTATATTCCTCTCAATAAGGATATCCATATAAACAATATAAATATCGATATGAATTTGAGATCAAATGACTTTCAGATTCATATAGACAGTACGACTCTGTCAAAGTCGAATAGAGTGATGGTCCAGTCGGCAGCGTGCAAGTTTCATCATCCGACGATCGAGGGTTCAAAACCGCCTGTGGGAACTAAAATTTGTAATTTCTAAAATGACTTTAAAATGATTAAAATTGAAATATAAATAATGAAAATATAAAATTACGGAGTCTCAGAAAAAAAAATGATAATTTTCTTTTTATTTTATGTTTAAAAATTGTTTTTATATTATTGAGCGTCCGTCGAGTTCGATATGGGATTCGATATTGGGCGTATATCGAAGCGCTAAGTCGAAATTCGTCACATTGAATTTAGCCCGACGTTCGGGCCGAACTCGAAATCCTATATCGGGTCGAAATCGGATGCGATATACGCCCTATGTAGTTTTCGATTTCGTGCCGCTGTGACATGCCATTATTGGCTGGAGTTCGAACCAATTTAGTTTCCCTATATCGAAACTCGGCAATCCGACATTGCCCCGAATTGCGGCCTATTTCGATTTCCTACATGGGATGTGTCAGCTAACAGAAGTATTGAACAACTGTGCAACGAACTTGAAACGCGAGATGATTCACTCTGCTTTTATTTGCCTGCTATACATATTGGCTGTGCCTAGATGCCAGCAGGCTGTGGCTATTCCGGTAACACAATGTATTCAAGCACTCTCCTCTTTCATATCAATCAAGAGATGCGGTAGGATCTCTCGCCAAGTACATGTTCTGAGTGATATAGGGGAGACCGGGCCAAAGTGGGGTACCTAAGGGAAGGAGAGGGCTTTCAGAGCCCAAAATTTGATGTCATCTCTATTTTTAACTATCTTTTTGATTTTTCAATCAATGAAGTCACGTCAATCATGTTGAACTTATTGGGGCAAAGTGGGGTACCCAAAAAAAATTAAAATTTTATAAAAAGTTGAGATTTTATTTTTTCAGTAGTTGAAATCATTCTGCTGAGTATTTGGAGCATTTCTGCCAACATAGTTCGCTTTTATCGCATTTTGGGCAAAATGGGGTACATGAAAAAAAATTGAAATTTCATAAGAAGTTGAGATTTTCTTTTTTTTATTAACAGTTGATTATTCTGTTCAAAAGAAAACAAAAAATGAAGTTTTTGTTTTTTTTTTCAATTGAGCTAAACTCTGCTAATTTTGCAAAAAGTGCAAATGTTTTAACGTTTTTCCTCAGCTTCATGTGTACCTAAACACCCTGTAAATTTTGAAGCCGATCATTTGGACCGTTTTTTTCCGAAAGATCGAACTTTTAGCAAAAATTAAAGGAATGTTCTTAACATCAATCAACGATGACAAAGACCAGAGATTTTTTTCTTTCGTTATCTTTCTGTGATTTTCTATGTGTGGATGGGGTGAGTGGATGAGCGGGAGAGAAGGAGGGAGCATGTGAAATCCCACGAAGGTTCCATAAGAAATCACGCAAAAAGAAAATCTCCGTTTTTAATCATCATTAATTGATGTTTAAGGAACAAAGAAGCGTTCCTTTCATTTTCGCTACAAATTTGACCATTAGGGAGAAGAAACTATCCAACCAATTGGCTTCGAAATTTACAGGGCGTTTAGACACATATTGAGCTAGGAAAAAACGCTAAGACCTCGGTACTTTTTGAGACCAATTGTAAGCATGAAAATTTTTTTTTTTCGTCGAAACAGCACAAGACTCTTACAGAGCACTGATTCAAGTTTATGAAACCCACCATCCGTTCGGTGTAACCGATATCTCGATAACAAATGTCCGTAGTGAGACGAAAATCAATTAAATAAGAACTAGAGGATTAGGCAGAACGAGCGTGACATGGGTTTAGTAGAAAAAAAATTTTGAAGACCGTGCATCATTTTGAAAAATGGAATTTTTTTTTTTTTTTTTTATTTAATGGAATTTTTCTGGCTTTCTTTTCTTCACTTTCATTCCTTTTTTGCGCCATGACTAGGGCCCCAGACTTTAGTTATTATTTCGTCCGGTTAAGTTGCTAGGCAACCGTTCGGATTCCAAATGTGTTGAATGTTGAGTTGTCTGACTGTTTCACACATTTAAGTAATTAAAATGAGAATTCCCCCTAAGATTCTCCTTCAATTCCCCCCAAGATCCCCTCCAACCCCCCCCCCCCCCCCAAATCCCCCTGAGATCCCCTCAAATTCCCCCTAATATTTTCAACATTCTGATAAATTTGATTCTACCTATTTGAAATTGTGCGAACGGTTACCTAGCAACTATACCGGACGAAATAATAACTAAAGTCTGGGGCCCTAGCCATGACTAATGCCCAAAACGTCATGAAAATGAACACAGTAGCATACGTTGATTGCTTAAAAAAAAAAAAGGGCCTTAAAAAATTGGTGCCCCACTGCACTCGGTTTCCCCGATTTATTGATTTATCTCGTGTCCAGACGAGAAATAATTGTTTATAATGAAAACTACAGAGGAAAACAACCGTTGTTGAATAAAACCAATTATTGTCTATACTGACGTATTTTGGCTGAAAAAGTTCAACTTAAAAAATAGTGCACTTCCCCCCCCCCCCCCCCCCACAAATTTCTCTCACTCAATAAAGAATGAGCACTCGAGCGACCATTTGTGATTTGAAAAAAAAAAAAAATGCTCCAAAAAAACAGGCACTCCACTTTGCCCCCGGTACCTCACTCCCCCCCCCTTTAGCACATACTCCCAAGTGGGAGTCTAGCTAGAAGGAAAGAAAAACTTCCCCCCCCCCCCCTCCATTTGCCTTATGCAATAACGAATGAGGACTCCAGCAACCATTTTTGATCAAAAAAAAAAAAAATGTTCCAAAAAAGTAGGTACCCTACTTTGCCCCGGGTACCCCAGGGCAGATTGAATTGATGAATGGTTTTGTGGATCACCCTTCATCTCTGAAGTTGGCTAATCTGTACTCAAGAAGTTAATTGCTGTTGGAATTCGGAAGAGAAAGGGGAGGGGGTTCAATCTCACCTAGAATCGTCCAGTGATCATCCGTTTTAATTCCTTTTCCACATAATTAAATTGATTCGAACACATATCAGTTCCATAAACTTCATTTACATATTTGATTTTTTTAGGAGGATGAGGAGCCAACGGTAGATGGAACGAAAGCGGAAACACCGGTCGAAACACCACCCGAGGGTGGTGATGCAACGACGCCAACTGAAGGTACACCAGCAAGTCCTACCTCTGTGACTTCGCCAGATACAAAGGAATCAAAAAAGAAGGAAAAGGTAATAATTGTACATGCAAATTACATACCTTTATTTCTCTGAATGTTGAAAAAATAATGAGTTGCAATATCCACGAAACTTTATTTTCCCTTTTCAAATTTGTAATTTAAATGTATAATATTTATTCAGTCAAAGAAGAAATGGTCCTTCAGGACGATAAGTTTTGGAAAGAAAGACAAGACCAAGCCAGTACGTGAAGATACACCCAAAAATGGTGATGTCAACAAAGAAGAACCTCTGCCAGAGGTAAGTTCCCGACAATAGATATTATATATAATAAATCATTATGATAAACACGAAAATTTCAGTAGAAAGCTATTCTGCACTCGACAATTCCCTCTAGTTAAGTTATTCTGATAAGTTCTGCATCTTACAGGAGACAAATTTCATCACTCAACTCAACTTCTCTCTCTTTAGACTTTAAGGAGAAATAATTGAGGAGAAATGATCCGATCTCTCAATCCTCAATCAACGATGAAGTGGAGGAAATAGATAACTTTTATTTTAGGATCAATTTCGGAGAAAACCTCAAAATTTATCAATTCGCACCGATTGTGAGATATTTCTTTAATTGTATACTCAAAATTGGAATTGATTCCTTGCATCATTTTCATTTGATAGTAGTTTTGGTAATTGTGCAGAATAGCGTCCATCCTAAAATTTAATAATTATCAGAATCGAATTTTTGGAAAAAAAATGGAATGCGCAAGTGATGTTTGAACTCGCATCCTTCGAATTATCAGTCTGATGCTCTACCAATTGAGCTATTGCGAGTTCTGATATATTATGTTATCTTCACCGCCTCTCTTTCTGAGACAAATTTAAATTAATTTTATTTTTGGGCTCTATTATTTATAATTACGGTAGTTTTCGCCGAATATCTTAGAATCTATGAAAGTAGGAGAAACTTCTGCCATTATTTGCTGGAAATATTATACACTAAGTTTGTTATCTCTTTTGTATTCCAAGATAATCCCTGAAAAACCACTCAAAATTGACTAACCCTGTTTTCATTTTTATTTTCCTCTGTTATTTCTGTTGAACATCTAAGAACTTGAGTGGACTGGAGAAATTTCCCTTAGAATAATGTTTATGAATAAAAATGCAAGCTACAAAAGAGACTCTCACTAAGATGTCATTGTTTGCAAAAGTTTCCGGGATATTTCTGGGAAATCGATTAATTCATTAATAAATTTCATTGGCGATAACTGTATCGATATGAATCTTTTTCAATTAGTCCCTCTAGGCTCTTCTCCAATATCTGGCGAACGGCCTTGACTTGTTTTCTTTTTTTCCCGCTACGAATAGCCATGAGGCCGGAGAGCGAGCGCAAATATGAGTGAAGTAAAGGAAAAGAGTCAAAGAAACCATCGAGAGGATGGAAATGAGAGCAGTTCTCTCCATGTGTAAATGTATAAAAGAGGGGCACAAAGAGGGAGCAAGAGCGGCGGGGAGCAAACGAATCCCATCGTGACTCATCCTTCTGGTTGACTCTTTCCTCTAAGTCATTTCAGTGAGGGACAGAGGAGGAGACTCTCTTCTCTGCTTTATCCTTATATCATCGATCTTTGTTGGACTGCCCGTTTATAAACGAAGAGTTGTCTAACCCCGTCCCAGTGAAAGACGAAGTAACATTTCAAAAGACACTCGGTACAGTATACCGGGTATACCACTAGTTAATTCACTAATACCAAGAGGTATTTACTTTAATTTGTTTCAAGGAGAAAAGATACAGGATTCCTGTGTAGGTTGTACTTTTCTCCTTCCTTTCTTTTCTCGGTTAACCATTTTTACATTCATTCACAGACAAACGACTATACATAGGTCTCGTCCTGGGAGTGGTTTCGTGGAGGAATTTTATCTACATAATTTTTCACCGATGAATTTATTACTGAATCGATCGTTCCAACTATTATCCACTCATTGCCCTGATTTTATCACTCAAAATTTCTTCTTTTCGTTGTTCATTTCATCTCTTATTTCTTTTTCGTCTTCAATTTTAGCTTAAAAATATTGGTCTTAGCTTGGAACGACAACTAGTTGAGTTTCAACCCACATGGTCAGAGTTACGATCGGGCTTTTATGAC
This sequence comes from Aleiodes leptofemur, assembly GCA_963942555.1. Classification (NCBI taxonomy): domain Eukaryota; kingdom Metazoa; phylum Arthropoda; class Insecta; order Hymenoptera; family Braconidae; genus Aleiodes; species Aleiodes leptofemur. Next base: position 8,514,165 of record OZ012612.1, read on the forward strand.
AGGAGGAAGGAAAAAAGGGATAATTCAGTATCCAATAAATCATATAGGGTGACGTCAAAATACTCATTCGAGAATTTAACGACGAGCAATTAGCGTCCACGGGTGGTTGGGTGCCAGAATGCATTATTATATTTCTATTAATCACACTACTTTCTGATAATTTATGTTATCTCATCGAGATTGATCGACAACTGATTTCCCAATCAATAATTCTTGGAATTTCCAGTTTTTTAAAATGATGGAATTGATGGACTTTATGAATTTTTATTGAGTAGAGTTTGATATTATCGACCGTGATTTTTCATTTTTATTATTTTTTGCGACATCACTTTTCATAACATATCGGTCACAGAGGCGTTCGTTCCTGAGTTCAATCGAACTAACGGAGAGAAGTCTCAATATCTTCGAGTCTTATACTTCTAACCTCACTCGATATTTATCTATTGAAATTCATATTATCGCGTAAATTGATGGAGCTTCAATTATGAGTTTCAATAAATACTGAGTAAGATTAGAAGTATAACCCGAGTCGAAGATTTCAGCCTCATTTCGGCCTCATACTGAGGTTCGGGCTGAGATTGATGAGACTAAAATGAGGCTCTTGGCATAGGAAAAATGTATTGCTTGTACGGTCTCATATCACCCTCAGATTGCTCAGTATTTCCCTTTGAGACGTCCAGAGGCTGATATGAGGCTTAGCTGTACAGCCGGGAAAGAGCCTCTTTGACCTCAAAATTTATTTTCGTGTTGCCCCTTGCCTCTCTCCCTGCCCTTTGTATTCACTGCTTTCAAAATAAATCTTAAAAATTATGAATTAAAAGAATCATTTTTATTTGTTTTGTCATGACATTTTCTATTCGGAAAAGGTTTACATGTTAATGTTACATTTCATATAATGAAAATGAGAGCAATTACAACACTATATATGAGTCCTGGAGGAGCGCCTATCATAACATTTTTCCTTGTCCGCTTGATCGTGATTAGGGGCTGAAATATAAATTGGAAATGGATGTTAATTCTTTGATATTAGATTTTGGAAAACATCTCACAAACTGCGTGCGATGAAGTGATTTAGCCTCAATTCTTTCTTGTAGCTCTTCAAATGTTCTACGAGAAAGCTTAAACGTAGAATTGCTCTATCTCGCTTAGTTTCCGGGACATTCCTGAAAACCTATTGACAATAAATATGAACTTTTCCTTTTTTTTAAATATTTTTGTCAACAATCTTTTGAGGATATCTTGGAAACTAAGCGAGATCAAGCGATTTTACCTTTGCGCTTTTTGCCGAGCATTACAAGAGCTACAAATAAAAATCATGAGAAAATCGTCCTATCTTGCTTAGTTTCCAAGATATTCTCAAAAAGTTATCGGAATAGAGAGTCATCTTTTCTTTGGAATAAGTCTATTTCATTCAAATTGATTTGATTTTATGATCGGTTTTCTTCTAACATCTCGAGATATAACGGAGGTAGGACAATTCTGGCTCCATTTTTTCTGTAAAGAATTCCGAGAGCTACGAAAAACGATTAGGGCAAAGTCGTATGATGTGTGGTAATCCATGAAATCGAAGAATTAAAATTTACAAGAGTGAACTCACCACCAAATGCGAGCACTTTTGCATCATTCTTTATCGTTTGTCCACTTGCTATGTCCTTCCATGGAAGTGTTCTCATATCACCCACACTTGAGTGATTCTTCCCTACGAATTTCACTGAACTAACATCCTTTTAAGGAATATTCACCCAGTAAATGAGCACTAACATTGGTTTTCGTGACTTGACTGGATCTTTTTTAAATTTGCCGCACCGTCATTGTGTCTAATCAACACTTATCTATTACATAACACACTTGAAATTTGCAGTCATAGCCAGATGATATTCATAATTTTAATTTAAAACGGAATAGAAAATTGACTCGATGAAACCTGCTAAGTAAACCATGTGTCCGAGCTGGAGTTCAACTGGCTACTGAAGGGTAAACGAAAATATTCTTTTCCCTGAAAATGGTTGACAAGTTTTGTTGAGAAAGAACAACGTTGCATTGTACGGCTTCTAGGCGCAAATGTGATTACTGCAACGGAATGCTGTTAGAAAAAAATTGGGAGAAAGTATGGAGAAAATTTACAGCCCTGCTCAATGGGCTTTCAAAAAGAGTCGACCGAGGACTACGATGGGAACAATTGAGGAAAATAGTGTATTGAGGCTCATCTGAGGTTAATGAGATTTCGGATACCCAAAAAAGTATGGATGGCTGTAGGAAAGAGACTGCAGAGGCTCAAATATGGTTCCAAGTGCTCTTGAGTCTCACCTGAGCTTCAGATCTGAGTTCTCAGCGGTCTACGAGGGCAGTTAGAGGTTGAATGAGAGTAATGAGGTCTATTTCGAGGCTGAGAGTTTCGACTCGGGAAGACTCAAAGATATTGAGACTTCTCTCCGTTCGTTCGGTTCAACTCATGAACGAACGCCTCTGTGACTGATATGTCATGACAAAGTGATCTCAAGAACATAAAAAATTTTATCGAGGATAGTAGCAAATTTGGAATGAAATTTGATATAATGAAAAAAATCCTTGGATAATAGTTTCTTAGGTACTGAAATGATAATCCTCAAAAATGTTGAAATAAGTCGATTCCATTCTTTTTCAAACATCTTTCTAATGCATAGTAATAACAGTGATTTTCATGTAGCATTCCTTCTTAGCTCAATTTTCTTTGACAGAAATGGTCTTATCGAAATTATCCTATCACCATGGAACCCAAAATATGCCATGAAAACCGGATTAGTCAGGTATTCTGTATTCTCCATTTTACCTAATGTATTCTCTGTAATCTCTCTTTTTACTATTGTATATTCGTGTATTCTCTATTAAAATACTTCCAACCCGGGATGAAAAAAATCGAGTCTTTCAGTGGTCGAAAGACTCCTGTCCCGGTCTCTGACAGAGTCCCTATTCGCGTCATGGCAGGGACTTTCTAGAGACATCTTGCTGACCGTACGGGACCCGTACGGGACATGTGTCTCTTCTACAGGGACTCTCAATCCTTGCTCGACGAACCGAAGTCCTTACTTGAGAGACTCACAGTCTCTCAAATAAGGACTCCTCCAGTTTTTCTCCGAGAGCCATCAGTCTTTCTATTTTTCAGAAAAACATTTATTTTTATACATATTTTTTTTATTAAAAAATACATTAATCAATATTTTAGATGATAATAGATTGTTGAATGCCACTTAGTTTTTGATAAAACTCAAATATATCCATTTTACCCTTATAGCCGTTTTACTCCACTTTCCGCTAATATTGAGAATTTTAATCAAAGTCAAATACGAAAAAAATAATGATTCCACGTTTTCCAAAAATTATAAAAATTGGGAACTTGAAAATTATTAAGTTAAAATGAAAAAAATGATTCATTTCTCGGTCTCTCTCATAAGGACTTATGTCTTTGCAAATCTTTATGAATCTACTGAGAGCCCAGTGAAGATAGAAGTCCTCATGGGAGAGGCCAGCAAAGATAAAAGTCCTTACGAGAGGAACACGAGGGACACTGTAGAGACAGTTGCGGGACTTGCGAGACACTCCAGAGACCGAAAAGTCTTTCTGGGAGTCTTTGAAGACCGTAAAAGACTCTCAAAAGACTCAAAAATTTTATCCCGGGAATGGAGGTGTTTAACAGGAAACTTGCTCGATTTAATTGTTATCCTTCTTAAGGTAGTACGGTTGAATTGGGGTTCACGTGTAACCCCATGTTTTTTTATATTCCATTGAAAGAGCTGGCTTTGCTCTACAGGTCTGTGAAATCCTAGATTTATTGACCGTGTAGTTTGGGCGTAATTAATTCATCAAATTATTTCATATTGCATTAGTCTCATAGCGCATGAGGCTCAGATGTCGCGCCAACTATCAAAATTTCAATCTGTACGAAAAATTAATCGTTTAATGGCCACAAAAAAACTCACCACTATAATGGTTGGGATTTATGAAACATGGGGTTACATTTATTTCCCAACAATTTTAGCTGATTTACCACAGGGTTATTTTTAATTATAATAATTAATGCGAGTCCGCGGCTGCTTCCACTGTGACATATCGGATCTCTCTCTCTAGCAAAAGTTACTAGTGGTACGAAAATGGCGGCGTATACGCGCGCGCTTCTTTTGAATTCGGTCCAGTGCAACATTTGACATAATTAGAGAACATTATATGTATATTATTTTTGTTTTTCCTCCGACCATCAGTATTTAAATTGATTTGTTGGTAATCGGCCATAGTGGTCACTCCAGAATTTAATGAAATACTACATTAATTAATTATCAAAGCACCAACGTTTCGTCTGCTGTGCACAGACCTCTTCAGGGTGCATATATTTATACTATAAAACACAATCATTGCATTTATCATTATACAATTTTACAGGAATATTTTTCAAAAACAGAGTATATAATATTTGAAATTTAATTACTTACAATTTATGAAAATATAATAGTCATTGTTAATCAAATAATTTGACCAAGAGATTTTTCTCTTGTGTCATTCTTCAGAACACTCATTTCAACTGTCAAACTTAAAATGATCAATTTATGGTTATGTTATTACATTTTTCTGTGTTTTTACCGCCAGTAATTCTACCTTGTCATATTATATGTATATTATCCGACATAGGTGAAGTTATATTCAATTATTAAAGAAGTTGGAATGAATCTCTGATTGGAATTGATTTCCAACTTCAAAACTTAGAAACTCACAAGCGTCACACAGCAGATGTTGATGAGTTACTCCGAAAAAGACCCAACATCTACTAGTAGAAGAATACCTCTAGAATTGATGATTTTGGATGTTATCCAACTTGAGAAAATAGAGAATCGAATGGATAAAGTTGAATAATTTTTTGGATATATAATGCGAATATATATTGTCATCGATGACCGACAGTTTGGCTGTTCGGTCTGCGTACGGCTCGGTGGATCTACCGGGTTAAGCAGCATTGAGTCTGGTTACTACTTGGATGGGTGACCGCTTGCCGTACCCAGATTCGAACAACAAACTGATCGGTGAGGTGTGACTATAGAAAATTAGTGTGCCTTTCTCGTCAGTGTGACAGAAAGGCACATTAAGGCTGTATGAATCCGACTACGCTAATCAGGGTTTTCATGATTGCCCTAGGTTCACGGCAAATGCCGTGCAGTATTCGAAGTCGACCCATATAATCGCAAAGAGGGTGGGAAAGGCCGAGAAGTCATACATATGGAACTGTGGGAATAAAAATAAAAAATATTGTCATCGATGAAATTATCGTCAACTAATTTCTCGTTCAATTTCATAAAACATCAATTTGCAGGACGAATACCTACATTTCCGTTGGACTTCCCCAAACTATTTCTAATGAATGCCGAGAAAGCTCAAAAAAATTTCGCATGATGTTTCTTCTATTTATTAAATTGTTCTCTTCAAAGAATTCATTTATTGAATACAATACTTAATCATACATCTGAATTCTAATCTACTAATGTGAAATGAAATTCTCCTTCTACAGAAAATTCTGCAATTGCTCATAAGAAAAACTCTTCATAATTGGAAACTTCAGATTTTATTGTTTCTTCTCTATGTCTCATAGGGGAGGCCGGTGCCTGTACCGCTCAGCAGGGCATTCCGCTCACCCGTTTATTCTCTATACTTTTCAATAAATAGAAGCTCTGTTGATTTTTCCTTAATGATCTATGATGGAATAACTAATTTTAAGTATAAGTCCCCAAATCAAAAACGATTTCGTGGAGATAAATGAAGAAGAAAAAATGACTCCATTTTCTAATAATATTTCGTCACTGTTACTTAAGGATATTCATTGGTTTTCCACCAATGAATTTTAATAAAATGAGGATATTAAGACTTCTTGGACTTCTCTCGATATGTGGAATTTTTCTCATATTCATCTGAGTGCACTGGTTATATTTTTCTTTATATTTTCTTCGTGTCGGCATTTGCAGCTAATAGGGTAAACAGTCCAGTCCGTGACCACTCACCAGTGAATGACCGATGGACAGAATAATCATTATAGTAATTTGATAATTGAATTGAAACTTGTTATTCACTTGTATATGCAATCTTACATGTATTCATCATCATTTAATAACAAAAAATCGAAGAAATTCATAGAATTATTATTTACATAAATTGAAATTATACAGGCCCTCCTGAGATTAATAGGAAAACACTCATTTTGACCTAAAATCCGTGATAACAAGGAATTCGGGAAACTATGTATTTTTACAGTAATAGTTGATTTTGATATGGAACCAAAAATTACTCATCATTGTTATGAGTTAATAATCATTAAAATTGACTTTCTGTACATGAAATTGAACATAATAATTAGTTTTTCTTGATTTTATGCCAGTCATTCACTGGTATACGTTATTACTCTATTGAGCCTGTGAATGACCGACCAGTCATTCATTGGTAAGTCAGAGATTCCCCGGGATGAAAAAAATCGAGTCTTTCAGTGGTCAAAAGACTCCTGTCCCGGTCTCTAACAGAGTCCCTATTCGCGCCATGGCAGGGACTTTCTAGAGACATCTTGCTGACCTTCCGTACGGGACATGTGTCTCTTCTACAGGGACTCTCAATCCTTGCTTGACGAACCGGAGTTCTTACTTGAGAGACTCACAGTCTCTCAAATAAGGACTCCTTCAGCCTTTTTTTGAGAGCCATCAGTCTTTCTATTTTTCAAAAAAATATTTATTTTTATACATATTTGTTTTATTAAAAAATACATTAATCAATATTTTAGATGTTAATAGATTGTTGAATGCGACTTAGTTTTTGATAAAACTCAAATATATCCATTTTACCCCTATGTCCGTTTTACTCCACTTTCCGCTAATATTGAGAATTGTAATCAAAGTCAAATACGAAAAAAATAATGATTCCACGTGTTCCAAAAACTATAAAAATTGAGAACTTGAAAATTATTAAGTTAAAATGAAAAAATTATTAATTTCTTGGTCTCTCTCATAAGTACTTAGGTCTTTGCAAATCTTTATGAATTTACTGAGAGCCGAGTAAAGAAAGAAGTTCTCACGGGAGAGACCAGCAAAAGATAAAAGTCCTTACGGGAGAGACACGAGGGACACTGTAGAGACAGTGGCGGGACTTGCGAGACACTCCAGAGACCGAAAAGTCTTTCTGGGAGTCTTTGAAGACCGTAAAAGACTCTCAAAAGACTCAAAAATTTTAGCCCGGGTCGTCAGTACCACTGAATGACTGTCTGAGGAATTATAGGAGATTTGCAAGCAGAAGGAGCTTCTAATATGTCAAAAGAGCTATCTTGCATCACTAATATGGACTATATTCAATTTATAAAGTCAGAAGCTTGATCGTTGAACTAAAATGTTGGAGATAACTTAATTAATAAATATGAGGCATTCTACGCTATTTCACTTATTTCTGAAAGAACGGTGAAGTTGCCCATTTGACTCCTGCTTTGAATGCTCCTATCTCGTTCAATATCAGTTTTATGAAGGAAATGCAAGAGTACTTTCTTATTGCTGAAGAGCGTATAATTACAACGAAAATTTATTTGCTGGGAATCTTCACCGTCTTGTGGAAATGGGCGTCTTCACCGATTTTTCAAAATTTTTAATGGTCATATTAAAAAAAAAAAAAAATTTTCTTTGTTCCCATGGAAAATGACTTTCACAAGCTATTCCAATAATATATCCAAAAATGAACGAAATCGAGGAAAAAAGCTTGAAAGATGAGTGAAATAGCGTGGAATGCCTCATTTATAACAGAGTTTTTTTTTTTAGACTGACATGCTTAAGCTAAATAACGAACTGGTGATAACAATGTAGAAGTCATAGATAATAAAAATAATATTACATATTGAAGTTTGTTAATTGTTTAAATTTTCTACGGATCTGTCTGCATAATTTGATCATTAACTAGGCACAATATAATTCCACACTGAGGGAAAAAAATATTTATTAAACGGAAAAAATACACTGGCAAACCATTTCCCGATTGACATGAACTATATAATATTCCTAGGAATAAAATTTTTCTCTCAGTGCAAATTGTTATAATTGATGATTTTATGTTAATAGAGTTCAAGAATATTTTTATACATCTAAAAATAATCTGTTTCAGAAAAATAAGATATATATCTTAATACTTGAATACTGTGATGGCAAAAATTCGTTGAAGGAAAATAATCCATTTTCAACTGAATAATAAAATATAGTTTTTTTTCACGAAGTAGAGTTAATAATCTTCTCGTTCAGATGAAAAAACAAATGTAGAAATTAATTTGCATCCTTTAAGCAGTAAGTTAATACATCGGTCATTTACTGGACCACTCCCAGTCATTCAATGGGCAGGAGCGGTCATTCACTGGGTCTTGGTACTCTACTCTAGTTTTTATTAGTTTACAAAAAACTGTAATGAAATTGAGGAGATAGCACGATGAAGACTGGAAGAAGAATGATTTCTGAATACCATTATATTAATCAAACTGAGTTTAAAAATTAATTACTATTTTTCATCAGTAGGAACATCCCTCACTACAACAGTTCGGTCATTCACTGGTCGTGTTACCCTACCGCTCGGAGAGTGCTGTTTGTATCGCCCTATGTTATGATAGTGAGGTAGTACCGCTCACTGCTGCTAAGCCCACTCAGTACAGTGACAATGAACAGTGCCGGTCGGTAGTTCCATCGAAGTAAAGAATTATTCCTATTTTTAATTACATTATTGGTGAAATTCATCTAGAAAATCGTTTTTTTTTCTCTTTGAAAGTCGTGGTTATAGTTCTCACACTGGGGAAGTAATTGTAGTGAATGAATTTTAATCAGTACAACAAAATGATGACACGATTTTCATTTGGTGAGAAATAATATTTTGGAATTTATTGAATCGTGTAATTTTTAGTGGATCCTGCGAAATTAGCAATGGCTCCAATGAAAATTGTGCCATGTATCCTTGTAATGATAAACTGGATTGATTCAGAATTGCTTACATTGTTTTTAATAGTGTAGAGAGACATTGAATGTGACAGGTTTTTGTGATTAGAATTTAAATAAGTTCATTCCAATTGAGTTTATGATAAAAAATAAATTCAATTGAGTCATCTCCTTCTTTCAGGATGCCACGAGCAAAAAATCAGAAGATTTGAGAAAAAAAGGAAAACGGAAATTGATCGTTTCCAGAATCTCATGAGTCTATTAATGTTAGAAAAAAAAAGGATATATATTTCCATGAGCAAGTATAATTAAAGAATGAAGAAATGATTTTATTTGATTATATATTTCTATTATTTTACTACACCATGGGAATTGAGCGATGGAACTCTCAGCCGAGCGATCCAAAAAACTTGCTGAGCGGTATTAAGGTAGTACCGCCGGTACTAGATTGACCGTTCCGAAAATTCTGAAATTTGGTACACTCGTAGATTATGATAAGATAATGATCCAGTTCAATTTTTAGAGGGCTAGCGAGATCGAGTGAAAAGATATTGACACTTGAAATTTCACGACTTTAACATTGAGCCTTATGGGAAATCGCACATTTTATCATATTTTACAAAACTGACCGTTCCGATTTGAATAAAAAAAAGTGCAGTGATAAAAAATTATATCTCAACCATTTTAAAACCTTGAAAATACAGGTTCCAAGCGTGTGATAGCAGTAATTAGTGAATAACTATGAAAACTGTACTTTTTATATGTTCTTTCTCTCTCTTACTCATGCGGAACGCTATCTCGTGTGTAAACACTGCATGATTCAACCACCGCGGGGGGAAACACCACTCAATGACCGCAACTAAGAAAATCTCAATTTTCTATTTTTATACGTTGAAATATCCCTCCAACTGATCAAATTTAGGAAATTGGATAATAATAAAACAGAATTAAAGCATCTTCTATGATAGGTAAATTACGAGCTCATAATAATTCAGCTCTGTATGTTAAGTAAGCGGTACATGCACCATCTCCCCTACATCATGAAATTAGCTAGAAAAATTATTTTCAGCTCATCAAATTACACTTCATAGTTGATCACTTCAAATCAATTTTCTTCATTAGAGGAAATAATTCCATGGAGCCGAACTTTACTAACTACGAGCAAGCCTTATATCCGACAGGAGATTCTTTTCCTCAGTATATAACTGCGGTACAGGCGGGAAAAAGCTTGGCAACATGGCCTAGAACAGCTGATGAAAATAAAGGGGATACGGATAGAGTGTACAATGGGAATATCCGGTGCGCTGTTGTCATATCAGTTAGTCCGATGGCATACATAAAAATCAAAGATCAAGTTATTTTAGAAATTGAGAAAACAAAGGAATTCAAGCACTATTCTAACTTCTTCGATTTGCTCGAACTTGGTCAAGCGACAGCTATGCAGGCATTAACTGTTGTTTCTATCAACATACTTTTCATCTATATATCTGACTGTTATGAACATCTTCCAGAAAAAAGAATAGTATATTACACACTTAGCAGAGGATGAACTTAAGGATGTAGTCTGGAGCTTTTGCACTTTCTTACGAACATATCAGCAATTTTTTTTACAACTAAATGAAATGCAATCATTACGGATTTCTTAGATGTTATTATTGACATTTTTAACTTCACAAAAATATTTTTTTAAAGTTCATCTTACAATATTTGGATAGTGTTTGTTACAGATAAAGTAGCCACCTAAGAAAGAAGATATGTGACTTGCCCGGATGCTAGCATTGGTGCAGGTGATTCGAAATGAAAAAATCAAATGGATCAGTGTTCTGTAAGCTTGTCGTTATAGCAGGTAGCAGATTTCGACATTTCCATAAAGAAAAAAGAAAATGGTGGACTTTCGAGAAAAAAAATCAAAAATCGCCATATTTTTATTCGAGAATTCGGGTGAAAAATAGGGAATTTCCATTGAAAAGTAACAATTCTGGTACCTGTGAGAGCCATCCAAGTGTAGAATAACATATCCTAATTTCAGCCCAATCGGTTCGATAGATTTCGTTTTATGCCCCAGGCCGACCGAAAAAATGTCGTTTCGAGAAAAACGCGCTTAAAGTTTTAATAACAGGTATCTAACACTGTAAAACGCGTCCGAATATGTGTTATAACTTCCTTAATATTAAGAACTTCGGTCTGGAATTTTTACAGCATATTGTACTATTCTCCATGTATTGTACTTTCGAAAAGAATTATAAAAAAAAACGATTTTTGAAATCTTGAGCTCCAGACTACATCCTTAACTCGCTTCGCTCAGAAAGCAAATTTTCGTCAAGGTTTTTTAGATCCGTGGTGTGTATGCTATTTTTTGGATCAAGGGAGCAAAGACCTACGTTTCCCACTAAACGAAACGAGGGAGGAAAATTAGTTTCCCGTGCTAGCCAAAATGTATACTATTTTCTCTGAGACTTATGGAAGTTCCCTTCTTTCACAATCCATCAATTTCATCATCAACCGAAAGCAAATTTTTCCTGAGTTACGAAAAAATTCTGATAGTATGAAGAATTACTTTGGTGACTCATTTGTCTGAAGCAACCAGTGCTAATCGAATCCTCAGGGCTCATTGTTGAAACCATTTTTTACTCCTTCCCCACTATCGTACGGTTCAGCGGCCCAAACTTCCCGGATATAATTACCTCAGTTATTCCAGTCTAGCTGGTCAAAAATCGCCGTGCTACCCGTTTTCGACATTACAAAGAGTAGAATATAATATTTAATTGTCTATCAATGATTTCAACAACACCAATAAGTATAACATACTCATTTAATTTTCTAAATTAAAATAAGATAATTCAGTAAATTGGGTCTTCAATCATGTCAGTGTCTGTAGACCGGGTCGCTAGACAAGAAAAAAAACACGTTAATTTCTTGTTCAGCTCTTCATTGAGTTATTGGGACGTGTGTTTGATTACAAAACTCCCAAGTGAAATTTAGATTAATGCTCAATGTTCTATTGAACAATCTCATCATTCTCACTTGTCTTCCATATTTGTGGGTTTCTAGAAAATTTTAATTAAAGGGTACATACCTCTGGAAACGCTAAAAATCGTATGAGTTTCAAAAATCATTATTTTTGTTATAGGGTAGGAAAAAATAAATAATTTCCCCAATTCATATTGCTTTTGACCTTTTAACTATAAAATAATTTTTTTTAAAATATTAGTATTATTTTTCACAGCCATAAATGGATGACTACATATAATGGATGAAAATCTAGTGCATCTTCTCAGCATGATACCTCGGTAAATTTTTAATATTTTTCTTCCTTTTTCTTCAATCTTCATACTCATTGTCTCTATAATCCAACGGAGAGCTTTTTTTCTTAATGAAAAAAAATACAACACTTCAAACTTGAGTATGCAATTTTGACCAAAAAAATAGTATTCACCAATTTATCAAAGAAAGACCAATGAAAGAACTGAAAAATCCTCTCGTCAGATAATAGAGACAATAATTATAAAGATTACAAGAAAAAAAAGTTGAAGATATTAAAAATTGACCGAGAAATCGTACCAACAAGGAGGCACCATGATTTTCATCAGTCATCCACTCATGGACGTGAAAAATGATGTTAAGATCAGAAGAAGAAAAAAAAATTATATTTAAAAGTTCAGTAAACAATATGAATTCAAAAATTGATTTTTCACTTCACGCTATGACCTCCATAATAATTTCTGAAATTTATATGATTTTTAGCACTGACAGGGGTATGTACCCCTTTCATGGAAATGTTTCATTAACTTTTCCGCGAAATAATGGGGATATTTTTTTTTTGAGGAAAGTTTTTCATCAGATCAAAGGATGAAAAATATTGCGGAAAACTCTCTACTTCAATTATTTTCCTAGATATATAATAAAAATTATCAAGCAAGTAGAACGATCTCATCTCGTTTAAATTTACAACTGACCAAGTCAATTACTTCGAAACATTTTCGCTGAACAATTGCTCAATACCGTAAACTTTGCCCCACTGATTTTCGCAATGACGCAAGGAATAGAGAATATTCAATTCACTGAGGTTTCCGAGTACATATTTGAAGAATTATTAATCTCAAAACAATGGTATTATTCCTTTTTTCAGCACACATTCCCTGCTCCCTCTAGCAAAATTCGTGAAATCCAATGAATTCATCAGCTTTATTGCTTTTCTCACGAACGGAAACGAGAGAAAAAAAAATCTAAGTGATGAAAGAGTTCAAGTGTATGAAGATTTATCGAAGAGAAAATTTCGCACCTTGATCGTTAGGACTGATCCTTCCTGCGCCGCGATGAGTGTCACATTGTTTCCGCCACACCCATGATGTGTTTCCTTCACCTCTCCTTGCAATTTACATACAAGGAAATAGGAGGCATGCGTGTAGACTTTACACTGTACAGTATAGGGTACATTCGTTTTGGATGCTCCGAGCGCTCTGGGCGTCACAACCTATAGCATTTTACATGTGATGTACCCGACTAGAAATTTTGATCCGGGTCTCATCCGGACCTGATCAGGCTGGTCTGACTCCGGATGTCAGGGTCCTACTTGGATGCCTTATCCGGTCCAGATCTGGTCTGTAACGCCTTGTCAAGTCAGGGCCTGACTTGGATCTCCAACTTAGTGCCTGACTTGGATCTGCAACTCAGGACTGGATGAGGCATTCAAGATCGGTGTCGGACGAAAAATTCCATACATGATCCAGAAGACTATAAACATTAACTGATAACAAAAAACAATTTATTCATTCACTTTCAATTAATTCATTGTTGTATTTACACATGAGGTGACATTCTTCACTGAAATTAGACAATTTAAATTAGGAATTTAATTTGCACCTGGGTGGATTCGATCCGAGAACCTTCTGCACTCTGAGCTGACCCGCTAACCACTAGACTGCAGCTCAGTTACAGCATTAGTTGGTCTGATCATTAACATAAACTTCTTCCATAGGGATATTAATAATTTTCAGAAGTAAATAATGAATCTCTGGGAAACTCAGAATGATTCATTAGCTGTTTATGATAAAGTTGATAGAAATCGATAAACATCCGGGGAACCTGATATGGTCCTGATCATGTCCGGATCAGGAGAAAATGATCAGACTGAGATTTTTTTTACAATTCTCAATCAGGTTCTCCAAATCCGGGGGATGTCAGGGCCAGACCAGGACAGTCTTATTAGAGCTAGCGTCCTCCCCAGGTAGGAATAGACAACTGGCCCAGGCTTGGTCCAAGCTTCTCCCAAGCCCAGTCAAGCTCGGATGAAGCTTCGTAACCAGGCCCGGCCCAAGCTTGGTGAAACCTCGGAATGTAACATTGGACTGGTGCTAGGATACCAAGCCAGGACAAGTGTTGGTATTCAGCCTTGGACCAAGGTAAATTTTACTGAAATACCGAGTTTCAACCAATATCCATTCAATATTCACGTAAAATATTTAAAAAATGTTGAATCATCGATAATGATTCGATTAGCCTTCTACGAGATAAATCACTTTAAATAATATTAAAAAAAGAAAAGACTATGGAAAAAAAATTACCCTCGCTAGGATTCGAACCCAGAACCATCGATTCTCAACAATTTTAGTAAAAAAATCTCATTTCATTGTTAATTGTTCTCGATCCGGGTTGTATAGATATATGTTCATCCAGATGCCGACATTCCGGATGTTTATCCCCAGAGAAGATGATACCAAGTGCCGCCGTTGTCCAAGATATCCAGCGAAGATCTGTCCTTGAAATATGCATCTGGCCCACTACGCTATTCCATTTACTTTAGGGCATATTATCTAAAACCGGATTATGAAGTGACTTAACTTTTCTTCACTTTTTGAAACTCTAAAACTCTATATTTGAATATAATTTGTATTCTTCCAATGTTATAATAATATTTCCTTCAATTATTTATCGACTTAAATAATTAATAACAACATTTTGGTATCCAATCTTGGGAGAATCTTGGGTCAAGCTTGGTATCTGAGTTCTCTGCTCAGTTGGTTCTCAGGTTTGGTTACCAGTCCTGGATATAGTCTGATGTGGGACTGTGTACCAGCCTCCAATATGGCATGGTATTCCACCATTACCGAGGCTTGGATACCAAGCTTGGTTATAGCCTGATCCAAACCTGGCATTCCCATGGCTTGGTATGTCGGTCTTGGGCGAAGCCTGGTCCAGCCCTGGTATTCTGGGCCTTGGTACCAGTCTTGTAAATAGCTTGGTTTTAGCAAAAGTTCAAGCCAGGTACAATCTAGGTATACCAAGACTTGGTAACCTGAGGCTGTACCATGCCTGGTCCGGTTGTCAAGCTTGGCATTTCCCACCTGGGTCTCCGAAATTCTTCAATCAAGCTACCCTCATGTAATACTGATCAAGGCCATCTTTGATCAGGCACGCCTATTCTATACCGGATCAGGATAACCATACCCACTCTGGATCAGGATCTGGTCAGGCGTAACCATGGCATGCCTGATCAGGATAGCCATACTCATTCCGGATCCGGATTTGATCAGGCGCAACAACGGCGTACCGGATCAGGATAACTGTATTTATTCCGGATCCGTACCGAGTGTGACAGCAGGCGTGCCGGGCAAAATTTCTAGTCGGGTAAGCGTCCAATACGAATACACCCATAATGAGGTACCTCTAAGGTTTTCGTCCGATTCTACAGATCATCAAGGGATAAAATTTTCGGAAAATCTCATATATTTGATCCCCTAATGTGTTTTCAATGAAAAAGAATTATCCAGGCCATTAATCATTCTGTTAAATGTGTCAATGCTTAGGGAAAGAATATAATTTGTAGGGAGAAAAAAGAAATTTATGATAAAACTGTGAATGTTATGACTTCTGGTTGAGTGAAACTAGTATTCTGAGTTTTGATGCAAAGTGTACGCATCTCTTTAAAAGCCAGCTTATCTCTGATTTTTTCATTCGACGACTTGACGTTTACACATATGTCGAGACATCTGCGAAATCGACCGGTGCATTTTTCCCCGTTGTCCCGGGATGAAAAAATTCGAGTCTTTCAGTGGTCGAAAGACTCCTGTCCCGGTCTCTGACAGAGTCCCTATTCGCGCCATGGCAGGGACTTTCTAGAGACACCTTGCTGTCTCTCCGAATGGGACACGTGTCTTTCCTGCGGAGACTCTCAGTCCCTGCTCTACGAACCAGAATCCTTACTTGAGAGACTCACAGTCTCTCAAATTAGAACTCCTCCAGTCTTGCTTCGGGAGCCATCAGTCTTTCTATTTTTCAAAAAAATATTTATTTTTATCCATATTTTTCTTTGTCAAAAAATACATTAATCAATAGTTCAGATGATAATAGATTGTTGAATGCGACTTAGTTTTTAATAATCCTTAATATAGATCGATTCCAGTTTTAATTAACACAACTGCATGTTTTTCTTTAAATTTGCATAACTTTCTGCACGTCATCTATAAAAACTATTGAAACGTAAAGAAATCTTAGATGACGTTATTTTAAGGTTTCAGTGAAGTAGTCATTTCCAGCAATTGAATAAAAGAAAAGAGAACAATGTCAAATTTCAAAAAAGATTGATAATATAAACATCAAAACTCAAATATATCCATTTTACCCCTATGTCCGTTTCACTCCTTTTTCCGCTGATATTGAGAATTTTAATTAAAGTCAAATATGAAAAAAATAATAATTCCACGCTTCGCAAAAATTATAAAAATTGAAAACTTAGAAATTATTAAGTTGAAATAAAAAAAAATCATTTCTCGGTCTCTCTCATAAGGACTTATGTCTTTGCAAAGATTTATGAAACTAATGAGAGACCAGTAAAGATAGAAGTCCTTACGGGAGAGACACGCGAAGATAGAAGTCTTTACGGGAGAGACCAGCAAAGATAAAAGTCTTCACGGGAGAGACCCGAGAGACACTGTAGAGACAGTTGCGGGACTTGCGAGACACTCTAGAGACTGAAAAGTCTTTCTAGGAGTCTTTGAAGACCGTAAAAGACTCTCCAAAGACTCAAAAATTTCATCCCGGGGTCTCACGAATGCAATTCTCCCTTTCTAAAATCTCGTCGATAGGCTTACGATACATCAATGGGAAAAATGTATCGTACTGCTTCGCCCTATTCCTCATTATTTCCCCTATTTGCAGCCTCGATAATGAATATATTCCTCCACAGAGATAGTTCGCTGTCTTTTCACCCCCGACAGCAGCGTAGAGGGGCATATGCGTTTGGTATGGAATGTATTCGTATTGGAATACATTTGTAGAGTTTATCTTATTGACAAAGAATTAAAAAGTATAAACTCCACTCGAAATGTGAGGATTTATCCAGAGATGGTTTTAGGCATATATTCATAAGGATTACGACTCGTCTTTTCCTAAAAATTGTGGAAAGAAAATGATTTTCGAGAGAATAATAACTTGGAGTAAGACTCCTCACGGAAATAGAGATATAATGAGTTTTTTTTTTTTAATTAAGAAATAATGAGTTGCTAGAGATATTCAAGTCTTCTGATGAGACAGTGATGATGGATTTTGGCTTTAATTATTATTTCGAAAACTTCCCAACAGATTTCGTCCATATTTACATAGGATGATTGTTCTCTTATCACTCAATTGTCTAAATTCTTTCAGATTTCTTCTCCTCCTAGTTATTTAGTTATCTTCGTATCGAGAATATTTTTATTGAATACCCTTTTAGCAAGATACTCAATAAACTATACAAAGTGGAAACTTTCAATTGAGTGAGTTCCCAGTTATAATGGAGATTAAAACTGGGATTGATTTCGGATATAATCAAAGCAAGAGTTTTTAAAATACTTGTAAAAAATAATTTTTAACAATCTCGCAAGTCCGGAACTTTGACTTTTCGTGAATTTTTTATTAAAATTGACAAGTTCGGTGATTTATTCAAATTTTTATGTGAAAACGAGGAAAAAAATGTTCCATCGATATCTGAAAGAAAAAGAATTACTGATAAGCAAGCATTAAGTTCATGTGTATGTGCGTATGGATTCCTTCATAAATAGCAATATTCCAATTACTGGAGAAGGTCCCGTAGAGCAATCTGACATTTTACTGAGCAATTGTTTTCGAATTGGATGATGACTGAGTACGATTATTAAGAAACTAAGCAAACTGTAAATTTCTGATTCAGTATTATCATTAACTTTTAATGAAGATGAGTATGTTGTTCACTGGAATAGATGAAGAATGAAAGTATCACAACGCTCAAGATATAGTCAGAATTGATTGTATCAACACATTTGATACATAATTAAGTAATAGTGTTTATGAGTCAGTTTAATTTGAAAAAATATGTTGACCATTCGGAAGCGAATTTCTGATTAATTAACAGATGAGACTGCGTAAGAACATTCAATACACAATTTTCCACTTGTTTTTCTCTATTTTAATGTTTTGAATACATTTGCGGTCAAAGGAGCAAATGTCCGTGGTACGCACAGAAAAATTTTGAAGAAAATTGTATTCTTCATTTTTATGCAGTCAAAGTGCTGTTATGGAGTATCAAATGTTTTACTTGAAATTTCATTTCTCGCCTCACATCGATTTGGAAGAAAAAAAAATTCAATTTGAAGTACTCAACGCGAGAAGAGAGTGAGCGAAATGAGAATTCCTACACGGCAAGGAAAAACCATGGAAAATTGCTGGTCTAGTTCAGAAATGGCAGGACATAGAGAGGTTTGCGAGTGAAAACATCCTCCTGTAGGAATGAAGAAAAGGCAAAATTCCTCATAATATCAATCAAATTGAATGCACTGACAGAGTCCCTATTCGCGCCATGGCAGGGACTCTCTAGAGACACCTTGCTGACCTCCCGTACGGGACACGTGTCTCTCCTACAGGGACTCTCAGTCCCTGCTCGACGAACCAGAGTCCTTACTTGAGAGACTCACAGTCTCTCAAATAAGGACTCCTCCAGTCTTTCATCAAGAGCCATCAGTCTTTCTATTTTTCAAAAAAATATTTATTTCTATACATTTTTTTTTTATTAAAAAAGACATTAATCAATATTTCATTGAAAGAATATAGAATTTTCGGGAAAATTGATTGAGTTTCGTCACCAGTTTTTATTATAATATCTCGGAATCTAAGTGAGATAGAACGATATTGCCTTAATTGTTATTCAGAGGGAATGGCAGAAAATATGGTTGCATAAGATATAAGTAATGTACTTTTCGTATGCTTTTTTTTGAGAGTTCTCAATGAAAGTATTTACATTATAGAGCCTGTCAATTCGATTGAAGAAGAATAATAAATTATGTGTGTTTTTTCTCTAAATGTCCAATATTTTGATTAATTTCAAAAAAAAATTTATAATATAAACATCAAAACTCAAATATATCCATTTTACCCCTATGTCTGTTTTACTCCACTTTCCGCTAATATTGAGAATTTTAATCAAAGTCAAATATGAAAAAAATAATAATTCCACGCTTTCCCAAAATCATAAAAATTGAGAACTTCGAAATTATTAACTTAAAATGAAAAAAATTGTTCATTTCTCGGTCTCTCTCATAAGGACTTATGTCTTTGTAAATCTTTATAAATCTACTGAGAGCCCAGCAAAGATAGAAGTCCTTACGGGAGAGACCAGCAAAGATTAAAGTCCTTACGGGAGAGACACGAGAGACACTGTAGAGACAGTTGCGGGACTTGCGAGACACTCCAGAGACCAAAAAGTCTTTCTGGGAGTCTTTGAAGACCGTAAAAGACTCTCAAGAGACTCAAAAATTTTATCCCGGGTTAGTCTTTAATTTTCTCATAACTGCGTCCCTTTTTATAAAATTTACAAAATTTATCGTGAAGAATGAATAAATTGTAGGACTAGAATTTCTACTTTTTCGTTTTCATCTTACTTTTAGTGGACTCAGTAGTAATTTCTATTTCACGCATCCTTCAATCGATATACTATGGGTGTTTCCGGAGTCCATCGTGAACAGCAAGGACTTATGAGAAATTCAGGTGGATCGTCATATTGAATCTGTCATGGTTGTAGAACTAGATGAGAAACGTCTTTAAAGAAAATGAAATATCAACAGTGAAAAATCTCAACTTTGAGGGACAAGATTTGACAGTTTGCCACATTATTATGATTCCATCACATACCACACTTCTATCAAATCGAATTCTTCATAGTTTCAGGCAAGGAAATGTTCATTATTGCATGAAAATTCCATTGTTTGAATCAGATTAGCACACGGAGGGCTGTAAAATTTATGATTTAAATAACTATTCTCGGGAATTTTCAGAGTACTCCGAACTATTTTCTATTCATATTCACTATGAATCAAAAATTAATCATCATTATAATGATGATTATGATAATTAAGGAGGGAACTACATATATATGGTTGAAAATGGCGAAAAATTTCGTTTTTTTTCCAACGCAACTACAGGACCAATCGTTTTGAAATTGGGAGAGTATTTTATTGTACATGAGAAGACAAAAGTTATCTGAATCAACAATAAGTGTTGATCAACAGCCTGCTGCCAATTGTTGCTGTATGAATTTTCCCTGCGATGTCGAACGGGGGCAGCTCTAGTTTTTTTATTATCTGATATCTGAAACTAAAAATCCAAAAACCATTACATTTTATATGGAAGTACGCTGTCGATAAACCAAGAATAAGTTGGAAAAGTTGGAGATTGTAATAATGGCAGCACTCAGAGAAAAATATGAACACTTATTGTCGATTTAAAAAAATGTTTTCCATATCTCCTAATGTACAATAAAATACCCAACAATTTTCGGAACAATTGGTCCAGCAGTTGCGTTGGAAAAAAATCCCGAAGTCTTTTGTTTTTTTGACCATTTATATTTTTTTCCCCCTTGAAGGTTATAGCATATGCAGATTTTACCGTTTCATCTCCAAACTTTCATTTCGTGACATTAAATTTTCACGGCCAGTGTGGCTACATTTTCATTCAGTGCAACTGAATTTTCCTTCAGCGAAACCCAATTTCAATCCAATTTGGATCTCAATTATTATTGTTAGGTCTCATTAAACTTTCGTCCAGTAGTATTGAATTTTCAGTGCAGCCCGTCAGTGTCAAATTTCGCCGAACTTGCTTCGTATTTTTTCATACTAATGCCATTGTTCCCTACGGTTATCGCATAGTCCGGTAACTTTTTCGGAACTTTTACTTCAAATTTTTAAGGATTTATTTTCTCCGTGTATTTTATTAAGTTGACAAAACAAGGCAATTTTTTTTCTCACACTGCAAGAATTTCTTATTCCAATTATTGTCAAAAATATACTATCGAAACCATATGAAGAAATGAAATTCTTCTTCTCCCCACTCCATATTCATATCCTCTAGAGGGGCAAGTGCGACAGGAAATGAAATTGTACCGTGTCCGTCATCTTCCCTTCAACATTTCCGACTTTTCAATAACACTGGCACAATTTAGAGAAATTTTCATGATTTTCTTTTATACTTGTTTCAGGCCCGGGTGCATAAAGTTAATCACCGATTAGTAGCAGCCAGTTAACTGTGCTGCCGCAGTTAAGCGACAGGTGGAGTTAATTTTCTGCAATTAACTTCAGTCAGTTAACTAGGCGCGATTAAAAAATTTCGAGATGGCGTGATTGAAAACGGTCGAAAACCGCTAAAAATAGCTACGGACTGATGACCACTTTACCATAACTGAATGAATTGTTCCGTTTTCATTAATTTGGAGCTGAATGAAACAATTTTTCCATTCAGTTATTGGTTATGATTCCAGCTGCCACTTGGGTTGCCATCTTTAACTATCACCGAGCGAAATTAACTAGTTAGGCAGGTGCCTAAAGTTAACCATACATATAACTGCGACAGCTCCATCAGTTAATTGACGATTAGCGCTAATCGAGCTTTATACACCTGGGCCTCAATCCGCTTCCAGTTATTTACTTGTTAACTTTTTTTGCCTGCTTTTCCTCCTCTCCTTCCTCAATCCGCTCTGCACTTATTCAGGATTGAGCGAAAACCTTTGTGAGGACTACCCCAGTCAGTATAAGCGGCAGATTATGTGAAACCATGATAATGTACTCTCTGTCCTGCTGATTAAAGAGGCACACTAACTCTTTACATCTCACGGATCCACTGAAGTTTCCACTTGGACCATACAACTTTTATTGTCAGTTAATATTTAGAAGAAAAAAAATTCAATTTATGATGAAGAGTCGTTTCAATTTGCACACCTGTACCGAAACTTATTAGCCACTGATACTCATAATGCAAATGATGAAGGAAAAAAAAAGAGGAGAGGAAGAGAATTGGAGGGATGAAATGCCGGAGAATCCCGATAGGTGGCAGCCCTGGCGTATTTGGGCGTCGTCTCGTATCGAGCGAGAACAGAGAGTGAAAAAGTAACTCAGGAAGCATGATACCGGGGATACGCACTCTGAAACTCAGTTGCTATGACAACCGACAGACTCGCGGGACTTTTCGCATTTCCCTATGAGAATGAAGCCGTTTCCTTTGAAATCGTCAGCACGCAACTAATCGTAATACCTTGCATCACTAATGACTAATACTTTTCTAATACAGCGGTAAGACGAGATGAATCTACACATCCGAAGAATTGCTTTTAGTAAACTACCTGTTTGCTTTTTAGATATTCACTAATTATTCGAAATAAAATCAATAGACATATGAGAAATTTGGCCAATCGTAAAAATTAAATTTCCATCAGCTCTAAAATTTCTCTGAAATTTTTCTTTTGATGAAAATTAATAGTGAGACCCTTTTTCATGACAAACAAATTGTCTACAAAGAAAGTATCAATGTAATTTTTTGTAAATCAGCTCCTTTAAGATGTCTACACATTATTCTAGAAGTCATTCTGATACGAATAAGGAATCTGATTGAATGTGTAATACTTCTCCAATATCCCTAGAATTATCAAGTTCATAAAAATTTATCGCCAGAATGCTCTAATTGCAGAAGGCCTTAACCCTTTCCCGTCAATGCTCGACTCCCCACCCTCAGTCCGAATCGTCCGCGTTCTTCTTAGAGTGAGAGAACTGCAGACCGTCCAGTGCCGTAACTTAGATACATAATCGAGGGCCCAACCGAAATCACCATAAAATAAAACTAAAATTCGAATAGAATTGCACCATCTGTTTATTCATTCTATAAGCTTACATTATTTATTGAATCTAATCTAATGTAACAGTTAATTTAAAAAAAATTATCTCTCATTGATGGGCTCTTCCGTGGATACGACACTGGACAAAAGTGAGTGGGGACCGAAAAAGTAGTAGAAGGGGGCACATATATGCACTACTACCATTGACCGTTCCTTACACAAGCTTAGAATCAACTGTGATTGGTTGAATCCCCACCAAGCTCACACCGATACTCCTCGTGCAGTTTTGACGGGAAAGGGTTAAGGTATTTCGAGCGCCCCACCTCGTACCTAGCAAGGGTACAATGGGGGCAAAAGAAGCATGGCCATATTATGTTATTAAATTGATCAACAGGTTTTTTTTATCTAGAGAAACATATTGTTTAGCCTTCATTTTCACGGTAAAATCCATAAAATAAACTAAATATCTAGATTCGTCTATGTTTTTTTCTTTTTTCAATTTTTTCTCTCAATAAAATTCAGAGACGTCCCTGGCGTAATACACTCAAACGCAGTGTGTATGGATATACACGTACACGGGCTCGGTGTGTGTATGCACGAGCCTGCGTTTGTGTATGTGTCTTTTTTCCAATTTTTCGTACTTTAACATTTTTTTTCTCGTAAACTAAATGGGCACATATATTTTTTTTTTTTGTAAATATTTCTAACAACTGATACTATCACTGGAATTTTTTTCTTTGAAATCTCAATTATTTTGAAGAAGTTATTGGAAAAAATATGACTAAATTGACGAATCTCCATGTTATCAAATGGAGAAAAGGTCAAACTTTGAGAGCCGATATCTCTGTTTCCAGATGGGCAAGTTAATTTTTGGGTCATGACAAAGATTTTTTATTTTTTTTTATCTACATTTCGAGCCTAGTTAGTAAAAATTCTCAATTAAAGTGATGCCGCGTTCGAAATACCTTAAATGTCTATTTCGCTCGAACCTGCTGAGTCCCGGAATAGTCACAAATCATTCCCACTCGTAATTCTTTAACTTGTCCCATCACTTCACTACTGATTTCCATAGCAGAATCAGAAACATACAATCAATTTTATCGACAAAGGTCGATTGCACCGCAGGCAAAGATCTCCGATAATTTCTACTCCTGGAAGATTGCCAGGCCTCTGGTACAACCCAATCGACGTTTGAGGGTAAATAGAAAGAAAAAGAAAAAGGAGTAGAGCAACGAGTGGAAACTCGATACGGGTGAGTGTACTGAGAGGACCTCCAGAGTGTTGGGGTTAGACTACTGTATGGAATATTAACACGGCGAATAAACGAGACCTCCATTGTCTATAGTTTGGAAAATCCAGCAGAAACTCCTTGATGCCAATGGCTCTTTATATTTTCATTTTTTCTGTCCCACTCCTTTTTAGTTTTTCTACCAACTTTTTTTTTCTTTTCTGGGTTAATATGGTACAGAATTTTTTTTATGGTTTTCCTCAACTCCTTTGCAGTACCTCCATTAGTGAATTCCGTACTCTGATGGTGAAAGCTCACTGACCGAAAAATGTTCTCGTGCTTTTTTCGAGTTTCTCCTACTGAATTTTCCTTCTTCTTTACATATTGTTGCATCTAGCCTTACGGCGGTAAGAGAAAGCCCTTGAAACATTGAGGAAGAGGTAAAATATTGCAACCCTCCCTTTCATGCAAATGAGCATGGAGATGTCCTATTTTCTTCATTTACTTCACGAAATCCTCATGAGAAAGGAAAGGGAAAATCGATATCCCATCGAGAAAAAAGTACCAATTTCATGACACACTTAATGAATTTATTCTTGGAACACTTTGAGCAAACTTTATTACCATTGCTTCACGATCCTTTCGATCTATCGCGGCAATTCGAAACATGCCTCATTCTATTGTAAAGCTTTGAACTACTGCTGGTAAAATCTCCCACAGACTTTTTACACGATAATACCAGCTGTAGCCAGTGAAGAAAATATGAGAAACTCACATGATAACTCTAATGCTGCCATCAGTGGCGACTTGTGCAATTACAGTTGGCAATCACTGAGAGAAATTTTTGAATTCTGGAACTATAAAATTTGAGTTGAAATAGACCTTGACCATAAATATGTACGCTGTAACTATTAGGTGGTTACTACAAATTATTGTTCTGCCAATCAAATACCGGTATTCACTTGAACGCTAACAAATAGCTCTGATCACTAAATTCTCATCGCTTAGTTTGCTATGATAATCGATAGGTATACGCTCAGCCCCACTCTCTCAGATCATCTTATCTTTCACGGATTTTGGGGAAGAAAAATCAAGAAATATGAATTTATTCATATTTTTGGGAAATTTTATCAGCTATTTCTCACTCGTTCAACCTACCTACCCTATTTCTCATTCAACTAATCCACCAAATACATTTAATTAATTCTTAAACGTTCAAAAAAACGCAATATTTAACGCATCGAGGGAGATTCGAACCTAAGCTTGTCGGAACGCGAAACCAGACATGCTACCGATTGAGCCACACATAACTCTAGAAATCGTAATTTTTCATCGCGCTCATATAGAAAGCCGAGAAAATTTTCTGTATGTTCTCTAATGACTTGAAGTTTTCACGTTGCTTACTGAATTTTTCACCCAAACTTTAAGAGAACTAGAATTTTTGTGAAAATGTAGCATAGTTTGGGTTCGGGAATTAATAATAATTATAAGACAATAGCTCCGAATTTTTCCAAATTCACCCTCCAAGTTCATTTGAATAATTTGAAACTTCCGTTAAGATTAGATGAGAAACTTGATATATATATATATATGAACTCCTGATTTTCCTTCAAATGAAATTATACTACCAGTTGCAATAGACTCACATGTATCGTATCATGGAAGTGGACGAATTTCTCGTGATGGGAAAATAACGAATGTTGAAAAGTGACAATAGCAAAATATTTAGTAAAACAGAATTTGTAGAGGTGCATTCGGGTAACTGGACTCTTACATCCATGTTACACGTCCCAAATAAGGATAGTTGTTCACCATTGTGCATATGACAATAAAATCTGTGAAAAATAGCAACAAAGAATAGCTCAATTTGACCTCGACTATATAATTTCGTTAAATTTACCATCGGGAATGCCCTCAGTGATCACATCAAACACTTCTCAGCAAGATTATGCAATCATACTGGAGTGGCAATAGATCGTTAGTATAAATTGTTGCACAAAATAACTTATTCAGAAATCTCTTGGATCTGAAGGAAGTTTCGAGAGTTGCCTCTAATCCATTACGCTTTTTTGACATGCTATCTCGGGAAAATTGTTTTTACATTGTTAGAAGATAGTTAGAAGCATCTGCTCTCTTCTATTTCATGTATATGATTGTACAGTAACAATTCATGGAAAATGGGGATCACAGAGAAAGCTTATGTTCAAATATGTTGAGATAGAGCTTTCCAATTGTATAATAACTTTTTTGGATGAATTAAATTCCTATGGAAGCTTCTTCTTCCCTCAACCATTTTCAAATTTACGATTGGAGCAATCACGAATATTCATTTATCTTCATTGAATTCCAGGATTCTTTCTTGAAAACCAGAATATTAAAAGTAATTCATTTTGTTCCACCTTTTTCCTCCTCAAGTCTCCCCAAAGGGAAAAAACATATCCGAAATTTCTTCATTGACCATTTAATTTCTCTCATCATATCAAAAAAAATGCTTTCGTTACTTGTAAATTAATATTTCCAAGGCTGATCCCCACGCGCGAACAAACTCTCTGGTACTGACGTAATCGAAAGTTTGTTACACGATCCTCATCTCAAATTACATTTTGATTTTTTTTTTAATGTTTTTTTAATTTGATACACGTTATTTCACATATGGATTTTTTTATTAGCATTGATTTTTTCCTCTCAATTTTATTGAAAATGAGCAGTGGAGCAGAGACAACAATTGCGTCGCCGGCATTCTGATCACGGAGAGCACGCGCCGGGGGTAACCAATACGAAGGCGTAATATACCGTCGTATTCTCGCCGGTATCCAAGAATAGATACCTGGTTTTTGCGGCGATCATTTTTTTTTTTATCAAGCCATTTCTGTCTCTCTCTTTTCATCCTCCATTTTTCTTGTTTTTCAATCATCTCGTAATCCAAAAAAAACCCTTAAGAAGGGAAATCAAAAAGTTTTTCTTCATAGATTTGATGAGTTTTACTCGGCTAGAAATAGAACCAATTATGCATCTTACCACCTACATGTCTGCTTGTTCATGTTTTTTTTGCTTGCTATCGTGTCTTCTTGTTCACTTCTACGTCATGGGACGATCCTGGGGGGACGGTCTATATAAACTACACTCGGCGCCTTAGCAACTCCGAGTCATCGAGTAACTCTCAAAGTTAGTGCTTATACCCCAGAAAGTAAATTACTATCCTGGATTATTTAATCAATCAATTAATTGAAAAAACTTCGAGATTTTTTGAATCAACAAGGATGGAAACTGTGGTGAAGGTAGGCCGAACGGTTTCGAGTGGTGTTTACCGGACGGCCGGTTATTTTATTAACGGTGCAAGACGTCTAGTTGCCGCGATACCCTTCCTAGGTCTTTACGCGG
Source organism: Aleiodes leptofemur (assembly GCA_963942555.1). Lineage (NCBI taxonomy): Eukaryota > Metazoa > Arthropoda > Insecta > Hymenoptera > Braconidae > Aleiodes > Aleiodes leptofemur. The sequence goes on from OZ012612.1 coordinate 8,541,835, forward strand.
ACGAATCAATTGACGAAACTACTGAGAATTCAGTAATTATGGTATGGGAATATGGAATGCAAAATCTCCGCATGTTCTCGTTTCTAATTGTTTTCTCATTTTTATTTATCTAACAATTTCTTTCGATTCCAAACCCTTAGTGAAGTGTTGGGGCGAGATGGGTCAGTGAAATTTGCCAGTTTCCATGAAATATCTCGGAATGTAGTGAGAATGGAGAAATTTTTTTAGAAGAAGTTCTGCGTATCTTCGATTTTATTCTAAGAAAAAAGTCTCTATAAAGAATTATCTGTCTTTCTTCGATGCTACAGTATTCCTAGAAAACTAATTACAATGTGCAAATGACTTTTGACTTATTGATGAAATGTGTGTGGATCATTCCACATCACTCAAGGATTGGTTGAATATCCAGCTAGACCAATTGCTTCCAATTTTAATTTCCGGTTTATATTTTTTCTTTTACTTTTTTAAATCAAATCCAATCCCAATTGTTACTGATCATACTTGAACATGAACTGATGTTTGATTTGCGTTTTTTTCTGGCCCTTTTGCTATCATACTAATTACATGATCAATGCATGGGATTTCATCGCACCGAGATTGAAAATTTTGGGTTAAATTCTTTAAAAAATATTGTATTTGATATTTTCAAATTTGAACTTCACTTCATCCATAGTTTTCGTGGAGTATCTCAGAATGTAAGCACAATTGAGGAATCTGTCTGATTATATTTTTTGCGCTATTATTTGCAAATTACAAAGAGTCTAATGCAAAATTTCGTATCTTCCTTAATTTCTGAGATATCTTATGAAAATTGTGTACACAAATTGAAATGGAGAAAATTCAAAAGTTTCTTGCATACAGTTTTTCTAAAATATCTGACACTGTGAATCAGAAGAATTTCTGTGATCACATAAAAAATGAATATAAAATTTGATTAATTACGGAGAGTCCATCAGGATATGAAAATAGAAATGTTGTTATTAATGATTTCAAGTGTCTATTCATTAAATGAACTTTTAAACGTAAATCCGCCTTAGATTTTCCTCATAGCTTCTTATTGCAATTATCTACACATGTAAAAACATCACCGTATCCTTCCGGTATGGCTATTTGCGCCATAATATCCCAAAAGAATTCCAGAAAAAATATTGGATATTCCTGCACCGGGAGTCGAACCCAGGATCTTCCGATGTCACGTCGGGCGCTCTCCCGATTGAGCTATCCAGTGATATACCAATTTCCATTCGAATTGCCTTGAAAAGTCGCTCACTCAGTACATACCCCCACCTCTACCCATCCTGCAGTAATTTAAATTAAATTTAATCATATTTTTGGCATATAACTGAGTATCCGTGACTTTAATATGGCGTAAATAGTCATACCCTATCCTTCATGGATTATCAATTTTCTTAGCTAATAATGTTGCATGTTTAATTGTTGAATTTAGAAAATTCATAACTTTTGAACAAACTTGCGGACTGTCTTCAAATTTCGCAGTAATTTTCTTCTTCATAATTATAGAAATGGTAATTATGCAGAATAGAGCCCAAAATATAAATTAATTTAAAATGTGCCTCAGGAAGGGAGGTGGTGAAACTAACGTAATATATCGGAGTCAAAAATTCGAAAGTACATATTGGAACTCGCAATAGCTCAATTGGTAGAGCTGATTGTTAATTTGAATGATGTGAGTTCAAACCTCGCTTGCGCATTCCATATTCTCGCCGAAGATTTGATTCTAGCAATTATTAAATTTTAAGATGGGCGTTAGTCTGCATAATTACCATAGGAATTAACTTCGGACAAATTTTCATCAATTTCATGATGAATGTGGATCTTACGTTATTTCCAAATCCTAAGAAGTGCATTCAGTGAATTCATTATTTCTTTCTGAGCAAGTCTCATGATTGCATGAATTATGATGTCAATCACTTATTTTCTTGGATCGCTCCAACGCGCGGCATGATTGAAAGAGTTATATCTCATATTTGAAAAATTATTATGGAATTTTGCTCACTACCCGTGAAAAAATCGGCATGCATGATCATGTATAATCATGCATAACCCATGTAGGATCATGCATGAGTCATGGATGATCATGCATGAATTATGCATGCTCAGTCATGAGGCATACACTGTCATACATAGTCATGTATGAGCAATGATGAGTATTTTCATCCGCAGGAAAGTCTTCAAGCATGATCAGGGCTGACCATGTATGCACCATGACTGAGCATTAATGAACCATACATGAACATGCTTAGTTTATACCTGATCATGAGTAACCAAATAGGGTCATGCATGACCAAATAGGATCATCCATGGCTCATTTGAAGAAATTATATTCTTTAATGCAATTTATATGGGTGGCTATGTCCAATCATGTATGACCATGGATGACTGATCATGTTCATACATGACCGTATATGAGAATTTTCATTTATAAAAATTATTCAACTATTATTCTGATCATATCTGGTCATGTCTAGTCCTGCATCATCAAGCATGACTACATATAATCCATGCCTGAATGCCGATGATTGATGGAAGAGCATTCGAATAATTCCTGCATCACCATATATGGTAATGCATGGTCATTCAAGACTTACAATGTGATGTATTTGTATTGAATAATTTCTAACTCTGGTCATACATGGTCATTTCAAATCATGCTTGATCATGTACAGCTTTGCACGTGTGCATACAGCGATTTCTCGAAATGAATTTTTGCAGTATATTCAATTGATCCCGGAACAAATCAGCATGCTCGATCATGCATGTTGATTTTCTGGTATGTCTATGTCTCTTGACATATATTGTTCAAATAATGATTATTATTCAATTATTGTCACAGAACAAACCATGTTGAAATTATTGAAATTTTAAGGATAAATATATATGACCCTTTCAATTCATGCTAGATAGTCAGTATATCACTTAGCAGAGTGGAACAAGTCGCGCCTGATTTGCAGAGGACCCAGGCTCGAGCCCAAGTGATGTCAGATTTTAATTCATCAAAAAATAGTATATTTCTGGCCGAGAGAGACAGAGTTTTTCAAGGAGTGTGAAGTTGGCGCCCGAGCCGAAGGCGAGGGATACCAATCACACGACTTGAAAAACTCTATCTCTCATGTCGAGAACACAGTTTTTCTTTAGTGATTTTACGTTCTCAAATTCGAGAAAGGGTTTTTTCCCGGGCAGTCTGGAAAACATTTTTTCTCGAGCGTGTGAATGTAGCAACAGTAATGAAAATTCCTTATCGCGAGTAATTGTCAGTTGAAAACGTTGAAAAATAAATCACTGATGATTCAAAACTGCTTCCTTATTTTAATCAATTTTTTTATCTATATATTCATGGACGATTATTTTTTTTCTTGCCCAGCCAGACATGATTATGCTTGCCCATGTATGATCATGTATGATCATGCACGCTCATTACTGGCCAATATCCATGCATGCTGATTTTTTCCCGGGTAGAATTGATTTCACAAAGAAAAAATCAATCGTTTCTTCCAGAAATATTTGCAGCAACGATTGCATGAAGAGTGAACTATATTCTCTCGACAGGTCACACGCCCTCACACATTCCATCAGGGCATCATGCCCAGACAAATGCAATAATTCTTGTATAGTCGTACTAAGGAAAGCTTTGACATGGGGAACGTTAGGAGCTAGGGTCCCCCACCACGGTTCTCCGTGTCAAAGCTTTCCTTAGTACGACTATATCAATATTGGATCAGTAGGGAAAAATTATTATTGCTGTTTGACAATCAAGGCTGAAAAGAAAGCCTCAGGGAGTCTTAGCAAAGAGAAAATTATAAACAGGAAAAGGCTCTTCCGTTAGATAGAAAATTGTATCCGGACTTGTATTAGGATGGGACAAAATGATGAAGGAAGGGAAGGAGCAGAAAAAATATTTATTCATACAGAGAATAGAAATTTGATTTTGCGCCAACGTCGCAATCAGACTCCAATATAAGACAAGGATCTCGTTTATTCCCAATTAACATATATTCCAAAATGATTCATTGATTCGAACTTTGTTCAATATTGATAATTTGGGGAAATTATTCACTGAAAAAGCCTGTGAAAATAATTGCTGAAGAATGATAGAGTATGATCCATCTTTAGTGAACAGCTGTCAAGATACAGTGAAGGAGAGATAATTAATGATCAAGATATTATGCAACTATGAGGCATTCCACACTATTTCGATCACTTTTCGGGTCCTATTTTTTGATTTTGCTTATTTTTGGATATGTTGCTGACATAGTTATCAAGAGTGATTTCCCCACCCCCAAAAAAAAAAAAAAAATTTTTTGACCGAATTATGATCATTTTTGATTTTGAAAAAATGGCATATGTGCTCATTTCTGCTCATTTCTGCGTAACTTTGAATACTCATATCTTCTTCAATATCAGGTTTATGAAAAAAAAGATTGAATACTTCTTTCTCAAAAAAAAGTGATACTTTGCAATGAAATTTAGTCCGGAAGTCTAAAGTTAATATTTCTATTTTTTAACAACAAATTCAATAAACAAATGGCCGAAACACATCGTTCTCAACTCTCAAAAAATCTGGGAAAAATATATGTTATGAATTGAATTATTTTGGATTTTTCTGTAAATTTTGACTCAATTTATTGGAATGGTTGATGAGATATCCTTTTTTTTATACCTTCGCGTGGTCCGCGGCCGACGCTCGAGAGCCTTGCGCATGCGCACAGCGTGCTAGTAGCAGGTCACGTGGTAATTGGCACGTAAGTTCCATTCTATTTGCTCCTCCGTAATCGGATGACAGGAAATATTCCATTAATATAATCCATTTCATTTTTATAATACCTTTTATTTTAATTTTTCCAATATAATCAATTTCTACACTACATTTTTCTTATTATCAAAATACATTTTAACTTTATTTTTCTAATACATTTCATTTTCAATATTATATTAGAATACATTTCATCTTTATTTTTCTATTCTTCTTTTACTTAGTCAAATTCTCTGTCATAGAGAGTAAGGTAAGAGCGTAAGTGTTCAACTTACGCGCCAATTACCACGTGACCTGCTACTAGCGCGCTGTGCGCATGCGCAAGGCTCTCGAGCGTCGGCCGCGGACCATGCGAAGGTATAAAAAAAAGGATATCTCATCAACCATTCCAATAAATTGAGTCAAAATTTACAGAAAAATCCAAAATAATTCAATTCATAACATATATTTTTCCCAGATTTTTTGAGAGTTGAGAACGATGTGTTTCGGCCATTTGTTTATTGAATTTGTTGTTAAAAAATAGAAATATTAACTTTAGACTTCCGGACTAAATTTCATTGCAAAGTATCACTTTTTTTTGAGAAAGAAGTATTCAATCTTTTTTTTCATAAACCTGATATTGAAGAAGATATGAGTATTTAAAGTTACGCAGAAATGAGCACATATGCCATTTTTTCAAAATCAAAAATGATCATAATTCGGTCAAAAAATTTTTTTTTTTTTTTTGGGTGTGGGGAAATCATTCTTGATAACCATGTCAGCAACATATCCAAAAATAAGCAAAATCAAAAAATAGGACCCGAAAAGTGATCGAAATAGTGTGGAATGCCTCCTATATCTCTCAAAACAATTGGGGTAATATGGATTCTATTGTGACTAGTGATGGCCGATTCTGAATCGATTATTTGGAGATCGATTTTTTTTCTTCGACAATCGATTTTTTTTGTCGATTCTCAAAATGTACGATAATCGATTCTCCGATTTTTTTTTGTTGAGGGAATCGAATCGAATCACGGCAGAATCAAAAATAATTTTGAAAAAAAGCATTCAAAGGATAATAATGGGAGGGTATGTGGGTAGATAGGATAATAGTGGTAGAAAATAGGGTAGCGGGGGAAATTCGTCAATATTGCATTCGTTCATTGTACAAATGAATCCATAACTAAATATACATTATTGGCTGGAGAATGGATTCTTTCAACTTCACTTCAGTAATAATTTCAATTGAGGCTTGAAGCGATTTGAAACAAATATTTTTTTTTATTTTTTGTTATTTTTTTATATTATTTCCAGTACTGAACATCGATTTCCCTTTTTGTACATCCCCCCGTTACCCCATTCCAGTGTTTTTCCAGTCTAACTGCCTGCTTTTCTCCTACTTCTCACCCCTTCCTGCCCTATTTGCGAGCAGCATGGATCGACTTTCTATTACTGCACCGCATTTGCCGTGAACCAGAGGAAACCATGGAAACCCTGATCAGCGCAGTCGGATTCGTACAGAGCCTTAATGTACCTTTCTGTCACGCTGACGAGAAAGGCACACTAATTCTCTGTAGTCGCACCTCACCGATCATTTTGTTATTCGAATCTGTGTACGGCAAGTGGTCACCCATCCAAGTAGTAACCAGACGCAATGCTGCTTAACCCGGTAGATCCGCCGAGCCGTACACAGACCGAACAGCCAAACTGCCGGTCTGATTTGAAACAAATCATCATAGCATATTGGTTAATTAAGAAAATATTCAACATTTCAACATGATACTGGAAATAGCAGATATCTGATCATTTCTAATCTTCTTCCTCCTCAACAAATAAATCATTGTCTAAAAAATTAAAATCGGTTGGGCTAGAGCGCGCGATCGGTTGCGCATTTAAAATTTTCAGCATTTGTATATATTTTCTATTTTTTAGAAAATGATTTATTTGTTAAAAAGGAAAAAAATCAAAGATGATCAGATATCTGCTATTCTCGGTGTCATATTGACATGTTGAATATTTTCTTAATTAACAAATATGCTATGATTATTTGTTTCAAGTCGCTTCAAGCATCAATTAAAATTATTACTGAAGTGAAGTTGAAATAATCCATTTTCCAGTCAATTATGCATATTTAGTCATGGATTCATTCGTACAATGAGCAATGAATGAAAAATTGAAGAATTTCCCCACATACCTGATTCTATTATGAGAATTTTAACCAATGCGAGAATTTCGAGTAAATGCTCTGGAAATACCAATTTCCACATGTTTCTTATATGCTTCCAAGAAAATCGCGGCTTATCTGAGCAATTTTCATGAATGTTCAAGAAGGAATGAATTTCTTTTTGTTTGATTTGAAAAAAATCGATCCATCGATTTTTTTCCGATTTTTTTTCTTCGAAAAATCGATTTTTTTCGACATCGATTCTTTAGGAATCGATTCTTTTTTTGAGAATCGGCCATCACTAATTGTGACATCTTTCAGGGCTAATTCCCGTGATTATTCAATCATATGAATATGAATAGATGAAGGAATCGATTTCATTGATTCTCAAGAGAAGATTTAGTGACAAAAATGAACAGAGTGATTCAATTTCATCCTTCTGCAATTTTTGTTATCAAAATATCAATTGATTCCACGATATTGGAATCCAAGGGAGATGAAAGAATTTCTGTAAATATTTACTTTAGCTGCATTTTTTTTCAACAAGAAAGGTGTCTACAGAAATTTATTCATCTCCCTTACCATACATGAGATCCGTCGAGTGCAGAAAAAAATTAAAAGCGAACAATACTCCAAAAGATAATCTTTAAAAAATTGATTAATCGAAAATTGATAATTTATAGGGCGGAGAGGAACCTGAGACCGTTGAAGCAACGAGCCCAGCTGAGGATAAATCAGCCGTTGCAAGTCCAACAGAGTCTGAACCACCAACAACTGAAGTAAAGGAAGCTGATATACCAATTGAGGAAACAAAAATTGAGCCAACTACCACAACTCCTGCCCCAACTCCTCTTCCCGATGTTAACAAAGAGGATGATAAAATCATTAAAAATATTGAGGTCAGTCTTGTCGAGGCTGAAATTGTAGAAACAATGGTAGAAGTTACAACAAATACCCAGCCAATTGTAACAACGTCTATCATTGAGATGAAAACCAGTGAGGACTTCCCATCCCAATTTCCATCAAGTCCACCCCCAACACCTATTGATCCTTCACCCACACAGCAGGTTGCTGCTAATGCTAATGAGCTAGCTGAAGCACTCAAATTACCAGCTGAAAATGATACGAACAATTGTATGAATAAACTTGACTCACAAGTTGTTGCTGAAATTGATAAATTCAGTAATAATGAAGAAATAGAGCTGGTTGTAAGTTCTGAAGAGGGTCCAGTACCAGTGTCGAATGGAATACCAATTGAAGTAACAAAACAAATAGTTGAATTACCAGAAGAATCGAAATCAATTCATGAACTATCAGAAGAGTCCAAAATAATTGATGACAGAATTGTTGAAGAAATTGTCATTGAACAGGTCGATAAAATTGATGACAGTGTCGCAGTTGAAGATGTTGAAATAATTGAGGAGCCATATGAAGACATTCCAGCACCACCATCACTAAGTGAAATTGCTGCCGATGTGGACCAAGATAATCGAGATATCATAGTAGAGGAAATACCACCGCCATTACCAGAATCACCCATTCCACTGCCAAAAGCATCTACTGATCTTCTAAATTTTATGTCATCTCAAATATCTGATAATCCACCACTTTCTGAAATTATTGACTGTGTAGCATCAGCCCATGAAATAATCGAAGAATGCACTGCCCGTGCGCTCCCTACCCAAGAAATTGATGAAAGAATGCAATTACCTGAACTACACGAACCCGTTGATTTTAGTAAAACTGAGAATTTACTGACACCACCACGCAGTCCCTCTCCAATCCCTCCACAAAATGAGTCCTCACTATTAAAATTAGATGACAATGACAGCAAAGAATTGAGAATTGATACAGTTACAAATTATCATACAAATAATTCAGAAATTAATCATGAAGAAAGAATAGCTGAATCGAACAACGTGGATATCGCCAAACAGTTGCCATTAACTAACGACATCATGATGTACCAGGTGACTAATTAATAAAAAAAAACAACACAATCCTGGCATGAGGCGCACTGAGTCGTTGTTTTTTTTCTCGAAAAAAACTATGAAAAATTGATAGAAAATATCTAAAAATATTTTTAAAAAATTGGTTCAAATTCTTCGTACGTTCTGTGATACAAAAAAAAATGCTGTCTCTGTTGGTGTAGTCTCGAATCAACATAAGTGAGGGAGCCTATATATCTTGCATAGATGATTGCATTCCTTTCTCCAGAAAAAAAAATCTTCCAACCAATAAAAAAACACCTGATTTTTGAAGGATGGATGCTGCTAGTGGGGTTCGGAAGATGTGTTTTTCTTTTACATATAATTATTTTCGGCTCAAAACTGAAGCCAGTCGCCCTAATTTTAGGGCTTCCATCAACGAACCCCAGTGGACACGCCCATCTGCTTGCATCCTCGGATGACTCTTCCTTTCATTTATTCCCAAAAATTAACAAAACTCCTTCGAGAATTTTCCAAATGAATCAACCAGTGTTGTTAGCCTCTTGGTTTCTCCTTAATGAAATTATTAACCTGATTTTTTTGTTTTCTAATTGTAGAAAAATGATTTTTTTTTTCAATTGAATTATATATGAAACTCACTGATAGACGTATACTGTTGAGCTAATTTTTTTTTCGATTTGACTTGGGTAGACCATATTAATCCAGTTGAGAACACACTCACGAAATTCCAGTAGTTACTCCATGTTCTACTCAGTTTTTGTGGAATATTTTTGGTAAATAATTGAGATGGAGTAATTTTAATTACAACCTTTTTTAGAGAGGACAATCAAAGCTATATTCTGCAGCAACTGAGACAAATTTTCTTTGTAATTTTATTTTGTGATGAGTTTTTATGGAATATGGCGTTGAATAATTGAGATGGAGAGCTTTTCGTGCAGATCCTCTTTTTTGTGGAGAAATCTGAATTGCAGAGGGAGAGATCTTTATGAAATTTCTCTATTTCGATTAAATTGTAGGATATTTTATGAAAATTGATGACGAAAGTGTGATTCACTCATCTTTATCTACTACTGATTCTTCTTTTTTGGTGCAAATGATATTGATTGATTTCCAAAACAACTAATTCCATGAAAAACATTCTCCCGGCTTTTTCATTGGAACATGCCATAGTATAATCATTATTGGTCTAGTACTTTTTGAAGTGATTAAAGAAATGAGAATATCACTAAACTCGTTTATTCAAATAACTTGATAAGGCACGAAGCAAAATAGATTGTGCTATTCGAAAATCATTCAAGTTCATTATGGACGAAAAAAAATATCTATTAGTGATGCGCATCTTACGGATTCCCATTTAGTTTGCATTGTCACAATAATATTAATAATAATAATAATAATAATAATAATAATAATAATAATAATAGCATTTTGCGATTTTGTGAGCATGTAAAGAGTGCCTTATTTCTGGGAATCACATACTCCGTACATAATAATAAAATTATATGAAAATTAACACAAAAGTCTGCTTGAAGATTAGCATGCTAGGAAGAGCAAATTTTAGAAGAATAAATTTCTCGTTAACTAATTAATTGTTTTTGAGAATGGAATATTAACAAATTGACCTTTCTTTCTCCAATTCATAGAACGTAACCGAACCAGAGACACCAGTTGAAAAAGTCAGCGAGGCAACGACTGAAAATCTCGAAGAAGCACCCAAGAGCCTGGCACCAACTGAGACTCCTGCACCAGCTGCGCCCGTTATCACTGAAGACGTTGCGTCAGTCACCAAAGTATGTTTCATGTTCATATGATAATTGATGGATATTCGAATGATTTAATTTATGATCAAGCAGTGAAATAACTGAAAAGAATCCACTTTGTGATCAGTTTTGGAATGTCTCAGAATTTAAGGGAGATGGAGAAAGTTTGACAACTACCTCGTTTACAACTGCAATTCTTTTACTATTAGGAAAATCATGACAAAAGTCGCGTCATCTCTCATAAGTTTTGAGATATTCCAAGAAAACTCATGACAAGTCAAATTAAGATTTAGATTTTTTGTTCTTTACTTTCGTTTTTTTCAAATAGCTTAAAATCTATGAAAGATGGCAGGATTAACCACTTTTTTTTGAGTGGGGGACTCATAGCTACAAAGAAAAGTTATTGCAAAAATTATGTCATCTCACTTATTTTACAAGATATTTACCAAACGTGGGCTGCAGCAAAGTCAATTGCATAAATCTATAATGAATAATTTGGTAAATATTATAATGATGATCGCCAAATTCCCAATGATTCGCCGAGCGATTATTGGTTCTCGAGATCAAATCAGTCTGTGAAGACTATAGAGCGAGGGGCCATCTGATAAATATTTGTATTTAATGAAAAAAAAAGTAATGCATCCGAAAATTGTCGCCATTTTGGAGATAATTAATTTACTTTCCTGGATATCTTTATAGGCCATTGAAGAAATCGACATCAATGAGAAGGCAGTTGCAGCGGCAGTTAATGAGAACATTGAAAGCGTCAACACGAATGTGAGTATTACTGGGCAATGAATCTACAAAACAAATCATGAGTGAAATGGATTTTATCCGAAATTTATATAAATTTTACCACCAAAGTGGATATAATTGAAAACGGATATGTTTTTTGCAAATGCTTTCATTAAGGAGTTGATTATTCAAGTTTGATTTAACACATGGAGTGATATGGACGGTAGGAGATTGCAGTGCAATTACCTTCAAGCGAAGCACTGGTCAGGTAAAAACTGTACTAAATCTCCTACCAGTCCATATATTTTTATGCGATTTTAACGATTATTTCCTCTCTTCTCAGAAAGTTACATTTAGAGAATGAAAATATATATTTTTAACAACGCTATTAACTCATTCAGAGAGTTCCAAAAAATCACATCATTTCATTATTTTCGCCTATTTACTGACAACACTCCTTGAAAATCAGGAAAAATTCGTAATCTAACAGAATTTCATGTTTGATTAGAAATAAGCAAAATGACTATGAACGAGATGTCGTTGAATGTTGATTCTATGATGGAATGAAAGTTTAAAAAAATTGAATCAAAGAAATATATTGAGGCTAAAACTCACGAAGTGCTTCAAAAGCTGGCGCCTTGAAGTTTCCATATATTTGGGCGCATTCTTTGACATATTTAGAACATGTAGCGAAAACTGCGGCTATTATACGTTCGGTTGATGAAAAATTAGACTTGTATATTTTAGAAAGTTAATTGGCTTTGATACAGTCGGAAAATCTTTGGATCAATTGAATGCGAGAGTCCTAAATTGAAAAACTGGAAGGTTTGAATATGTGGAAAGGATTTATAATATAAACTTCTATTGAGTGATGTCGACAAAAGAACATTTCTGCACTGATTTTCAATATGAATATAAAAATCTGAAAAAATTCAACAATATCCTTTCGAATCTATCAAATTTCTTACCTTTTTATTCTAATTCTTCATCTGTTGAATTACAAATGACTATTCACCCAATTTTGAATCCTCATCTACATTAGAATCGCTGCCAAGAAGCAATCGTACCCAAATTACACAAAAATCCTTCTTACGCAGCATGCTTTTCAATCTCCTCCCCTATGTGCAAAAATAAGGAAGCAGGAGCCCCATTCCGTGTGCGTTATTTGAAAATCCCACTACTATTCTGAAATTTCATATTCTGCCAATACAATTGACGGAAAGCTTCCGATTGCAATTTTCCTTGACGAAACTATAATTAATTCCAGCTCAATTACAAAGGATTGCGATACTTTAATTCAGCTTAGGAACTGAAATGTAGGCCTGAATATAATCTTTTTTGGCCCAATAATACTATTTGATACAAAAAAAAAACAATATCATATAAAAACTAAGATCCTACAATAAGAATTGAAAGTTTACCTTTCAGGTTTCACGGTATTCGTATTTCTTCTCGTTGTCATATCAGAATGAAATTGGGCTCATTTTGTAGGGAAAGCTATCGATTTCCTGATGATAAAATAAAAAATACTGGTGTTCTCAGAAAAAGACGGAGGTAAATTGAAATTTAAAAAAAAAAAAATTTAAGAAGACTCTCAGAAGACTTTTTCGGAAAAATCTGGAATACTTACTTTTTTTTGGGCTCATTGAAATGAATCTCTCAAGCTACACTGGAACGTAATTGATTAGATAGTTTCAAAAATATCACCTCTCTTCAAAAAATGCTTTTTCGCAAATATCTCAGAAACTACCGAAGCGATTCTGTTCAGATTCAATATCGAACTTTCGTTTATCAGATCTGCACACTCACAAAATTTCAAGTCGGTAGCTGAAACATTTCTTGAGTTATTGTGACAAAAGAATCTGAAATGAGAATCATAGAAATCATGAAATTGAGATAATCTTCAAACGATTCAAATCGGAGCGAAATTCACCGCGAGTGAAAAATATGAGTTTAAATGAGATTAATCTCATTGCTTAAGTTGTAGGTTGTGAATTAATTTTTCGCAGAGAAAACTCGGAAAAACTTTTTTTTTCAATTTGATTTTTTCCGGGAACCATCATCCGACCAATTTTAATCAAATTTGACTGTCAGCATTTTGCATAAGAAGAGGAAATACTGTCAAATTTCTACATCGACAAGTATGACAATTTCAGAGAAAAGTGATGATATTCGTTGTCACACGCATACATACACTCATTTTATAAAAAACATTATTTCCTGACGTTTCGGATCATCCTGAATCATTTTCCGATGAAAACTCGAAATCGTAAGAGGTTTCCAAATCTTCCATTTGGAAGCAAAGAATGATCTTACTGCGTTGTTTTTGTAATTTCTTTCAAGGATGAACTTCAGCAATTGGATCGGAACAAGGTAATGTGGCAGGCCCTAAGACTTCCTGAATAAGTTCATCGAGTGATTAGAAATATAGACAAATTCCTTGGAATTGAGTTACCGTTAAGGATGTACTCTAGTTTGAAATTTTTTTATCACATTTTTTTAAAAACATTTTTCGAATGTATATACATCTAAGAACATTGTGCAGGTATCACAGAGTTAATTTCGGTAAGATTTTCTTATGATTTCTTGTTAAAAAAAAAAAATCTTGTTTAAAACAACTTAAAACGCGTTTTTCTCTAAACAACGTTTTTTTGGACATCCCACACGATTTTTCCAGAACCAGTGAACTGATCCTTCTGAAATTTACACCGCGTATTCTACACCTTGAAAATCACAAGATGAACCTCTATCAAGTGGCCATGTAACTTATCATCAGAGTAAAATCTTTGATCCAATTTTTCTCTCTATAGAATGAATATTTCAGAAAAAGCGAATTTTTTCATGGTGTATAATATTGTGATGCAGCATGTAAGAATTCGCTTTTTCTAAAATATTAATTCTGCTCCGAAAAAAATTCCATTAAAATTTTTACTCTGATGATAACTGACGTAACCACTTAATATAAGAAGAAAAAAAAATTATTGAAGTGACACAATTACGTCATCACTAACTAAGGGTATATAGGAATTTCACGAAATTATTCGACCGCTCATATAATCTCATGTAAAAAGTTCAACTTTGATATTTATTTTATCCCTTATTTTGACGGTAACTCAATTTCGATAAATTAATGCATATTTTTAATCCCTCAATGAATTTGTTTGGAAATTTTCGAGACTCTGCCTCATTTCCTCGTTTTTGTCCGATTGCTGAAGTCCCCTTCTTGAGGGGTAATGGGAGAATCAGTAAATTTCAATTTTTTAAATCGATTGATCGGCAATATTTCGATTTTTTCCGATGAAATTACAAAAGCATCGACTCTCTAATTTCCTTCGTGAGTCGTTGACACTCTTCTTATGAAAAAAATATCAATAAGTTCCGTCAAATAGTTGGATTGAAAGTTCAACATATACGGGGTTTTTTTGAGGATCGGGATCATTCAAGCGTAATTTGATGCGTTATTTATAAGATGACATTCGGGAGCATTTCACCAATCGAATTGGCAAAATATCAAATATGACATGAGGAGTGTAGTTTGTAGATAACGCACAAGGAGTAACGCTTCTGTTTGTTTGTAATCTGACAACGTACCATTCTTACATTGATTTAAACACGAGTTATTTATGGTGAGTTTCAATATTATAGATTATTTGACGAGGTTATGTGATGTATTAGTTCACCGCAACGAGTGAACTGATGAGAGGGGACTTGACCAACGACTTTACTGAACAATTTCAACCAAATAACTAACAAATATAATAATATAATGTCACTAACAATTTTTATTTCCATTCTCACGGAATTATTTTATGTAACTCTTCCAATTCATAAAAAATATTCTTCACACCAAGCACAGAAACCATGTCAGCAATTCCGAAATGCTGACTAAGACCCTGTGCAGAAATTATAAAAACAGAAACATTCTAATAAAATTCGCTCAGTTTAATTTCGAACATCGCGTGTGAATCATTTCAAAAGTCATTTCTCCCAAACCTGTAGTGAAGCTCTGTATATAAGACTACTCAACCCTTTAATGGACCATGACACCAGTCTCTTCGGAGGCGTGGGTTCGAATCCCACCGCTGTCATCAAAATGTTACGTCCTAGACTTGTTTTGGACGTTGTTGTTGCTGCTTTTAGACTCTACAGAGTCTTGGGATTTCCGAATCCTTGATATCCGCTTTATTTACTGCATTTTGTAAGAATTCACTGGCGTCATGGTCCATTAAAGGGTTGAGTAGTCTTATATACGGAGTTTCACTACAGGTTTGGGAGAAATGACTTTTGAAATGATTCACACGCGATGTTCGAAATTAAACTGAGCGAATTTTATTAGAATGTTTCTGTTCTTATAATTTCTGCACAGGGTCTTAGTCAGCATTTTGGAATTGCTGACATGGTTCCTGTGCTTGGTGTGAAGAATATTTTTTATGAATTGGAAGAGTTACATAAAATAATTCCGTGAGAATGAAAATAAAAATTGTTAGTGACATTATATTATTATATTTGTTAGTTATTTGGTTGAAATTGTTCAGTAAAGTCGTTGGTCAAGTCCCCTCTCATCAGTTCACGCGTTGCGGTGAACTAATACGTCACAGTTATACTTATATTTGAGATTCTCAAATAGTTCATCCCAGAATTTTTGATGAGAATAGTATAGTTTCAAAATTTCCACTCAGTACGATGTTGTCAAGTCGCGAATTTATTCATTGAGCTCTGTGAGGGAAATTGCAAAACGATAAAAAGTAGCTCGGTTTCAACATGTTTTATAGAAAAATTAATACCGTTTGCTGTAATTTTCTTTGCAGGAGAATATTTGACATACTTTCAATCAATAATTGCAAATTTTTCAAAACCCTTCTAAGAAAATTACTAATTGTTATATTATGGAACATTTATTACAGCATAGGCTAGTGAAGAGTTCGTATGTTGAAATTGCAAATTTGATAGCCAAAATTTAGAAATAATTAATTTTATTTTCGGAACTGAGCAATTTCTTCTTTGAGGGATTTCATTTTCCAGTTTGATAGATTACCAATGAGCAATATTTAATAAGTTCACAGCATATGTGAATAGGGAGATAAGGAAGATTACTTTGATTATTTATCGATCGATGGAACGGTTCCCAATTTGTAGTTGAAGGATTACATTGGTGCACATCATCATGACTGTATCCCTCGGCGGTCAGTCAAGCGACTCAACTGTTCTCATGCTAAGGAAGAAAAACAAACAAATCAAGTACGTTTGTTCTGAAGACGAAAATGCACTCGTAATGCACTCTCTATGATATAATTCAGATTATCTATGACTTTTTCTTCCGCTTAGGAGAAACATCTCCGTCTTTGATTCTTCTAGTGTTTTGATTTAGACCTTCAATTTTCCGATGGATTGTGATTTCTCCTACGATTTCAATGCAAATTCAGTAGTGAATGATCAGAATGAAATGAGTCAAGTTCTCTGCAATTTATTTTAGAAAAATATATTAGAAAACGAACGAGATCGTGAAATTTATGTCAAAAAGCTTCTTTCCAGAAAACAATTTTTTTCTCAAAAGTTTATTAAATTTCTTATGTTACATAGCTTGACTCAGTTGGGATCGCTGAACTTTGCGAAAAATAACCAACTAATAATAATTTATTTTTTCTCGTGAAAAATTAGGCCGCACACTCATTTTTCCTACATATTTGATTTTTTTTTTATTTAACGCATTTTGATCTAACATATCTAATCTCATGTTCTTATAATTATGTGAATCTTCAATTATTCATTATTAACCCTCTAACGCTGAAGTCGGACTAACTCCTACCCGTGGCTAGGGATGGAACGCAAAAAAGTGACGGTCATTTGACCGGTCAATTGACTGTCAATGACCAATTGGCAATGACTGACCATTTTGGTCAAAAAATAATGACCAAATCGTGGGTCAGAAAATTGACCAAACATCGTTTTGACGGTCAAATTCCATCTAAATAGAACTAATGAATTTTTTTTCGTGAACCGCATGAATCTTTTCGTAAATAAATTTTTGTATTTCCCGTGTCAGAATTCCGAGACTATTGATTCGTGCACTGAGCCAAAGACTTCTGTGTCTTCTTCTGTGACTAGAATCAAAAACATTCAGGATACAAGTAATATGATAGAACGTTATGGAGATATATATCTATCTGTAATACAGGAGTGAACTGAATCTATAGGGATAAGTGCAGAATTTATGCAGAGTTTACAATTTGTTGAGAAAATAAGAGAATATTCGGTAAATGGGCAGTATAGCTCTGCCAACTGAAAATTAGTGTTTTGAACGTTTTCTTTGCAGTTTTTTTCATCCGTCATGTTCAGTGCGCCTATTCTAGGCTTGCATTACCGGATATTCCTGTGATATTATTATATTTCAATCTAATAAGCCATTTCCTCTGTAAAAATATAATTCCACTAAAAATGACAAAAAAATGACCCAAGAACAAATTGACGGTCATTTTCCATCTAAATAGCTGGATTTCATTATAGATTTAGGTACTTTAGTCTTGATTCGGGTATTTCAATCGCTGATATTTTACAAAAAATGAGAAATACTGCACGACTTCTGGAAATGAATGATTTCTATGAGTATTTCTATTGAATTTGAAAAAATCATAAAAATTACATAAAAAATGACCGAAAACAAAATTGACGGTCAATTTTCATCTATATAGATGGATTTTGACATTTATTTCTTCTGACTGACCATTTGAATTTTTGACGGTCAATTTCCAACGAAAATTGCGGTTAAGTCAAGAATTGTCACAAAATGATCAATTGACGACTGACATGACCAATTTCAAAATTGACCGTCATTTTATATCTCTACCCGTGGCGCTAGAGTGGGGATAGCCAATCGCGTGCACTCTCAGTCTCCACTACCTCAGTTTACGAGACTCAGGCCCGTTCATTACCGTGATTCACACGTCTGATGGGTTCCCTCAGTGCCCCTTCCCTTGTTATTTAAATAGTCTTGAATTATCTTTTTTTTTTTAAATTATTTCTAATGATGTAGAATAAAAAATTACAGGAAATGAAACGTGGAAATTCAAAATTATTGACTAACAATAACATACCCGATAAAATTTGAAGAAAAAACAGTAACCTCATAGTAGGTACGGTATTTCTCGCCAGAGCTCACGGATACACACTAGTTGTGTTCAAAGTAAGTGATTTGACTTGAAGTAAGTCACTCGCGCAGGCGCTGAGAGTTCTCCGAACCTCCAAAACAATTTGTGCGCCTGCGCAAGTCACTTACTTCAAGTCAAATCACTTACTTGTCCAGTTGTCTGGCGCAGTGGATTGGACTGTAGATTCACATGCGGTAGACCCGGGTTCGAGCCCGACTGGATAGAGTTGTGTAGCTCATAACAACAGAAAAAAGTCTCTGAGCACAGTTTGTCGCATAAAAATTAGTAACATTGGCTGTATAACATAGATTTGTTGAAGGCCAGCTGAGCAAGCAGCACAAATAACAAACAACAAACAAATCACTTACTTTGAGACCCAGCGAACACAACTACTAACGCACATATGCGCCGCCTGCACAGCAGGCCGCAAAGTGGGGGAAACGCCCATAAGCGTTGAAGGGTTAATCCTATTCATTTCAATTCAGGTCTCATTCTCTGTGTTTAAATTAAATCTAGAGACTAAAACTAGTGAAAATATGATACTCCCTGTTGATAATGACTCCCTGCAAGGGATAAGAATCATATTTTCAGAAAACAATCAGAGCTACCGAAGAGATGCTTACGAGAAATCTAATTATTTGGCTGAGTTCTTGCGATATTCAATTGATAATGATACCAACATGAAACGCCGTATCTTGCGTTACCCCTGAATTACTGAATGGATTCTCGAATGTCTAAATATCAATTTTTGTAGCAGAATTCACAACCTGTGTATATTTGGGTGCCTCCATATATATTACTTCAAAACACCATCAGGAAGAATGAACACTTCTCTGAAAGTCCATTTTAGCCAAATTTGATTTTTGATTCAAAATAATTAAAATCAATTTATGAAGTGAAAAATCGTTGGGAAATAATCTTAACTTTACCGTTTAAATAGACGATAATTCTAGAGAATTAGATTTACATCTTAGGAAGAATTAGAATATTTAGTTTTTGCAAGCTTCATTAAAACGTCCATTTTATTTTGAATGAGAGTATTTTTCCTGCTAATGAATGGTAGAGGAATACTATAATACAAAGCCTTGTAGTCTATTGAGTTACGGGATATCAGAAAACAAATTGATTGGCTATTTTTATTTTCTTCGTTATCTTTAAAAGTGTTCGGCTGAAGCTGATCATATTGTCTCATTTTCAAGGGAAAATTTTCCGCTCTCTGCTGAAATCTCGAAAATTTGGAGAAGTCATGAATTTTATTATTGCAAAATACAAAATTGTCTTTTCCAAAATTGGCGATTCCCATTCGACTTCCGAATAAGTCATAGAGAAATTTCTTATAATTTTTTCTTTCTATGTTCACAGGAAATCATTGCTGATATGAATCACCAAAACAACCTGAGCGACTAAGGTGCTGCTGAATGGATTTGCATTTTCAAAAGAAAAAACTTTTTTTCTCGTGAAACCAAAAAAAAAAAAGAAAAAAAGTATATTATATAGATATGTATATTTGGACCATTCCTGCAAATTTCAAAATGTTCTTTCGTTAATGAGCAGCAACAACAAAAACTGTACATATATATATATATATATATATATATATATATATATATATATATATATATATATATATATTTAATGAAAGAGGCAAGCAAAGATGCACATTTAAATAGAAGTGACAACAGATATTGCCAAACAACATCGAATGAGGGCATATGATTTACTCATTTAAAAATAATAATGAATGATCTGTTTTTATTTTTTATCTTTCATTCATGATTAGGCCTATTGATTGTACAATTATGAAAAATGACGCAGGGGTGGTGAAAAGTTTTTTTTTTTTTTTTTTTTTTGAAATTATCGAGTTAATAACATAAAATCATTAAAAGGAACTGTCAACAATTTAAGAGGTGAGAAAAAAAAATTGAATGATGATAGGTAAAAAAAATGCAGGCAAATTGATGAATTAATTTTGCGGGCCGAAAACCTAAAAAACCGAAATTATTATTGACATCGAATGAGGCCGCAGATTAATTATCCTGCTTTTAAAGAAAGGCGAAGAAAAAAATATGTAGAAATTTTAAAAGTGTCATTAATTGTTATTAAGATAATTCTAATGGGAAATAAAAACTATTAATGTAGTAATATGATCAGGCGAGCGGCAAAGAACTGGATTCGTAGGCGAACGAGATTCAATTGAAGATTTTGTAAGTGTGTTAATTGACAAAGTCGTCATATTTAACATATTCAATACTCATAAAAGAACAAAAAAATAAGGGTGGATATGAAGGTTCTGCACCTTTTTTAATTTGTGTTTGAGAAAAAGACAAATGATTGACATTATCTGAGTAAGGGGTGTGAATGCATTCTTCTGCGAGAAAAGATGAGTGTATGCGTGTGAAAGTGTAGGTTAGATGAAGGGTAATTAAAGCTGGTCGAAAAAGAGGGAAATCTTCGAGCATGAGAATTTAGTAGTG
Organism: Aleiodes leptofemur; assembly: GCA_963942555.1. Lineage (NCBI taxonomy): Eukaryota > Metazoa > Arthropoda > Insecta > Hymenoptera > Braconidae > Aleiodes > Aleiodes leptofemur. The sequence goes on from OZ012612.1 coordinate 8,562,812, forward strand.
AAGTAAACTGAGATACGTTAATCTCTTTTCCATGTCACCTTCGTCGCAAACTTTGGAATCTATAGGAGATCGGGGAATTTTGATGATGATGGCTTTTGTGAGAAAAAAATCACAACTATAGAGAAGGTTAGTAGAAATTTTCTACGATCTCCCATCGATCGAAAAATTTTTCATGAAAGCTGACAATCAGTTCGAAATTAACTTATCTCTTTCCTGCCTACTCCTATTCCTGAAATGATATTAGAGCCGCAACGTGACACACTAACAATTTATTTCATGATTTCGTGCTCGTGAAAATCAATGAACATCGCTCGAATTATATACTTCTGTTTTAATTTCACCGCAATTCATTTCCTCTTCTTTCTCTGTTTGTACAATTTCAAATTCTCTGGTATTTCTCTACTTTTCGTTATTTTAAACGAGAAACTGCACACTTCCACAATGCGACGCACATTAATCAACAAAAATTTTTAAAAAATTATGGAAGATTTAAAATGAAAAATACAGTAAGTCAAGCAACATAAGTGATATATAATCTAGACGTAGAAAACGAAAAAAAACTCGTATGTGTAAATTCGACGGTTGTTCGGGAGGCTACTCCATTACCAGACACTTTGTAACAACGCCTAACGTAATTTTAGAATAATCACTTTGAAGAAGAAAAAAACGATGAAAAAACAAAAAAAAATTATCGCCTAATTGAAGACTATAAATTAACGAGACCCGCACAAGTATTTACCATCCCCCCAAACATACAAACTTTTTCAAGTTTTTACTACGATGTTTCTACGTTTATACGAATCTCCGAAAACAAAAAAAAAAAAAACAAAATGAAAAAATGAAAATTAATGAACGATTGCCTACAATTAAACGAATTTTGTTAATAAGGGCCATAGTATAGAACTCGCAAATATGTATATGCCTCTGGATCGAAAATATTTCTAAGCGTAGGAAAAGAGAGGATGAAACAACACAATTTTCTCTTTTTTGATTTTTAATTATTGAAATAACAATCACTTTGATGGAAACTTGGCATTGATTCCGAAGAATTGAATTTGAAGATGAAAATTAAATTAACTTGGAGAAAAAATGGGAACGAAGGAAGTAAATTTGGAAGATTGTATAATAAAACCTTTGAAGGTATCGAGTTTAATTAAATATTATCCGTAATGATAATTACAACGAAATGAGGAAGAACGATGAATTTTCTTTTCCGTTTTTATCTCCAGTAATGCAACAACGAGATTGATTTTTTTTTTACTAAAAAAATATAAAAACAAGGACCCGATCGATTTATGTACCATCGCCAAATATCAGTCGTCACTCTGAGATGTCTCCCATTCTGTTGATTTTTCTCTAAATCGTCAGTGATAAAAAATATCTCTCAAGGAACGTTTTTTCATTTTTTATTTCTTCATGTTTTATGGCTTTCATTTATATATTTATAGGAGACATCTCAGAAGTGGAAGTACCAGTTTTCAGTATCTTCGATCAGCAGTTATGATAGTAACTATTCTACATTTATCTATATCCTATAATAAACTGTGAAACAAGTGTACAATGCAGTTCTCATTTATTATTATTCAATTCCCAAAGAAACTGACAATATTGTTGTTTTTTTTTGTTATGGGTTGCTTTCAACTTTCCATCAGGTCCATAATTACTTCGTGAGTGACATATGTCGGAAAGAAAAAGAATTTGGAATATAAAACGGACGCACTAGATTTTAGTCAGAACTTGAATTTTCTGTATGATGAAGATTGCTTGAAATGATTGAGTCTTTCAGATAGAATTTCCTTGATGACCAAGAAGATTGGTTTCCCTACTTCTATTTTTGAAATGTTCCAGTTTTTTGCACATATCCCTGGCTTCAATTGTTGGAGCCAGAAAGATAAAGGACCAGCTTGGAGAGGTTTTTGACATCTGACCGATATGGTCGGAGTTTTAAAAAAAAAATAAGATGCCTGTTTTTCTATCTTGAATATTTTTTATTTTATTTCAGAATTATGGAAATCACCATATGAGAGATAATCTGTTATTACGATATAAGTGAAAGAAAAACTAATTTGTATCAAATGATTTCTAACTCTATCCAAATGTTAGAAAACTTATGAAAAATGGGTGTGGCTTCAGGTCTGGTTCAAATTCTTTGTACTACAATGATCAGTGTTGGAAACTTCTGCAGAAGCAGAAGAAAGAAATGAATTATATTGTAATCTGTTGCATTAGAATGTCTATTATACTCGACTTCTTCCTAATTGACACTGAGAAAAGATTGTAGAAACTTTTTTTGGATCTCAGTTATTTTTCTAAATATTTCATGATAATCGAATCAATTCGTTCAGATATTTCTTTTTTTTCACATCATATTGGAGAATTATATTGGAAACTATCGGATTGAATTGAGCGCATTATGGAATTTTCCCATTAAAACTTGCTTGACTTTTGGAAACAAGCTTCTTCATTCTCTTAACATCCAAGTCCATTATTTCACAAAAATATTTCAATGTTTATTCTTTTACAGATTCTAGAACTTTGATGAATGAATCTAATTCTTCACGATTCATTTCAATATCTAAAATCCTGTCCTTGTCCTTGTCTTTGATTGAAAGGTCTAGTTGCAGAAGAGCTCCTTTCAACGATGCTACTTTGCTGGAACCCATTACCATCTAAAAATTCATAGTTATCGAATTAGGAAGTATATGCTGATCTCCATCATTCTTTTGTAAAGTGCTTATTAAGTTGACTGCTTACGCAGTTATTTCACAATTTTCTCAAAAACTATGGAGTTTTGAAAAATTCAAAAGGGGACTTTCTTTAAAGTAAAAAATTCTACAGAAAAAGATTTATCGTTAAATTTCCATATAATTTTTCATTTTTGAGAAATTTTAAAATAATGTACATTAAATTTTTCAAGTACTCCTTCTACCATTTCAGTACTTAATTGAGAATTAATTGAGACATAGATATCAGTTCGTTACTTTTAATCTCCAATCGAAATCAACCATAGTTGGGACCCGCTTTTGTGAATAATCGATGGTCAATGCCTCGGCTAACTGTTCATCACGTACTTTCAAACAATTCAGAATGATGTTCTGCACTTTTTCAGGTATATCAAAATATTCCTGAGGCATCTGACAAAATAAACAGAAACTATTAATTCATCCCCTTCACCCAAACTGGCAGACGATGGAAGACTTAAAACGAATTTAATGATGATAGTCTGAGATCCGGATTGAGGTCGATTCTCACTCATCTGTCTACCCGGTAGACTCTACCGCATGGGAAGTATTTTTTATTATACGTAATATATGTTGAGGCTATAATTAATTAGAGATGATAGAATTGATGCATTGTTTAATTCCTACACTGGTTTATCTCATTAAATAATTTGATCAAATATCAATCGAGAGTACCTGGCATAAGGATCAAGCGAAAATTAAGTTGCCTATCTTCACTGTTTCGTATTACTTCCTTGCCAGGTATAAGCAGGTGAATTGGTACTATAAATTTAGATCCATCGGTAAGCTCATTAAAATATATACAAAAATAATAATTTCATGAGAAACATGGTGGTATTAGGTTGTTTCAGAAAATTGCACAATAGCTATGATTGTCAGGCTTTAAATTTCAAATATTGGAACAAGTGAGCAGGGTACGTGTTCTCCTTCGCGTAATTAATAATGTAAAAATAAAATTTCAAAGACTCGAATATGTAACAAAATAATAATATATACATGATATACACAACTATTTTTCGTGATTTATCAGCTTCATGGAAAAACAAAGTATATAAATAAATATTCTAGGAAACTATTCAAAATGAATAATCCATCATGGTACCAAAACAATATTCTATTATAAGGCTTTAATGTATTGCACGAAGAAAAAATTATTCAGCATCAGGTTCATCAGAAATTCCAAAATTATCGTCAAATTCTGAGGAATTGTTATCATTGTCACTGTTTGTTGAATGCAATATGTCTTCAATTCGTAAGGGCGTTCAGTTCCCAACGAATTATGCTAGTTTTAAATTGCCATCCACAGGCTAGATCAGTCTATGTGGCTTAATACGATTGATCCTCATTCTGCTAAACTACGTTCTGAGAAAAGTGGTTGGTTCATGGATGGCTATTTAAAATCAACAGGATTTCTTGAGGAGCAGAGAGAGCAGAGAGCAGAGAGAGCTTTCCAAGCTGAAGAAATATGGTACACAACGGATAGTGGCAATCATGACAATCTGTCAGGATTGGACTATAACGTTGCAACGTTAAAAATTTTAAAAAGCATTAATTATATCATTTTTCATTAATCATAGATTAAAGATGACTTGAGATCATCAAGCAATCCATCCGCGATCTGTTTATTGATAGATGATGTATAACAAAAAATTACTTTTATCCGGCAGGCAGAGGTGCAAGTGTCGACTTCAGTCGGATCTTGTACTGTGAGGTGATACAATGGAATAACTCAAGTTGATCTTCGTAATTCTACATTTTACAGAATATCTGAATATCAGAATCCAGAAGCGATAGAAAACCCGACTAAAGATTTGTCCTGTTGAGGAACTTTGAAACTACAAGAAATGTTATTACAAAAGAATGTTGCATAGTTTAGAGATTCCTTGACATTCTTGAATAACAAATGACTAAAGAGATTTGATCATCTTGTTCTATTTTCGTACCATTGTTCTGGAACATTTTGAAATCTAAGAAAACTAGGGAAATTTTTGCTAATCCTTGTTTAGAATTCAATATTTTTTAAATAAAATTTCCATCTCTGTTTGTACGGCGAATAATAGTAGATTGTGTACCTAGGGAGGAGAAAAGTCAATTTCGAGAAAAATTTGCCTCCCAAGTGCAGCGGGGTGCCAAAATTTTGTCGAAGTTGGCTTCTTTCCTCCATAGGTGCATAATATGCTATTTGCAACTGTTAGTTTTTTTGTCGTTTCAATTGTTCTCAATGAAAAAAGTTTTCCTAAAAAATATTGATACTCCATACATATAAAGATATAGCAAAAAATTTGAATGGAATTCACTTGATTTGTTGCCTATTGGATTACTGATAGTATTCAACAATATTTATGAATGATGAAATTCTCTACTTTTGTATTATCAAGATACAAAACTTCCGGTATTCTGAATAATGATGAAAATATTTTGTGTGTATAATTATATTCCTCCTCAGTCCAGCCGATATCCTTAAATTGTTGGTGGGATGGTCCTGAGTACCCACAAATTTCATTCACACATGAATGGACAAACTGTCAAAAAATGAAAAAGAAAAAAAACAATAAGATCAACGAAATGAATAACAAAGATCTCACAAACGAATATCTACATACTTGCATTATCAACGTATTATTTGCCTCTTTACCGAGACAATTATTGAACTTGTGTGCTTCCATCGCGTAACCTCTATTTACTAGTGATGGCCGATTCTGAATCGATTCTTTGGAGATCGATTTTTTTTTCTTCGATAATCGATTTTTTTTGTCGATTCTCAAAATGTACGATAATCGATTCTCCGATTTTTTTTCGAGGGAATCGAATCGAATCACGGACAAAATCAAAAACAATTTTGGAAAAAAGCATTCAAAGGATAATAATGGGAGGGTATGTGGGTAGATAGGATAACAGCGGTAGAAAATAGGGTAGCGGGGGAAATTCGTCAATATTGCATTCGTTCGTTGTACCAATGAATCCATATTTAAATATACATAATTGACTGGAGAATGGATTATTCCAACTTCACTTCAGTAATAATCTCAATTAAGGCTTGAAGCGATTTGAAACAAATATTTTTTTTTATTTTTTGTTATTTTTTTATATTATTTCCAGTACTATACATCGTTTCTCTTTTTGTACATCATTCATGAACCCAATGATTGCTATATATTTCTTATGCTAGGATGCACAGTATTCCTACAGTTATGACTTATCTATCTCATTAACTAGTATTATCTTGCCCTATTACTTAAGATACTCATGAATAATACATCATCATTTACATTAGCTTTTGTATTTATTTTAAATTTTTTAATTAGTTCAATTTTTGCTTGTTTTCTTAATCTTTTAATCTCCCTGTTCTTATCTGAAGCCGATTTCTTAATGAATTTCGCTAAAAAATGTTCACGCAATACTACATAAAAATTTATTATTTTCCTTAAGGAACGTCGAGAACTTACAATTGTAAGAATCCGGCAATGTTCTCGACAGCCAACTAAAGAAAACTTCATAGAATTGGTAACTGCTTCTGCTACTTTATCCGCTAAATTTCATCCAAAATCAATGCAGTTTTGAGATTATTTCAAGAAAATGTCTCTCTTATAAGAACCTAAATGTGGGGTAATATTACTGTTTAAAGTATTTTTTTTTGCTAAAAAAGAAGTCATAAGAAAATGGCAGAAATCGTACTTGATTGTTTAACCCTAGAACTACAAACTCATTTTTTTTACCTGTAAACTACAAACTGGGGTAAATATATACCCCAGGGGTTTTTCACTCGTAAAATCGTTCTGAAAGCAATAATTTTACTTCTAAATACGTGAATCTTTTTGCTTTTTCATGCCGAAGAGAATGGTGATGAGCAACTCTAATTTTATCATGGTTTAGTTGGTTGAAAATCAATTTGGATAGCTAAAAGTGCTGAAAAATAGTCAAATCGTCATTTAACAAACAAAAATTCATAACTTTTTTCCTCAACAACCGATTTTCAAATTTCCAACGAGATTTCAAAGAGGACATATAAGGCTTTGAAAAAAAATACCATTATGATGTGACGCCAAAAAAAGTCTATTTATTTGAGACTCTGAAAATTGAGAAGAAATGAGCATCTGATCTATAGAAAATTTAAATGAAAATCCCAGGAATATCAGTTTTCAAGCATATATTTTGGATTCTGTCATGGAAAATGTATAGAAAACGAGAAATTCGATACATATAAATAATATTCAAGAATAAATTCACGATTTGACTCATTTCAACGCACCGCAATCGCTACACGAAACACTAACAGGAACTACAAACTGGAGTAGATATCAACCCCACACGAGGTTCAAATCTCCACTCTGTCAGAGTAAACAAGAAACTGAAGGCTCTCACGACCTCGCCCTACTGTTGGAACCTTGAACTAAATTATGGTATAGGTTTTCAGTCGATAAAGTCACTGGCTAACTTTGAAACGTAGTTCAAAGTTTATCTGGGGTAGATATCTACCCCAGTTTGTAGTTCTAGGGTTAAACATTTGTAGAAAAAACAATTTTCGGGGGGGAGTAGGTTCATATAGAAGAAAGACATATTCTTGGAGTAATATTGAAACCCCATTGATTTCAGATAGAATCTGTGACCTCTGGAATGTACGCAGATAGCCACGTTCGATGGTGACTTCTGATGGGAAAGAGCTCGTATCTCGTCATCTTCTGGAGAAATATTATGCAAAATTCACAATATTTCATTGAATATATGTATAAAATATGCTCGAATAGAATTCAACAGACGAAATAGATACATCTCTTCCTCTAAAAAAAATCTTCTAAGTCTACTTCCCCCTTGTACTGAAGCGTACTTATTACCTCAACAGTCCTTTGAAAATTCTTTCTTGAATTGAATTTCAGCAGTAATTTAGTTATCAGTAATTTATGATTTCTCATTTGACATAAAATAAAACACCTTGATCGCATCTTCATTGTCCTTTGTCTAGTTAATGGAATGAAATGCATTGTTGATCCAAAGATTCGTTCATCGTTGAAGCGATATAAATTTATTAAGAATATTTCATTGATTTTACCAAATTTCTAGTGTCCTCATTCTAGTGTAATCTCTAAGCTATTTATGTATCGACTAAATTATATAAAAAAATATATACCTCAGCCTCGAGATTTTGATTAATAGTGCAATAGATACGCGTGCGAAGAGTGCGCACATCCGCTAAATGGAACTGTATCACTGAATTGTTCGTTAAGCACGTCCACTGCTGGGGAACTCCATACTTTTGCACATCACACTGTAATTGATTGAAATTATAAGATGAACTCGTCATGGTATATATCGAGCAATTCAATGTTTTGAAGCATCTATGATTTAATTCAAATATGGGATAGAAATTGAAAAACGAATGATTACAAGGGAACTGAGAATGATTTAAAAAATTGGAGGTGCTCTTTGGAAGGAGAGAACACTTCACTTTGAAACAACTGCCCAAACTAAATAAAATTTCTAAAATTGACCAAGTTATATTCGTTATTTGCAACCAGGTAAAATCCTCACCCCTTGGCAATTTTATGGCAGCTCGTTCCCAACTAACAATTTTCAATTTCAAAGTTTTCAATAGGAAGAAAAGGGAAGGTAGAAATAATAAAAATGGGAAACGTTTTTACACTGTTTTCTCCCCAATTTTTCCCGACTTTTATATATTTTGATTTTAATTATTCATAATTAATTAATAAAATCTCTATCCATGTCTTCACTTACCTTTGTTTTTAGTGCAAATGAGTCTATTAAGATTCGTAATTTCCATTATTTCGGAGAGACGAAAATCTAACAGATGAGATATTAGTGAAAACAACACCTCATCATACGTCGCTGATGACCACAGCAGTTAAAAAGCGACATTAAATAAATTTTAATAAAAAAAAAAAAAAAAAAACACTTCATCAATAATTCTTCCGCTTACTTCAAAATTCAATGAATTTACAGAATACTTATAGGATTCTTTGCGATTTATCCAACACAGTCAACGTATTTGATAATTTTCCAGCATCAAGAGAAAAAAGGAGAAGGGTTAAACGAATAAAATACTTCTTTGATTCACAATGATGAAGTGTGAAATGAAAATTTTTTCATTGACACTATTGTAGAAAATTTCTTGGTGATTTCAAACAATGAAATTCTCACTCCTTATCATTATCCTGTCATTAAATGTCATAAGAAGGCAGTCTTTCTCATAATATCGCCTATAACCACAATCAATCAAAATAATACTTGGGGAATCCCCAAAAAAGTAAAATTATTCTCTTTGGGAAATACCCACCCTTTCCATTAAACAAGTACCTGGTATATTGACCGGTCACAGCAGGTATTCTATTCATGCCTTTTTGTGTACAACAAAGTGTAATAATGAGCACTCAACGCGTACCGTAACTAACTTATACCTGAAGTGCGAAACCCGACGACTGTCTGCAAAATCTTCCATTATTTCCACAAAACTTGAATAATTGTTCGCAATACTTAAGCACTAGAAAATTAATTTTTCGACTATTGGACGTAAACTAAACTCACTTATGAAGGGATTATACTACTGTAGGATTTTCACAAAATCAAGTTTTTTTTGCTTCAAGAGCTACTTTGAACTTTCCAGAATATAGGCAAGAAAAGTTATCACCTAAAATCCATTTTTTCTAATAAGTTTTTGAACTAATCCCCAAGCGTTTCTTCATATTCATAGCCTAAGGCAAAACTTTTTTTTTTTATTAACAGTCAAAACTTTAATCCTTTTTTTTTCGATACTATTATTCTTATTCGAATTTCCCACAGTATCTTGGAAATTTGCACATCTTTTATTAATAACTGGCCGGTTTTTTTTGGTCAAAAATTGAACATTTTCATTCGAATGCGAGCGAATGTTTCGCGAATCACACAAAAAACAACATTTTCGAAATCCCCTAAATATATCTGTAGCTATGTGCACCCAGACTGAGCCAAATTTCTTTTCAAGTGAAATTTGCACCAGTTACTCTGCATGGGCCACGCAAGAATGACTCTGGTGTCGTCATTTCGTGAGTTTTTCTGATAATTTTTTTTTCTGAAGAATACATGATCAATATTATTTTATTGCCTCTTTTTCTAGAAACGAATATCAAAAAACGTCTTTTTAAGGTTTTTACAGTGGTGTAATCCATTTCAATCTTATGATGACTTCTTTCATAATTCAGTTTTATCTCCTCGATTGAATACCGATCGCAAAATTTCCATAGTGAACCGATGTTCTCTCGATTTAGCTTAGGATTTCATCTCAGTATGATTGAATTAATGTAGCTTATTCGATTGATAAGAGGTTGCCGAATCGTTCGTACTCCTCTGTACCATTGATCTCGGACAGCCTCGAGTAGAAAAAAATTTTACCTTCGGAAATTCATTCATTCATATTATGAATGAATGAATAGTTGTAGTTTAAAACTACACGGAAATTTCACGCTATTTCTCTAAGAAGTTACCTGACCCCCACTCCACCCCCACCATACTTTTCGGATTCCCCGGTTATGTTCGGTTTACAGACATACAGAGTGGGGGCTACACGTAGGAGTTTCTTTCTAATATTCTGAGAAGTGGTCAGTAGGAAACAGTATAAAGGTGAAGAAATCCTGCATCAATGTATTGCACTGCTCCTTTTGTATTGAACTTATGTTTTTCCCAATGAATGAAGCGCCAGCACAATTAGAATACAAGTAAAGGAATTTGGATACAGGTGAAGGAACATCCTTTTACCTCAAAAGTATCGAAAAATATGCCAAATCTGTGGAAAGTGCATGCGGTTAACTTAGTAGAAGAGTGGCGTAACAGGTGCCTTCAAGAAAAAATTTTTTTTCTAAAAAACGATGAGCCGTATGTCCAAAAAATTATCTCATAGGGAAACTATGAAGGTGAAGAGGCGTGAGTACCGTAATTTAGATAAAATATTCGAAAAGTCAAAAAAGACGTAACTCCAAATATTGTTGTATCAAATGGAGTATTATAAAAACAACAAGAAGGAGCCTATTCCTTATGCGTTATTAGAATTCTTAGATTCAATATTCTGCCAATACAATTGGCAGAAGGTTTCCGAATTGAATTTTGAATCTCCAAATCGATAATGACCAGTTCGATTGATTTAAATTACGTTAATTTACAAGATTTAGCACGAGTTATTACAATTATCTCATCGTCATATCAGGATAGAAATGGTCTTGTTTCAACGAGAAAGCACATACTTCATCATGATGAAATAAAAAGTATATCGTTGCCTCCGAGTTAAAGGGGTGTAAGTGCCAAAAACACCACATTCTGGTGTGAAAGGGGCGTATGTCCACTTATCACTCCAAAATGTTTTTTATGGCCTCTGGAACATTGTTTGGATCATTGAAAATTAAAATAACAAAATGGCGTAACTACCAATTTAAAAATAAAAGGGACGTATCTCCACACTTACGCCCCTTTTCATTCTCTTTTAAAACGCTATATCATTTTTAACGTTAAAGTGAAAAGGACGTATCTCCGGCACTTACGCCCCTTTGTTATTAGTCAGTGTTACTCACGCCTATATGTTATCATTTTTGCTTCCGAATGGAAGCTTTGTTTTCGTAATTTTTTTCGAAATGCCAATTTTCATTGGGAACGACTCAAAATGATGCAAAACGTCGAGAAATCATAATGAGAGAAAAAGTAGACATGTATGTATGTGTGTCTGTATGTACGACTTTACGACTCTCTATTACTCGAAAACGGTGAGAGATAAAAATCTGAAATTTTGGCAAGATATCAGTTTTGATGAAGTGTATGTCCGATAAAAATTTCAGCAAGATCGGTTCAATAGTTTCTGAGATATATCAATTTTAAAAAAATCGTATCTTTCGAAATTTTTCAATTTGTGTGAGACGAATTCAGTTCAAAATTTTACTCAAGATGCGCAACCATAATATCTAACTCTTGGCGAATTTTTATGAATTTAATCTCATTATTCTATAAGTTATTAATTTTTTTATGCTTTTTTTCAAAAACATGGTTTTACGACCATAGCTCAATGAATAATTGACTTAAAGACTTCGAATTTCTTCTGTATATGTAGTTTCTGATGAAGATGGTTGGGATTGGATCTGAGGCATATCGGTTGAACGGTTCTCGAGATATTTTGAATTGAAGTTTTTCCGAAAATAGGCTGTATCGCTCAAACTACTCATCCGATTTCATCGGGACGGAGCTCAAAAGATTCGTCTTCATGAACTGAACAAACCCTCAATTTTTAGAATTTTTAGATGAAGTTCTCCGCTTATTACATTAGAAAATGTATTTTTTTCTCAATATTTCCTAAAAAAATCCAAAAAATGCAATTTTTCTCGATTTTTTTGAATGGACACCCCTATTTTTTATTTGGTTTTCTGAAAGGACACATTTTTCTCTTTCAAATAAGCCCCTACTCACCTCCGTAGGACAATCAGAAACTGTACCCAAAAGGGAACATTAAAAGTGATTTTTTATGTAAAATTTAGCATATATAATTTGTTTTCGAGAGAGATGATAGAAAAAATTCAAGAAGAACCATTCGGAAGCATCCTGCTAATTCATTAGCAGAAATTGAAAGGGAGAAATAGCGATTTAAAGGATAACGTAGAAAAAATAGCAACCAACCCAGCGACGAACGCCTGCTTGTTTATTTTTTTACTAATATTGCGTAAAAGGCCTTGGAAAGCCTATCGGAGCAATAATAGTGGAGATACGCTTTTTTGTTACTTTGAAGGAAAAAAATCAGGAAAAATGGCACTTACGCTCCTTTAACTCTAAAGCGACGATATGTATTCTCTGGGAGAACGGAGAAAAATCTAAATTCCTGATTTTTCCTAAAAAAGCTAATTTTGTCCTTAACAGAAAGGAAAACATGACTAATGAATCAGAAACCTAGAGTCCATTCCCTTCATTATGACGAATTGTTGAGTAAGAGTTAGTGTAAATCAATCCAGTATTTTTTGAAAAATAAGTCTTAAAAAAAAAATATTTTTGCCAATATCTCACAAAATATTGGACCGATTTCGCTCAGATTCAACACCGAACTATGCGTTTATGAGACATATGAACTGAGAAAATTTCGAAGTCTGTAGCTCAAATATTTGTTGAGTTATTGTGCCACCAAGCTTTAAAATGAGAAATCACGAGTATTGATATAATTCCAAAACGAGAAGTCGGAGAAAAATTCCTCCCGAGTGACAAATGTGAGTTCCAATGAAATGGCTCTCATAGCTCAAACTGGGGGCTACGAATTGACTTTTCACAGAGAAAATAAAAAAAATGCTGTTTGCGAATTCCATTTTTCTCGTAAACTATCCAACCGATTCCGCCGAAATTTCGCCGACCGCATTTTGTATACAGGGGAAGCGAGGGGAAGAATATTGTGGAAATTTTAGAGTGCTAAGTATAGCTGTTCCAAGAAAAATGACGATATATTTCAAAGCACTCACATATACACATACAGACATGTTTTGATGATATGATTTTTCAATGTTTTGGATCATTCGTAATTAGATTCCGATGAAAATTCATAATCGAACTAGGGGTGCGTAGCTGCTCGCTCGCTACGCTCGCTCGCGAATGGGGGAGTACTTTACTGCTGATGAGAAGGAATTAGTAAGAGTGTATTGTGATGAGTGTGACTCTTTGAGCCGCATTAAGAACTTCCCGATAGTTTCTCTCATTTACTATTAGGAAAAATGTTGAATGAAAAGAATGATAAATAACAACAGAAATAGTAGTAAAAACTATCAAAAAAAGTTGGGGAGATCGCAATATATGAGATTAATAAAAAAATCGATTTTTCCTCCTCGGGGTCAGTACATAGACTTCGCTTATTGAAAACTTAAGAAAAATTTAATAATGTTTTTCTTAAAAAACTAAGAAATTACCGGATCGATTCCAATCAAAATCTAATGGCCGCGAATCTATGTCAAGATGCTTCGATCACGACATCGATCACTTCGATCACATTATTAATTTATGAGAAAACGGGAACGAAACATCTGTTTACGGACATACACACACACACACACACACACACATACAGACATGATCGCGAAATCGATCAAAAAATGTTCAGGAGGTCTCAAAACATGGAAATCGATCGAAAAATCGATTTTCCATTTTCGGGGCCATTACATAAACTTCCCTTATCGGGAAGTTAAAAATGTTGCGTTTACAATGCTTCCATCCTGAAGCAAAAGACGTAACTCCAAATATTCTCATGCCATGTGACCAAATGATAATAAAAGAAAGAATGAATATAAAAAAAATGACGTGAAAGCTGGGATACATCCTCTTCAGGAGTCATCAATTATACGTTTCACCTAGTGGTACAAACAATATTGAATCAATCACATTGAATTATCAATGTTTTATAAATTGGAGATTCACAAAGAAATTGAATGGAAGGAAATAAAGGCACAAATATTGCGAATTCATTCTGGAAAATCCCCTTACCGATAAAATAGCAGTTGAGTTCATAGTGCGTAGTATCATTTCAGTTTAGGAAAAAAGTATATAATCAATAAAAATGATAAAATCCTACATGAAAATGGAATTCTACAAGATTATTTTCTATTGAAATGGTACAAGATCAAGGGCCAGTTTGTGGAGGTAAAATTAGCGCTAACCGCAGGTTAGCGTAACTGTAACTTTGGAATGAATATTGTTAATCGTGGGTTAATGTAACTGATGGTTGAATCCAGAATGACGGTAAGAAATCAAAAACTGAAGGGTAACACGGCTGTTCGCCATTTATAATCCAAAAAGTTCCCAGTTACATTAACTCGCTGTTAGCGATATTCGTCCCAAAGTTGAAGTTACGCCAACCCGCGGTTAGCGCTAATTTTACCTCCACAAACTGGCCCCAAGTCCTAGGCAAAAAATCGCATTTATTATAGTTGTCATCAAAAAATGAATTACGTAGTTCCGACCCGAGTCGTCGAGGGCAGCACATTCATGAGTGAAAACAGAAAATGTTTTGCCGACCGCACGGATTATATTCCCGCTAGACTGCCCTCTACAAGCGGTGACAGCGCTACAGTGGCAGTTCAAGAACCACTCACTCTTCGTCAAAATCCGACAACGCAAACCTACCCCCACTCCCACTTCGTTCGTACTCCTTCTCTTCTATCCTCCATGCTCCATGCCTAGGGTCTCTGGTTGTCTCCATTTTTACCAGAAATATACCGCCAGGGGAGCTATTCCCCGAGCATTTAGTTTGGGTTAAGATTATTTTCCCGGCAGGGGACAGCAGTGAGTTTCCGAAAAAAATAGAACCGGTTTGAGAACGCTTCACTTTTGCCTACGAATGACAGAGGTTATCGATCATCAATTGGCTGTATAGACTGATGGCTGAAGGCCAGCTTTGTCTCCCTCCATTGTGCTATGGTAATTGTAAAGCTGGTCTCCATTCACATGAGCTGCACAGCCAATTGATGATTGATAACCTCTGTCATTCGTAGGCAAAAGTGAAGTGTTCTCAAACCAGTTCTATTTTTTTTCGGAAACTCATTGCTGTCCCCTGCCGGGAGAATAATCTTAACCCAAACTAAGTGCTCTGGGAATAGCCCCCCAGGGGATAGATTCCGCGCGTTATAAGGTACTGCGTTATAACGTAAAATCGTTATAATTTTGCTCCCGACAGGGGGCATTTCATTCGCATAGGGGACAAATTGATTGTGGTTTGGAACACTCTTTCATTTTGGAGCGTTGGAATTTTCAGCAATATGGCTGATGATCGTGAGTTGTATTACTTCAAAATGCGTAAATTCATTTTGGAGTAATGCATATTTCATTTAATTGTGATTTACCTGTCAAGTCTCTGTGAACAAACTTACGAAAATACTTTCGAAAATTTTCTCGCTTTGAATTTGAATCGGTTCTGTGTTCTCGAACTCCACTGAATGAGTCAATTAGCTTCTACGAGGCCCTCTGCCGGGAGCAAAATTATAACGCTTTTACGTTATAACTAGGGCCGTGCAGTTCCGCTTCGGTTTTACTTAATCTGAAGTTATCTGCATGAAGTGTCAAACAAATGGAAGCAATGTGTTGTAACCTGTGAGAAAGCCTAATTTAATGTAACCTGTGAAAAAGAGTAAATGTCACCCGTAAAAATGATAGAACAGGTTTAAAGAGAAATTTGGATTTTTATCCTTCCAAAAAAAGAAAGAACAAGGAAAAAAAATGGAGGAGCTGCTTTGAGAGTGCCCCGTTTCTCAATCCTTGTCATGTGCTCTCCAAGCCTTGAGGAGTAAGCCTTGTCATTCCGAAAAATAACAATTTCCTTCGTTCAATAATGTTTTCAACTCTTCATCTTGAAAAGTTGAAAAAGCAGTTTTGAAGGGGATTAATGTCTTCCTATATCCATTTAATCCTGACTTGATAGTCAAGAAGATTTTTTTGAAGGAAATGTCATCTTTTTCTGTTTTATGTACAGTAATCGGACTTTTTTCCATTAATTAAGAGGAGGAAGAATAAATAGAGACAGGAAGATTCCTGAAGTATCCCTCTAGTTCCTCAGTTCTTATGATATCCTTCATGTACCCTCAAAGTGAGTTAACTTTGGAAAAAACATCTTTTTCCACTTTTCAACGACTTTCTTTAATATTTCATGTTGGACAATTGCTAGAAGAGTCTCTGGAAAATTCAAAGGAACTTCCCAGCACCCCCTATGTTTTTGGACACTGATACTGGTATTTTTTTCATCATGCTATCAATATGACAACTTTTTTACTCTAAGAAAATGTCTCTTTTTTGATACTCAGTATCAAAGTTCCTGGAGCAGTTAGAGAAGCCTTTCAGCTGTTCATGAAATGGAGATACTAATTCTCATGTGTTTTTTCTATTGAACTTCCAGCTGGATTTGACAGTAAGTAACTGAGACCATCTCATCATGGTGGCTCGGATCGATCCTGCTCAGGATCTAATTGTTACAACATCTAGGATGTCTCACAGATAGAAGCTGCTTTCGAAATGGCTAATTCTTCTCAGGCGGGATCTTCAACAAAGGGAAGAAATACGGGGAGGGGAGGGAGAGCATTCACATGTGTTTTTTTTTATTTTAATGCAGTTGGAGCAATGTATTTTTTCCTATTGCTCTCGTCGGCTAAAGAAAAATTATCAACGAATCATCAACAAAAAACTCTTTTTCAATCTTATTTACAAGAAAACCTATAATAATAGAAAAACGACAAAAAAAAGTTTTCATCGAACTAAATTTCTGCATCTAGTGGAATGAAATCAATTTTTTTTCTCGGAAGATCGGGAACACACGGAGTGTTGAGAGTTTCTTCTAGAGACAGCCTGGCCTTCGTGCACATTTCCTGCCACCTTCTTTGTTTCCTCAAAGACGTCATGATTAACGCGATCATTCCAAGTTTCAGGTCATGCGCCAGTATGTCTCCAGCTAGTGCACTCTGTCCACACTATTTAGAACAAGGCTCACTGCTGACAATGGGAGAGCTTCACTCTCAGGTCGGTTGATTCCTGGAGTTTCATACCAGGATCTAGCGTCCACAGCAGCGTGTTATGCAGACATCAGGGCTGCCTTCCTATTCAGAAATTCCCGTCGGGTTTCGGTTCTCCTTTGAGTTTCAGCTGTCTCCTGGGACGTGCATGAACTTC
The DNA here is from genome assembly GCA_963942555.1 of Aleiodes leptofemur. NCBI lineage: Eukaryota > Metazoa > Arthropoda > Insecta > Hymenoptera > Braconidae > Aleiodes > Aleiodes leptofemur. The sequence continues at coordinate 8,580,196 of OZ012612.1, forward strand.
AGACAACAGGAATGATCGTCTGAGGCTGTGATAGTGTGACTCATTGTTTAAGCGGTGAGGGGACATTGGAGGATTGTAGTTGATTCTTGTGACTGCCCGCAACTGTTGGAGCTGGGTTTGCGCGTTTCTGAAGCTTCTTGAAGCACAAATTATCGATGAACATTTGACATCCAGCTTCGAGAGTTTTCGTTGCGTTGTAGTCACTCGAGTTCAATTCTTCAACTCGTTAAGTAGCTTCTGCTGTCTCTTTATCATCTCAAATGAGTTGCTGGTCGTTTGTAGAGTATTTCAGAGTAAGTGAGACGTTTTCAGGTTCTGATTGATCAGCGATTAGCTCGTCTGCGATTCATGGATGACCTAGAGAGATTTCGGTAAAGGGGGAGTAGAGCTCCGCCAACTAAAAGTATTTATTTTGGACATTTAGAGTCCGAATTTTTTTATCATTTTTTAGCCATAGCTAGTTTCAACTGTCGTATTGATTATAATAATTTCAAAATTTAACTTTATTAAGGTGAAAATATGGTTTTTGAATATTTTGCTTCGAGTTAAATAGCTCGAAGTAATTTCATTGTTTTCAACAAATCAATCAATAAATTTCAGCATTTTCAAGTTTTTATTTCTGAAATATAAGAGGAATAATAATTCAATTTAAATAGAGTAGAGTATCATTGTTTTGATTGAGTAGGGAGAGAGGGAACTTGATGAGAGGTGAAGAGACAATGAAATAATCGATATCTTCCTGACAAAGACAGTTGGTGTGAAAACACAATGATAAACAGAGACCAATGGTCTTAAGAAAACGGTAAATTTGGTAATTCAACCACATGAGCCTTTTCTAGGCCAGTTTGATTTTGGTTGTCTGCAGTGAAACATCAAAACTGTGTGTTTTGTATTAAAAGTTAGTTGCCATTACTGTGGGTGTTTTTCCTTGGAAAATCCAGTTTTCAGATGAGTATTTCGAGTTTTCATTTAATCCGTATTAAATTCATTGAGTTTTTTTTCGCTTTGGGTTTTTTTCTTCTCGTTTCAATTTTATGATATTTTTTGATTGATATTGTTCCACGTGATGTGTACAAGTTATTGACTAAAGAAATAGGTACGTATTCTAATGCTCAATGTACTTGTTTTCTTACTAAGTTAAAAAATTAAAATTTTTAATGCTCTATGAAGGTGAGCGGTGTTTGAGTCAATAAATTTCTTCATCAAAATCCCGAGTGTCGCATAGGGTAGGTCGTGTTAGGTTTTTTTGAGGCCTGTGCACCACTACGTCCTCGTCGTGGCCTTGGGTTACGCAAAACGTGGTGATAATTTCAATTATATTCTATGGTTGTTTTTTTTTCACTCTATTGGTTACCAACTTCCAACAAAAGTTACATGTTTTTGGGAAAATTTAATTAGGATTTTGTCTCTCAACCTTGAAATCTTGTGACCGACCTTTGGTCAACCATAATATATCACATTAAAACAAAAAAACTCAAAAAAATCCGGGGAAATTTAATTTGGTTTGGCGGAGTGAAACTACCCCATTACCGAGATTTCTCCATACACTTCTCCGTTTTCAGATACTTCGTGTCAGTCGTGCACTTACCGCATAGATGCCCCGTGCCAGCCATGCACTTGCCACATAGATGCCCCGTGCAGTTTTCGTGTACTTTCCGCGTGGATAGATGCCACGTGCCAGCCGTGCAGTCTCCATGTACTTGCCGCATGCCAGTCGTGCACTTGCCGCATAGATGGCGCGTACCAGCCGCGCAGTCTTCGTGTACCAGCCATGCAGTCTCCGTGTACTTGCTGCGTGCCAGTCATGCAGTCACCGTGTACTTGCCATGTACCAGCCGTGTGGTCTCCATGTGCCAGCCATGCAGCGACCATGTACTTGCCATATACCAGCCGCGTGGTCTCCGTGTACTTGCTATGTACCCGCCGTGTGGTCTCCGTGTACTCGTCACGTGCCAGCCATGTAATCTCCGTGTACTTGCCACGTGTCAGTCGTGCACTTACCACATAGATGCCCCGTGCCAGCCGTGCAGTCTCCATGTACTCGCCGCGTGTCAGCCGTGCAGTCTCCGGGTACTTGCCGCGTACCAGCTTTGTGGTCTCCGCGTGCTTGCCACGTGCCAACCGTGCAATCTCCGTGTACTTGCCACATGTCAGTCGTGCATGCACCGCATAGATGCCCCGTGCCAGCCGTGCAGTGTCCGTGTACTTGCCACATACCAGCCGTGTGGTCTCCGCGTACTTGCCCCGTGCCAGCCGTGCAATCTCCGTGTACTTGCCACATGTCAGTCGTGCACTCACCGCATAGATGCCCCGTGCCAGCCGTGCAGTCTCCATGTACATGCCGTGTGCCAGCCGTGTGGTCTCCGCGTACTTACCACGTGTCAGCCATGCAATCTCCGTGTACTTGCCACGTGCTAGTCGTGCACTTGCCACGTAGATGCCGTGGTCCAGCCGTGCAGTCTCCGTGTACTTGCTGCGTGCCTGTCGTGCACTTGCCACGTAGATAGCACGTACCAGTTGTGCAGTCTCCGTGTACGTGGCGTGTACATGTCGTGTGCCAGTCGTGCAGTTCACGTGTACTTGCCGCGTGCTGACAATGCACTTGCCGTGTAGTAACTATGTACTAGCCTCACAGCCTCCGTGTACTCCAGACTCAGAATCCTGCTATCTCAGCACCCTTGTTCTTTGTTATTGAATCATGAGATCTTTTTCATCCAAAATTTTGTCAACCACAAACGAAATCATTCGATTGAGGAATTATGGAAGTGTCATTCTAGATTATGCGAGAGGAGGAAGGCCAAAACTCATGCAGAGTGTTGTCGTCCTTCATTGTCATTATCGTTTATCAGGTGGAGTGACTCATTCAGATGAGGATCGTGAAGAGAAAGCTCCAGAAATAATGAGGCATGCGATTATACAGGGTGTATCTGAATAAATGGAAAACCTTCTACCCGATGGTCGAGAATGATGCAAAAAGTATGGGAAGAATGTTTAAAAAAATATTCATTTAACCAAATTCGTATAGTTAATAATTACAGTATTGGGTTCCGAGGCCGATGAACGCAGGGGATTTTGCCACGTGAGAATGGGTGGGGGTAACACGAGAAAGTTTGGAAATAGGAAATGAGAACCGCTTGACGGGTGCGCAGATAGTGCACACCCGACACGAGTATCTTACATTTGTCCACTCATCCAGTGCGCATACACTGTATATTATACACAATGCGCAGCAAGCAGTGAACGCGTACTATTCTCTACAAGGATTTCTCGAAACCAAAAGATATGCCTCTGAGACACAACTAGTCCAAATTAAAGATACGAAAATTCCATTTTCCGACCATTCGTACGATTTATTCTTTCATACATATTCATGGACTTTCTTTAGTAAAAATGAAAGCTTAGGATGAAGTTACACTTCAACGAATTCTTGAAAGTCATGAGGGATATCATGGCATATGAACTATCATTAAACTCCGGAGAAAATTTTTTAACGAATTCCCTTCATGAGATGCATACAAATACAGTAAATACAGAGTAATTTGATTGGAAAAGAAATTTCTTTCAGTCATCTTTGAACTCAGCATGGGATCTTATGGGAAAATTAAATGGAAAAATTTGAAGGTGTCGTAATCCATATCGTTTGATTGAAATGAAATTGAGTGATTGAATAGATGAAGATTCTTTGCATCCAATGCATATGATTTCAGCGCATTCTAAGACACGTCATACAATAATGACACTCATCTTTTTATTTTTCGAGGCAGTATGGGATCACGGATGAAACTGAATGAAGAGATATTGGACCCTCAGTACTACAGATTAAGAAGAACTGGATCGGTTCTGAAGAACTGGAGAAATAGAATACAATAATTATTTTTTGACAAATGCATACAATTTTTCTGCATGCAAGGCCATTCTATAGTATCACGAATTTATTTTGTTTATGTTTGAAATCAGCATGAGATTGTACAGGGAATTAAATTGAAAAATTCAAGGAAGTCGATGTTACATATCGTTCGATTGAAATGAAATCGAGTAATTGAAAACATGGAATTTCTTTTCATCAAATGCATATGATTCAAATGCATTCTGGAATATCTCATGGGATAGTGACATTTTTTTTCTCATATTTGAAGTCAGCATTGATGCACGAGTGAAATCAAATAAAAAAGATATGAAACTGTCGGGACATCACATGAATTCACTCAGAATAAATGAAGAAATAGACTACAATCGCAATTTTTTGTGAAATGCATACAATTTAATTGCATTCAGAGTCATTTTATAGTCTTATGAATTTCTTTTGTTCATCTTTGGAATCAGCATGAGATTGTATGGAAAATTGAATTTAAGAATTCAAGAGTGTCGATGTTTCATATTGTTTGATTGAACTGGAATCAAGTAATTGAAATCACGAACATTTTTTTATGGAATGCATATGATTTCAATGCATTCTGAGACATTTCATGGAATAGTGACATTTTTTTTCATTTTTGAAGTCAGCATTGATGTATGAGTGAAATCCAATTTAAAAAATATGAAACCGTCGAAACGTCACATTAATCCACTCAGGATAAATAAAGAAATAGACTACAATCATGATTTTTCGTCAAATGCATATAATTTAATCGCATTCAGAGTCATTTGATCGTATTATGAATTTATTTTGGTCATTTTTGGAATCAGCATGAGATTGTATGGGAAATTAAATTGAAAAATTCAAGAGTGTCGATGTTTCATATTGCTTGATTGAAATGGAATCGAGTAATTGACATCATGAACATTTTTCTATCGAATGCATATGATTTCAATGCATTCCGAGATATTTCATGGAATAGTGACATTTTTGCTTTCATTTTTGAAGTCAGCATTGATGCATGAGTGGAATCGAATGAAAAAAATATGAAACCGTCGAAACATCAAGTTAATCAATTCAGAATGAATACAGAAAAGACTACAATCATAATTTTTCGTCAAATGCATATATTTTAATTGCATTTAGAGTCGTTCGATAGTATTATGAATTCATTTTGTTTATTTTTGAAATCAGCAGAAGATTGTATGGGAAATTAAATTGAAAAATTCAAGAGTGTCGATGTTTCATATTGCTTGATTGAAATGGAATTGAGTAATTTAAATCATGAACATATTGTCATCGAATGCACTTATTTGAATGCATTTATCAGGATTTCGTCGCATAGTGAATGCTTCGAAAGTTATAGGAGCAGAGAAAATGGGAGAAATATTCTCTTTAAGGAGTAACACCACTGTAGAATTTTCCAAAAATCGTTTTTTTTTCTTGCCTCAAAAATCACTTTGGGCCTCCCAGGATACGGGCAAGAACAGTTATCACCTGAATCCCATTATTTCACATGGAATTTTGAAGTTTTCCTAAGGCATTTCTTCATATTCATAGCCTAAGTCAAAACTTCAATCGTGTTTTTCTCGAAACATGATTTTTCAAATTGGCACGCAGCACAACTCCAATAATTTTCATTATTTTCATTCGAATTTTCCACAGCATCTTGAAAACAATAATTCGAACAGAAATACGTAGGGAATTTTCAAAAAATAGATTTGCGCATTTTTTATTGATAAAAAATTGCCTGTTTCTTGGCCGAAATTTGAATTTTTCATTCAAATGGTCACCAATCCTACGAAAAACAATATTTTTGAAATCCCCTACGTATTTCTGTAGCTATGTGTATCTAGACTGAGCCAATTTTTTTTTTTTTTAAATTGGAATTTGCACCAGTTACACTGCATGCCGCAGAGTGTTTTAAATTTGAGGGGTCGCGCAAGAATGGCTATTGTGTCGTCATTTTTTGATATTTTTTGATGATTTTTTTTTCCTGAAGACTCAAATATATGCTCAATCATTCCCCCAAATATCATTATTTTATTGCCACTTTTTCTATAGAAAAAAAAATCGCCAAAAAACGCATTTTTTTAGACTTTCACAGTGGTGTTACCCCTTAACCGAATGATAGGTCAGTTCATCTATGGGAAATCTAGAAATCTTCTCCTTCTGATCATTCTCATGATATTATCGAGCATACGATGAAAATCAACAATTGACTTTTCCAAGAAAATACAAATATATTTATTTTATTATTGCTGGCCAATAGATTTTCACAGGAGTTTTTGAACACTGAGTTCACTACACTTATTCATTTCACTCATGAACAAGCAGGAGTCCCACTACATGTACGTAACTTGAACATCTCACATCTAATAATCTGCCAAAGCCATTGTCAGAAAGCGTCCAAATGAATTTCTCAATTTTAAATCTACAAGCACTGATCTGTGCTAGGAGTGCGGAGATCAAAAGAGGCTTCAGAAGGTTAAGCTCATCCCAGGAATAATCAATTGGATAGTCCTGGAGATATAGCTTGCTTTTTCGGATGTTTCTATGCTAATATCTAAGAAACTACTGGACTGATTTCGCTCAGTTTCGATACCAAACGTTGTGCTCATCAGATGTATAACCCCACAGAATTTGAGGCCTCTAGCTCAATTATTCATTAAGTTCTAGAGGGATCAAGATTTTGACGTAAAAATTCGTGAGAAGTTGCGGTCATATAACTGCAAGGCCAATTATCTACTACAATGTTTTTTTCAAAGTTAACTCACTTTGAGGTTACATGAAGGATATCACAAGAACTGAGGAACTAGAGGGACACTTCAGGAATCTTCCTGTCTCTATTTATTTTCCCTCCTCTTAATTAATGGGAAAAAATCCAATTACTCTACATAAAACAGAAAAAAACGAAATTTCCTTCAAAAAAATCTTCTTGACTATCAAGTCAGGATTAAATGCATATAGGAAGACATTAGTCCCCTTCAAAACTGCTTTTTCAACTTTTCAAGATGAAGAGTTGAAAAAATTATTGAACGAAGGAAATTGTTATTTTTCGGAATGACAAAACTTACTCCTCAAGGCTTGGGGAGCACATGACAAGGATTGAGAAACGGAGCACTCTCTCAAAGCAGCTCCTCCATTTTTTTCCTAGTTCTTTCTTTTTTTGAAAGGATAAAAATTCAAATGTCTTTTTAAACCTGTTTCATCATTTTTACGGGTGACATTCACTCTTTTTCACAGGTTACATTAAATTAGGCTTTCTCACAGGTTACAACACGTGGCTTCCATTTGTTTGACACTTCATGCAGATAACTTCAGATTAAGCAAAACCGAAGCGGAACTGCACGGCCCTTGTTATAACGCAGTACGTTATAACGCGCGCAATCTATCCCCAGGATCTCCATATACTAAAACTGGTGTTACGGAACTGTCGAATGATATGCGATATATCGAATTGAAATGCGATTAATCGATTATGTGAAAAAGTGACGATCGGAAGTTGTTGCTGCAAGGAAAATTTCCCACAGGCGCGCGCAGCACGCCTTTATTTGCTAGTCCCTTCATAAAAAGGACAAGACATTAAAATCGAACATGGCGGATTTCATCTCGAATTGTTGAAGGATAATCGAACTCTTCTTCTTCTTCAGGACTGCCACAAGGTTACTAGATATACCAGGTTAAGACATCCTATGCCCCAATGTATAAGAGCTGTCGCCGTGCGAATCTAGGGAAAACAGCGCTCCACCAATCATGTAGCAGTGCGAGGACAAGGTGGACCCTCACGACACACGGTGCGGCTCGCAGTTTTTAGAATGTGGAATTGTTTGTCGATTTCATACTGTTGTACTCCTCAAATTGTTGAAATATTTGTTGTCTTCAGGTTGGGAGAATGAACGATGAATGAATAAATGAGTACACACTATGTATTACATATAGTAAAGAATATCCCTTATTTCCTCCTAATTCCCCTGCTTAAACATTTTGATAACATGGAGAATATGAAAGGTGAATATTTCCCGGAGGAATTCTCATTTTCAATGGTGATAACAATAACATAAAAATATGTAGTCATTCAATATAAGTTAATTTGTCCATTGTCCAGAAAAGGTTTTATTTTCTTCCTCAAGGCTGAGATACCTACACAATTGAGTTTATTGAACATTTTGAAGAATTGAGTGTAAATTACACTGAATGTAACAGCTCCCAAGGAACTGGAAGAAACAAAATCCTCATAGGAGTTGAAGCTGCTTAACTTGATTCGATTTACCGTATTCGACTATTCTAAATTCTTCTAGTTGGGGCAACGCGAGCTGCGGAATTCGATTTCTTCATCCAAAATCAATTGATTTCCCTTCTTTAGGTCCTAGAAGTCCTTGAAGTAAAAAGGAAAGCACTATTCTTAATCAGTTTCCATAAATTATCACGGTAAGAAGTGAAATCGAGCGACTACCCACGATATTTTGGAAGGGGGGACCCCAAATCCTTCTAATCGAGGCAACGCGAGCTGCGGAATTCACCTTCTTCGTCTAAAATCGATCGATTTCCCTTCTTTAGGTCCTAAAGGTCCTTGAAGTAAAGGGAAAATTACTATTTCTAATCATTTTCCAAAATTATGACGGTAAAAAGTGAAATCGAGCGACTACCCACGATATTTTGGAAGGGGGGGACCCCATATTCTTCTAATTGGGGCAACGCGAGCTGCGGATTTCGATTTTTTCATCTAAAATCGATTGATCTCCCTTCTTTAGGTCCTAGAGGTCCTGGAAGTGAAGAGAAAATAACTATTTTCAAAGATTTTCGATTAATTATCATCCTAAGAACTGAAATTGAGCCAGTACCCACGATATTTTGTGAGGGGGGACCCCATATTCTTCTAATTGGGGCAACGCGAGCTGCGGATTTCGATTTTTCCATCTAAAATCGATTGATCTCCCTTCTTCAGGTCCTAGAGGTCCATGAAGTAAAGAGAAAATAACTATTTTCAATGATTTTCCATCAATTATCATCCTAAGAAGTGAAATTGAGCCATTACCCACGATAATTTGGAAGGGGGGACCCAATATTCTTCTAATTGGGGCAGCGCGAGCTGCGGGTTTCAATTCTTTCATCTAAAATCGATTCATTTCCCTTCTTGAGGTCCTAGAGGTTCGTGAAGTAAAGAGAAAATAACTATTTTCAATGATTTTCCATCAATTATCATCCTAAGAAGTGAAATTGAGCCATTACCCACGATATTTTGGAAGGGGGGGACTCCATATCATTCTAATTGGGGCAACGCCAGCTGCGGAATCCAATTTCTTCGTCTAAAATCAATTGATTTCCCTTCTTTAGGTCCTAAAGGTCCTTGAAGTAAAGAGGACATTACTATTTTTGATCATTTTCCAAAATTATGACGGTAAGAAGTGAAATCGAGCGACTACCCACGATATTTAGGAAGGGGAGACCCCATATCCTTCTAATTGGGGCAACGCAAACTGCGGAATTTGGTCTCTTCGTCTAAAATCGATTGATTCCCCACCTTAAAGCCAACGCTGCTGAAGATTAAGCGCTCTCTGAAGGCATAAGAATCCTGGAGGCCCATCGGTGAAAAAAGTCATCTTATTAGTTTCTTTATAGTATAACATTGTTCTAACCATTTTCACTCATACAGAACTGGTATTCGAGCTCTCTACATTGAAGGGACTTCTTTCACTCCTCGTTTCTCCTCCGTTCAAAAAGCTCACGTAGTTATTCGATATTCTGTTTCCCATTATCTCGGCAAGGATATTTGAACGGAGATCTGTCCAGTATTTTTCCAATCAACACTACATGTAATCCAGGAACACAAGGTGATCATGAGAAATTAGTTATAATCAATCCTTTTCATATAGCCAATTGTTCATAAATATAAATTATACTTTATGCAATATTTTTAAGTGGAAATAATTAAAATAAGAGAAACCATAAAGAAAGGATTGTATTATTCTATATCGGATGAAACAATAACTATCTAATGCCCTTTATCACTCATTCTTCTATGTAACGAGTCATTCTATCTTGAGATGATTTTTCTAAATTCTCAATGATTCATATTCTACACATCAATTTTTTTCTCATTTTTATGTTGTTAGCTACATGTAGCCAACATCTATATAGCAATAAAAGTGACTGTAAGAATGAGAGGTATGATTCATAATTCATTATTCATTCTTCCATCCATGATTCTCGAATGTTTCAATAAAAACAAAAAAAAATTCTAAAAGTGACAATTTTTGAATTCCTTAAGCCGATGCTTTACTTCAAGGCAGCCCTTATGACCCCAGCGACAATTCACACGGCGACAGTTGGAGTTGTCTCAACCTGGTAGACCTAGTAACCTTGGACTGCCAGACTTTCGTGAGAACAAGTCACCATTTGAACAGTAGGAAGTCGCCAGATGTCGCCAAGAAAATTTTCATTAGGAGCCAAAATTCCGCCAAACTGAAGCAGTTAGCTTGATTATCAACTGTCGATAAAAATGAATTGACTGAATACTATTATTCCATCTCCATATTTCGTTATTTATTTATAGAACATTAAGGATATCAACGTACATTTAAAATATTTAAATCTTTCATGAAGCAATACCTGAAGATAAGTAAGAAAAATAGAATCACATATACATCGTTATAGAAAACTATCCATAATCTCAAATACTTCTCTGGTATCGTCTTCATCACTTTCCCTTTCTGCTTTTTTGTACATATTACTTGCTGTGAATAAACTCAACATTCTAGATGCTGGTTCGAATTTATTACAAAAAGTACTGCAAGCAAATGGCTGAATTGTCAAGCGCGGGTCATACAAATTCAGAAGAAATAATATGAGGGTATGTGACGACTGTTATCAGCCTCCTAATGGGAATGACTCAGATCCAAATTCATGAAAGGTATTGGCTGAATCAATAATCGCCAAAATATCGCCATGTTGCCAAGAAGAAAAACTGATCGCCAAAATGCCACCTGAAGTAGCCGGTTTGGCTATATAAATCGCTAAATCTGGCAACCCTATTCTTCTTCTTAATTGTGCTGGGGAGCTATTCTCGTGTCTTAATATATTTATGATTTCGCTCCCGTCAGAGGGCATCTCGGCTGAATTTGAACCGGACCGATGGAACTTACGAACGCTATGTGTTTCACTGAACAATCAAGATGGTTGAGGTACGATTCTTAGTATTGCTCTGAAATGAAAGAATCCTTTTATTATCAATAAATCGAATTAAAATGATAATTTCAAGTGTAGATCATGTTTTCCGCTATCAATATTCTATACTCATGTAGTGGAGAAATGGGCAAGTGTTATGAAAATCCAGCAAAATGACTGAGTATTACTCACATGGCCCTCTGACGGGAGCAAAATCATAAATATTATAAGACACGAGAATAGCTCCCCTGCAATTGGTCGCAAGGTTACTACACTGAGAAAAAAATCCGCTACAAATTAGTGTGTCTCCACACCAACGCAAGGGACGTATCGGAGGGGGACCTAAAAAGTAGCGAGCATTCTGCACAAACTGGAGTCCGGCAACTGCAATCCGAACTACCTCTCTACAAATTTTCGTATGCTGTTCGAAAACTCGTTGAATTTCTCAGCAGGACTGGAATCTGTTGAAAGGAAAATTTGCGAATGCTGTGAAAATGATGGTAAATGACCAATTGCCGTCAATAGTTAGGTTTTATTCATTAAAAATGATATTTGTCTTTACAATAAAGTGGTTAGTCGCGTAATTAATATTGTCCGAAAAACTATTGACCCGTTGATTAAACCGTTAGTTAAACTGAGTTGAATGTCTTTAAATGGATAATTGTCCAATTGTTGAATAACCGAAAATAAACTGATAATTCACTGAAGCACTGCACTGGCGGCGTAACCTTGGAACCCGATGATGTAGCTACGTTGAATAGGTGCCGAAAAGGCAAGATGCGTGCCCGTGATGCCCCATGTATAAGTACGTTATACTTGTTGAGGATCCGATAAACGACCGAATGCATTAACAATGCATTCGTTGAATAAACTCACTAATTAATAACGTGAGCGTCGTTGACCGTTCCATAACCGTGGAAAACTCGCGATAGACCATTGAGAGCGTCTCAAAAGAGATGCTTTCTCGATAAGAGCTCGATGAATACTACTAATTCGATTGTAGGAGGGGGGGGGGGGGGGGTTGTTCGAAATGCCTTGATTCGAGGCTTTTCGGCTCGAACCCCACCTGATCACTCAGGATTTTGGCGCCAGTTTCGAACATACCGCCCGCCTCGTTGTCCCTGACGACGAAGTTTCCTCTTGGTGATGTTGAAGAAGACCTGATTCTTCCCACCCCTGTGGAAGAATATTCGTGAATTGTAGCCCAATTCGTTGAGAATGTCTAGCGCTGTCCCATCAATAATTTCCTTCGTTGAAATCTGCTGCCAGTGTTTATTGAAGTTCACCTGGAAGTTTCTCCACGTGACCCTGATCAGAAACTCTGATAGTCTGTTCCTTTTATGATAAAGTTGGTGAGTATCAACTGGATGGATGGGAGCGTGCCTATGCCACCCGCCAAGCCGAATTGTATCAAGTGTTGGATGATGGGAGCTGGCTTAGCTCGATGATGATGACCTCGACGACGTTGATGATCTTGGAGGCGTTGATGATCTTGAAGACGTTGATGATCTTGGAGACGTTGATGATATTGGGGACGTTGAAGATCTTGAAGACGTTGATGATCTTGAAGACGTTGCCATCATTGGAAGAGACGATGATTTTTCTGGAGAGAATGATGTTGTTGAAGAAGACGTAATTTTTCTTTCCCGTGGTGTAGCTCTTTGTTAACTGTTCTGCTGAAGTGTTCCTTCAAGTTCTCTGATCGTGAAATCGCAACCACTCTGCTGATGAGTGCTGATGCTTGAAGAACCCTGCACATTTCTCAGTGTCTTCTCAATAATGACTTGACACATTGAGGTTGTAGTGCCACCGTTGGATGAACCTTTCTGGTAATTTTTCTTCACTACTGGACCTCTTTCCGTTAATTAACGTAATCGTTGGAGTTATTGAGGATCTGATTGTCGAAGATGCCTTGGATCTGTCCATCAGAGGTGTTGGTGAGTTAATTGACTCACGTAATACTATAACCTGTTGATTTCTTGATACCAATGCCGTGGATAATCGATCTCTACCCTTGAATCTATGTTGTAATGAACAATCGTTGATTCCAGCATGAAGAATAAATGTATAGTTGACATAATCATCGTTGATGCTTCTGTATTTGGTGATACTTCTAGCCATCGTGATGTGGTTTGTTGATTGATCTAGATGGCCTCATTCAAGAATTGATTCCAATGATTAGTAAGTCTTCGGAATCGTATCTTGCCTGTTGCGCCTTGACAACCGATGCCTTTGATCAAGTCCCGTTGCCACGATGATGACTGATGTAATAAATTCCAAACGTCAGTGATGTGAGTAATTTCCGTTAATGAAGTGCCAAAGGACTGACAATTGATTCCGTGAACGAGATGGTCGGTGATGTAGCTTGTGATAATCCAAGACGTTCAGGAATCTCTCGTTGGATATTGATGCAATTGACTCGCCGTGCGGAGTTTCTTGGAGATCTCATCTGTTGACTCCAATACTGGTTTTTGGAAATCACTGCCGTTGAATATAACTGTTGAAGACCCATTTGTTGAAGATGAAGATGATGATTTGGCTTTGTTCTTGTTGATGGTCTCTGCTGTTGTGTTGATTATCGATGTATAGTTAATAATCGCTATCTGAACCGATTCTGATAACAATGAATCCCTGGAAGAGGATCCCTGCTTTGTGCACAGTAGAATATGTTGAGATAGTCGATTTTCTTCTAATCGATGTATTGATCTTGATTGGAGTAGAGTGCCGCCCGCCGTGAGAAGCTGCCAAATCTTCTTCTCTCCGTTGATTATCTCTATGTATATTTATTGTCATTCTCCTTAATCTTGTTGTCTGCTGGCACTTCCAGTAGAACGATGAGTCCCTTTTGTTGTTGGCCAGTTGATGATGAGACCGATGAATTGAATCACTTGATTATTCAATAAGTTGATAAGGGATGACCTGGTGATTCTCGTTAATTAATCTTCGATCCACAATTCCCTGAAGATTTCCCTAGACTCGTTCAATCTCCGGTATGATGAAACGTCCCATGAAGAAACTGTTGTTTCAACTGTGTTTGTTGTGGATGTCCAGATTGAGAATCGCTTCTGTGTTAATTGTTGTGCTCTCTTCGTTCAGAAGCTCCAGTGTGGATTGTTGATACCCTTATTGCGGTATTCTGAAGAATGTAGAGCCCACTGGGTGTAAGTGATGAGGAGATTCGTTTTTCATTGATAAGGTTGAATCAATGGATGCAATTAGTTGGAGTCTCAGTCGGTGAGAACTGAACGTTTACCGTCTTGCTATTAATTGAAGCCTTCCCGTTGATGATACTGATGCGCGTGATAGCAAATTAATTTGATGAATTCCAATTGAATCTCTTCTACCTTTTATTGCTGAATAGGAAATTGCTGATGGTCGTACGTTGAAGATTCTGATGATGCTCGACTTCGCTCTCTTTCTCATTGTTCATGTCCTTGTCTTTTGAAGATCTGCGTTGTCCACGATGAAAACAATGACATTTCTGTCTCTTGGTGATGTAGCCGGCGAATGTGAAAATGCTCGACTGGATAATCGAGTTAATCCGCAAACAAAAGATGTTTTCTTTTGCGTAGACTGTCCGAATATCGATCCGTTGGTGAAGAAACTGAACGTTGAATTAATTTCACTGTTCACGTTAATTTATTCGCAGGAATAATTTCACTCAATTTTGAAATAATTGTTTATGACCACCTAATCCGTATCGATTTGTTGACGCGAAGCCGAAACTGTCTTGAAAATACGCGACCTTGTCCGTTAATGTTCCCAAATTAATACTACACAGCACACTTGAAATATTCACAGGTTTTTTAACAAATTCTGTCACCGATTCTATCCGCCGCTCGAAGGACCAAATGTTCGAAAACTCGTTGAATTTCTCAGCAGGACTGGAATCTGTTGAAAGGGAAATTTGTGAATGCTGTGAAAATGATGGTAAATGACAAATTGCCGTCAATAGTTAGGTTTTATTCACTAAAAATGATATTTGTCTTTACAATAAAGTGGTTAGTGGCGTAATTAATATTGTCCGAAAAACTATTGACCCGTTGATTAAACCGTTAGTTAAACTGAGTTGAATGTCTTTAAATGGATAATTGTCCAATTGTTGAATAACCGAAAATAAACTGATAATTCACTGAAGCACTGCACTGGCGGTGTAACCTTGGAACCCGATGATGTAGCTACGTTGAATAGGTGCCGAAAAGGCAAGGTGCGTGCCCGTGATGCCCCATGTATAAGTACGTTATACTTGTTGAGGATCCGATAAACGACCGAATGCATTAACAATGCATTCGTTGAATAAACTCACTAATTAATAACGTGAGTGTCGTTGACCGTTCCATAACCGTGGAAAACTCGCGGTAGACCGTTGAGAGCGTCTCAAAAGAGACGCTTTCTCGATGAGAGCTCGATGAATACTACTAATTTGATTGTAGGAGGGGGGGGGGGGTAGTTCGAAATGCCTTGATTCGAGACTTTTCGGCTCGAACCCCACCTGATCACTCAGGATTTTGGCGCCAGTTTCGAACATATGCGGCACCCCACTTTTTTCAGCTCTTTAAAAACTAATGTGAGGAACCGTTCTTTCATCTTACCGGACATGGAAATATGGTGGACCTTCTTTAAATTTTAGGGTGCCACTGACTGAATTTTCATAAGCCGCCCAACAGTCAGTGGTGACCTCTGTGATCTAAACAATCGATTGGTAGGACAATTAAAATGTTAATAACCCAACCTTCCAATTTCCAACATGGAGTAGCCTAATTTGTAGTGGAAGATCACCATTTTCCATTAAGTCCATATTTTTTTTTCCAATATGGCTACTCACCCCTTCCGGAAAGTGCTAAAATGTTCTCAGTTACAGGAAATCGTAATGACTCATTCAATCGATATCCCTAATATTGGCAAATTTCTCTTCAAAAAATGGATGTAATTAGTTAATAAGTTTGTTACTGAATAAAAAATGTTTCTAAATGAATAAAAGTCATTCCATTCATTTTTATATTTTCCTCAATGAATTATCCCTCTATCAAATTCTATTTCTGCAATCACAAAGACGAAACGAGGTAAATATAATTCCAGTATTATTATTTTTTTCAATCCATCACTATTTATAAATTCTCTTATTCGCCTCGCTTGCCACTGAATTAAAATAAAAAACAAATAAATTTAAAAACTTTCCCTGAAAATGAGTGATAAGTGGACATACTCCTAAAATTATGACAGATCATGTTCGAAAGGGTATGATATTTTTCACGAAGAAATTTCATTGATTTCCACAGTTTGTCAGTTGATGACAAATCAGAATAAGTCAATGAGAAAATCTGATATATCGGTTATTATTGGTCAGAAAAAAAATTATATTTTCTATTGTGATATGTCAAAAAATGAAATATAATGACAACACTTGACATTATTCTCTTCAATTGTCATATTTTGTGATTTTTGTTATATTATGACTTTTTTTGTCAAATTATGACATCCACATTTTCCCAAAAATATTTGTCCGAATTGATCAGGATATGGCTAATTATGACATATGTAAATTTGTTATAATATGTCTTATTATGACATATTTTGTCATATTCTTACACTTTATGCCCATGAAAAATATGACAAATAATGCCTGAAAAATTATCACATATTTCATGAGAAAATGTCATTGATTATCAGAATTTGTCAATTTATGACAAATCAGAATATGTCATAAAATATCAGAAGACAGTCGGAAATTTTCGAGAACAAATGACATTTTTTGACACATGTTCAACAAAAAATGTCAATTTCTAACAATTTTTGTCATTTTGGATCGATGACCGAATCTAACATATTCGGTCATTATTGGTCAGAAAAAAAATGACATTTCTTGTCATAATATGTCAAAAAAGGAAACATTATGACAGAATTTACCATCACCCTGATAATTTGTCATATTTTTCCATTTTTTGTTACATTATAACATTTTTTGTCAGAATATGTCATGCATATTCCCACCTGGGCAGAGAACGTTGGGGGGAGGATTTGATGATACTTTGACTAAATTTCAATGGATTTTTATTCCTGATAATTTTCAGCTGAGATACAGTGATCACCGCAAATCGTCTATTTCAATAGACGTTCTCATGAAGAGCTCCGTCACCGGCTTGTTTGTGGATATTTTCGTATAAAAAAATTACTTCATGTTGTTGAATCCATACTCAATGATGTTCAAAAGGTCTCAATAAAGTTGCTCAATCCATACGTCTAAAAAAAATTCGTAAAAAAAGCTTTTTTTTTCACGCGTAAACCCTTACCCCCCCCCCTTAAGTGGATAGATAATTGAATAAAATTATTATTATAACATTGGAAGGATGAAAAATGAAATATATGAACATAGAGTTTTAGAGTGTCAATGAGAGAAAAGGTTGAGTCACTTTATAATTCGGGTTTATGTCCTATGAACTCAAGTAAGTGAAATAGTCTAGTGGGCTAGATGCATGTTTCGAGCGCAGTCTTTCGGTGGATATCTTGGACAACAGCGGCACCAGGACGATCTTCTCTGGGGAACAGCATCCGGACGCGGCATCTGAATAAATATATTCATACCAATCGGGTCGAGGATAATTAATAATAATAAATAAACTTTTTATCATTAAAAATTTTTAGAATCAATGGTCGCGGGTTCGAATCCAAGCCGGAGCAACTTTTTTTTCCATGTTAATGTTATTTTCAATACTATTTGAGCTGATTCATCTCGTGAAAGCCTTATAATTCAATAGTAATTAATGTTAAACAATTGTTTAAACATTCTACAGCCCCATTGTCTGGAACTGTTCACCCTCATTTCAGACTTAGATCTGAGTGTTGGGGAAAGACTGAGGCTTTCCAACCTTGGGATGATCTTATCATTCTAAGGCTCATCAAGGCTTGTTTCAGCCTTGTCATCTGAGCCTTAGACTACTCAGCCTCAGCCTTGGGCGAAGGCTGAGCAAGGCTTGTTCCGATCGTCAATTCCTACCTGGGAAGTAAGCTATATTTTCAAAACTATTCAATCGATTATATTTGGGACCAACCTCTGAGGCCTATTTTAGTTTCCGCACTCCACGCACAGATCAGTGATGACATTTTTTTTTCTTTTGCTTCCGAATGGAAGCTTTGGAATCGTAATTTTTCCGAGTTTGAGATTTCATTATAATATGACTGCGAATGACCCAAAACTTCAAGAACCGCCGTTTAAAAAAAAAAGAGACCTCAAATTTCGTGAAGTTATACATCTGATGAGCACAAAGTTCGGTATTGAAACTGAGCGGAATTGATCCAGCAGCTTCTTAGATATGAGCATAGAAACATCCGAAAAAGCAAGCTATATCTTCAAAACTATTCAATTGATTATATTTGGGACGAACTTGTCCCTCTGAAGCCTATTTTGGTTTCCGCACTCCATGCATAGATCAGTGGTGGTAGATGTAAAATCGATATATCCATTCGGAAGCTCTCTGCCAATTGCATTGGCAGAATACTAAATGTCAGATGTTCAAATTATGCACAAATAATGGGCCTCCTGCTTGTTTTCATAGGATTTTCCTATTTCTCTCTCTTCAGCATCGATTGTCTACTGATGCTGAAGAGGGAGAAATGCGGAAATACAAGGAAGAAATAGTGAGAAAATGAAAAAAAAGGAAAACGAAGGGAAAGCATTTTTTATCTTAAAAATCTGGATTATTTCTTCTTTCCATCAGTTTCTTCTCTTTTCCTCCCCTCCCCCCCCCCCCCTTTAAATGCGAGTCAGTTCGGCTAGAAACATTCGACGATCGCCGATCCCCTCCAAGCTTGAAAAATTTTGAAAAATTGAAAATTTTTCAAAAAATGTTCCGAAATTTTCTCAAATTAAACTCCGGCAATCTTCCTTTGCCCGTATACATTTCAGGAATCAGTTTTATTTCAACGTTTGAGATTTTTTGATTTTTTTTTCAAATTTTTCGATTTTTTTTTCTATTTTTTTTTCGAATCTATCGTTTTTCTTTCCAATTTTTCCCATCTTTTTCTCAAATTTTCCGCAAATTAAACTTTGGCAACCTTCCTTTTGTAGTAAATATTTTTAGACAAACGTTCTTTTCAATATAAAAACATTGCTTTAATGGCACACACAGATAGATAATATAACTCGATAATAAATAACTCAAAATATAGTTTGTTGAAACACACGTAAGTAGAAGATCTTAACTAATTAATAAATCCGATAATTAACATTTGACTTTGCATAAAGTTCATAAAATATCTAATTGAGAAAATTGTAAAGTCGTTGGTAACGGTTGCACACGAGGTGACCCATCAAGTTTAGCCGTTGAACGCTAAGTGTAATCCCTTGGGCCTGCAGGGACTTGTCTACCGTCTATTGCGTCATAAAACGTAAGACAGTGTTGCCAGGGTTGACGTCACGCGTTCGGGTTTTCCCGCTCAATGGACCCCTTTGACCCAATTGTTGGTCTATCCGAAAATTTCTCGAAAATTCTCCCACACTTCCTCCATATACATAATACCTAAAAAATTTCTCTATGAAAAAGGATTCAAGCAAAATCGATCTTGCTTAGTTTCCGAGATATTCATTAAAAAAATGAATCCAATGCAAAAAGAAAATTGAATAAATCGATTTTTCATTTTAATTGTTTCTGAAAATATCTCGAAAACTGAGAAATAAAGCGATTCAACTCCCATCTTGTTTTGTATTTCTTGAGATTCTCTAAAAAAACTGCTCTATTTCGCTTAGTTTCCTGGATATTTATGAAAACATTAATCCAGTGAAAAAGTAGAATTGGATGAATAGATTTTTTCTCTCAATGGTTTCCGGAAATATCTCCAAAACCCAGCGAGGTAGGGTATGACTATTTACGCCATATTAAAGTCACGGATACTCAATTATATGCCAAAAATATGATTAAATTTAATTTAAATTACTGCAGGATGGGCAGAGGTGGGGGTATGTATTGAGTGAGCGACTTTTCAAGGCAATTCGAATGGAAATTGGTATATCACTGGATAGCTCAATCGGGAGAGCGCCCGACGCGACATCGGAAGATCCTGGGTTCGACTCCCGGTGCAGGAATATCCAATATTTTTTCTGGAATTGTTTTGGGATATTATGGCGCAAATAGCCATACCGAGCGAGGTATTGTGATTTCAGCCTCAATTTTTTTGGGGCTCTTGAAATTTTTTACAAAAAAAATCGGGCAAAATTGTTCTATCTCGCTTAGTTTTCGAGATACTTATTCCTTCCGACTAACGGTAAACTATCGTTTATCCATGGCAAATGCGCCATGGACGATCACGGTGATGAAAATTTATATAAACAAAAAACCATGGCAAATCTCGTTCATCCATGGTAAATACTCCATGGACATTCGCCATGACGAAAATTTATACATAGAAAAACCATGGTAAATTGGAAAAACCATGGTAAATCCTCCTTTATCCATGGCATATGCGCCATGGACGATCGCCGTGACGAAAATCTACACAATCAAAAACCCATGGCAAACTCTGTTCAACCATGGTAAATACTCCATGGACATCCGCCATGACGAAATTTTATACATAGAAAAACCATGGTAAGTCCTCCTTTATCCATGGCAAATGCGTCATGGACGATCGCGGTGACCAAAATATTATATAAAAAAACCATGGTAAGTCGCGTTCAGTCATGGTGGATACTCCATGGCCATTCGCAATAGCAAAAATTTAGATATTGAGAAAACCATGGTAAATTCTTCTTTTTCCATGGCACATTCGCCATGGACGATCGCGATGACGAAAATTGATGTAAAAAAATATCATGGTAAATCCTTATTTATTCATGGCAAATCGTCCATGGACGATCGCCACGAGGATATTTCAAATAGGAAAAAAATCCATGGTGAATCATCGTTCATCTATGGCAACTACTCCATGGACGATCGCTATGGCGAGAATTTATAGATAAAAAAATCATGGTAAATCCGACTTTATCCATGGCAGATGCGCCATGGACAATCTCCGGTCGTAAAACAATTGTTTGACGATTTGTCCATGGCACCGTCCATGGTTTTTCTTCGAAATCCTGATGGCAGGTGCCATGACATAGTCCATGGACTCG
Organism: Aleiodes leptofemur; assembly: GCA_963942555.1. Lineage (NCBI taxonomy): Eukaryota > Metazoa > Arthropoda > Insecta > Hymenoptera > Braconidae > Aleiodes > Aleiodes leptofemur. The sequence continues at coordinate 8,601,324 of OZ012612.1, forward strand.
GTCATGGCAGCTTCCATGAAGGATTCCATGGCGGCTACAATGAAAATTTTCATATGTGTAAGTTCTTTGAATCATGCAAATTTGTACTCTTTCTCCTTTTTTATGTGAATAAAATTTGACAATGAAAAAAAAAATTACTGGTTTTTCATTATTGAATTCAAAACCTCGTTCAACTCTTAGATTGGAGATACTCGATCTATTCTCTTGCACCTATGCGACGAATCACCTTTCAAGGTCATCGATACAACATCTATCTGCTCGCATGTATCTCCTTTCATCTATCCCCTGGCATCTCCCCCCGCCCTCCTCACCTACCACCCTCACACCCCCTTCCTCTCTGACCTCCCCCTCACCCCACTGCATCCACTTACAACCTACACCTGCCCTCCGGACGCGCTGTCCAAGAACTCCCCTTGAAATTGTCGCTGTCCCAGAACTCCCCTTGTATAGCTACTATGGTCGATACAAATTGTGAAATTTTTTAGAAAAAGGAAATAAATCGACTTGGACCAGTGATGAATTCGAGTCAATCATTTTTATTTTTCGAAAGATTTCAGAATTCGTATCGACCATTGACCGATAAAAGATGGACTGGATGGACATATGGATATGGGTACGTGACCAAAGATCAATTGCCCAACAACGGGTCCGTTGGGGTATACTTTGGCTGCTTAGCAATTATACTAGACTACGAACTTTACGAGCCGAATGATTGACTGAAGTACCTATTTCCAACTGTCCGTTACGTAATATTCCGGGATTACTGAATGATATTCCGAAAATGATATAATAGACTTTCTATGACAAAATAATTTCATCACAAGCCTCGTGCATGATTTCCAAAATAGTTAGGGAAGATTAATCAATAAGGTTTGATTTTTCACAACCATAGTACGCGATCATTAGCGTTCTGACAGACAAGTTTCACTTCTAACGGGTGGCATTCCACGCGTCCTCTTCTTGTTGCTTACAATATTGACCATTATTTTACACTAGTATGGGGACGCGCGCGCCACGCGCGTCTCGAGCTATAGTGGGTGTTAGTTATCGATTATGAATATTCATAATTCAATTTTGAAAAAATCGATTTTTTATTTAAGAAATAATATTATGTACGCTTTGGAAGGAATAATTTTTCATATTCATCAAGAAACATCTTTATTTCTCAATACTGTTGAAAATGTTTTCTTCTTTGCTGCTCTGCTTATACACAGCATTTACGCTCCTTTGTTTCTAAAAGCCACCATACACTATCCAACCGAGCTGGTCGACTCATAAAAATTTATGGTTTGACCGACCAAGTTGGTCAGTGTATGGGGCGCACCAACCGGGTTGATCCAACCGAATTGGACCAACCAGGTTTTCAAGACGGTTTGAAAACTTGGTTGGTTGGAGGCCCAAGCTGGATAGTGTATGGGGAGCACCAACTCGGTTAGACCAACTTCAAGGTCGGACGCATTGCAGTTAAATGAATCCCATTCGAAATCGAACCCATTCATTTTTATAAATACAAATACTTTTTGAAAAAATATTTTTTGGTTTATTGAGGTAATGAACAACGAATCGAAAGAAATTTCACATATTTTTCATTGATAATGCAGTAAAATATTCGATTATAGATAAACCGGGTGAAATTTTTTTTAGTGATATTCTGTATGATTTTTTTAAAATTCTTGACAAAGCAATGACTATTTCCTGGATAAATTCAATGGATTTGTTTTCATTCATGGCAAGACGCATGATAATCATGAGAATCTGACTAATTTAATAGTCCTGTAATGCATAATACATCATTTGCAAATATAAATATATGGGTGGCTAATGTAAAATGTGTAACAATTCACACTTGGCCGAATAGTTTTTTTTCTAGTGAGAAAAATCCTAGAAGATGAATGCAAAATAATGTTATAAAAAATTATCAACATTAAAATAACGAAATTCAGAATGTCAATAACACGGAAAATAAGAAAGAAGGGTCCGGGGAAGGCGCCCAGGTAGGAGAAATATTCGTTACCGTATCAATAACAGGGAAACTGGGTTGGACACTATCCAACCGAGTTGGTCAACTCATAAAACTTGGTTGGTCGACGAGTTGATCGCTAGTCTCTCGTCCCCACACACTACACCAACGTGTGGATTTTCTGAAAGAATGAGGGTTAAGGGCCCCAGATAATTGAAATAGCTTTTGGTTACCTGATTATCCACAATTTATTTAAATTGCCCTTAAAGGTCGCGTATACTAGGACAATCGTTTCTTTGAAAGAGAAGTGCTGTAACAATCCCTACCATAAAATAAAATGTTATGATATTTCTATAATATATTGTAGCAATGAATTAACTATAGGTCAAAACGCGGAATCTGGACTGAATTGTGGAAAATCAGAAAAATTTCCCTATACTATCTATATTATCTATATTGTTGTGGAATATATTCAGTGATTTTATTATTTGGGTTCTGTAGCAGGTGGAGGCGCTAAAGCGCTCTGCTCAAAAGTGTGGGAAGTTTGAAATAAATAACTCACTATTAAATGGACACTAACACTTGTTTGTTTTATTAATTAACATAAAATATTCACTCAAATGGAATTCATTGGTTACAATTACATTCATCAGACTCTAAAGTTCAGCAGTAATACAATTCGTCACTTATTCAAATAATGTTTAAATCCACAACTATTTTCATAGAAACTTTTCTAAGTATTCTAAGGTCTCAACTACTTGGGAGTTCGTTCAGAAGTACTTGTCTCTAAAAATTCTACTCTTCCTCCAAGTGCTTGTTCCGTGAGGCCCAACCCTCTAGCTGAGGGAGAGGGGTAGGAGGTTTGCCAATCGGGACCTTCGATTTTGGGTTGAGGAGGGGGAAGTCAGAGGGTGAAGCGCTCGTGCCACGAGGAAGGGACTCTTGACCATAAAACGGGGAAAAATCAGGGATCTGCGTACTTTCCCAATAAAACGGAGTTTTACGGGTTTTATGACTTTCACGTGTTGAGGTGAACAATAGAAGGAGTAAAGAAAAGACAGAGGGACATTTCTTAGGATTGTAAAAGTAAAACCTTTTACAATTGAAGAAATGCAAAGGATTATTTTTATGGTTTTTACAGTTTGCAGCTTGCTTGAAATTTGGTGGCCGGATGTTTAATTGTCTTTACTCACGGCGCTTGGGTTGAGGTTCGGAGAAATGTTTGCTAAATCATTTTATTGAGGTTTTGAAAAAGTATTCTTGAAAATAAATTCATTGAGGGAAAAATTCAAAGTGTTGGGGATTTTAAATACTGTAAGGATTGGGGAATTTTGGTCGAGTGGGGGATTTCCCCATTGGCTAGTTACCTACGTAACAATATCATGCTATACTATCTATACTATCTCTACTATCTATACTATAATATAGTATGACTCCAGTCTGGCTAGGTTTAGGGAAAATAAAACGGTGACAAAAAACGTTTCATGATTTTTTCAGACGGGATTCTCAAGTTCTGGCCTTTAAGAATGCATCAAATCTTCGCTAGGAATTTCGGGTTGAGGTCAGATTAGCCAGAGGGAAAATGGCAGAATAGGAAACTGTGCGAAAAAAAAAGTCCGATTAGTAATTTGGCCGAAAATTTTCTTGTCGAAAAGGTAATGGACCGAATAATATACTTCAGATTTTTCGAAAAACAGAAGAATTAATATCCTGAATGTTGGTTACGAGGAATAATTGATTTACAGAAACCATGTATTGCTTGGAAGAAATAAATTGATAATAAGAAAAATAGAGAATGTATGCCTTTTCGAATTTTTTTCCTTCCGAATTATAATCACTCCGAAATGGAGATAGCCCGATAAGTTTTTGTCAGAATTATTCATTGAACGAATAAATATATGACGTAACATTCATTTGTCAAAATTATTGATTTTCCGAAAACACAATGAGTGAGAATAAAAAATTGTAAGAAAAGAGCGATAATCCGGAAGAATATGGGTCATTCCATGTCAAATCACCTGATTTTAAAAATGATATTTTTTGATTGGGTTGAATTTTTTATATGTTTCGATACGTATCAGAATATGCCTAAGCCCAAATTTTGAGACCTCAATTTTCAAAAACCTCAGAGATATGAATTTTTGAATATCGCAAAAATCACCAATATGGCAATTTTCAAATATTTATATCTCCTGATTCAATTATCGTAACCATATCTTACAGGTAGCTATTTTCTTCGTTTTGAGACGTAGTTTTCGAAAAAAAAATATAAGAACCAATTTTTTTTATTTTTCACCGTTTTTCTCAATTTTTAACCTAATTTTTGACTTTTTTTGAAGAGCGACACTTTTAATTTTTTTGAAAAAAATATATGTTACACTAGGCTGTAAAACGAATCTTTTGAGCACTTGATGAAAATGGGATTCAAATATCTTCGATTTTTTGAGCCACTGTTTCGCTTTTTTTAAACATAAATTCGCATTTTTTTGAGAATTTTTCAATTTTTTATGAGAATTTCATTCTAAATATGAACAACTAATATTCCCCTCCTGTGCCAAATGAGTAAATTGGAAACTTTTTCTAATATAATGTGACAAAAAATTTTTTTTTGCTTATTTTATTCTTTACAATTCGTTTTTAGGAGTTTTATGGTAGTTTCTTCTCGAAATATCAGAAATCGACGTTTAATACTGTGAGCTTTGGTCTCACAATAAAAAAAGGAAATTATAGGGAATATCGGGAGTGGGGAAAAATAACTCGAAACACGGTGAAATAAAGTTGAACTAGTGCTTTTATTCAATATTCAGTCCTTCCACCTTTTCTCAGTCCACTAATACTCATTATTATTTGGGGGGATTGTCTCAGGGGAGTCTCAACTATCAAAGTTGGGGTTTCTCCACTCTTCGGTAATAATGACCACTGTGACCGTCAGTTGACAGTCACGGCAAAGTTACTCAGGTAATAATGACCGGTTCTGATGCTACGGTGAAAACGACCAGCAATATGGCTAGTGCTCGAGCACGTGGCTGGCACCAACTTTGGGGTTAATTATCACGGAGCCTCAGGGGAAATAATCTCTCAATCCAAACAACTTATTATGGGAAACTCAAGGAAAATCAAGGGAATCTCTTTCTCTCGTTGTCAACACTCGCGGGATATTTGCGGAAAAATCACTCTACCTCTATTTTCTCCTCAGGACTCTGTCCTTCACTCTTCTTCAGGAGATACCATGGAAAAACTACTCTTCACTCTCTTTTCACACCTTTTCCTCTATTTTACACGACTCTTTACTCTCTTAACTTCAATTACTTGGGATAAAAACACTCTATCAACACGTGGTCTTTCTTCTATCTCTCAAGTCCCACCGCCATGTCATGTTTCTCCCACCAGCCTCAATATGGCCGCTCCTCATGGAGATTCCCTCGATGACACGTCGAGTATCTCTCGCGCGAGTCTCGACTCACCCGGTTACAATACACTGGCGGAAACAATTAAAGGATCAAATGAAAATTCCGAATTTTCAGCAGTTTTTCAAATGGCCGTATCTTTCTCAAAAATGATCGTATCGAAATAAAAAAAAAGAAATTTGAAGCTTAAAGTCTCTGGTTCCGAAATCTTCAGACCAAAAAAAATTTCCGTCCCAAGATCTCGAAACTAGAGACTTCAAGCTTCAAACTGTTGTTTGAAAGCTCCGATACGATCATTTTTGAAAAAGATACGGCCATTCGGAAAACCGCTGAAAATAGAAAATTTTACTTTGATCCCTTAATTGTTTCAGCTAGTGTATGAAAAAAACTAATTTTGCGACGCTTAAGGGATCATCTCACTTTACATTTTCAAAAAAAAAAATTTTCTCCGAAATTTGCTATTTCAGATGCGAATAAATATTATGAGCTATTAGAAGGCATACTCTATGGTGTAGATATCCTTAATTGAGGACAAGCAAGATTTCCTGCGATTTTTCATTCAAAGGAACTTCAAACGCTTTTTTCTCGAAACATCGTTTTTTGACAGCTTGTTGATAAAATCTTCGAAATTACTGAACCGATCCTTATGGAATTTAGAGCACATATTCTTAACTACTATAGCTATAGCGCATTAGAGGATTTTTCGAAATTTTGATATTTACCATTTTTTTTGCCACGTTTTCCATGAAAAAAATCATGTTTTTTTTGGGGGTTTTTTCCGACAATGTCTACCATTTCATCATTTTTGCTTATATCAAAAATCGTACTATATGCGCTATAGCTATGGTAGTGAAGAATATATATCTCGAAATTTCATTAGTTTCGAAGATTTTATCAACAAGCTGTCAAAAAACGTTGTTTCGAGAAAAACGCGTTTAAAGGCCCTTTAAATGAAAAATTACGGAAAATTTTACTTGTCCTAAAGTAGCGATATTCGCATCATAGAGTATGTCTTCTAGTTATTCATAATGTTCATTCGCATCTAAAATGGCGAATTTCGAAAGAAAAATATTTTTGGAAAATTGTGAAGTGAGAAGACCCCTTAATAAAAATGCTACGCTTTCTCCAAATTTTATAGTTATCTTAATATCAAAATTTTGGTTTGGCTCTTTGTTGAATATTTTTTTAGTTATTTTAGTCAGTATTGTTTTTTTAACTTCCTCTTATTGTCTCAATCATTTATATTTCACGGAATACTAGTCTGCACGATTCATAATAATGAGTTAAAAATAATAAAATGAGTAAAAAAATTTTTTGTCCATATATTGACAAAGATTTTAACAATTTACGCATTCAGCGCAATGGGAAAATAGTAGCTGACCGTATTTACAATGAAATTCTCATGAAAAATTGAAAAAATTTCAAAAAACTCGAATTGATGATTAAAAAAATGCGAAAAAGTGGCTTAAAAAATCGAAGATATTTGAATCCCACTTTCATTAAGGGCTCAAAAGACACGTTTTATAACCTAGTATAACATATATTTTTTTCAAAAAAATCAAAAGTGTCGCTCTTAAAAAAAATTCAAAATTCAAGTTAAAAATTGAGAAGAAACGGTGAAAAATAAAAAAAATTGGTTCTTATATTTTTTTTTCGAAAACTACATCCCGAAAAAAAGAAAATAGACACCTGTAAGATATGGTTACGATGATTTAATCAGGAGATATAGATATTTGAAAATTACCATATTTTCATTTTTTTGCAATATTCAAAAATTCATATCTCCGAGGCTTTTGGAAATTAAAGTCTCAAAATTTGGGTTTAGACATATTTTGATACGTATCGAAACATATAAAAAATTCAACCCAATCAAAAAATGTCATTTTTAAAATCAGGTGATTTGACATGGAATGACCCATATATATCACCTAGGATTATGGAAGAAAAAAATAGATTTCGAAAGTTATTGATTTAGGAATTAAATTACAGATGAATGAGTATTCATAGGAAAACTAATCTTTACCTCATAACTATTTATCGAATGAATTTTGGTGCGATTGTATTTTTGGGAGAATTGGAATTTGTCCGAATATTTCAGTAATAAAATTCCGTTCCTTACCAGTTGGGTAACGGAGGAGCTCTTGAGATGAAGCTGCATGAAGAGCAGCTCCATGAAGAGCATCTCCATGAGGATGAGTTCCATGAGGAGCAGCTCCTTGAGGAGTGAATAAATAACTGTTTTTTCTTACCAATTTTTTCAATTTTTTGTGCTTACCAGTTGTCGATAAAAGAATAAATTCTATGAATGTGGCAAATAAAATTTTCGGACAAATTCCAATTCTCCCGAAAATATAACAGCACTAAAATTGATTCGAAAAATAGTTATTAGGTAAAGATTAGTTTTCTTATGAATACTTATTCATCTGTAATTCAATTCCTAAATCAACGACTTTCGAAATTCATTTTTTTCTTTCATAATCCTAGGTGATATATATTTTCTCGGATTATCACTCTTTTATTACAATTTTCTATTCTCACACATTGTATTTTCGGAAAATCAATAATTTCGACAAATGAATATTACGTCCGATATTCATTCGTTCAATCAATAATTCTGAAAAAAATTCATCGGACTATCTCCATCTCGGAGTAATTATAATACGGAAAAAAAGAAATTCGAAAAGGCATACATTCTCCATTTTTCTTATTGTCAATTCATTTCTTTCAAGTAATACATGGTTTCTGTAAATAAATTATTCCGCCTAATCAACATTCGGAATATCAATCATTCTGCTTTTAAAACATTCTTAAGTACATCATTTTCGGCCAAATTACTAATAGGACATTTTTATTTCACACAGTTTACTATTCTGCCATTTTTCCTTTGGCTAATGTGACCTCAACCCGGAATTTCTATACCTGTATTATCGACAATTTCCCATTTCAGCCACCATTGTATCTTTTAAATTATTTTTATCATTTCGTCCCGAAATGAAAATTTGTGCGTCTCTAGAGTCTGTAGAGACGCGCGTCTCCGTCTCTTGTTGAGTCTCTCTCCGCGACAAGAGAGTGACTTTCAAGAGACGGCGATGAACGTCTCGACAGAGACGCTGAGAGACTTTGTGGAGATGCGTCCTACAGAGACGCACAGAGACTCTGCGGAGACGCCTCTCCATAGAGATGCACAGAGACTCTGCAGAGATGCTCTGTAGAGATCTGTGGATAAATTAAAATGATTAATAAGAATAATGAACTTTCTTTTGTCTTACATCATTTATCAGAAAAAATTAAACCGCAAATTGAGGAAGATCACACTATGAAAACTACAACATATATGCGTGATGAGAGTTCCAAACTAAAATTTCTAAACGAAAACTGAAATCAAGCTAAAATGTATAATCAAAAAAAAAACGCTTCAACACCTGCGAAAAATAGTACATTAGCTACTATCACCTGCACTTTGTGTAGTGAGTCAAATTAACAGCAGTTATAGTTATAACAGCAGTAATAATGAAGAACAATATCTTTATATCAGTAAGGGAGAATGGGGCAAAATGAAGCTCTATGGCCGCGTGATCTGAATTTTTTTTTTCTCGGACTAGAGGACTGGATAGAAAAATTTAAAAGATTCAAAAAGATACCTCAACATGTGGATATTGTTGGTGAATTTCTTCAATTTTTTCAAGACTGCTGTACTCTGAAAAAATCAGGACTATTTTGATCTACAGGTTTCTTCTGCCCTACTTTCCCCTGCAATCGAATCATGAGATTGATAAAAAAAAAAAGCGTAAACATGTTAGGGATCCTTAAATAATAAATCAATATTGAAGGAAGTATTACGTCTCCCAAGGAATGTTTTTCTACATTTGGTAGTAGTTATTGCTGTTCCCATTACTTTGATCGTAATTTTGATTTCGTTCATCATCATTATTGGGGAAATAAGGGGCATAATAATGATACGGATTCTGATTATTCTGATAATTCCAGGGCTGTTGAAAATACGATGGTTCGTATTGATGTGCTGAATGTTGATATGTTTGAGGTGGAAATGTGGACTGTGGATGTGCATATTGTACATCCTCCTGAGATGCTGCCATCAGTCCTCCTCCTGCGGGAAGATCTAGTTGCGCAGTTTTCGCTCCAATCACAGAATCTTGAGACCCAGCTACCTTATTTTCATTTCTTTGGGAATTATCTGCGCAATTATCATCCTCAACAATAGCAACGTTCAATAACGTTGAAGATGTGTCTCGTTAGACCTTCTCTATTTTACTCTTTTTCTCTCTTTCGCACCGCCATTTTCGTCACTAGATGTCGATGAATATGTGGCTGAGCGGTTTCGGAGCAGATAAGCATCATCTTCCAAATAACTACGATGCCTTTTGGACGGCTGCTTAATCGGAGTAGAAGTCTGAGAATTGGAAAATAAATGATTGATCGGAGATTTATCTGTAATGGAAAATGGCCCAGATGTTGATAATATTGAAGAGTTTCCCGATTTCCCTACATCATGTCCTGGACTTTTTAATGAATCGTCTTTTATTAAAGTTCTTCACTTACTTTCTATCCTTCCTGTTTTTTCCTGATCAGTCATGAATTATTTTCCCCCAATCACCTCGTTTCACATGAAAATTTCAGAAATGTACCTAGGGGAAAGATGGCAACTTAGATATTTTTCGAGTTTTAGGACTTAGAAAAATTTGTTCAGAGTTTTCAAATTTATAAATTTTAAAGATATTTTTCTAAGTTCTAAAACTCAAAAAAAATCTAAGTTACCACCTCTCCAGCGTCTCTCGCAGTCTCTCGAAAATGTCGATCATTTGAGAGACCTGAGTCTCTGAGCTCGAAGACGCTAGGAGATTCCAAAAGGTTTTACAGAGACTCTGCGAGACGCTGTAGAGACTCCGCGAGATCTCTGAGCGTCTCTAGAGACGGAGAAATTTCATCTCGGGGTGACATCACTTTAACGGCAATTTCGGTCGTATAGGATTTCGTTCATGAGGATTTCGGCTGAACTGGAATGAAGAGAAGGCTCAAATTTGCTTGAGTATTTGAACTTCTCACCTATTCAGGTTATAGGAGTAAAAACTCATATTATCGCGTCAAGACGGAAAATAAATAATTAATAAAATCAATTCAATGGAAGAATTAAATAAATCCCTTTGAATCTTTCAAATCTTTTGTCGGCCTCTATTCTGCGATATGTTAGCTCCTTTCGAGAACTTCATTAATTTTCCAAGAGATTTTCATAATTATCGATTGACGCTCAGAATTGAGTTTACATAGACTCTCCGATCGCTCATAGTTGCAACTTATTCATAGTTAATTATTATTTGGTTTCAAAGCTAAACAATTAGAATGAAAAATCCGCTAACTTGATAACTGCAAATCAGAGAAAATGATATACACGCATAATCAGAGGAATGTCAGAAATATATGAATAATTGGGGTTAGAATAGAAGTATTTGATTTCATGGAGAATTTGAGTATTCAATGGAAAGAGTATCGACAGTGATTAGTAAAAATATTTCAGCTAGAATCTGTTCAATGATTCAATACAAAGTCTGAGAAAATTTCCATTTGCAAATGGTCATCATAATTTTTTTGGAAGTAGAATAAAATTTATGAATTTCCTGAAACTTCGGGTTCTGCGCGAATATCAACAATTTTAGTTGTTACAGCACAAATATGGAAAACTACTTCAGATAAATCCCGTTACAATGGAAGCAATAAACTGTAGGTTCAATGTCCCGTCTTTAAAGTCAGGATTGGATAATCAAGATACTGATGTTGAAGTACCGGTTTGCTACAGGCTGAGGAGACTCTTGCTCACTCTCGTCTCACAGTTCCACGTGTCAACTTCGCTTTTGCACATCTCTTCAGATTTAAATAGTTGTAAGTCAGCACAGAAAAAGATCCATAAAAATGTTTCTTTCACCTGTGATATACTTTCTGGCTGCATGTAAAGTTTTGGGTCACCCCACGGTCTACGATCAACGCCAAACAGGGGAAATCAATGTTCAAATAGATCTGAAAGATTTACAAGTTGTTGCACTCATCGATACTGAATTTCTTGATGATTATACGGTAAAGTCGAAATTCAAGTAAAGAAATTTCAAGAAATTCAAACGCAAAAATTCTTTAATACCATTAATTGTTTCAGGATTATAATTATTCTTATGACTACTCTGACTTTACAATTAAGCCGCCCCCACATCCTGCAGTATCGAGTACAACGCACTATCCGTGGCACACCTGGCCAACAATCCCTCCCAGCTCGACAGCTAAACCAAACAACACTCAGGAAACTGTGACAAGTAGTATTTCTCCATCTCCAAATGATAATTCTACATTGTTTTTATCATCTCATTTGAATCCCGCAATTTCTTCGACCTCGACTGCTATAGATTCTCAGGGCCATCTTCTCAATCTCGATAGTGAGCAATTGAGATTGAGACAGGAACGAGTGAAATTTTGCCAGGTAGGATTTTATAGAGATCGCAAAGGACGTTGCAGAAAATTACAACGAAGACGATTTTCATTTCTTCCGTAAGTTTTTTCAACTTATCATCTCTGACAGTGTTTTAGAAAGAGTTTAATATTTACGACGCAAATTTATACTTCAGATTCGCCGCGAGAATGCTCCCCAAACGCATGGAAACTTAAGCGGCTCGATCAAGAAAGTGAGGGAATTGAGATTTCTTCAGTGAGAAAAATTTCATATTCAATTAAAGAAAAATGATTTTTCACAAGATATCCACTTCTCAGTTCGTCAGCTTTTCATTTCACAAATTCATCAAAGGAGGAGTAATGTGAACTTTCTGTTGCACATCCCTTCAAATTTCAGAGCATTAAAAATTTTCATGTGATTTTCCAAATATTCTTTCGAATAAATTTCTAAAAAAATTAATGATGAATTAATCAAATTCATTATCACTATTTGTAGTAACCTAGCAGATGATCCTTGACGTTCTCTCCCACTGCTCTCCCTCTCCACCCCTCCTTAAGATGGTGGGACATTCACCAGTAAAGACCAAAGAATATAAAGTATCTACAGTCGTGCACAACTATTCACATTATAAGCATGTATAAACATCTGTTTTTTGTGTTTGGAATTTTGGCATTGGCCAATTCTTCACCAGTCAAGTATAATCAACAACAGGATGGAAAATTGAATGTTCATGTCAAATTGGAAAATATTTTGATGCTCATTGTACCATCTACTAGCGCAACAGCTGGTTTCAAACTTAATTTCGATCGAACCGGGTTTCATGAAATTGATTTAAACATCGGGAAAATTGAGAATCAATACGATCATAACCAGGAGAGAGACGAAATTACTGACTATTCACCTGCGGAAATGAAGAAATTCAGGAATCTTGAAGACTATGAAAGAGAGCTGGTGGGGAAAACCGAGCTTAAACTTATCGGCGAAGGCATCGAGAATTGTGGACTTGGAAGATTCAGAGACAGATTTGGTATTTGTCAGTTTGAAGTTTCCCTAAGGAATTGATTCTTCTCTGCTGATTATGCTGCTTTGAAGAAAGAATTATTCCACAGTTAATATTTAATGGAAGCACCTGAAACACTGATTCTTTGATTTCTTAATATTCTTCATATATAGATAAGGTGACATTCATGAAAATATCGTTTTTCTCCTTGTAATGGAATTAAAACCCATAACTTTGAACAATAAAATTATAGAAGAAATGATATCATCCTGTCTTATTGGTTCCTCAAGAAAAGGGAATTTTTTCCTCTCTCCTGATAATGATAAAGTGTCGGGAACAAAAATTTGATAGGCTAATATCTGCAGTCATTACAGATACAAGAAAAACTGCTATGGATGGATAATACATTACCAATTATTGAACAAGAATTGCAAAGAAGGCCGCTCATTGAATTCAAGTTCACGGCAGTTTCTTGAACTCGGCAGAATAAGAAATTGTCAGGAGTGGGGAATCCAAGTGGTTGGGTCACCTGAGGCCATGAACGTTCACTGATCCCTAGTTACATCTTGTCTTCGAAAGGTTCATAAGCTCGTTTAAATGGTCCAAATAAACATGAGAGTTTTCAAGATAATTTTTCTATCAATAATAACAGTTTTCCGTGTTTCGAATTGCTATCCAATATCATCACTTCGTTTGGAGCACAGGGAAGCATCTGAAAACAATCTTGGCTTATCTTTGAGTTCACCAGAACTAACTGAAAGTTCGAAAGAGGATTTCTATGATCAGCGTCAGAATGGGACCGAAAACTACAGAGTTCATGTCGATGGTTTAATACTAGTTGTGGCACCAGCTGAGGCTCTCCTGCTCAGTGGCATTCCCGACAATTTTTCCAGTATTCTGGCACCTACAGAAGATATAGAGATGCCTTTGAGTCGACCTCAGCAATATCAAGAAATGCTAACACCAGCTTTGAATCCTATTGAGAATCAGAAACCAGAGAAACTAGTCGAAAAAGAAAAAAATGGACACCGGTAAGTTTTGCAAGTTCTTTATTTTCTATTGGCATGAAAAAAATCCATATTATGACAAATAAGAACTGATGATGCATCATCCCGAGTCGAAGATTTCAGTCTCTTTTAGATCTCATACTGAGGTTTGGGCCGAGGTTGATGAGACTGAAGTGAGGCTTTTGGGATAGGAAAAATGCATTGCGTCTACGGTCTCATATCACCCTCAGATTTCTCAGTATTTCGCTTTCAGACGTCCAGCGGCTGATATGAGGCTTAGCTGTACAGCCGGGAAAGAGCCTCTTTGACCTCAAAATTTATTTCTGCGCTGCCCCTTGCCTCTCTCCCTCTCCATTTGTATTCATTGCTTCCAAAATAAATCTTAAAAACTATTCATTTAAGAAATCATTACCGTGGATGGATGAGTTATTGACAGGTTTTGGTTACAAGTGCAGTTGAAACTACGATTAAATTTTATTTTCTTGATCGAAATTGAGTTTTTTCGGATCAGAATAAACTATAGAGTTTTCGGGACTCAACAACGATCAAAAGTGTACCAGAAATCAACTTGAGCAATTAATATTAAGGTACTTCCGCAGTAAGTAAAGAGGCATAGATCCGAATGTGCCACAGATTTGAAACTTTGAAGATATATTCTTCTTATAAGTAGAAATCTGGGAGACAAAAACAGAAACTGAATTTTCTGTTGAAAAAACGTGGCCAAGTACATGTTGCTGAGAATCCCTCTCTTTGAAAAAATGAATGAGATAATTGGAAGGAGCCAAGAATTGAAACTATTCTGCGAAGGCTGATGAGGAGGAGCAGAAACAAATACGATTAGATGGCAGATTATTTGGTAGGGAAAATTAAAAACTTGGCCTATTCGATTCTTATCAATGACTTCGGATATCGAAAAGGCCAAGTTTCTAATTTTCCCTACCAAATAATCTGCCATCTAATCGTATTTGTTTCTGCTCCTCCTCATCAGCCTTCGCAGAATAGTTTCAATTCTTGGCTCCTTCCAATTATCTCATTCATTTTTTCAAAGAGAGGGATTCTCAGCAACATGTACTTGGCCACGTTTTTTCAACAGAAACTTCAGTTTCTGTTTTTGTCTCCCAGATTTCATCGTTTTTTTAAATTTTTCGGAATCTTCTTCAATAAATTCGGGTTGAGGTCACACGAGTCGGACGAAAAAGGTCGAATCAAGAAACTGGGCGAAGAAAAAAGTCCCATAACTAATTCTTTCGAAAATTCCCCCTTTACATGGATAAATGACCGAATTAGATACACACGATTTCTCTAAAGTGTGTGGAATTAAGTTGCCGAAACTCTTTCAGTTAAAAATATTTATCCGAAGAATCCGTTACTGTTGGAAAAAGAAATTATTGACAATAAAGAAGATGGAGGATGATATTTCTTTATAAAAACAATTTTTCCCCACATATAGTAATTCCAAAAAGGAAACAGTGCGATAAATAATCGCTGGAATCATTAATTGCACGAATGACTGTTTAACGAAATATTTATCCGTGTAATTATTAATAGTCCAACGACATTATCATTGCGAATGGAGAATTAGGAGAAATTAGAAATAATGAGGAAAATGAAAAAGCGTATTGAACTATGGAAGAAATAGTATATTACCTAACAAGTGCGGTAAAGTACTTTTCTGACGAGTGTGAGGTTGCAAAACGAGCCGAGGGCGAGGGCTGTAATCACACGAGTCCTAAAATGTTTACCGCATGTGTAAGATACAATTTTTGTACGCACAACGTGTGGAAAGTGCCACTAGCCACACGCGTAGCGTGCGGAAAAAATAATTGTCAAAATTGTTCAATGTAGGAATTGAATTTGGGATGAATTAATAATCAGTAGGCCTATGAATTTTGGGGTGATTATAATTTCAAGAATCAAATATAGACCGATTGTATTTTCTGGAGAGTGAGAATTTCCCCGAAAAAAAATCCTTTTTTTTTACCGAGAACCCATTTTACTCCGGTTTTATCGATAGACTGGCTGTCAACGAGAAAGACAGTAGTGCCAACCTTCTAAGAGAAATGTAGCTTCGAGATAATGTAATTGGCGAAAAATGTTCCGCGGTCGTTGCTATAGGGCGTTTTTAATTAAATATTGATTAAAAAAGAACAAAAAAATCACCATTGGAATGCTCGATGTCGAATTAGGTGATGTAACTAAGGCTACTTTTTGCGTAGCTTGTTCCGTTTTCGAGCAATTCAATAATAAAGAAAAAAGAGTAGTGGAGGGGGAAGTTCTGTCGGGAATATATACGCTCAGCGCTTGGCCCTTCAACATGTACTTGGCCGATACGCTATCGCGTATCTGGATAGTTTCATAACGATCGACAACGTAATTTTTTTAAATTAATTATTAAAATCATTAATTTATAGAGGCCCTAATGACACGTACTTTTTAATAAATTGTTTAAAAATCATCGACAATGTGCTGCAGTCTTACCCGCGCGCGAAATCACTTCCCATGTTATTTATAAATATAACTTGATAATTTTTTTGATATTTCACCACGTAATTATTGAGAAACATCAATTAATCCATAAAATAATTATGAGGTTATGGTAAAATGGTGGTGACACACGGATTAATTGATATTTCTCAATAATTACGTGGTAAAATATCAAAAAAATTATCAAGTTATATTTATAAATAATATGGGAAGTGATTTCGCGTGCGGGTAAGACTGCAGCACATTGTCGATGATTTTTAAATAATTTATTAAAAAGTACGTGTCATTAGGGCCTCTGTAAATTAATGATTTTAATAATTAATGAAAAAAAACTACGTCGTCGATCGTTATGAAACTATTTCTACTTATAAGAAGAATATATCCTCAAAGTTTCAAATCTGTGGCACATTTGGATCTATTGCCCTTTACTTACTGCGGAAGTACCTTAAATAAATAAATGACTACCTCAAGTGGATGAGTTTATGACAGGGTCAAAATCCAAGTGGATGTATTTGTGACACGAGACGCGCTAGTTTCTGACAGGTCGAGTCTCCATGTACATTTTTGATACTTAATACCAATTTAGAGGGGGAAATTGAGTTCATAACATTTAGTTATTAAATAATAGAAATAATTTATATTTCATTCCAAAATACATTTTTTTGGCGCCACTAACATTCTCTGTTAACTTAAGGGGGGCCGGTAGTCTAGTGCTCGAGAATTTGAGGTATTTTTAGTTTTTTTTTGTTAATGTCAAAATAATGTATAATAATATGTAAACTTTTCAGGCATATTATAACATTCATGCTGCATACAAAAAGCTTTTTTTTTTTATTGAAAAGAGATTTTAATTATATGGAAAATGGCACTCAGCAAGACCCTCTCTATAAAAAAATGGACTTTGGTGGCGGGGTGGATTTTGACGCTTCTATTCATCTGAAAAATAAACACCAAGAAAATTCTTGATCAGTATGAGTGCAGTTATGGCCAGAACTGAAAAAAAAACAAAAAATTGAGAATTGACAAAATGATGCGCTTTTGAAATTTAAGTTCTCGAAATTCTTGCAGAAATTAATCTTTAAAAGCACGTTATTCTGTCAATTTTCGATTTTTTCTCCTATCTCCGGCCATAACTGCACT
The DNA here is from genome assembly GCA_963942555.1 of Aleiodes leptofemur. NCBI lineage: Eukaryota > Metazoa > Arthropoda > Insecta > Hymenoptera > Braconidae > Aleiodes > Aleiodes leptofemur. The sequence continues at coordinate 8,618,773 of OZ012612.1, forward strand.
CATACTGATTAAGATTTTTTTTACTTTTTATTTTTCAGATGAATAGAAGATCCAAAATCCATCTCACCACCAAAATCCATTCTTTTTGAGTGTCATTTTTCACATAATTGAAATCTTTTTTCAATTTCAAAAAAACGTTTTTGTATGCAGCATGAGTGTTATAATATACCTGAAAAGTTTGCATATTATTGTACATTTATTTTGACTTTAAAAAAAAACTGAAAATACCTCAAATTTTTGAGTGCTAAACCACTGGCTCCCCTTAAGGGGGGGGGGTAAGGTATTTAATTTTTTTTTCCACGATTTTTTGAAAAATTTTGAGGTGAAAGTACTATATTTCAGGAATATTCTGTGGGAATTTCAAGTCGATCCGAGAAAAATTGACGGTAGTACAGCATTTTTAGTATGAGTGATTTATAATTGAGCTAAAATCAAAACTGCGCTTCAAAGCAAAAAAGGTCGGGTTAGCCGTAGACAACAGCAGCAACGTATTCTGGGCACCTCTGATGACAGTTTCATATTGTACGGACATAGGATTGACGACTCTATGTAAGTAAAAAGTTCAAATTTCAAAATTTGAGTTCAAACTTCAAATCGATTTTCCCACAACTTGCTTTTTAAAAGTCGGTGGACACTTTCACTCAGAATCTACTGAACCGATCGATTTGATTTTTTGCACACTTTTTTAAAACATATTTAGCGAAGTAACGCTGTCAAGTTTTTTTTTTTCAATTTTGAGTATTTTTTATAGGGGCTTGAATGTTGGTTTTTTAGTCGAAAATCGAGTTTTTGACTTTACAGTGCCACCAAAAATCCAAAAATGTAAAAAAAAAAATTTCTCGACAGGGTTACCTGGGTAATCTTATAAACAAACAGAATCGCTTCGCTTTTTTCGTTTTAGATAATCCAGTCTTGAGTTCCGCTGTCCACCGCAAAACGCGTTTTTTCCGAGGCACCTGACAAGAGTAGCTCCCACTGGCTCAAATCTTTATATTTTTCCACGAAAATTTCACAGAGTCTTCTTGAAATGTGACTTAAGAATACCCCATCGAAACAACATCATTTATATTAACTGTTTTGTCAATAAAAATTCATGAAAATATGCCTTTTTTTGACCGAATTAACCCTACCCCCCCTTAAAAGAATTATTGTTTAATGATCACTTCTTGTTTGATTGTCTTTGATATTTCTGGTAACGGGTTCTTTATTCCTTCTTTCAAATCATTTTGTTTTCCAGTCTCTTTTTTCATATACATAATAGTGGAGGAAAATTCAGAAAAGTTCAAATAAAAGCGAACGTGAATGTATATGAGGTTATTGGTAAGGTTAGAAAACTGACGTATTGACGGGTGTCACAAATAGAAACAGAGTAGTTTGACGTGGATGAGTAATTGTCACCCCAGTTTTTTTATTAACTAAGCTCCTAAATTATATTCCAATGACTTAAATCAATGCGCAAATTTACTATCTTCTCACACATATAATTTTTATGTATAATCGATACTTCCATCTTGAAATTTAAGAGAAAAAACTATGAGTGAATTTTCACGGAATCACTACAGGAGACAGATTCATGAAAGCCCACACCGGTCCACGGATCCTTTAAAACTCGATTTAATTATACTCATTTATTGTAGAGCAATGATCCTTTGTGAGGAATAAGCAATGAATTCTAACGCACACGCACAAAATATTTTTTTTCGTAATTTGAAAACAAAAATCTACAATATTAGTGAAATAGCGCCAAACCTGTCAATAACTAGCGCACTGTCAATAACTCATCCATCCACGGTATTATTTGTTTTTTGATGACATTTTTTATTCGGAAAAAGTATTCATGTGAATGTTACATTTCATATAATGAAAATGAGATCAATTACAACACTATATATAAGAGTCCTGGAGGAGCGCCTATCATGGCATGTTTCCGTGTCCGCTTGATTGTGATTAGGGGCTGAAATATAAATTGAAAATGAACATTAATTTTTTATTATTAGATTTTGGAAAACATCTCGCAAACTGAGTGAGATAGAGTGATTCAGCCTCAATCCTTTTTTGTAGCTCTTCAAATGCTCTACAAGAAAACTCGATGCTGGAATTGCTCTATCTCGCTTAGTTTCCGAGATATTTTTGAAAACCTATTGACAATAAATATCAACTTCTCGTTTTTTAAAAAATATTTTTGTTAATAATTTTTTGAGGATATCTTGGAAACTAAGCGGGATCAAGCGATTCTACCCATGAGCTTTTCGCAGACCATTTCAAGAGCTACAAATAAAAATCTCGAAAAAATCGTTCGATCTTGCTTAGTTTCCAAGATATTCTCAAAAAATAATTAGAATAGAGAGTCTTTTTTTCTTCGAAATAAGTCTATTTCATTCAAATTGATTGGATTTCATGATCGGTTTTCTTTCAATATCTCGTGATATAACGGAGGTAGGGCAATTCTGGCTCCATTTTTTCTGTGAAGAATTTCGAGAGCTACAAAAAACGATTAGGGCAAGATCGTATGGAGTGTGGTGATCCATGAAATCGAAGAATTAAAATTTATAAGAGTGAACTCACCACCAAATGCGAGCGCTTTTGCGTCATTCTTTACCGTTTGTCCACTTGCTTTGTTCTTCTATGGGAGTGTTCTCATATCACCCACACTTGAGTTATTCTTCCCTACGAATTTCACTGAACTAACGTCCTTTTAAGGAATATTCACCCAAAAAATGAGCACTAACGTTGGTTTCCGTGATTTGACTGGATCTTTTTTGAATTTGCCGCACCGTCACTGTGTCTAATCAACACTAATCTATTACATAACACACTTGAAATTTGCAGTCATAGTCAAATGATATTTATAATTTTAATTTAGAACGGAATAGAAAATTGACTCGATGAAGCCTGCTAGGTAAACGTTGCGTTCGAGCTGGAGTTCAACTTGCTACTGAAGGGTAAACGAAAATATTCTTTTTTCTGAAGATGTTTGACAAGTTTTGTTGAGAAAGAACAACGTTGCATTGTACGGTTTTCGGGCGCACATGTGTTTACTACAACGGCATGCTGTCAGAAAAAAATTGGGAAAAAGGATGGGGGAATTTTACAGCCACGGTCAATGGGTTCTTGGAAAGAGTCGACCGAGGACTGCGATGGGAAAATTGAGAAAAATAGTGTATTGGGGCTCATCTGAGGTCAACGAAATTTCGAATACTCCCCCGAGCCAAAGATTTCAGCCTCGAAATAGCCCTCATTACTCTCATTCAACCTCTAACTGCCCTCGTAGACCGCTGAGAACTTAGATGTGAGGCTCAGGTGAGACTCAAGAGCACTTGGAACCATATTTGAGCCTCTGCAGTCTCTTTCCTACAGCCATCCATACTTTTTTGGGTATCCGAAATCTCGTTAACCTCAGATGAGCCTCAATACACTATTTTTCTCAATTGTTCCCATCGCAGTCCTCGGTCGACTCTTTTTGAAAGCCCATCGAGCAGGGCTGTAAATATTCTCCATACTTTCTCTCAATTTTTTTGTAACAGCATTCCGTTGCAGTAAACACATGTGCGCCTAGAAGCCGTACAATGCAACGTTGTTCTTTCTCAGCAAAACTTGTCAACCATTTTCAGAGAAAAGAATATTTTCGTTTACCCTTCAGTAGCCAGTTGAACTCCAGCTCGGACACATTGTTTACTTAGCAGGCTTCATCGAGTCAATTTTCTATTCCGTTTTAAATTAAAATTATAAATATCATTCGACTATGACTGCAAATTTCAAGTGTGTTATGTAATAGATAAGTGTTGAATGATGGTGCGGCAAATTTAAAAAAGATCCAGTCAATTCACGAAAATCAATGTTAATGCTCATTTATTGGGTGAATATTCCTTAAAAGGACGTTAGTTCAGTGAAATTCGTAGGGAAGAATCACTCAAGTGTGGGTGATATGAGAACTCTTCCATGGAAGGACAAAGCAAGTGGACAAACGATAAAGAATGACGCAAAAGTGCTCGCATTTGGTGGTGAGTTCACTCTTGTAAATTTTAATTCTTCGATTTCATGGATTACCACACATCATACGATTTTGCCCTAATCGTTTTTTGTAGCTCTCGAAATTCTTTACAGAAAAAAATGGAGCCAGAATTGCCCTTCTTCCGTTATATCTCGAGATATTGAAAGAAAACCGATCATAAAATCCAATCAATTTGAATGAAATACACTTATTCCAAAAAAAAATGACTCTCTATTCTGATGATTTTTTAGAATGTCGCTGAAGCCAGCGTCGAAAACATCATCGAAAACATTCTCAGAAATTTGGGCCTTATGACTGCTACGATTTATCCATATTTAAGAGATAATATTCAATAACTTTGGCGATACGGCGCATAAAGGCATGAAATTTTTTTGTGTAATACCTGAGAGCATTTGGGAGCCCCCGGTTTCGGAAATTCAGGGGAGGTTACAAGGAAGGGGGTGTGAGAATTTTTTTTCACCGTCACACCATAGATTTCGGTATTTTATTCGTTATAAGTCCTTCTCTACGGCGAATTGAGGCATGAAATTTTTTTGTGAGATACCTGGTAGCGTTTACGGCCTCTCAGTTTTGGGAATTCGTGGGAGGTGACAAGAAGAGGGGTGTTAGAATTTTTCGCCATCGTCACACCATAGATTCTGCAATTTCATAAGTTATATTTTCTCTATGGTGAATTAAGGAGTGAAATTTTTTTGTGTAGCACTTGAAGTGTTAATTATAACCTGTCAATAGGTTTTTAGGAATATCTCGGAAACTAAGCGATACGTTCAAGCTTCCTTATAGAACATTTGAAGAACTACAAGAAAGGATTGAGGCTAAATCACTCTATCTCACGCAGTTTGCGAGATGTTTTCCAAAATCTAATAACAAAAAATTAACATCCATTTTCAATTTATATTTCAGCCCCTAATCACGATCAAGCGGACAAGGAAACATGCCATGATAGGCACTCCTCCAGGACTCTTATATACAGTTTTTTAATTGCTCTCATTTTCATTATATAATTATATGAAATGTAACATTCACATGTATACTTTTTCCGAATAGAAAATGTCATCAAAAAACAAATAATAATGATTTTTTTAATTCATAATTTTGAAGATTTATTTTGAAAGCAGTGAATACAAAGGGGAGGGAGAGAGGCAAGGGGCGGTGCGAAAATAAATTTTGAGGTCCAAGAGGCTCTTTCCCGGCTGTACAGCTAAGCCTCATATCAGCCTCTGGACATCTAAAAGGGAAATACTGAGCAATCTGAGGATGATATGAGACCGTAGATGCAATACATTTTTCCTATGCCAAGAGCCTCATTTTAGTCTCATCAACCTCAGCCCAAACCTCAGTATGAGGCCGAAATGAGGCTGAAATCTTCGACTCGGGCAAAAGCGTATGGATAGCTGTAGGAAAGAGACTACAGAGGCTCAAATTCGGTTCCAAGTACCCTTGAGTCTCACCTGAGCCTCACATCTGAGTTCTCAGTGGTCTACGAGGGCAGTTAGAGGTTGAATGAGAGTTATGAGGTCTATTTCGAGGCTGAAATTTTTGACTCGGGTGGCCTCACGTCACTCTCGAATTGCTCAGTATTCCCCTTTTAGACGTCTAGAGGCTGATATGAGGCTTAGCTGCATGGCCTCAGGAGAGCCTCTTCGACCCCAAAATTCACTTCCACACTGCCCCTCCCCCCTCTTTTTTCTCCTTGCCTCCATTACTTTCGGAATAAATCCTAAGAATGATTAATTAACAGCGTCGTTTTCATTTGTTTTTCAATTATTTTTTATTTAGAAAAGGTATACATTAGGCTGGCTCATTTAGAAAATTGTTTATATCTCAAGCTGCTTATCCTCGAAAATTGGAGTTTATTAAATAATAGAGCAATGTGAATTTTTCTGGATTCTTAAATACTTTTTATCAGGCCGCAATTATTATTTGTTTTTATCATGACAATTTCCATAGGAAATACGCGAAAAAGCTTTTTATTTTTATTTCACAACATAATCAACTGAATTTTTATTAGTTTCTCTGTCAGAGGTCATTAGATATCATTTGAAACAAGGATATATTTTTTTCTGTTTGTCACAACGTTTTTTAGTAGGAAAAAATTTCCTTAATTTACACGAAATTCGCGGTTCTTGAGGGCACATAAATAGCCTTCAAAGGGAATGGATTGGTTGCGAATTCTACAGACTGATAGTTTGAACAATCAACTATAATGTTTGAAGAAAGAAATCGCGTTTTCTCCATTTTTATAATGGAAAAACAGACAAACAAAATTTTTCAATTTTGCGATAGCGTCAGTTGCCTCACCTCATCATCTGCTTTTACAGCAGCCATAAACTGGAAACTGAGAAGGCTGGTTACCTAGGCAGACCTTTTCGGAAGTGACAAATCCTTTTATTGTAGGCAATAAATGACAGCAAATATTTCAATTTTATTTATAAAATTCTACAATTTTTCACAAGTTCAAAATATAATTAATATTAGGAATATGATCAGTTAACCCCGATGCTGGCTAAATTTGAATGGTAAAAATCAGACGATGGGTCGCTGAGATGTCGGTTGTTGAATGAAAAATCATCTCCCCATCTTTGATCATCAATATCTCGTAAACTACTGATCGTACAGCGAGCGGATGCTGGGTTTCGTAAACTTGAATCAATTCTCTATGACCCAGGTAGGAATTGACGATCGGCACAAGCCTTGCTCAGCCTTTGCCCAAGGCTGAGGCTAAGTAGTCTAAGGCTCAGATGACAAGGCTGAAACAAGCCTTGATGATCCTTAGAATGATAAGATCATCCCAAGGTTGGAAACTGAGGCTTTCCCCAACACTCAGATCTAAGTCTGAAATGAGGGTGAACCGTTCCAGACAATGGGGCTGTAGAATGTTTAAACAATTGTTTAACATTAATTACTATTGAATTATAAGGCTTTCACGAGATAAATTAGCTCAAATAGTATTGAAAATAACATTAATATGGAAAAAAAAGTTGCTCCGGCTTGGATTCGAACCCGCAACCAATGATTCTAAAAATTTTTAATGATAAAAAGGCTATTTTATTATTATTAATTGTCCTCGACCCGATTGGTATGAATATATTTATTCAGATGCCGCAGATCCGGATGTTGTTCCCCAGAGAAGATCGTCCTGGTGCCGCTGTTGTCCAAGATATCCACCGAAAGACTGTGCTCGAAACATGGATCTAGCCCACTAGGCTATTTCACTTACTTGAGTTCACAGGACTTAAACCCGAATTATAAAGTGACTCAACCTTTTCTCTCATCGACACTCTAAAACTCTATGTTCATATATTTCATTTTTTATCCTTCCACTGTTATAATAATAATTTTATTCAATTATCTATCCGCTTAAATAATTAATAACACAATTTTGTCGGTTTGAATCGAAATCAGGCTTAGACCAAGACTGAGCCAAGCCTCGAATGAGGCTCAATGAAATATTCAAAAAATCACACAAAAAAATGGAATTTACCTATTAACACTAATATTGTTATTGTTATTGCAATAATAATGGGGAAATTCCTATCTAATGAGTGAAGGCTGGCCCAAGACTCGTCCACCCTTCAGAATGAAGCCTTTGTAGAGGAAGCCTCAATCAAGGCTGATTCAAGCCTAGGTTGAAATTTGAAAATGAAGGAATGGAAACTCATAATCTCAGCCTAATTTTGACGACAAGAACAAGCCTGACAGAGGCTTGGTTCCTCAAGCCTCAGTGCGCCAAGGTTAGTAAGGGGCTGTACGCGTCGTCAGCCTCGGCGCTTCCTACCTGGGGAGTGTCGCTAAAGGCAGCCACGGAAATATCCTCGAAAATATCCTCAGAAATGTCGGCCTTATGATAGCTACGATTTATCCATATTGAAGAGATAATATTGATAAACTTCGGCCGTATGGCAAATAAAGGCATAAATTTTTTTGTGTAATACCTGAGATTATCCAGGAGTCCTCGGTTTCAGAAGTTCGGGAGAGGTTACAAGGAGGGGGTGTTAGAAATTTTTTCCACTGTCACACTATAGATTCCGAGATCTTATTCATTATAAGTCCTCCTCTATGGCGAATTAAGGCAAGAAATTTTTTTGTATAGTACTTAAAGGCGTTTACGAACCTTTAGTTTTAGAAATTTGAGGAGGGTGACAAGAAGGGGGGTGTTAGAATTTTTTTCCACCGTCATACCATGCGAAATCTACGGTGTGACGGTGGAAACAAAATCCGAGAACTCCTTTCATTGTGACCTCCCTAGAATTCCTGAAACTGAGGGCTCGTGAACACTACCAGGTATCGCACAAAAAAAATTCATGCTTTAATTTGCCATAGAAAGGGACTTATAACGAATAAAATCCCGAAATCTATGGTGTGACAGTGGAAAAAATTTCTAACACCCCCCTCCTTGTAACCTTCCCCTAATTTTCGAAACCAAGAACTGCCGAATGTTCTCAGGTATTACACAGAAAAATTTCATGCCTTTATTCGCCATACGACCGAAGTTAATGAATATTATCTCTTAACCCGGGTAGGAATCGCCCAATGCTCGACTCTTGGCCGAACAGCGGCCAAGAATTCGCTACCGAAGCCTGGTAACCATGGCTCGGCCAAACCTTCGCCAAGCATCGGTACACCGTCGTTCGGGCCTTCAGGATTGGCTGAACAACGATGCACCGTAGTTTGGCCTGCCAGAATTGGCCAAGCGTTGTTCGAAACTTGGCGTCCCAAGACTTGGCTCCTGAGCATTGGCCCCTTGTTGGGCCAATAATGAACTGCCAAGGCTTCGATTTTTCTTTTATCTTTTGACATGATTAAATTATTTCACATTATCAAATAACTTCTGAACAATTCTGATCGAATTTCATCTCCCCAAACAAAGTAAACGGCAATAAATTTATGAGGATCAAATTTGGTCTAAAAAGTATGAAATGTTCTAACGGCTAGGACGGTAAGGTAACAGATTAGTAATCGGAAGGTCCAGGGTTCAATCCTAGGTGCCGGCTTTTTTTTTTCAAATAACATTGGATTTTGACCATTCTTACGTGCTTCAGAAGACTTAAATACTTTTAATTCATGTATCTAACATGAAATCTACGATAGAATGAACATTGGCTGAACATTGGCACCAAAATAGTACCCAATGCTCGTTATCGAGGCTTGGCCATGCTTCGGCAATCAGCATTGGTACAATGTTATCATCCAGTTCTCAATCAATATTGGGCCAGCCGTGGCTGAGGATTGGACGCCAGCATTGGATCATGGGCTCCCGGCACTGGGCCAACATTGGCCCAATGAATTTTCCCTACCCGGGTAAATACGGATAAATCGTAGCTGTCATAAGGCCCAAATTTCTGAGGATATTTTCGTGGCTGGCTTCAGCGACATCTCTATAAGGGTCTTTTGGAGTTTCATTCCCAAAAAATTATTTTTATTCTCAATTTTGGTTTGAAAAATTACCGAAAAATCACGTTTTTTTTGTATTTTTGTAAATTTACCTGAACTTTGTAGGAGAGAGTGGGGCAAAGTGGAACGGGAGCGTAATGTGGAACGCGGGGGCGAAGTGGAACGATATTATAATATTAAGGGTTGCATACCGGCAGTTTGGCTGTTCGGTCTGTGTACGGCTCGGTGGATCTACCGGGTTAAGCAGCATTGCGTGTGGTTACTACTTGGATGGGTGACCGCTTGCCGTACATAGATTCGAATGACAAACTGAACCATACGGTAGGTGTGACTATAGAGAATGAGTGTGCCTTTCTCGTCAGCGTGACAGAAAGGCACATTAAGGCTCTGTACGAATCCGACTGCACTGATCAGGGTTTTCCATGATTTCCCTTGGTCCACGGCAAATGCGGGCAGTATGGCAAGAAGTCGATCCATGGAGTCGCACGGGGGGTGTGGAAAGGAAAGAAAAATTGTAAAAAACCGAAAGGTTATACATGGCTAGAAAAAATAAAAAAAATCTTAAGGGTTGCATATAAAAAATATATCGAGGGTCTAAAAGTAGAAAGTCGTATATGCTAAAATATGCATTTCTATGACAAAAGGTCAGATGTGTAGGACATAAGACCTTCTGCTTCTGGTGCAAGAAAATTGAATTATCTTTTTACTAATTCTCAAATTGCATTTCAAGAGGAAACAGGTAAAACCGAAGAATTCTAATTTCTTCTTGATTCATTTTCTAAGAATATCTTAGAAATGAATGGAGATACGCCATTGTTGCTCTCATACTTTTTTGTAGATCTTAAAATTTTCTACGAAGAAGGATGAAGAGAGAATCGCGCTATCTCAATCAGTTTCCAAGATAATCAGCAAAAACACCCGGGGAAAAAAGATTATATATATTTATTTATAATTATATGTGATTATATATGATCTATATAGAATATATATATAATTATACATATTCATATATAATATGATGAAGGATTGAATATGTGATTATATATAATCGTATATGCTCATATATGATTATATAAAATTATATAGGATTATATATAATTATATACTATCATATATAATTGTACATAATCATATATAATATTAGAGAAAAAGAAATATGTAATTGTATATGATTATATATATTTTTATATAATCATATATATAATAACAAAAATTATAATTTTATAAATTGAATTATAATTATAATTGCGTGTAAAAAATATATCAAGGGCTTAGACGTAGAAAGTCGCATGTGCCAAAATGGGCATTTCCGTGGCAAAAGGTAGTAAGTGCAGGACATACGACCTTCTGTTTTCAGTGCGCAATGGAATAATCTTTTCATTAATTCTCAAATCGCATTACAGGTGTAAAGAGGTAAATTATGAGAATTCTCATTTTTTGTTCATTCGTTTTTTGAGTACATCTTGGAAATGAATAGAGATCCACCATCGTTATTTCCAGACTCTTTTGTAGTTCTCAAGAATTTTTATAAGAAAGGATAGAAAGAAAGTTGCGCTATCTTGATTAATTTCCAAGATATTCAGTGAACACAAATGATAGAAAAATAGAGTCACCCTAGATAGATTCTTGATTTCTATCTTATTTCTGCCTAGACACTAAACGACCCCAAGGACTCATGATCAAACTACTTTGATTTATTTCAATCAGCCCAAGAAAAGGAGGTGAAAATGAGATTATCAGGATTAAAATTTCACTATTATTATATAATATCCCGGTGGTGCACTTGGTTTTTCGTTTCGTTTCAAAAGCAAGTTTTATTATCAACACTCTATAAAATTACAGTTACACTTGTAGAAAAACTGACTTACAAACTACAAAACCTTATACATTATACTACATATGCTGCGCCTGGCAGTCTCAATAGTTTTCATTATTATATATTTTTTTATTTTTTCATCAGTCATTATCTTCTTTGGTTAGAAGTTCTAACAGGAACAGGTTATTCAGTATCATTGCTCTCTTTTTCTCTTTGGTAAAAACTCATTAGAGGAAAAACCAAAGAACCTTACTTCAGTTTCAAATCTTACCAGCTAACTACTACTAATTCTTAAACAACTAATGTATATTTACACTGTACAGTCAAGTACTTGGCCTCCAAAATACCTATCACTAACATTTTTTTTTTTTTTTTGTATTATTCCTTAAGGGGGGGGGGGGGGGGTAAGGGTTTACGTGTGGAGAAAAAAATACTTTTTTACGATTTTTTTTTTCAGACGTATAGATTAAGCAGATTTATTGAAACCTTTTGAACATTATTAAGCATGGATTGAACAACATTGAGTAATTTTTTTATGCGAAAATATCCACTAACAACGGATCTTTTCCAAGAACGTTTCTTTGAAATAGACGATTTGCGGTGATCACTGTATCTCAGCTGGAAATTATCAGAAATAAAAAACCATTGAACTTTAGTCAAAGTATCATTAAATCCTCCCCCCAACGTTCTCTGATTATTTTTTTTTACATTAAAGGGGTTTTCCACCAAAATTGTGCCGGTAAATGGCGCAATTTTTTGTAAAAAATAGCAGTTTTCACTTTAAATGACCACCAAAAATTGAAAAATGAAAAAAAAAAAATCAGAGAACGTTGGGGGGAGGATTTAATGATACTCTGAATAAATTTCAATGGATTTTTAGTTCTGATAATTTCCAGCTGAGATACAGTGATCACCGCAAATCGTCTATTTCAATAGACGTTTTCAGAAAAGCTCCGTCACCGGCTTGTTTGTGGATATTTTCGTATAAAAAAATTACTTCATGTTGTTGAATCCATACTTAATAATGTTCAAAAGGTTTCATGTTCAAATCATGTTCAAAAGTTGCTCAATCCATACGTCTACAAAAAATTCGTAAAAAAAGCGTTTTTTTCACTCGTAAACCCTTACCCCCCCCCCCCCCCTTGAGGATGGAGCTAGTGTTTCCCTTGTATGCGTCTTCTTCTCGGATGAGGACTTTCCCTCTCTTTCCTTCTCGCCCTCCTCCTTATCTCGTCTAAATGAATAGCTCCTTCTTGGAGCCACCAATAGCTACTATTGGCACGATCCGTGTCCAGCATGTCCGATTCTGGTATTGTATTGGAGTATATACTCTTTTCGGGGTAGTTGTCGAGGTTGGTGTCTATTTTTTTATTTGCGCAATGTCTATTGTAATGATATAAAAGGGGTATATTATTGCTATCTTGCAGTAGTCCCATTTTATCGATTTGTGTGAATAGCTCTGGAGCGACGTATCCTGATCTGGTCATTCTGCTGGTAGTTCTCTGTTCTTCAATCTTTAGATTTTTAACGTCATCATTCTCGATAGAGTCAAGCTTGCTAAAATATCTGCGTGTGAGGTATAGCAGAAAGTTGTCTATACGAGGTATATTGGCTGCATTGTAAAGTGTCTTATTGTTTATTCTGCGTTTCTCTTCTGTGTCCAAATCTCTATTGATTCCGGTACAGGTTCTCAGACAGGATCTCTCAAATTTTCTCAACTTTTCCATAGTCGATGCACTCAGATTCCAGAGAACTGGTGCTGCGTATGCTGAAATTGGCCTCACCAATAGTTGATAGCAAATTATTTTTGCCCTTGCTTCAAGTTTTTTATTCCTGAATATTCTGTAGTTAGCTCGAAATGCCGTTTTTGCTTTTCTAAGTTGTAGATTCATATGATCTTTGAGTCTCATCAGGTAATCGAATTTAACTCCGAAGTATGTAGTAATTTTCAGGACAGGTATGTCTTCGTTTACTCCATTAGGCTGCTGGACAACGGGTTTGAATAGCTTAAGATCCTTGACTGTGCTGAAAGGTATTTGGTTGACTGGTTTTCTGAATAAAATGGCTTCACTTTTAGTTGGGTTAATTTTTAGATTCCAATCCCTATAGTAGTTGTTTATATCGTTTACCAATTTGTTAAGTTTTTCGTCTATGACTTTAACTTTGTTATCGGCTGTATATATCACCAGGTCATCAGCATATGCAATTGGATGTGTTCTGTTTCCACTGTTCATGCCGAATAAGTTTAGTCTTTCAGCATTGAATAAGATGAACAGTCTAGGGGAAGTTCCAGTCCCCTGCTGTAGCCCCTCTTCTATTTTAAACTCCAGGGTAGAGGTGTTTGTGCCGTCCCAAGCGATGAATGATTTTCCATATACCATATCTGTGATGAGATGTACCAGCGTCTTGGGTAGATCATAGTCGACCATTTTGGCTATCAAACCGTTTAGCCATACGGAATCGAAGGCTTTTTCCAGGTCCAGTAGCAGAGCGCCTACTAGTTTATTATCTAATAAATATTTGTTAACGTCTGAGGAAAATTTATTTATGGCATGTATTGTGGAGTATTCGCTCCTAAAGCCGTATTGGTTATTTGGCAGTACATTTTTCTCCATCATTGCTGCCTCCAGGTCATCGTTGATTAATTTTTCAAAAAGTTTACTCACATTGGAGGTCAAGCTGCTCGGCCTATAGTTCCCAGGTTCAGAGTGTATTTTGCCCTTTTTCCGGATTGGCAGGACCTTCACCTTTTTCCAGGTGACAGGGTTGTATGCGTTATTATAAGCATTATTAAAAATCGCTGCATAATCTTTGATAATGTATTCTGGTAGATTTTTCAATACGATCATTGGTATTCCATCTAGGCCAAACGAAGTTTTGTTCCTGGCTTTCTTCAGGATTACTAATACTCTCCTGCAGCTGTTGAAAAGCCTGGGCTGATCCAACTCCCATTTTGGGTCATGCGCTTCATTCCCTTCAGCAAAGGTTGTTATAGTTACATTGTTGAGTCTGTTGAAGTGGATTCTCTCTTTAATGCTATTAGCTGCAGCATCTACTCTGATTTTAATCTCAGTATTGTGATTAGTATATCTTGGGGAGTTGATGATTTCAAATTGTTGCCCGATAATATTGAGTTTGGAGACAGGGTCATTTATGATGTATTTATCACCTTTTTGTATGAGTTTAACCTCATTTCTTACTTCTGGTGTAATTACTATATTACTATCACATTTTATTTCTAAGTCTTCTATTTCAATGGGCTCCTTAGAACGGAAGAATCTGTTTAAAATCGGAAAGAATTGATCCGTGTCTCTGAAATTTACGCTTCTGCTTATATTTTCCCAGAACCGAGTCGTTGATTTAGCAAATTCTTCCTCCAGTGATTTTTTAACTTTCTTCAGGTTTTTTTTAATTCGAGTAATTTCTCTAAGGTTATTGTGATCAATCCTTGATTGATTCACTTCAGTTATGAGAGCTGATTTTATCTTGTGCAATTTCTTAATTTTATTGTTCTCATATTTGAGATAGCCTCTTGGGTGACAGGCATTTTTGGGAACTACTGCCTCAATGGCTTCTCTCAGTTTTAGAGCAATTTCATCTACTTTTTCATCAATTTCATTGATTGTTAGATTCCGGTTTTTAGGCACTACTACATTATAATTTTCATTCAGATTTTCCTTGAATTTTTCCCAGTTAGTTCGTTTAAAATCCTTCGTGTGTCTATTGGGGTTTTGTGGGAGTGGGTCCTTGGATATTTCTTTGGTGTCTAAGTTGAATATAATTGCACAGTGATCACTGTCATATGCCTGGACATGAAGATTCCCGTTGACTAGGTTCATTATTTTCATCCTGGAATCAGCAATGACATAGTCCAGTTTAGATCCAGCTGATAGTTTCCTGCCGTTACTGTTCGTTTTGTTGTCACCCCAAGATCTGTGTCTGGCGTTCAGATCACCGGCTATTATGAAAAGATTCTCACTATTACTTAGATTGAAATCCTTGAATATTTTATTCAATTCTCGACTGAATGTGGTCGCAGAACTTGAACTCACATAGAGACTAATAATAAATAAAATAATGTTTTTTTGACCGTTCAAAATTAATATTTTGGTGGATAATTGGCCTTGCGGTCATTAATTCAATAAACTCAATTAATAAAAAGTTGAATTTTTATTGTCAACGTTTCGGCTCATTAAACATGAGCCCTCATCAGGACATTGAAATTCATCAATTCTATCTGTAAAAAAGACAACATTATGAAATTATCAATAAATGTAACAATTTGAGACATTAGAAGTTAAACAAACGTTATACATACAAAATTTTACAGATAGAATTGATGAATTTTAATGTCCTGATGAGGGCTCATGTTTAATGAACCGAAACGTTGAAAATAAAAATTCAACTTTTTATTAATTGAGTTTATTGAATTAATGACCGCAAGGCCAATTATCCACCAAAATATTAATTTTGAACGTTCAAAAAAACATTATTCTATTACAATTTGCAAGGCCATAAAAATGAAGACCAGCGGCAATTTCTTTGACGACATCCGCATTAAATACGGATCCAATGTCAAGAAATCATTTAAAATCTTAAAAATCTCTTTGAAAAAAGAAGTAGAAGAATCACAACGAATCATTTTTCTTCTCAAATGCCGTTCCAACAAGGTCTTACCTAATCACATAAGATCATTCTCACTTTCTCATTTCTCTGTAAGAAGTAAGACGTCAAGTAACAGAATTTCTCGACTGGAGACAACACTAAAATAGAAAATACTGAATACTTTAATCAGTGATGCTCATCATACTCTACATCATATACAGAAACTTATCAGAAAAACATTAAAATCACTAGAACAATTTGTAACCCCACAATTATTGAAGGAGTTCCTGAGTGTTCAATCAAGAGTAGTAGAGACATTTGCTCACAAACTCAAAATGACATACAAAAGGACTTTTGACAAATTGATTGAAAAGAAGATTCCATCACACTACACTTGGGGTGGGGCATTCGGATGGCATATTTCTCGAAGTCCTAATTCAGGTGAACAGTTGGACAGATCTTCATGGTTAAAAAATCTTCCCTCTACGACTATCCCACCAGATATCTCCCATCTATTATCACTTGGGCATAAACATGGACTCCTATTTAATAAATTTGGATTTCCTGCTCATAAATTCATCAGTGAGATCGAAACGAAGATATCTGAAATTAAGGACAAAGAGAGAGATTCATTCAGAGGAAAAATGGTGAACATAATAAAGAATTATATGTACAGGCTAAATAACATCAAGCCAGATGAGGAATTCACAGCAGTTAGGAGATTCATCAAAGAACACAAAGAAATAACGATCACACGTGCGGATAAAGGCAACGTCACTGTTGTACTCAATGCTGTGGATTATACTAAAGCAGTTAAAGGTCTGCTGAAAGACATCACCACCTACAAACAATTAAGATCAGATCATACACCCCAAACTATCATCAAAGTCACCAAATTAGTCACCAGTTGGAAACTTCATGGCTACATTTCCGATCCCACTACGAAATGGCTAAAACAATCCAATGCGATCTCTCCTAGACTCTACGCACTTCCAGAAATCCACAAAAAAGATACACCTTTCAGACCCATTGTCTCATCCATCAATGGACCCACCTACAACTTTTCTACATTTTTACACCGAATAATTAGCAGTGGTAACAACAGTTTTTTCTCGTCAATCAAAGATAGTTTTGAATTTGTCAAATTCATTGAGAACACCTACATACCTGATGATTACATTCTCATCTCCTTGGATGTATCCTCTCTTTTCACCAATATTCCATTAGAACTAATAAAATCAGCTCTAAGGAAAAGAGGAGAATCAATGTGCAAAAAGATTCCTATTGATGAATTAATCAGAGCAGTTGAGATAGTTATGTCCACAACTACTTTCTCATTTAACAACAAGTACTATCAACAAATCTTTGGTTTACCTATGGGGTCACCACTAGCACCATCACTAGCTGACATTGTCATGCAGGACGTTGAATACGCTAGCCTACAACATCTGGATTTCTTCATTCCTTTTTACAAAAGGTACGTTGATGACATCATAACAGTGGTGCCTAAAGACAAAGTGAACGAGGTATTACAAGTATTCAATGGTCAGCATGATAGACTGAAATTCACTCATGAGACGGAAGTCAATGGAGAGATCTCTTTTTTGGATATATTACCGATACACAAGGACAACACGATCATCACGAACTGGTATCGTAAACCAGCTTGGTCTGGTAGATACATGAATTTTTTCTCGCATCATCCAGTGACACAAAAAAGAGGAATTGTATTTATGCTGGTTGACCGAGCATGGAAACTCGGCCACCAACAATTTCTCAATGACAACCTGGCTCTAATCAGAATCACTCTCATGAGGAATGATTATCCAGTGGATTTTGTCAATCACTGGATGAATGTAAGTATAAAACATCTCCAACAAGTAAATCACAATAAAACAGTGGTTTTACCAGAAATACCAGCACCAGATTTTAAGAAGACTCTCAGAGTCTCGCGAGAACAGCTAAGAAACATGGTTTGAAGTTGGTATCTTCTAATAACAACCAACTAGGAAACAATATACCAACAACTAAAGATCCCATTAACACTTTACACAAGAACAACTGTGTATATTCCATTCCTTGCAATGACTGCGAAGGCACTTACATCGGCCAAACGAAAAGACTGTTAGGAACGAGAATTAAAGCACACCGCCAGAACATCAGCAAGCCTCCTGACAAACATACAGCACTAACTAAACACGTCATTGACAAGGATCATCAATTTAATTTCGAGAAAGTCAAGGTTTTAGGCCATGAAGACCACTGTTACAAGAGGAATCTACTCGAAATGTTTCACATTGCGAAAGACCACAATAATGTGAATTTTAGATCGGATGTGGATGGGCTGAGCAATGTGTATAGTGTAATTATTAATTAGTTAATCAAGAATGAGCTCATTTAAATCAGAGAACTACTAACGACACGGGAGCAGCGACATCTAGTGCCTCCTCGTGGCTACTACTGCACGAAACCACTCTAAGACATCCATCATAGTTCATGGCACACATAAAGTTGTTTACAGCTATGAAGTGCATCATCAACAAAGTTCTCCTGCTTTTATAATTATTAAACAGTTAAACATGATCAAGTTTAAAAAGATCACAAATTTCATTTTTCATGATAAAAAAAAAAAAAAAAAAAAAATTCAGTCACAATGTTTTATCAGTATTTTAATCATTCTTACAGCAGTATTATGACCACCATAACCCCCAACTGTCACTGGGTGCTTTCCAACAAGTACACAGTCAAGACTGTGTACAACTACAGGTGGATTTTCATGAGCCTGTTGTCCGCGCGGCATAGTCGTGAAGTCGGACTGGCAAATGAAGTAACCTCGGAAATATTCGGCTCCGATGCTACAACTTGTAAATTTTAGCTTCGGGTCGACTTCGGAAATTACCTCTTTGGCTAGTTCGACAAAGTTGTGAGCGTTTGCGACTGAGCCGCGCGGACAACAGACTCATGAAAATCCACCTATAGTGTTACACAGTCTCGACTGTGTACTAGTTGGAAAGCACCCACTATTGTGACACAATTTTGTATGTATAACGTTTGTTTAACTTCTAATGTCTCGAATTGTTACATTTATTGATAATTTCATAATGTTGTCTTTTTCACAGATAGAATTGATGAATTTTAATGTCCTGATGAGGGCTCATGTTTAATGAGCCGAAACGTTGACAATAAAAATTCAACTTTTTATTAATTGAGTTTATTGAATTAATGACCGCAAGGCCAAGTATCTACCAAAATACTAATAATAAATATTCTTTTTTTCCTGCTTAAATTAATTTCAATTACCGAATATTCCATGGCGGTGTTGTTTTTTGAATTGGGGTATTTTATGTGAGTGAATTTCAGTTCACGTTTGATGAATATGGCAGTACCACCTCCAACTGCATCTTCATTTCTATCAGTTCTAATAACTTCATAATTCTTGAACGCTATGCTGTGTCTTTTATTTAATTTAGTCTCAGAGACCATTGCGATATCTATGTCATTGAGCAGCATGTATTCCTCTAATTCGAATCTTCTATTAGCTGCTACTAATGAATTTACATTAATTGCGCAGCATTTTAATACTTGATTGGTACATGTACCTGAATCATCCCTATTATTTCGACTAGTGGGGCTAAAATCCATTACTTCTCTCCGAATTGTTGATAGATGTTCTCAATATGTTTGGAATTGTCTTTAATCTTTTTTGTGAGTTCCGAAAGCTGAGTCTGGATGATTAGCACCATGCTATCTCTAAAGGAATCCAAAATATCTTTTACATATTTCATGATATCTTCTTTCACAGTCTCTCCATTGTTAACTTGAATTCGCTGTATTTCTTCAGTATTGCATTGTGGATAATTCACTGGTAAATGTTTCTGAATGATGACCTCATTTGCTGAAGCCAATCTACGATTGTTGACTTTATCCGCATATGAAATACCAGTTTTCCTCTGACTATTGGTTACCTTTGCATTAGCATTATCATAGTATTGCTGACCGTTCATGATATCCACTTCCTGTATAAGTTTATCCACTTTTCTAGTTCTGTCAATACCAATGGCTTTCATCTTGTCTTTTTTGCTTCCGAATGGAAGCATTGTAAACGCGATTTTTTTCGATCTCGGGATTTCATCGGAATATGACTCAGAATGATCCAAAACGTCGAGAAATGACATTTTTAAAAAATGTCTGTATGTATGTGTGTGTGTGTGTGTGTGTGTTTGTGTGACAGATATCAGCTCATTGC
This sequence comes from Aleiodes leptofemur, assembly GCA_963942555.1. Classification (NCBI taxonomy): domain Eukaryota; kingdom Metazoa; phylum Arthropoda; class Insecta; order Hymenoptera; family Braconidae; genus Aleiodes; species Aleiodes leptofemur. The sequence continues at coordinate 8,638,846 of OZ012612.1, forward strand.
TCCGGAACGGTAATATTTGGTGACCTGAAAATTTAACAGTACTTTCTCTCTCCATGCAAATTGCTCTCCGTGAAATTTGAGCGAAATCGGTTGAGTACTTTTCGAGAAAAATCGAATTTTCGTAAATTCGTTTTTTCGATTTTTCTCCGCGAAAAATTGATTCACAGCCCCCACTCTCAGCGATGAAATTCATCTCATTTGAACACACAATTTTCACTCGGGGTAAATTTTGCTGCGATTTTTCGTTTGCGGATAATTTCAATTACAGTGTTTTTTATCCTGAATTTTGTATACACGATAGCTCAAAAACGATTTGAGTTAGAGACTCGAAATTTCGTGGGTTTGTGCATCTAATGAACGAAAAGTTTGGTATTGGAATTGGGCGAAATCGGTCCAGTAGTTTCTGAGATATTGCACAAAAACCATTTTATGAAAAGAGGTTATATCTCGAAAACTACTGGAGTGATTTCGCCCAAGTTCAGCTTAAAAGATTCATCTCAATGAGCCCCACAAATGGTGAGAATTTCACATTTTTCAGAGGCAGTCTCTTGTAAGAGCTTTCGATAACTTATTTTTTTCAAAAATCACGGTTTTTCTTAGCTTCCTCCCTAGGAACACTACTATTTTTTATTTCACCATTCGAAAGTAGACAATTTTTTCTATAAAATGATGACAATCGGAAAGAATAGGAATCCTATTTGGAACCTGAACTTCAATTTTTCAGATTTGTCGTACGATCATCCATTTATGATTGAAAAATTGATGGATTTTTTTTGTGGAAACAATGAATAAATAAAGTTCACCAAAGATCAAACCATCATTGAATTTGTCATCATAAGTACATATTTGTTGAGAAGATCATATTTTGTTACGGCATTTGGAATAATGAGAGATATAAATAGTAATTCGATGAATACCGTATTAAATTTCATTCGGAAGCATTTTGCCAATTGAATTGGCAAAATATTAAATGTCGCATAAGGTGTGAGGTTTGCAAATAACGCACAGGATATAACGCCTCTGCTTGTTCATATTAGTCGCCCATTTGTAGAATGGGCAGCCCTGATAGGAAGCTGTATGTCCTGATTGATCACAGTTAGCACATTTCAATTACTCTTTATCTCTATTATCTCCCAAAGGACATTTACCTGGTTCATGGCTTCCTGCGCTCCGAACGCATTTAAATGGCATTCTGCAATTAGAGCTTGTATGGCCCAATCCCTGGCACTTCCAACATTGGAAAACTCCATTCTTCTTCAGCCTCTCCCAAGTTACGGCTTGATGGAGGATGAGTTTGTAATTTTTTAGAGCTTGTATATTACTATGGCAGAAAAAGAAAACGCCAGTGCGTTTTAAAAAAAAATGTCGACAAGTACGCGCCCCGATTTTATTGGAAAAAAAATATGAAATGAGAATAGTACAAGTCCGGCGATCCACTCGTGCATTACTTTTTCAAATTAATTCATCATCTTGTTATTCGAATACTAGATGAAATTGGCATTGTACAATGAATTTGAAAAATTGAATAGTAAAGAAATTAAACAAAAGAAACGTACTTGGTGTACCTGTAATCTGTGTTTTCACTTGGTACACCAAGTACGTTTCTTTTCTTTAATTTCTTGTTGAGTATTTGAGAAATGAGAGGATTCGTTAATTACAACGTAACTTTATTATATATTGTCTTTTAGGTTATATACACACATGTGCTCGCTTTATACTGACTAGCGCCGTCGCCGCCTCCGGCGGCTCCGTTGATCACAGATGTCAGCTATGAAAATTTGAATGACGAAATTGAAAAATTCTCATAAAAAGCTGTTCTCCATTTGATAAAGCGTTAGCATGCACATGAACACTGTCCCTTTGTCATCAACATCTCCTCTATTGTAGAGGTATGAGCATGATGCTTCAATTAGAATATTTCAAGGTCAAGGTCAATTGCCTTTTTTTTAATCTATATCGATCATATCCTGTTCACGTTCTCACATGCATTACTGCAAATTTGGGCGAAATTCACATTTCGTGAGATATAGACATAAGACCTAATGGTGACTGATCCAACACAGCATGCCTATGTTCATTTCCATGGGAAATTCTTCATCCCTTTCAGATAGCTCATGAAAATTTGCTCAGATTATTTTCGCATAAATAGTGGTATATGGGCTCATCTCAACTGGGCCAAAATGGCATATCCATACTCATTTCTATGTGAAATTTCTCGTTTTTATTCACAATGATATCACCTCATATTCACAGAGATATCTGGTCGCGATCCACTTCAAACTGGTCAAAAATGAATTTATCATGCATCTTTCAAAAGGACGGATCTTTCAGAAGGTCCAAGTCTACTGAAAACACCCATTGAATTTCTCTTAAGTCATTACGAATTTAGCCTTTATCTGTCTCTCAAAATTTATTCTTTTGGGCCAAACTTGGATTACCACGTGTGAAAGCACGGAGAGAATGTTATTGATATAGTGAGGTGGAATGTCAATTGTCAGAAATTTTTTTCTTCATAATTCGGTTTCTACAATTTTTTAGCCGAAATGAAAATACTTGAAGATTGAGACTTTTCCTATCTGTATCGATAGCATTCTCCCTGCGACTCCACATGCACTCCTTAGAAATTGGGTTTTATGAATATTTTTTGGGACGCAGGCCAAAAAAAACTACTTGTAATTGTTCAAGAGGAATGTAATGAGTATTTCCGAAAAGCCTATCTCATTTTTTTCCTAAATATGCATCCTAACTTCATGTTAGGCAAGTCAGTAGTGGACGACAAGCTAATATTTCTATAAATATCAACGAAGTTAATTTTAATGAACATATTTGGAAAGAGGAGAACAATCCGGTAGAAATGGGTACGAACATACAATTTTGGCCAAGTTTGATTTAGCAACATCTCCAACGATATTCATTTGATCTCATCTTTTTATTTTAATGTTTTTATTTCCATTTGCAGACATTTTTATTCTGGCCCAAAAATTATAAAAGGCAAACTCCTTCTTCAAATTCTGGACTGAAATTCCAATTTCGAAAAATCGAAATCTTTTCTATTTATACGAATACAATTTTCCTGCGCTCTCACATACGCTGATTGAAATTTGATCCAGATGAATTGCTTTTGAGGGATAGGCACATGGTCCAATTCGATTTTTGCCAAAATAGCCTGTCTATGCTCATTTTGTATGGAAAATTTCCGGCTTTATTTCGGATCTGCTAATGTGAAGTAGCTCAAATTGACAGTCGAGGAGATATGAATGGCCTAGTGGCCTGAAATGCTCTCAGATCAGCCCAAAATGAATTTCATGCCCTATTTGAAAGCCTAATAATTTGGAGTTCTCGAAAATATTCATTAAACTTCTCTCGAGGAATTGCAAACCGTGCTCCTGACCTGTATCTCAGAAATTGCTATTTACATTTTTGTATATTTATTTGACCCAATTTTTAGTCAGCGTATGTGGGAACACGAAAAAAATGCTATTAATATAAATAGAGAAGAATTTCTATTTTTAGACATTGTCATTTCGGCCCGAAAAGTATAGCCTTCTATATCCTGAGCAAAAATGGAAATGTTTTCTCGGCGTTTCCACATGCCCAGGGCCAAATTCGGCCCAGACGAATGCTTTTCAAAATCCAGGCAAAGTCTACTATTTGCAATGACTTGGGAGATATTTAATAAATATTTTGAGTTTTTTTTTTGAATATGCATATGAAATTCATTTTGAGTTAGTCCAAAAAGAATTTCCGTCTCTGAAAATCAAAATAACAAAATGACGTAATTGCTACTGATTTTTTTTTCATTTTCCACGCTTCGTCTTGAACGTTTTGAACTTACGTCATTTTATTTTCGGTGTGGCTATTCGTACATTGAGTGTCACGCAATAGACACGCTAAATCCACGCAATGTCCACGAATTCCTTGGACGATAATCTCGAAAACGTCATTTTTTTGGAGTGTCTTTTGCGTGGATTTAAGACTTTTTGGAGTGGATATAGCGTGGATACAAGGTTAATCAATTATTGCGTGACTCTAAGCCCAATTTTTTCGAGGAATGAATTTCTCGATTTCTAGTGACTTTAGCGTGAATTTAACGTGACCTTAACGTGAATTTTGCGTGATTTTAACGAGTTTTCTTGCGTGAATTTAACGTGACTTTTGCGTGATTCCAACGGGTTTTTTCCCGTGAATTTAACGTGACTTTGGCGTGTTTCTCACAGCACTTTTGCGTGCACTTAACGAGACTTTTACGTGAGTCGTACGGCACTCTAGCATTACTTTTATGGCGTTCTCGCGTGTCTATTGCGTGCTTTTTAAGTGACTTTTGCGTTATTTTTCAGTAACTTTTGCGTGAATATAGGTCGAAGAATTCAGTCACAGAATGAATGATCTCAGAACTAGATCCACGGAGGAATTCTTATGTGTATTCACGCAGCAAGAATCATCCAGAGATTTGTGCGTGGATATTCCATTCATAGTCAATAATCTGCAGCTTGTATCATTGGAGGAATTTCAATTTGGATTCAGATAACGAAAATCATTGCATGATTCTTGAGTGAATATTGTGTGTAGAGTGAATACTTCCCCATCTATATTTGTAGATGCATTTCTTCTTATATCCACGCAGGAGTGTTTATTGATTCTGTGTGGAGAGTCAATAATCTATGGTTTATATATGCACGAAGGGATTTGAACTTAAATTCACGCAACAAGAATCATTTAGTAATTTTTGTGTGGATATTTCGTATGAAATCACTAATATCTAGTCTGTATCCATGGAAAAATTCCAACTGGGATCGACGCAAGTAACTCATTGCATGATTCTTGAGTGACTATTGCATGTAGAGTGCATATTCTCTCATCTGTACTGATAGAGGAATTTCTATTTGTATCCACGCAGGAATCCCCTTCTATTTCCTGCACAGATATTGTATGCAGAGTCACGAATTCATGATACATGTTCACGGAGGAATTTCTACTCGTATTCACGTAATGAAAATCACTGCATGACTTTTGAGTAATTATTGCGTGCAAATTAGTTATTTTCCCATCTGTATTTCGATTTGTATCCACGTAGACTTTCTCTAGTGATTTTCGCGTGGATACTGCGTGCAGAATCAATAATCTATGGTCTATATTCACGGAGGAATTTCAACTTGGATCAACACAATCCGAATCGTTGCCTTATTCTCGAGTGGATGTTGCGTGTAGAGTCAAACTCTTCCATCTGTATTCATAGAAGAGTTTTGGATTGTAACCACGCACTGAAATTCCCATGATTTTCAGATGGATATTGTATGTTGGGTTAGAAATCTATGATATATATTCATCGGAGAATTTCTACTCGTATTCACGTATGAAACATCATTGCATGATTTCTGAGTGGATATTGCATGTAAAGTGAAGACTCTCTCATCCACAGTCATAGAGAAATTCTGTCTCATATCTACGCAGGAGTGTTCAGTGATCACTGTGTGAATATTGCATGTAGAGTCAATAATCTATGGTCCATATTAAGAGAGCGATTCCAATTTGGATTCATGCAACAAAAATCATTGCATGATTCTCGTATGACTATCGCGGGTAGAGTGCGTACTCACCAGTCTGTGTTGATAGAGGAATTTTAACTTGTATCTATGCAGCAAGAATCATTGCGTCATTCTTGAGTGGATATTGCGCGTAGGGTCAAACTCTTCTATCTGTATTCATAGAAGAATTTTGGATTGTATCCATGCACTGAAATTCTCGCGATTTCTACATGGATATCGCGTGTTGAGTCAAACATCTATGATCTATGTTCACCGACGAAATTCTACTCGTATTCACGTATCGAAAATCATTGCATGATTTCAGAGTAGATATTACGTGTAGAGTAAATACTTTCTCTTCAATATTCATGGGTGAATTTCATTTCATATCCACGCAGATTTTTTTAGTGATTTTCGCCTGGATATTGTGTGTAGAGTCAATAATCTATGGTTTATATAATCACGAAGGAATTTGAACTTAGATTCACGCAACAAGAATCATTGAGTGATTTTTGTGTGGATATTACGTATGGAATCAATAATATTTAGCCTGTATTCATGGAGAAATTCCAACTTGGATCGAGGCAACTAAATCATTGCATGATTCTTGAGTGACTATTGCATGCATATTCTTTCATCTGTATCGATAGAGGAATTTCGACTTGTATGCACGGAAAGATTTTCTCGTGTTCCTCGCACAGATATTACATGTAGACTCAACACACAGAAAACACTGAGCGCAGAAGACGCACAGAAGCGCGTAATCACTGCACATGTGTGCGTACTTCACGTTCTCACAATCGAACGTGATATGCGCACACGAGTACCTGATCTACGCACACGAATACGTGATCTACGCACACGAGTACGTGATCTACGCACACGAGTGCGTGATCTACGCACTTGAGTACGTGACTTTTTTACTCTCAGTATATACTTTTGTGAGAGATTTTCGCTATTATCTCGGTAGATAAGCGAGATAGAGCGAACTAGATATCAATATGGGATCAGGAGAGAGTTTTTTTCAGTTTTTCGCTACTATCTCGATGAATAAGCGAGATAGAGCGAAATGGACGTTAATTTGGGATCAGGAGGGAGTTTGATCAGTTTTTCGCTATTATTTCGGTAAATAATCGAGATAGAGCGAAATGGACGATGATACACGGAGAGAAGAATATAAGAATTTTTCCAAATGATTTTTTTAAAAATCACCATGCCGCTCCATAAACGGGATGCAATTTGCTTGTGAGCCGAAAAATTCCCATGCTCCACATCATAATTTTTGTTGTTTATTCCTTTAAAAAAATAGCCATTCCACACTTGGCTTTGGATTGAAATATCTCGAAAACTACTTAAAAGTTATCGAGACATGCTGTGAATGAAATTTAGAGGAAAGAGTAACGAATGAAATAAGCGAAACTCCAGTTTTCTACGACTCGTAGTTATTGAGATATTAATTTCTCAATAAAAAATTCAGAAAGGATACCCGAGTGCCTGTTTATTTGCAATCGGGCCTTGTCCATTGTTCCTGAACTACTCATTAAAAAATTGATATTTCGGAAACTACTAGTCGTAGAAAAACGGCATTCTGTTTGTGTTTTTTGTTAATCTCCCCTCTACATTTCATTCACAGCATGTCTCGATAAATTTTGCATAGTTTTCGAGATATTTTAATCCAAAGCCAAGTGTAAAATGACCAATGACTCATGTCCCGAAAACAGTCGAAGGTACCCGACTAGCCCCTTCGTCTACCCATTATAAGGCTGGCATGGGAAAAATTCTAAAAAAAATTTCTAAGGTCTAATTCTAGAAAAAATTCTGAAAAATTCGAAAAAATTCTTAGTAGCGTATGAAAATTTCTAAGGTCCCGATGATTTATCATTTGTCGGATAGACAATTTTTCTTCAGCTTCCAGAGGAAAAATTATCAGCTAATATTTTTGTAATGCTACATAACAGTTATTGTGATATTTCATCTTGAAAATTTTATTGGCCCTATTACTAATTGCCGTCACAAAGACTATTTTTCCATCGGTAGACTCATGAAATACCCCCGGCCTGCATTTTGCATCCACATTTTGTCGCTGAGCATCATGATTTTTCGGGAAAATTCCTCTCCGTGTATGGGATCACCAGGGAGTTTTTCGATTTATTCGTGATTATCTCGGTGAATGACCGAGATAGAGTGAAATCGACGTTGATTTGGGATTAGGAGGACGTTTATTCAGTTCTTCGCTATTTCGGTAAATAAGTGAGATAGAGCGAAATGAACGTTGATATGGGATCACCAGGATTCCAAGTTTCTCAGTTTTTCGTGACTATCCCGGTGAACAAGGGAGATAAAGCTGAATGGTCGTTAGTTTGGGATCAGGAGGAATTTTTTCATGTGAAAACTCCCTCGTGATCCCATATTAACGTCTATTGTGCTCTATGTCGCTTGTTCATTGATATATTCACGAAGAACTGGAAAAACTTCCCGGTGGTCCCATGTTAACGTCCATTTCACTCTATCTCGCTTATTCACCGATATAGTCACGGAAAACTGAATAAAATCCCTCCCGATCCCAAATTAACGACCGCTACGTTCTATCTCACTGATTCACCAGGATAATCACGAAAAACTGGAAAACTTCCTGGTGATCCCATATCAACATCCATTTCGCTCTATTTCGCTTATTTACCGAACTAATAGCGAAAAACTCAATAAACTCCCTCCTGATCCCCAATCAACGTCTATTTCGCTCTATCTCGCTTATTCACCGACATAGTCGCGAGAAGCTGAAAAAACTTCCTCCTAATTCTAAATCAATATCCATTTCGCTCTATCTCACTTCTTCACCGAGATAATAGCAAAAAAACTAGAGAAATTTCTTCCTGATCCCATATTTATTTCTATTTCGTTCTATCTCGCTTATTTACCGAGATAATAGCGAAAAACTGAAAAAATATCCTGCTGATCTTGAATTAACGTCCATTTCACTCTATCTCGCTTATTTACCGAGATAATAGCGAAAATCTCTCACAAAAGTATATACTGAGAGTAAAAAAGTCACGCACTCGTGTGCGTACATCACTCACAAGTGTGCGTACATCACGCACACGTGTGCGTAGATCACGCACTCGTGTGCGTAGATCACGTACTCGTGTGCGTACATCACGTTCGATTGTGAGAACGTGAAGTACGCACACATGTGCAGTGATTACGCACTTCTGTGCGTCTTCTACGCTCAGTGTTTTCTGTGTGTTGAGTCTACATGTAATATCTGCGCAAGGAACACGAGAAAATCTTTCCGTGCATACAAGTCGAAATTCCTCTATCGATACAGATAAAAGAATATGCACGCAATAGTCACCCAAGAATCATGCAATGATTTAGTTGCCTCGATCCAAGTTGGAACTTCTCCATGGATACAGGCTAAACATCATTGATTCCATACGTAATATCCACACAAAAATCACTCAATGATTCTTGTTGCGTGAATCTAAGTTCAGATTCCTTCGTGATTATATAAACCATAGATTATTGACTCTACACAAAATATCCAGGCGAGAATCACTAAAAAAATCTGCGTGGATATGAGTTGAAATTCACCTATGAATATTGAAGGGAAAGTATTTACTCTACACGTAATGTCTACTCTGAAATCATGCAATGATTTTCGATACGTGAATACGAGTAGAATTTCGTCGGTGAATATAGATCATAGATGTTTAATTCAACACGCGATATCCATGTAGAAATCGCGAGAATTTCAGTGCATGGATACAATCCAAAATTCTTCTATGAATACAGATAGAAGAGTTTGAATCTACGCGCAATATCCACTCAAGAATGACGCAATGATTCTTGTTGCATGGATACCAGTTAAAATTCCTCTATCAACTTAGATTGGTGAGTACGTACTCTACCCGCGATAGTCATACAAGAATCATGCAATGATTTTTGTTGCATGAATCCAAGTTGGAATCGCTCCGTCAATATGGACCATAGATTATTGACTCTACATGCAATATTCACACAGTGATCACCGAACACTCCTGCGTAGATATGAGACAGAATTCCTCTATGTCTGTGGATGAGAGAGTCTTCACTCTACATGCAATATCCACTCAGAAATCATGCAATGATGTTTCATACGTGAATACGAGTAGAAATTCCCCGATGAATATTACTACCACTACTCAAAAAAATTAAAGAAACAAAAATTTTTTCAATTTTTGCTTCCGAATGGAAGCTTTACTTTCGTCAAAATTTTCGACTTCCATTTTTTTGCTGGAAATGACCTAAAATGATCTGAAAAGTCCAAAAATCGTATTTAGAAAAAATATCTGTGGGTATGTGTGTGTGTATGTATGTGACAATTTTCGTAACTTCAAATTTTTTTCTCTTAAAAGGGTAAAAGTTCAACCTAGGAATCTCATATTTTTACTGTATATCCCTTGTGATGTAATCTTTCATTTGAGACCTTGTTCATTGAAATCGGTCCAGTAGTTTTTGAGAAATAATCGATTTTCGAAATTTACAAAAAAATTTATTTCTCAAGATATTCTCAATCGATTTGATTTATATTTTACAACAATATTACACATAATGTCATCTAACTATGTGAATTTTTTCAGATTTTTCTGGTACTTGGTTTTTGAGTTATTTTGATTTTTATGATTTTTTTATCGAAAATGTTGTACCCACGATAACGATCAAAATAATAGAGATAGCAGCTTCAAATTTGGCTGATATATTGGTTCTTTGAAGTGAACGGCGCGTATTGTTAATGGATCATATTGATGGAAAATTTTCTAAGTTATGAATTATTTTCAAAATTTGAATTTTTTCATTTTTTTCGAAAATTAGGATAAGTTCTAAATCGATTGAGTCCAAATTGATGCACGACATTTGGCACCACATTATGCAACTGCGTGAATTTTTTCAGATTTTTCTGATATTTGGTTTTTGAGTTATTTTGACTTGAATTATTTTTTATCAAAAATGTTGTACCCACGATAACGATCAAAATAATAGAGATAGCAACTCCAAATTGGGCTGATATATTGGTTCTTTGAAGTTAAAGAGGCGTATTGTTAATGGATCATATTGATAGAAAATTTTCTGAATTATGAATTATTTTCAAAATTTGAATTTTTTCATTTTTCTAGAAAATTAGGATAAGTTCCAAATCGATTGAGTCCAAATTGATGCATGACATTTGGTACCACATTATGCAACTGCGTGAATTTTTTCAGATTTTTCTGGTACTTGGTTTTTGAGTTATTTTGATTTTTACGTTTTTTTATGGAAAATGTTGTACCCACGATGACGACTATAATAATAAAGATAACAACTTCAAATTTGGCTAATATATTAGTTCTTTGGAGCTCAGGAAGCGTATTAATAATGGATCATATTGATGGAAAATTTTCTGCGATACGAATGATTTCCAAAATTTACATTTTTTTTCATTTTCTTGAAGATCATGATAAGTTCTGAATCGATTCAGTCCAGATTGACGTATAACATTCATCATCATATGATGTAACTTCGTTGATTTTTTCAGATTTTTCTGGAACTTGGTTCTTGAGTTATTCTGATTTTCATTATTTTTCATCAAAAATGTTGTACACACGATAACGACTGAAATAATAAAGATAACGCATACTTTTCTTCGTTGAAATTTAAATGAAAATGGAAATTTATATGAAACGATTCAGTAAAGTGGAGGAAAATGAATGCATTCGGAAGCGACTTGCTAATAAATTAGCAGATAAAGCTATAATGATGTGGATAATGATGCAAGTTTCCACTTGTTTCAGTGATTTTTGGAAGACTGTAACTTCATGAAAAATTATCGGATTGAAATAAAAAAAAGCGTTTTGAAGCTTGAAATGTCTAGTTTTGAAATCTTTCAAAGAAAATTTTTTTGGAGCATTCCCTATGATGCAAAGAGAGGAAAAGAAGCGAAGAAAAAAAAAACAAAATTTTTTTCATTTTTGAAAATAGTCTACGGGCTCAGAGAAATTTTTTGCAACTTGTCCAATGCGAGGATCATTTAGCCCAACTCTTTAGCTTCAATTTCTTTTTTTTTCTTCGTACACTCATTTGTCCCTGAGATATCGACTGTTGAATGAAAATTCGTCTTTTTCTCTTCGATCATCGATATCTCGTGAACTACTGATCGTACAGCGAACGGATGGTGGGTTTCACAAACTTGAATAAATTCTCTAGCGGTGGCTTTTGGAATTTGATTTTTAAAAAAATTAATTTTACACGTAATATTGGTTCGAAAAGTTACCATAAAATAACGTTTTTTCACTGTTCTCGTAAGTCTACCTAGACTTTGTCATTTTTCGGAGGACTGCTACTGTCTTTGTGTTTTTTCTTAGCTGAATGTATGCCCAAACACCCTGGAAAATTTCAAGTCAATTGCTAAGCCACTTTTCCTCCCCGACCGATCAAAGTTGTTGCAAGAATTAAAGCAACAATATGCTGGTTCCTTCAATCCTAATTGATGGAGGTTTTTTTTTTGTAAAAATTTCGTTCCAGACGCATACACATATTCTTGCAAATTTCAGTTTTTATCAACTTTATTTTTAATAAACGACATGTTCCGATATCGAATGTTCCAATGTATTTTTCTCCTTATTTTCCGATCATTAGATGAGCCTTTAAGACGAAATTCTTACAACAAAAAACTTTCATTCATTAGGGTTTAAGGAACAAGCATATTGTTCGTTTAATTTTTGCTACAACTTTGATCGGTCGGGTAAAAAAAATGGCTGTACCGATCGACTTGAAATTTTCCAGGGTGCTTGGGCATACATTCAGCTAAAAAAAAACCCAAAGACAGTAGCAGTCCTCCGAAAAATGACAAAGTTTAGGTAGACTTACCGAACCGATAAACTTTTCGAACCGATATTACGTGTAAAATTAATTTTTTTAAAAATCAAATTCCAAAAACCACCTCTAGGGAATTCATTCATGTTTGTGAAACCCACCTTCCGTTCGCTGTACGATCAGTAGTTCACGAGATATTGATGATCGAAGAGGAAAAGACGAATTTTCATTCAACAGTCGATATCTCAAAGACAAATGATTGTACGAAGAAACAAGCAGGCGCTTCACCCTATGGGCATTTTCCATGAATTTCACCCCTCGTTATTCACTCTATGATGTCTTAACTATTGAAGAATTCATTACGAAAAACATTTAATATTATGCCAATGCAATTGGCATAAAGCTTCCGAATGGATTTTCAACTATTTATTTTTCATTAATTTGAAAATGAAAATTAAGCGATAATTTTGATTTTGAAAAACCTCGAACCCCTAGCGACCCTCCAGTAATACTTCTGGTCACTAAATGTAATAAAAGTCAACACTACACTGAATGCTCCCGTGCATATACGTTCATTGCATGGAATAGTTTTTCAAAAATATCTCAGGAGCTGTTCGGTCGATTACGCTGAACTTTAATACCGAAATTCGCACTCATAAGATGGACAAACGCACGAAATTTGAAGTCTCTAACTCAAATATTTTTTAAGTTATCGCGATAACCGTGATTTTTCAAAAATCACAGTAAAAAAATATAATAAAAAAAGTAAAAATGGGAGCCCTTGGGGTTTAGTGTGCGCCCTATCCGTGCGCATCTCCTCGCGGAGGATAGACGCTGTAAATTGATTTTCCGCTGAGAAAACTCGAAAAAACAATTTTTCGATGATTCATTTTTTCTCGAGAACTATTGAACTGATTTAGCTGAAATTCAATAGCAAAGTTGGCACTCATAAGATGTATAAACACACCAAATTTGAAGTCTCTAGCTCAAATATTTTTTAAGTTATCGCAATAACCGCGATTTTTCAAAAATCATAGTAAAAAAAATATAAAAAAAAAACTAAAAATCGGAGCCCTGGTCACCCCCGGGGTTTAATGTGCGCCTCATCAGCGCGCATCTCCTCGCGGAGGATAGACGCTGTAAATTGATTTTTCGCTGAGAAAACTCGAAAAAACGATTTTTTGACAATTCGCTTTTTATTGAGAACCATTGAACCGATTTAGCTGAAATTTTGCAGAGAGCATTGCGCTCGCGTAGTGAATATTCCCTCAAAATTTCATATCGATACATGCAGCCGTTTCCACATAAAGTGATGAAACGTGTCATCACACACATACACACCCACACACACACATACATACACACAGACATGTGAAAAAAATATTTTTTTCCGACATTTTAGAACATTTGGAGTCATAATCCGATGAAATCTCAAATTCGAAAAAAATCACGATTACAATGCTTCCATTCGGAAGCAAAAAAAAAGAAATTGAAGCTAAAGAGTTGGGCTAAATGATCCTTGCATCGGTCAAGCTGCAAATTCTTTTTCTGAGCCCGTAGACTATTTTCAAAAATGAAAAATTTTTTGAATGTTTTTCCTTCGCTTCTTTCCCTCTTTTTGCATCATAGGGAATGCTCCGAAAAAATTCCCCTTGAAAGATTTCAAAACTAGACATTTCAAGCTTCAAAACCCTTTTTTTTAAATTTCAATCCGATCATTTTTCATAAAGTTACAGTCTTCCAAAAATCACTGAAAAAAATGGAAAAATTTTTCGTTCCCTTAATTTTTTTGAGTAGTGTATCATAGATTTCTAACCCAACATACAATATCCATCTGAAAATCATGGAAATTTCAGTGCGTGAATACAATCCAAAATTCTTCTATGAATACAGATGGGAGAGTTTGACTCTACACGCAATATCCACTCGAGAATAAGGCAATGATTCGGATTGTGTACATCCAAGTTGAAATTCCTCCGTGAATATAGACCATAGATTATTGATTCTGCACGCAGTATCCACGCGAAAATCACTAGAGAAAGTCTACGTGGATACAAATCGAAATACAGATGGGAAAATATCTAATTTGCACGCAATAATTACTCAAAAGTCATGCAGTGATTTTCATTACGTGAATACGAGTAGAAATTCCTTCGTGAACATGTATCATGAATTCGTGACTCTGCATACAATATCTGTGCAGGAAATAGAAGGGAATTCCTGCGTGGATACAAATAGAAATTCCTCTATCAATACAGATTAGAGAATATGCACTCTACACGCAATAGTCAGTCAAGAATCATGCAATGAGTGACTTGCGTCGATCTCAGTTGGAATTTTTCCATGGATACAGACTAGATATTAGTGATTGCATACGTAATATCCACACAAAAATCACTAAATGATTCTTGTTGCGTGAATCCAAGTTCAAATCCCTTTGTGCATATATCAACCATAGATTATTGACTCTCCACGCAGAATCACTAAATACTCCTGCGTGGATATAAGAAGAAATGCATCTATAAATATAGATGGGGAAGTATTCACTCTACACACAATATTCACTCAAGAATCATGCAATGATTTCCGTTATCTGAATCCAAATTGAAATTCCTCCAATGATACAAGCTGCAGATTATTGACTCTGAATGGAATATCCACGCACAAATCTCTGGATGATTCTTGCTGCGTGAATACACATAAGAATTCCTCCGTGGATCTAGTTCTGAGATCATTCATTCTGTGACTGAATTCTTCGGTCTATATTCACGCAAAAGTTACCGAAAAATAACGCAAAAGTCACTTAAAAAACACGCATTAGACACGCAAGAACGCCATAAAAGTAATGCTAGAGTACCGTACGACTCACGTAAAAGTCTCGTTAAGTGCACGCAAAAGTGCTGTGAGAAACACGCAAAAGTCACGTTAAATTCACGGGAAAAAACCCGTTGGAATCACGCAAAAGTCACGTTAAATTCACGCAAGAAAACTCGTTAAAATCACGCAAAATTCACGTTAAGGTCACGTTAAATTCACGCTAAAGTCACTAGAAATCGAGAAATTCATTCCTCGAAAAAATTGGGCTTAGAGTCACGCAATAATTGATTAACCTTGTATCCACGCTATATCCACTCCAAAAAGTCTTAAATCCACGCAAAAGACACTCCAAAAAAATGACGTTTTCGAGATTATCGTCCAAGGAATTCGTGGACATTGCGTGGATTTAGCGTGTCTATTGCGTGACACTCAATGTACGAATAGCCACACCGAAATATTTTCCATACTGATAAAATTTTTATGTGAAAAATAATATACAGCCTATAAGAATTTAAAGTGTTTTTGTCCAAGTAATTCCAATTAGCCGCATATAAAAATTGACTGCTCATCATTAACAGGATATACTTATCAATTCCGGTTCGATTCAATGAAAACCGTATTGTGAATGAGTATATGCTATTCAAGTCCTGAGCAGGTATTTTCTCATAAATACCCGCAAAATGATAATGATGGAGAAGCTGTTAATATCTCATAATTTCACGGTACACCATAGGTAGCGGGGAAAAGGGGTATATTGCAATTTTTTTTTATTGCAATCGGTTGGTGGTCACATGGTGGTAAAAGGTATAAAACTTTTAATCATTAGGGAGTAAAAGTTTTTATTATTTTTAATTATTAATTATTGACCTATTGTCCACGGGGGAATTTTGGATTTTTAATTGATTCTCCCTTCAAATAGATGTAAAATCAATTGGTGGTAAAAGGTAGTCCAATATCAAAACGATTGACTGATTGGTTTGTCCTTTTTTCTCATTATTTAGGCAATATATGTGGGTGAATTGTGTATGCGACCTTAGCATCACCCTCTCCACTATTGTTCGCGGTTTTCATTTGAAAAATTCAAACTGTACGAATCTATAATGCTGTGAGATTGTTGTTTACAAATAAATAAAGAAATAATGATTAAGGAGTCTGGAGGGTAAATATAAAATGACGGGAAAAGTTTGAATTTTTTAACAGGGATGGAAAAAATGATTTTGAATCACCTCAATTTTTTTCAAATTTTTCATCCGATCGGTTTTAGAGGAATTAATTATCAAACTTGAATCTTATACCTGGGCTCTTATGCACCAAACCTGTCTTAGCACGAGACTATGTTACCACCTGAGTCGGTACACCTTGACTTGACGCATTCTCCTCTCTTCAACAATGATGGAAATAATTGTTGAAGAGAGGAGAACAGTCAAATTGAGTGAAAATTTTTTTACAAACGGGGCAGAGAGGCTCGGCCTTTTTTTACTATTTTTTCAATTCTTTTTTCACCTGTTCCCTTGCCTTGACGCATTCTCCCCTCTTCAAACACCGATGGAAATCATTGCTGAAGGGAGGGAAACGGTCAAATTGCAGGAAAAAATTGAAAAAAAGGGCTGAGAGGCCCACCCTTTTCTATTATTTGAAGTAAAAGAAATTTCAACTATTTTCTCGTCATGACGCATTCCCCTCTCTCAAGCAACAATAAAAATCATTGCTGAAGAGAGGGGGCACGGTCAAATTGCAGGAAAAAATTGAAAAACATGAATAAATTTAATGGCAAAAGGGCCTGGCGTTTTGCACTATTTAAAAAAAAAATTCCTTCCAACTAATCCTTTGCCTTGACGTATTCCCCTATCCAGCAACGAAGAAAATCATTGTTGAAGAGAGGGAACAGTCAAATTGAGGAAAAAAATTTAAAAAAATGGCTAAGAGGCTCGGTCTTTTCTACTATTTTTTCGAATTTTTTTTCACCTATTCCCTTGCTTTGACGCATTCCCCTCTCTTTGTCAATGATTGTCATTGCTACTGGGGAGAGGAGAATCCGTCATATATATAATAGTTGAAATTTTTTTTTTTATAGTAGAAAAGAGTGGACCTCAGCCATTTTTTCAATTTTTTCCTGCAATTTGACCGGTCCCCTCTCCTCAGCAATGTTTCCCATCGTTGCTGAAGAGAGGAGAATGCCTCAAGGCAAGGAAATACTTGAAAAACAAGTGGAAACTTGCATCATTATCCACATCATTATAGCTTTATCTGCTAATTTATTAGCAAGTCGCTTCCGAATGGATTTATTTTTCTCCACTTCACTAAATCGTTTCATATAAATTCCCATTTTTGTTTAAATTTCAAAGGAGAAAAGTATTAATAAGCTAATCTGAATTATTCGATGATTTTATTTAAATTGCTATTCAATTGCGCATTCCATTATTATGTTATGTGGATATCGATTGATTTATTCCGTTTTTTACGTTTCCTTGGTGACCAATTTTCAATAAACTTTATTTTTTATATCTGATGAAACGTCATGCCTGAAGGTTATTTTTATTTTTCATTAATCGAATTAATATTGTTATAATTTTTTTTTTCTTATCAATTAATTGATTTTATATAATTTACAAGGAAAGAACTAATTCGAGCGATATGTCTAACATTAAAAGTGAAAATAGTGGAACGAGCAGTGTAAGTCAGTCAGATACGCGTAGTGAATCTTTTTCTCAGTCAGGGTTTTTGGAAAGAATATGGGTTACGAGCCACAGATAATCAAGATAAATATTAGTTTCTATAGAATATTAATACTTATCTTCATTGCTCTTAACAGTTACATTAAATATACTTATTCATAACGATTTTGCAGAATAAACAATATTTTCGATTGAGAGCAAAATATCAGTAAAATTCGAAGCTCATATCTTCACTACTTTACTTTTAATAAGGTTTTTTTTATCGACCAAACAAAATTTTTCATGCAATATTAGTGAAATCAAAATAACTCAAAAACTAATGACTAGAAAAATCTGAAAAAATTCACACAGTTACATGATATAGTGTCTAATATTATTCCTCAGTCTGGATGAAATCACTTGGAAACTTATTGCAAATTTTGAAAAAATGAAAAATCTGAAATTTTGAAAAATCACTCATATTGAAAAAAATATTTCTCCAATGCTGTCCAGTAACAATCCCAAGCTGTAGGTTCAGAAGACCAGTATGTGAGCCAAATTTGGAATTCCTATCTTAATTTTTCCGGTTGTTATTGAAGCAACAAAATTTTGCAAGAAAAACTATAAAAATCAACATAACTTAAAAAATACGCATTATAAAAATCTGAAAAAATTCACGCAGTGACAGAATATGATGGCAAATATTATGCATCAATCTGGCTGAGATCGGTTGAGAACTTTTTGAGAAAAATTTTTTTTTCAAAAAATCGAAAATTTGTCATATCTCAAAAAATATTGAATGAATTCCAAGTAACGAGGTCTCAAAAGAAAACATTTATCACAACCAGTATACAGTAAAAATATGAGATTTTTCGGTTGAAGTTTTACCGTTTTTAAGTAGAAAAAAAATCCACACAGACACACATACATACATACACACACACACACACACAGACTTTTTTTCTAAATATCATTTTCGGACTCTCCACATCATTTTAAGTAATTTGCAACAAAAAAATCGAAATCGAAAATTCTTACGATTGTTAAGCTTCCATTCGGAAGCAAAAGCAAAAATAGTAGAAAAGGCCCGCTCTCTATTATTCTTGCTCATTTTTTCATACAATTTTTCCCCTCAATTCGGCGGTTCCCCGCTCCTCAGCAATGATTTTCATAATTGCTGAAGAGAGAGACACGTGTAAACGCAAGGGAACAGTTGAAAAAAAAAATTTGAAAATGTGGCAGAAGCCTGGACTTTCTGCCATTTTTTTCCACTTTCTCTCAATTTGACCGTTCCCCTCTCTTCAGCAATGATTTTGATCGTTGCTGGAGAGAAGGAAATGCGTCTAGGCAAGGAGACAGTTGAAAAAAAAATTTGATGTGGAAGAGGACTGAACTCTGTCATTTTTTTTTTAATTTTCAATTTTCTCCTTCAATTTAATTGTTCCTTTCTATTCAGCAATGATTCTCATTGTTGCTAGAAAGAGGGGAATGCATCGAGGCAAGGGAATAGGTGAAAAAAATTTGAAAAAATAGAAGGAAAGGCCGGGCCTCTCAGCTATTATTTTTTTTTCAATTTTTCCCCTCAATTTAACTGTTTCTCTCTCTCCAACCATGATTTTCATCGTTGCTGAAGAGAGGGAAATGCTCCAAGGCAAGAAAACAGGGGAAAAACAAATTTGAAAAATTATAGAAAAGACCGAGCCTCTCACCCATTTTTTTTCAATTTTTTCCCGCAATTTGACTGTTCCCCTCTCTTCAACAATGATTTTCATCGTTGCTGGAGAGAGGGGAATACGTCAAGGCAAAGGGATTAGTTGAAGAAATTTTTTTTTTAAATACTGCAAAACGCCGGGCCCCTCTGTCATTAAATTCATTTATTTTTTTCAATTTTTTCCTGCAATTTGACCGTTTCCCTCTCTTCAGCAATAATTTCCATCGCTACTGAAGAGAGGGGAATGCGTCAAGGCAAGGTGTACCGACTCAGGTGGTAACATAGTTTCGTGCTAAGACAGGTTTGGTGCATAAGAGCCCATTTATAAGATCGAAGTTTGATAATTAATTCCTCTCAACCCGATCGGATGAAAAATTTGAAAAAAATTGAGGTGATTCAAAATCATTTTTTCTATCCTTGTTAAAAAATTCAAACTTTTCCCGTCATTTTATATTTACCTTCCAGACTCCTTAATCATTATTTTTTTATTTATTTGTAAACAAAAATCTCACAGCATTATAGATTTGTACAGTGTGAATTTTTCAAATGAAAACCGCGAAAAGCAGTGGAGGGGGTGATGCTAAGGTCGCATACACAATTCACCCACATATATTGTCTAAATAATGAGGAAAAAGGACAAACCAATCAGTCAATCATTTTGATATTGGACTACCTTTTACCACCAATTGATTTTACATCTATTTGAAGGGAGAATCAATTAAAAATCCGAAATTCCCCCGTGGACAATAAGTCAATAATTAATAATTAAAAATAAAAAAAACTTTTACTCCCTAATGATTAAAAATTTTATACCTTTTACCACCATCCGACCACCAACCGATTGCAATAAAAAAAAATTGCAATATACCCCTTTTCCCCGCTACCTATGGTGTACCGTATAGCTAGTATAGCTAGTATAGCTAGTATACTATAGCTAGAATAGCTAGTATAGCTAGTATAGTATAGTATAGCTAGTATAGTATAGTATAGCTAGTATAGTATAGTATAGCTAGTATAGTATAGTATAGCTAGTATAGTATAGCTAGTATAGTATAGCTAGTATAGTATAGTATAGCTAGTATAGTATAGTATAGCTAGTATAGTATAGTATAGTATAGCTAGTATAGTATAGTATAGCTAGTATAGTATAGTATAGCTAGTATAGCTAGAATAGCTAGAAGAGCTAGAATAGCTAGTATAGTATAGAATAGTATAGGGAAATTTTTTTGGAGTACCAGTTTACACTGGTTTAGGGAACTTTCTTTGTCACCTTCAAAAATCCACGGCCATCATGACATTACGTTATGGTATAGATAGTGCATAGATTCGAGTACTATGGAACTAAATTTCAACTTCTCCATCTATACAATAAATAATGATAAAATACATAATATAGATATAATTAAAAAATCATATTCTATTTTATTGGATCGTTACAGCGTTTCTGTTTCCAAGAATCGTCCCAGTATACACGACCTTTAAGGGGAGACGTCAGGTCTCTACGGGGTGAGGTGTGAGGGGCAAAAGATCAAAGGATCCGACAGCTATTGCCAATCTAAGATAAATAAAATATTCTCACATATTTTAACATTTCGGCTGGGTTCAACTCGAAAAAATATTCATAAATATCAATTACTATTTTCCCTGAATCTAAATTTCGTTATTTTATTTTTTTCTTCACTTTCAAATTTTATTTAATTAATTATCAAGAGACGGCTCAGAATGAAATAAGCTGGTACCATTACTATCCATGAGGAGATGGTTTCATTGGCTGAGCACGCTGCCGCTCATAACCTCTAAAAGTGACATGCAAAAATTCAAGTACTCAGAGTACTAAACAAAAACAAAAAGTATAAGTTGCCCAAGGCCCATTTTATATTTTATATTCACCTATTGATATTCTTACTATGCTTTAGAAAAGAAAAAAACAGTTTCCATCGTAAATTAACAAAAAAAAATGAAGAATTATCTAAATTAATTTTGACTATTTTTAAAAATGCGCGCGCCTTTTGCGTTCAGCGGTTTTACAAATGGCTCCAGTCTCGATTGAAAAATTCAGTTTTTTCAGCAGTTTTTTCAATATTATAAAAAAACGGCTTAAGGAAAATCTGTAAAACTTCCCACGTAAATTCTTTCAGTGGAATTGAAGTGATCTAAAAATAATTCATAATTTTTTTAGGACGTGTGAAACGCATGGGTGTGTTTGAAAGTGTCAGGCCATAAGCTACCGGGCTGTGGATTTTTTTTTTAATTAATTTTTTATAATATAATGGCTTGAAGGAAAATTCTCATATTTTTTTAATACTCTCTAAATACTCCAAAGTTGATGGAGAAAAAAAAAAGTACACTTTCAGGAAACTGATTTTACTGACGTCTCCCCTTAAGGGCAATTGAAATAAATTTTGAAACCAAAAGCTATTTCAATTATCTGGGGCCCTTAACCCTTATTCTTTCTGAAAACCCAGACGGAAAATTACAGAGAAAGAATAGGTTTCGACTCTAAATAATGTCACTATGGTTAATCGGTAATCGGTGATAACAATGATATTTTAACGTCATCCGTGGATTCAACATCAGTTCATCTCTTAGATAGTGCGAAAGATCGCATCTCCATTAATTTATACAAGATAGAATATCGGTAAAAAAAAATGATGTCGCTGAAGATTTGTCAGAGAAATGAATAAGAATGACAGATTGAATAAATGAATGTCAAAAAAATGACGAATAACTGAATAGAAAAATAAAAAAAGATAAATGAATTGAACAAACTTCACACTATTATATAGAAAAAAATTAAAATTGAATTGCAATTATAAAAGGTTGTGATTGGGAAGATATAGCAATTATTTACATAAAAAAATCCATTTCTTCAGAAGAAAAATCCATTTTAGCAAAAAATGTATTTCTTTATAGAAAAAATCCATTTTTTCATAGTTTCATTATAAACATATTCATACTTGACCACTAACACCCAATATAGCCCAACAAGCGCGCGTCCCAATTCTAGTAAAATAAAGGACTTGAATAAATTTGCAATCGTAAAAGCATCAGCGATAAAAAATCATCGTGTGGGAATAGACTGGTTAACAAGTGCCAAAAGGTGACAATTTGTTAGCGTTGACGGAAAATTATGATCAGGGTATCATTCGATTCGGAATGACATATAGAACATTTGTGAATCGTATGAAAACCCGCTCGTAAAAATTCCAAAAGTTATCAACAATTTAAAGAAAGAAAAAATTGTGTTTTCGTTTTTTGCGAATATCTCGGCAAATATTGCAAATATTCAAAATATCAAAAAAGATTCGAAAAGAGCAGAAAATTTCCTATGAAAAAGTTCTAACTCTCGAAACTGTAGGAGTAATATTTATAATTTTAATTTAGCAGCGAAAAACCGGCAGAAAACGCGCGATTCGTCTCTCGCTCGCACCAGGCGTATCAGAGACATTAACAAAAAAAATGATTACGCCTTTTAAAAGTGAATATTAAGGAACCAAAAAAATTTGGCACTTTTTGGATACTTCAATGCATATTATTCAGGTTGAACGAAGTTCTTACCCCCATTTTTCAATCAACTATCCAATTGTTAATTAAGCAATTTCTTGAGACGGTATAATCACGACAAATACCCGATAATTAACAAATTAAAAGATTCAAATTTTTTCCAACTCATTGGAGGTATTGTTCAACGGTATAAAAAGTTTTCCCGTTAGAAAAATTACAAATTAACAATTTCCCACTTAGTTATGAACAATTAAATATTATAAATATAGAGAAACACATGAAAAAAAAATTACCCAATTCTTTCACTGATTCGTTTTTTCATCATGAAAAAATGCAGAAAAATAATTTTTTCATATTTTTTAATCGTCTTGTTTAAAAAGAATTTATAAACAAATGCATTGTTTATAAGATAATTCAAATATTTTTTTCTCAAAATTTTATCTTCAATGAATCCCATGATTTTGGACGAAAAAAAAAATTCCTTAAAAACATTCATTTATTACTTAGAAATGCATTTATTAATCAACTAATATTTTGAGCAGCTAATTATGGAAATTAAGGAACCGCTTGTTTTCTTTAATCATAATTCGTACAGCTCTTTGATATTTACATGAAAAAAAAAATTTTTGTTCGATATTTTATTGTTTATTAAAAAAAAAATTGTTAGTAACTATTTTTTTTTTGGAATTATAATTTTTTTTTGACACTTCTCAGCAAACTTAAAACAGTTATGATTTTTTTCAGTTTTTTAAAAAAAATTTTATAATAATTTTTTTTTAATTTTTATGTAATAAATAAATGTTTTTAAGGAATTTTTTTTTCGTAAAAAATCATGGGATTTATTAAGGACAAAATTGTGAAAAAAAATTCTAAATGATCTTATAAACAATGCATTTGTTTATAAATTTTTTTTAAACAATACGAATGAAAAATATGAAAAAATTATTTTCCTGTATTTTTTCATGATCAAAAGACGAATCAGTGAAAAAATTGGGTAATTTTCTTTTTTCATGTGTTTCTCTATATTTATAATATTCAATTGTTCATAACTAAGTGGAAATTTTGTAATTTTTCCAACGGGAATCCTTTCTAAAACCGTTGAACAAGAGCTCCAGTGAGTTGAAAAAAATTTGAATCTTTTAATTTGTTAATTATCGGGTATTTTCCGTGATTATACCGTCTCAAGAAATTGCTTAATTAACAATTGGATAGTTAATTGAAAAATGGGGGTAAAAACTTCGTTCGACCTGAATAATATGCATTGAAGTATCCAAAAAGTGCCAAATTTTTTTGGTTCCTTAATATTCACTTTTAAAAGGCGTAATCATTTTTTTTTGTTAATGTCTCTGATACGCCCGGTGCGAGCGGGAGACGAATCACGCGTTTTCTGCCGGTTTTTCGCTGCTCAATTAAAATTATAAATATTACTCCTACAGTTTCGGGAGTTAGAACTTTTTCATAGGAAATTTTCTGCTCTTTTCGAATCTTTTTTGATATTTTGAATATTTGCCGAAATATTCGCAAAAAACGAGAACCGATTTTTTCTTTCTTTAAATTGTTAATAACTTTTGGAATTTTTACGAGCGGGTTTTCATACGATTCACAAATGTTCTATATGTCATTCCGAGTCGAATGATACCCTGGTCATAATTTTCCGTCAACGCTAACAAATTGTCACCTTTTGGCACTTGTTAACTAGTCTAGAAAGCCCAATAAACTATCCAAGGTTGAATTCGAGTCCAGAGAAATGGAAGTAATTGTCGTGCTTGGGGAAGGTGAATGCAGAAGTTCCTTCCCCGTTGTTGTTAGTGGAAAAAAACGAATTTTAGAAGATATTTATTTCCTGCTTTTTATTGACTGGAATTCATCAACTGTCCAAGACGATTTATTTCCTTTTTCTAAAAGATTTCAGAATTTTTATCGACCATTGGCTGATTGAAGATCGATTGAATGAACATATCGATATAGGTAATCAACGGGTCCACCAGGGTCGATTCTAAATTCGAATATCCGATTCAAAATTCGAATATTCGAAAGTTTGATCCGAAATTCGATTGTAAATTAGGGGTGAGCGAATATTTCTCGGCTCGAATCGAATCGAATAGTGAGATTCGATTGGATTTCTGAGTCGCATAATTAGATTTTCGAATACTCGATTCAAAAATCCAATATTAGATTTTCAAATCGGATAATCCGATTTGACAATCGAATCGAATTCCACCATTCGAATATTCAGATTTAGAATCGAGTATTTAAATTTCGAATCGAATTTTCGAATTGAGAATCGAATTTCGAATTTCATTTTCGAATTTTAAATTGAATTCTCGAATCAAATATTTGAAAATCGAATTATTCAATTCGAAAATCGAATTGAATTTTGAGAGGTATTCGAGAGGTATACTCACCCCTACTATTTTTCTAAAGAATATTATGCATAATTTTTTTCTCGGGTATCAAAAGAAATCCGAAGTGATCTATCTATATCTCCGTAGATCTTCTCAGATTTAGGTAGATCTAAATCTGTTTTTCCTGGGTAACATTATCTCGTGACTTGATAGAAATGAATTCAAATTATCTTGTAACACAATTTTAATACATTTTCAATCATAAAGTTTTTTCTTTTTACAATTTTCTCCATCCCGAATCTCCCGTATATCCTACCCTTACACACTAGGCTCTTAATATATGTTAATAAAATTGTTTGAACTCTGAGCGCTCAACTCTAATACATTTTTATAGAGTGTAACTTTGAATTAATTCTATTAAAAAAATGATTCCATCGTTTTGGATCAGCAATTTCAATTTTTTTCCAAGTGAAAACTGTTGGTATCAAATAGCAAAATAGCGTGTCATATATTCTTATTTTTTTCAGAATGCAGCTGAAGCTGTTCAGTTTCCTGGCCCCTTTCCTGAGACGCATGTGACATGTTTGAGCTGTTTTCAACCTGTTGTATCTTGGAATTATTGGAATAATTAGTTCTATGATAAAATAAACTTTGTACTTCTTCTTCTTATTAAAATGATATTTATTCATCTGAAATTACGATAAATACAAATATTTCATTTCTTAGTCCTGTTCTGTTTATTAGTTCTCAAATATCTTTAGTCTTTTTGCAAGAGGTACAAAAATTTACTATATTTAAAGTATCACTAATATTTTTTTTACAATTTTATAATACAAATTATTATCTAATCAATTGATTCTCTGCTCGATAACATTGAAGCGTAAATAAGGGATTGATGAATTTCGATGGACAACAAATACAGTCTCAATTAAAAAATGCAGCAATCTATAGGTGCAGCTTCTGAAATAACTAAGAAGGAGATTGTCGAGAAAATGAAGACTAGATTCGATTGAGCTTCTGATTTATGATGGACTTTCGTTCTTCTGTAACAAAAATTTCATTTTTTTCGCTGAAATTTCATCAAATCTTTGAAAGAATCTTCAATTGCTTACCTGTTGACTTTCTGTTCTCTCCACGATGGCCAATCTTCCTTCCAATTCACCCTTTTCATCTCTTAACTCCTTGATGCAAGTATCATTCTCAAGCTGAATGATCCTCAAGACCTTAAGCAGTTTCGTTACCAAATTATCTACGTCGATTACCTGATCGACAAGATGAACAGCTGTACAATAATCAACTTGATGTCCGTCAATTCTAATACCATCTCCATTTTTTTCATCTTCTTCGTCGCCATCGTCATCTTGACAATCGTCATCTTGACCATCCTCTTCGACTCGTCTCCTATTTAAAATTGCCTGACTCAGGTTATCAAGAGAGCTGAATTCATCACCACTCTTTTCCATACAACAAAGATCCTCATGATAACTATCTAGTGCACCATCAGGAACACTAAAGCCGCGTCTCAATGAGTCACAACTGCTGACCATATTTCTTGAGTAGCCATCATGCAGTGGCACATCCTCAAGAACACTCTCCATCATTAAACATGGTTCAGTTTCAAAATCAAGGAGATTTTGACTTTCATCATCTTGGAAATCCCTGAAGA
Organism: Aleiodes leptofemur; assembly: GCA_963942555.1. Classification (NCBI taxonomy): domain Eukaryota; kingdom Metazoa; phylum Arthropoda; class Insecta; order Hymenoptera; family Braconidae; genus Aleiodes; species Aleiodes leptofemur. Next base: position 8,665,896 of record OZ012612.1, read on the forward strand.
AGCTTCTCGAAGCTTGAGAAGATCTATCTTCACTCCCCTTCACTACAAATGGATGGGCTGCAGCATTTCTTATAGCTCCGATCACAGCTGATACAAAAGAATGCCTCTTGGGTGATGGTACAAGATCCTTCAGAGACTTGGCACTAACTGGCGATGATTCAGCACTGCTATTCGACTTCGAATAGGCTTCATTATGATAAACTACGTCTTCTAAATCTTTCTCGGAAAACTTATAAGATTTGACAAGCTGATCAACAAGTCCTTCGAGTCTATTACCGAGACCAGATAAAGCAACTGCTGCACCAGAAACTGCAGCTCCTTGTGTTAATAATAAATCTCGTGATTTTCTTTCGATCGCGTTCATTCTTATCTCCATAGAGAGATTTTCTTGGCGTCTTTGCTCACTTATTCTTACTAAATGCTTACACTCTTCTGCTTTTCTCTTCAATTCTTCGTCTCTTGTGGCCATAAGCTCATTATTTTTAATTAATTCTATTTCAAGTTCTTTCATTGCTTCTGCCATTGTTGTTTTTTCAAGATGCAAAAATTCCTGAAGCTCTAAAGTCTCGGCTTCAACTTCCTGCTGATGCTGAAGAAGAGTCTTCTGGGCTGCTAAACTCTTCTCGAGATCTCGATTCAGCATTCGGCACAGAGATTGTAAATTTGCGATCTCAATTTGCTGATTAGCAACGACTTGTCCTGATTCCTGAAAATGAGATTCCAATTCGAGAAGTGAATCGTTTCCTTCCGGATTTTCGGTAGTTCCTAATATTGCCTGGACTCTCTGAAGGTTTTTTTCGAGTTCCTGACGAGTAAACTGATGATCCGAGCGTTCATCAATGAGATCATGTTCAGTTATAGTCAATTTCTGATCCAATTTTTCTTTGTCCTTCCGTAAATCTTGTAACTGAGCTTTCAATGTTTGATAATGAGACTCGGGGACCATAGGAATTTCTGTTTGAGTATCTGAAGTTATTCGATCAGGAACTTCTGGGCCAGAAATTCTAGTAGGGAAGCCACTAATGAGCTGTTCCATGTCTGGTGCGGTTAAACCAGTTTGAACACTCACTTCATGATAAATCAATATTTTTTCTGATGATTTTGTCTTGGGAGCTGATTTTTTTCGTGTCCTGTCAAATTTACTTGAGGATGTATCTCGGATAATTATCTTCCTGGGCTCTTCAGTATGGGCCATACTGAATTTGGACGTTGTCCTTCTTCTCGGCAGTGTTCCAAATGTGTCAATGGTTTTGTTCTCCAATTTTTGTACTTCTGATTTTTTTCTTTCTATAACTATTGATCTTGTGAAATTCTTGGAAGCTTTTGGTGTTAGTAATGGACGTTTAAAATCTTCTGACGGAGTACAAGCTGGCGTAGTACGACATTTAGATATGCTCGATGTGGTTCCACGTGTCAAGCTCCTTTGAGAAAGATCCTTATCAAGTTCTTTTGCTAATGGTGATGATATCGAAAGAGTCAAAGACTCGGGGATAAGTCTCGACCTAGTTCTTGGTCTAACTGGAGTTCCTGAAGACCATGGCTTGCAAATTTGTTTAGTACCAGGAGGTTTTTGAATTTGTCCACGAAGCTTGGCACTCGTTGCATCATTTTGAATAGTTGAACGTGTTCTGAATGATTTCTGGGGTGAATCCGATCTAGCTGTTTTTTTTTTTGTATTTGTAACTGCGCTTGGTATATTCGGTGGACGCTTGGAAGACTTTGAGGTAGAACGAATACCAGTTGAACCTGTTACCGATGAACTTTCACTTCCACCCTCGCTCGTATGCTCACCGGTTGCTCTAGGATGGGTTAATGAAGTTATTTGTGGCAGAAGTTCATCTGGTAATGTACCACATGGGTCTTCGTAAACAGAGGAGCACGAAACCAAGCTCGAATCACAAGATACTTCGTCGAGATTATTCATACTCGAATATTCATTGACTCTGACAATTTCACCGGTACATCCTTCAACACCAGAATCACTACCATCTTTATTATCTTTATTTTCTGTAAGTGGGTCGATCACGTGAATTACTGTGATATTACAGTCGCTATTTATAGTCTCGTTGTGATAGTCATCACCATCATCATTCTCTGGTGATGTTTTGTTGGATGGTGAGGACAAATCTTCAGGAACACCTGAATCCTGACGTATAACGTACTGAGGAGACGATGGGAGACCCAACTCTGGAATCTTTGGACCATTTTTCACCAAATCGTCGGTCATCGTTGAATTCTTATCGTCATCCTGAAACGGTTGAAAACATTCCGATTATTTATGTCATTACTTAATTGATAGAAAGTAATATTCAATATAGACTGGAAAGCTCTACCACAACGATGCCCTCAAAATTCCATTCACTGTCAATTGATTTCAGGAAATTAGACACAAATGCCAATTGCCTGGCGTCGATTGAATAATTCTACCCATATCCAATTATACTCGATTATTCATACCACGAATAATAACAAGAACAGATAGAAATCATACCAAGGAAGAATATCTTAATGAATAATGAAACTATTCTCAGAATATTGAGAAGCCCTTAACGCAGAGGCATTTATTCCGTGAACAGGTCAATAAGCTTCAAACGCTATTTCAATTCAATAATTGAAAAAAAGAAATTTTTTCCGTTCAATGATTCTCAAAAAAAAAGATTCAGATCTGATCAGATTCAATTTGACCCCTAACGGAATAGAACGCTCGATCGCGAATCGACCATCAAGTGGTGCACTCACTCAATCGTCATTCAACCGTGACTGCATGTCAATGCAAGTGGATGTTCAGAAGTTTTAGATATTTCACGTAGGGAATCGATCAATTCATAACTCATATTTCATATCATCTGACACTCAATTGTCTCATTCTGTGTTCGATTGAAAGTCAATTTTCGGAATATTTTCTCGATCCGCACAATCTCATTTGGAGTCTTCATATCGTTTAAGAGTTTGTGACAGCCCGGGAAAAAATGTTTAGATCTGATTAGATCTGATTAAATCTAGTTTGATCTGATTAAATTGAGAAATTTGATATGAATAGATCTGATTAGATCTAACTAGATCTGATTAGATTTAACTAGATCTGATCAGATCTAATCAGATCAATGCCTGATCAGATCTGTTTGGATCTGATCAGATCTGAATAGATCTGACTAGATCTAACCAGATCTGATTAGATCTAACTAGATCTAATCAAGTCTATTTATATCGGTTCATCAGATCTAACCAGATCTAATCAGATCTAATCAGATCTAGTTTGATCCAATCAGATCTAGTCAGATATGATCAAATCCAATCCAATTCACATTATGATGCATCAGGCGATGGATGAAAACTTTATGAGGTAGAATTTAATAAAACTGAAAATAGCAGACATTTGACAATTCCTAGTTTTTTTGAATTTCTTCAACAGATACATTATTTTAAAAAAATGAAAAATATGCACATGTAGGAAATTCATAGAACTATAAATACGACTTTTTTTGAAATGTTCATTAAATGAAAATTTATCTGTTTAAAGAAATCCACAATGTGTCAGATCTGTGCTCATTCCATTATCATTGAATTTTATATTCATTTCCGGGGATGATTCTGCATTCCATTTGGGCAGTCCCGTCTTTCCTCCGAAGTTATTTCCTCTAATATTTCTGATTTTCTTCAATTATCACGATTTAAATTTCAAATGATATCAAGGAATCGTGTGATAGCTGAATGGTTAAGGTAATAGTCTAGTAATGCTAGGGTCCCGGGTTCAATCCCGCTGAAGCGCATTTTTTTTCGATTTTTTTTCCTTCAAAAACTCCAATTTTGATTCATCTGTTTAGCGAAGAATTCAGATTTTTATTTATTTTTCATTTTCTCTAAAAATTAAAAATTTTCATTCCGGATTTTTTGCAGATCCAATTGGATATGATCAGATCTGAGGAACTCAGATCTAATTTGATCTAATTAGATCTGATCAGAGCGTGCCAATTCTCAGATCTGATCAGATCTAAGGAACTCAGATCTAATTAGATCTGATCAGATCTAATTTGATCTTATCAGATCTGAACATTTTTTCCTGGGAGGATGAAAATTGGCCTAACGTCACACGAATTATTATTTAGGCAATTTTAAAATCTTGTGCCAGAATAGCGACTCCTGGTTATTAAATTGGCATTAAACTTTGACGAATAACGACTCATGCATTTCGACCAATAAAACTAAAAGTATTTAGTATTGGAAGAAAAAGGGGGGAGACTGGCTACAGGTGTGAATCACGCACTTCTTCTTTGTCTCCAATAGAGAAAACAGCGTGAAAATTATTATAAAATTCTCTCGACTGAAAGAGACGCACAAAGAGTTGTCAAAATTATTAATAAATTATTACATTCGATTTGTGATCTATTGTTGTCATCAATTAAATTATTGTAATCATCAATTAAATTAATCGTCGAACGAGTGTAGCTGAATATATTTAGACAAGGATTTGATTGGTAAGTAAACCTGAAAATTCCACTCTACTCGGCTTCACTTGCTCAGTCTGTTTCGTGTTTTGGGTCACCCAATCGAATTTCCCCTTAGATTCTCAAAATTCTATGTCATAAAACTTTTGTTAATTTTTAGAAAATTAACTGGCGCCTAACAAAATAAATTTTCTTGTCAATTCGAGCCTCGACAGCCTCTGACCCAGGCCGCGTCGAGTGAGGGGATTTTCTGAATAGAATTAAAATAATTAAATCTCAATAAAATAGTAAAACTCAATATAAAATGATTGGCAAAAGAAAATCCTGTCTCAAGTTAGTTTACGGATGAGAAAAATATATCGCTTGAAATTTAGTCGATTTTGTTCGAAACTCGGCTGAGACTCTTTATTTATTATTTCGTGACATCACTTTAACTCTCTGCCTCGCAGCCTTACCCCCACTACTAATGAGGATCTGACGTTCGATGTAGGAGGGGATGAGTAACGAGCGCGCGGACAGTACCGTACCACCAAGCTTACGTTCGAATACAAGGGTCCCAAATATGAGATTTTCCAAAAAGAAATTATCGGTGAATAGGATGAAACAAATTTAAGAAAAAAATAATCCTATTGCTCCGTGAATATTATAATAATTATATTCAATATAATTTGTATCGAGAACAATAGATAAACATATGACAATTTCCAGTCATTTTTCTCTCATCTTCATTTCATAACTAAAACTTCACTAAATTCGTATTATTAACATTTCTCCTTCTTTCTCTCTCATTATTCTTTGTTTACTCGACGGAATATCTTCTTCTTTTTACGCGAGAATTGGCATAGAGGCCCGATAGCTTTGCAACACGTACGACGGTCCTGATGTGCCAGGAGAAAGGGAATAGTCACGTGATCATTTTTCACTAACACATCGCGCGGCACGCTGTGATTGGGCGGTTTCACACCGATACGGTTTCGTGCGGTTTGCGAGGCAGAGGGTTAACGGCAATTTCGATCATATAGGCGTTCGTTCATGAGAATTTCAGCTGAACTTAAGGTATTACTACCGCTGAACGACTTGAATCGACGAAAACCTAAAATATTTGAAGAGATTCTGCACATCAAACTCATAAACTTTCCCTTATGACGAAAAATTTTCTGACGTGTAGAATTCGAGATGTTTAATTTCAAATTTCCTGTTTTTCCCATAAGAACCCGTGTAAATTAAATCACGTTTCGTTCATGATTAATTTTTAATAGAACGAGAATCGACGGGCTCCTGAAATAATTGGAGCTCATAACCAGGCATATTAAGAATTTTCTGAGACCTGAATCAGCGATTTCTGACGTGATCACTCTGTATGTGTGTACAACTACAGAATGATTCTATAGTCTGCGTGCATGCGTATACGCCCATATCAATGTGTGCAGGCAAGACGTTATCAAAATTTTTAAAAATGATTCTGTTAAAACTTGGCCCAAGTTTTGGATGCTCGAGGTCAGGAACTTGAAGATTCCCGCCAAGGCATCAATATTGCCACGTTGGCAACATCTCCGGCGGTATCACGAAGTTTCCCGAGAGGCCTCGGGAAGTAGCGCACGCCCGAAGCGTCGTTCGCACTTGGCTTTCGGCTACCTCACGAGTAACGTGCGCGAATCACCGAACGGTTTTTTTCATTCAAATTCTTTTCGGCAAGTTAACGTGTTTTTTACGAGATAAAATACCGAAAATCATCAAATATTAATTGTTAAAACTCATCAGTAACTTCACCGCTAATAAACCAAATACTTAGTGTAAATAGTTAAGGTTTTATAAAATAAAAGGAACGGTAGCCAAATCGGCTAAATAAACGAGCATTTCGGCATCATTCAACACCTCGCCAATTTTCAGGCTTCTCAAAAGGTTTTCTCTGCACCACTCATGGACCTGGGCATCATCGTCGCAAAATTCTCCTCTCGAAAATCACCTAGTTTTTTAACAGATTCTTTGAAGAAAAGTTGAAACATTAGTAGACATAATTGTTTTGATTATATTATGTTTCCATATAGAAAAAAGAAATATATTGAGGCTGAATAGCATTATAAATTGAACAATTTTCGCTTCCTTTGGTTGTTCCAGATAATTTTTTCCTAACCTCCCTTGCACCCTCTCTTCGTAGTGAGTCGAGCGGTAGTAATACCTTCAAAGGAGAGAAGTCCCAAATTTGCTTGAGTATTTGAAGTTCTAATCTTCGACTGAGACTCGACTGTTAGAAGAAATTACCAGAAAGAACACCGTTAAGTTATACACTTGATTATACCGGGTGTTTAAAAGTACATCATTTAAAAATATATCATCAGACTGAGTTTTCGATGCATTAGAGATACAGCCGATTATTGAGGATTCTAGTTCTGATATTCATCCTCAGGAATATTGAACAGAGCAAGATATTACTTAAAAAAAAGGTAAATCAGGAGTTTTCGATGAAATGGTAGAGATTCTGAAATGTACTTTAAGGTCCTATTTATAATATTCGTGAACTACAAAATGGTTCCTTGAAGACTATCAGCATCATGTGGAATATACAGAGTGACCTGTTACAAACTTGGTGAAATTAAAGAGAGAAGAAAACTGAATTCAACTGTCCAAAAATTATTGCAATTGATTTAAAGAAATCTAGATGATAAGTGAAAGAATTTTTATTTATTCTACCAATCTGGTGAGCACAGATTGCCGCCATTAATACGAATAAAGTGATTAACCATTATATTAGCTTTTTTGTCTAATTCACCGGAGTACAACTGTAAATGACATACCGGCAAGACTGCATGAGTGAACTATTAACCTGTTTTTGACTCTACAGTCAAAAAAAATTTTGAATCTTTGTATAAAATCGTAAATGACAATTCATACGAGATTAAATTCTCGAATTTGATGAAGTGAATGTGTGAAGAATGTACTGAAGAATAAAATAAATCTTTAAAACAAAAAATTAATTGAAAATTGGAAAATTTTCTGTGCTTTTTAAATTTCTTCATTTTTTCACATTTTGAAGGAATTTTCAAAACCACAGAAAATTATACAGTTTTCAACCAATTTCTCGTTTCTAGGACTTATTTTATTTCTCATTACATTCTTTACAGATTCACTTCATCGAATTTGAGAATTTTATCTCGCATAAATTGTTATTAACGATTTTATACAAAAATTTGACTTTTTTTTTTACTATGAGACAGAAACACTTTAAGCACTAGTTATTGCACTCTATGCTTGCGGGCAATAGCAGTCACTGAAACTGGAGAATCTCCTCATGAAAAAATGCAAAATGCATTCTGTAAAATGTTTTCTCTTGACAAATCCGAGAAGAAGTCCGATATAGCATTTGCTAATAATACCGAATGACATGAATTTTCTATATTTCTCAATTTCTATATTTTTTTATTATTATCCAGGAAAAAATGTTCAGATCTGATCAGATCAAATTAGATCTGATCAGATCTAATTTGATCTGAGTTTCTTAGATCTGATCAGATCTGAGAATTGGCACGCTCTGATCAGATCTAATTAGATCAAATTAGATCTGAGTTCCTTAGATCTGATCAGATCCAATTGGATCTGCAGAAAATCCGGAATGAAAATTTTTAATTTTTAGAGAAAATGAAAAATAAATAAAAATCTGAATTCTTCGCTAAACAAATGAATCAAAATTGGAGTTTTTGAAGGAAAAAAAATCGAAAAAAAAATGCGCTTCAGCGGGATCGAACCCGGGACCCTAGCATTACTAGACTATTACCTTAACCATTCAGCTATCACACGATTCCTTGATATCATTTGAAATTTGAATCATGATAATTGAAGAAAATCAGACATATAAGAGGAAATAACTCCGGAGGAAAGTCGGGACTGCCCAAATGGAATGCAGAATCATCCGCGGAAATAAATATAAAATTCTGTGATAATGCAATGAGCACAGATCTGACACATTGTGGATTTTTTTAAACAGATAAATTTTCATTTAATAAACATTTCAAAAAAAGTCGTATTTATAGTTCTATGAATTTCCTATATGTGCATATTTTTCAATTTTTTTAAAAGAATGTATCTGTTGAAGAAATTCAAAAAAACTAGGAATTGTCAAATGTCTGCTATTTTCAGTTTTATTAAATTCTACCTCATAAAGTTTTCATCCATCGCCTGATGCATCATAATGTGAATTGGATTGGATTTGATCATATCTGACTAGATCTGATTGGATCAAACTAGATCTGATTAGATCTGACTAGATCTGATTAGATCTGGTTAGATCTGATGAAGCGATATAAATAGATTCGATTAGATCTAGTTAGATCTAATCAGATCTGGTTAGATCTAGTCAGATCTATTCAGATCTGATCAGATCTAAACAGATCTGATCAGGCATTGAACTGATTAGATCTGATCAGATCTAGTTAGATCTAGTTAGATCTAGTTAGATCTAATCAGATCTAGTTAGATCTATTCATATCAAATTTCTCAATTTGATCAGATCTAATCAGATCTGATCAGATCAAATTAGATCTAATCAGATCTAATTTGATCTGATCAGATCTAAACATTTTTTCCCGGGTATTTATTTTCTCGTCTCTCACTCAAAAATAGTCCATGAAACTATCATGATTTTTTTGGTGGCCTTTTAGGTCTCTGCAGAGGTTACTTTTAATTGAAAATTATAAAAGTTATGATATTATGTATCAACGTTTCGGTTTCAATGTGAAACCCTCTTCAGGATACAATCATTTATCTACAGCAAAATGTCAAATAATTTACAAAAATATTGCCAATTTCTCATACAACAACAATAAGTCTGAACAAGTATACACAATAAAATGTTGAATTAATGTGATATTATAATTAATTTTTTGATAATAAAAACTATATAATTAATGATGATAATAAAAAAATTATCATCATTATTGAAGGTTTAACTAGAAATTGAAAGACAGCAAAAATCACATAACGAGCAATAATATTAACCAATTTTTGAAGGTACAAAAATCATTATCATTTTTGACTAATTAATGACCACGTATATAAATAGAAATTGTAATAGAATTTGCTATTCATTGATTTTGTAATTTATAATTTTTTTTTGTATTTTTATAGATAAATAAATGATTGTATCCTGAAGAGGGTTTCACATTGAAACCGAAACGTTGATACGTAATATCATAACTTTCATAATTTTTAATTAAAAGTAACCTCTGCAGAGACCTAAAAGGCCACCAAAAAAATCATGATTATTAATTGAAGGTCGTATATCCACATATTGTCCATAAAACTATTATTTCTCTGTTCTACTTAGTTGTGGAAAAACGTATGACGGTTCATGGAATATGATGAAAGATCATTCTCTTCTTCTTCGCACTAGCAAATTCTCATAGGGGGAGGTGGGGTAAAATGGTCATTCCATATGAACAATTCAAAATGGAAATATTCTGATAATTCTATTGGAAAACAGAGAAAATCTTAGGTGCAAAACAAGTGTGACAATTAATTTTTCTATTTTATTTTGAAAATTTTACCTTTTGGCCATGTTTAGAAGGCTCTTTCAAAAATAGGAAAAGAAGCTCTTTCGCGCGATATCTCCAGTTCTGTTGATCAGAATAACCTGGGAATGGTCTCAAATGAAAGGGGATCTCATTTTCATCAATCCATGTGCTTCAAATTTTTTTCATCAATTTTTCAAATACTTTTAGGTCATTTTCTGAGAATCAATTTTTGCCCTATAATGACTTACAATTAAAAAATGAATAACTTTTTTTTATCACATAATGAATCCATAGGAAATGAAGTCTCCCATTCAAGGTCAATTCCAGGTCGCTATGACCAATAGAAACAGAAATATTCCCGAAAAACTGAAATTTTTCAAAAACAGAAAAGTTTCACCTTCAAATCTTGAGCAAAAAGCTGAATTTCTTAAAATTTTACAGTTCTGCTCGAAGTGCTGTGGGTAGTACTGCTGGAAGTACTGCGGGTGGTGCTGCTATGAGTGCTGCGGGTAGTCCTGCTTTGAGGGTGGCCAGGGTCTTCCTCCCCGGAGAAAATCCCCTGGAGAAAATTTCCCGGTAAAAATCTCCTTTTCAAAAATTTCCTAAAAAAAAATTTCCCCGGAAAAAATCACCTTTTTTTAAACAAGCTATTCTCATGGTAGTGGATTTTTTTTTTGATTGATTTTCTTATTTTCTTTTTGTTGGTATATAAGAGATGAATTTAGACACTTTAAAGTTATTTTCGTCGCAGTGAAAATTGAATTGTTTTGATCAGAGGATTAAGGCCTGTAGCTCATTCAGCTGATGCTATGGTTTGGTCTAATTTAGAAGGGTATTGACGGTCGCAGCGAAACGTTCACTCGTGAAAATTGAATTTATAATATATAATTGATTTCTGGTTACTGTTACGAACATGTTGCTCCTTGTTCTTTCTTTGCTTTTCGGGTCGTTTTTTAGTTTTTTAACTGCTGCATCTTTTGAATTTCTGCGGAGCAACAAAGGCAAGTTGATTCTAGTTACTGATGGGGGGTATATGTACTATTTACATGAAAAAAAGAGTGATAAAGTGATATGGAGGTGTACAAAATATAGGTTTATCGTGATTACGATGCACGTTTAAAGAATATCGTTGAGAGTTATGATTCGAAGGACATTGAGAATTATTTGAAAAATGTTGCTAACGTTCTATCTTGGTGAATTTTAATGCTTTATTAATGATGGTTATGATTTGTGTTTTAAATTGATTATGTTAATCGTGGTGATTAATAAATTGGTCACTTCATATATTGTTTTTTTTTTTGAAAATCCTTTTTTTAAAGACTCGTGGAGACTTTTTTTGTGGAGATTCATGAAGGGCGATTTTCTCCGGGAGATTTTTTCAGGGAGCATATTATGAGGGGGTTTTGTCCGGGAAATTTTTTTCAGGGAGCATACTTGAAAGGGGCTTTTTTCCGGGAGATTTTCTCCGGGGGATTATTGTAGAGGGGCAAAACCCCTAGAACCTGCTTTGAGTCCTGCTCGTAGTACTGCTAGAAGTGCTGCTCGTAGTCCTGCTTGGAGTGCTGCGGGTGGTGCTGCTGGAAGTGCTGCAAGCAGTACCGCCCGCAGCAATTCAAGCAGTACTACGAGCAGCACTCATAGCAGTATCACTCGCAGCAATCCAAGCAAGACTACGAGCAGCATTCGAAGCAAAATTACCCGCAACACTACGAGCAGCAGTAATAACAGTACCACCCACAGTACTTCAAACAGTACCAGCAGCAGTCATAATAATACCACCCGCAGCATTTCAAGCAGGACTATCTGCAGCACTTCAAGCAGTACTACAAGTAGCACTTCGAGCAGAGCTGCGAATTTTTCAGAAATTCAGTTTTTTGCTCAAGATTGTTTCTATTGGTCATAGCGACCTGAAATTGACCTTGAATGGGAGACTTCATTTCCTATGGATTCATTATGTGATAAAAAAAAGTTATCCATTTCTCAATTGTAAGTAATTATAGGGCAGAAATTGATTCTCAGAAAATGACCTAGAAGTATTTGAAAAATTGATGAAAAATATTTTAAGCACATGGATTGATGAAAAATGAGATCCCCTTTCATTTGAGACCAATCCCAGGTCATTCTGATCAACAGAACTGGAGATATCGCGCGAAATATTTTTGTTTCCTATTTTTGAAAGAGCCCTCTAAACATGGCCAAAAGGTAAAATTTTCAAAATAAAATAAAAAAATTAATTGTCACACTTGTTTTGCACCTCAGATTTTCTCTGTTTTCCAATAGGATTATCAGAAAATTTCTATCTTGAACTGTTCATATGGAACTACCATTTTACTCCACCTCCCTCCATGAGAATTTGCAAGTGCGAAGAAGAAGAGAATGATTTTTCATAATATTTCATGAACCGTCATACGTGTTTCCACAACTAAGTAGAACTAAGGAATAATACTTTTCATGGACTGTTTGTTAGTGAGAGACGAGACAATAAATAGTAATAAAAAAATATAGAAATTGAAAAATTTAGGAAATTCATGTCATTCGATGTAATTAGCAAATGCTATATTGGACTTCCTCTTGGATTTGTCTAGAGGGAATATTTTACAGAATGCATTTTCCATTTTTTCACGAGGAGATTCTCCAGTTTCAGTGACTGCTATTGCCCGCAAGCATAGGGTGCAATAATTAGTGCTCAAAGTGTTTCTGTCTCATAGTAAAAAAAAGTCAAATTCTTGTATAAAATCGTTAATAAGAATTTATGCGAGATAAAAGTCTCAAATTCGATGAAGTGAATCTGTAAAGAATGTAATGAGAAATAAAATAAGTTCTGGAAACGAGAAATTGGTTGAAAACTGTAAAATTTTCTGAGGTTTTGAAAATTCTTTCAAAACTTGAAAAAATGGAGGAATTCGAGAAGTACAGAAAATTTTCTAATTTTCGATTAATTTCTTGTTTTTAAGACTTATTTTATTCCTCATTACATTCTTTACACATTCACTTCATCAAATTTGAGAATTTAATCTCGTATGAATTGTTATTAACGATTTTATACAAAAATTGAAAAAAAAATTTGACTGTAGAGACAGAAACAGGTTAATAGTTCACTCATGCAGTCCTACCGGTATGTCATTGACAGCTGCACTCCGGTGAATTAGACAAAAAAGCTAATATAACGGTTAATTACTTTATTCGTATTAATGGCGGCAATCTGTGCTCACCAGATTGGCAGAATGAAAACAAATTCTTTGACTTATCATTTAAATTCCTTTAAAACAATTGCAATAATTTTTGGACAGTTAAATTCAGTTTTTTTTCTCTATAATTTCACCAAATTTGTAACAGGGACGTCACCCTGTAGAATAAACATGAGAAACATGGAACAAGAGCATCATGATGAATGAAACTTATTACTCAAAATTATCACATTCAGTCAAATCACATGTGATGAGAGTCAACTAGATCTAATTCAATCTACTCCGATCTAATTGAATCTAATCTCCGATCTGATTCGATTCGATTAGATCTAAGCAGATTCAATCAAGCATGGGTTCCATTGAATTTACCAGATCCGAGTAGATCTGATCCGAAATAACTAAATCTATTCATACCTAGTTCCCTAATGGAATCAGATCTAATGAGATTTGATCAAATCTAAACAGTTTGTCAGGAGAATTATTCCTTATTCAATTTCCCAAACACGAAATATGTTCAAATTATATGCTCCGCGAATGACTGGGGAAATAATGATCGCGTAGTAAAATTGAAACCCTCAGGCAGTCATATGACTGACAATTACGAGAAACACATTGGAGAACTAGAAATTCACATCAATACAATATCCTGGGCGTGAAGCAGCGTGGCCCAACTCCTTCCATGGAAAAGCATGAGGCAGCACTTGAAAAAACAGGAGGAGTAGGGTTAAAACGGGAGACTCAGAAATAATTGAAACTGTTAATGAAACTTCATCTATTTTTCAACTCAGTCTTGAAAAGTTCCTGGATACTTTGTTACACTCAACAAAAAAAGAGGTTTTGTAGTCTTAACTCGCATCATTGTCAATGATTTGAACACTTATTTATTATCATACATATAACTATTTAATCAAGCTCGCATTGAGTTGGTTATTTCCAAATCATAACAATTTCTTTGATTAATTAAACGTCTTGAGTGAAGAATGCCATTGATTGTGTCCGTTGAAAGACGATTGCGATTGTTAGTTCTAACATGCCCCAAATCTGAAAATGTTCTCTCACAAGTGGCACCTAAATTTGACCATGTCAACATTGCAAAACTGAAATTCGAAAGAAGAGGAAACACAGGTGTCATATCTCCATATTTGAGTTCGTGAACTTTCTTCGGAAAACAGACTACATTTTTTGCAGTTAAATCCACCTTTGTGTTACGGAGTAGATGCCATTCCATATCTAGTTGTTATAGCTCATTACTTGGAATAATGTAGAAAATCTCAAGGCGAAATGAGCAATGGATGGAACTTTTTTAATATGAGAGGGATGCAAGAAAGTTAATTGTTTCAACAGCGGATCATTCAGTGGAATTTTAGTGAAAATTTGATGAATTGCTTCGACGTAAAAATCTACGCATCGTATTCTGAATAAATGCAAAGCTTCCGAACTAACAGATGGATTTTTCTGAAAATATGCAATGACATTAGCTGCAAAGGTCGAATGTTGTGGGGATTTTCGTAATCAATATTCAAAAACCGGACGCCATCTGCAACTCGAGGAAATCACCGCGCGGGAAAGCTGAATTTCATACGGTGGCGAAAAAAACGAAAGAGAACATATACTGATAATGATTAGAGAGGCTGGTATTTTCAGCAATGTTAAAAAAACAGCAGATCCTGGGGTGTTAGCAGGAGAACAGGAGATTTTCTTCAAAAGCTGGAGATCTCCTGCTAAAACAGTAGGCCTGGCAACGCTGGCGTGAAGAGACAGGGGAATGACCGGCCATAGTTGACATCAAGATTGCTGATTGCATTAGTGGGATACTTGTGTCATCTTTCTGCTTTCTCCATATGACGCCCCCCTCCCCTGTTCTCCCGAAAACGCGAAGTTTGTGTTTGAAAGATAAAAGACAACTTTATGAGGGAGCCAATGAAATGATGAAGAGAAAAATATGCAGACTGAAATTGAGTCATTGAATAAGAAAACAAGAATATTACTTAATGGCTTTGTAAATACAGTGAAAGTGTTGATGACACCTGCTAATTCATTGAAACTCTCTGATAATCAATAAACTGGAGTTTCTGAGATAATTTGCGAAAACTATCACATAACTCAGTGGAATATATCTTTTTTCTCATATACAGGAAACTATAAATGTCAGGCATTCAGTAGAGAAGAGGTAATGAAACAGGATGAGTTGATTTTTTTCGTCCATCTTTTTTGTAGTATTTTCCAGAAATTGATGGAGATACACCCTTTTGATCTCAATCCATTCTTGTAGAGAATTCCAAGAACCACCAAAAAGGATCAGTACAAAATCGCTCTATCTCTCTTAATTTCCGAGATATTTTCAAAAAATGGTTAGCAGGAAAAATAGACGTGACCTGTTTTATTTCTTCGCTACTGAATTATCCATCAGAAAAGTTTAAAATCAAACTAATCCAATAACATGATCAGCAAATGGAACTCTGAGAATTAAACTTGAATGATTTTGTAGCATGGGAGAGTTGGAATTTGTCGTATATTTTCCAGAAGCCATTGTTCGCACACAGGAAATTCAGATACAAAATCTGCAGAATCTAATGAATGTGATTGTCTCTTTATGGTTCTCTCAGAGAAATTAAAATTTGATTTTTCTATCCAAAATTGAAAAAAAAAACTTTAGTTTTTTTTTCCAAATTCAACCCCATTTTTGTCAACAAGTTCCCCTATTTTTCCGGTAGTACTATTCCATGTTGGAAATTCTCTTGAGCTTCAAGTCCCTCCTTGATAATTTTCATTCCTTCGAAGCAACCTTGGAAGAATAAATGGAAACAATGAGTCAAAAGAAATCTAAAGTAACGATATTTCATGGAAATAATCTCAACCTGTTTCTAGAATCTAATAATTGAGCTTTAATAATCGTAGGGAATAGATATTGGCTAAACGCCACAACAAACACGGGAAAAATCCACGGATGAAAGTAGATTCGATATAATTGAGAATAATAAAGGAGACATAAGATGTAGAGGATATGGCGGATATATTATATTGGATTCAGATATATCGTTGAAAATTTTTTCCTACATGAAAGACGATAGGCGAGTTGGAAAGAATTTAGAACTCAAAGAAAGACAACAAGATTATTCAAAAAACTACAGTGATTGGATTTTGCAAGACCTTCAAGTTGAAACCATGCATTCATTCATGAGAATAAAAACTTGCGAGTTTAATTCAAACTCAAGAACCTGTAGTCATTATTAGGAACTTTTTATATCTGTATGAGGATTGAGATATTTTTGATACAATCTGTGGGATTTTTTGGGATAAAATACCTCTGCAACGGCATGTAGACATGCTGTGCATGTTGTACTGAGGGTAAATATAAACTCGGGGACCCAAAGAATGCATTCTAGGGAGGACGTTTAACTGTAGGAGAGAGCGGGGGGAAGGAAGCAAGCAGATGGACAAGAAATTACCTACTACTGGGATCTCTGAATTTTGGCTGCTTGAAGGAATCACAAGAATTTCATTTCGTGTTGAGTAAAAAAAAAAAATTTCGATACTTCTATAAGCTAAATAATGCATTCATGATACCACCTTTGGTATGAGTCGCAATCAGGGCATATTATTATCAATAATTCCTTTTAATATTTCTTTTTGTAACAGTTTTAGCCCTGAGAAAAAAAAACTTTCCTGCTAGAAAATTGACTTGGTTGTAGAAAATCTACTTGGCTTCAGGGAATTTCGACATATATGAATATAAAAACTCAGAGGGAAAATTTGTTATACAGAAATTTTCTCGCCACAAGAATTTTTGCTTCATAGTGTGACGAAACTACTGATTTGTATAATTAGAAATAAGAATGAAATTGAGTTGGAGAAAAAATTGTAAATATCCGCTGATGCATTTCCCATCTAATTTTTCCATCATGCTTTATTTCAGCGAACCATCTCAGAATATAAACATAAAGTCTCTGATTGCAAACCTCAGAATTTTTATATAGAACATCTGCAAATGATTGCCGAGTGTACTCCATTTCTCATGAAAAAGAGTTGCATTCCTTCTTTGCCAATGGAGATCAATAACGCCCAAAGATGTTGCAAATAGAAAAAAAATCGGCCTACTCTCAATAGAAACAAAATACTTTCAACACTCTTTATAATTTTTTTGATGAATAATGAATATATTAGAAATGATATTACCTCATTAGCTTTTTTTTTTTGCTCAACAATTTCTTGGGAAGTAGACATAGGAGATTCCCGGGAACCTTTTGTCCACCTCGATTCACATAGAATTGAGCACAGTCGCTGAGTCTCCTCCTTATTTATAATTTTTCACTGGAGACTATTTTAATAAATGTTCCTACACTCCGATTGGTGATTATTCTGCAATTTACTTCTATTTCCCAAACTCTGGACAATCAAACAAAACAAATTGAAACCAAATAAATGGATAATTGTCACAGGACGCCTGTTTAACGTTTCCACTTCGAGTTTCGGTAAACTGGTATGTAGAGGGAGTCGTCACCCCCTCGGCACTATTTTAAAGGATGGAGGGGAGTGCTGACCCTTTAGAAATACACTGGAGCGACCTCCAAAACTCCAAAGATTCAAAAAATTTTTTTTTAGCAGTCGCAATTATTTTGGCGAAATTTCATCTTTTGATTGTTTGGGGACCGTGAATTTATGCGAACAATTGAACATGACTTTGTAATTATTCAAGATAGAATAACGTTTTTAATACAAAAAATCGTTTTTCTTCAGGCCGAGTGATTTTCCTGATTTCATAATCTAAGAAGAATTGAAGGACATTGATGAATTCTTTCCACATGCAAATATGAAATTACTTTAAAATGAATGATTACAACATTTGCATTCCGGATCATTACTTCAATAAATCATCTTTCACGCATGATGCAACGCATAAATCATAAAATTGTTTATTTGGTGAAATTTGATCAGATAATTAACGCATTTATGGTGAGAGACTTGTTTCTTTCCTTCAAATCCATATATGAATTTTAGAAATTGTTGCATCATTTGAACTCCTTCGTTTCCAATTTAAGTGTCATCAAAGTTTCAATCATATTTTTCCTCTCCGCATCGGACTTCAACTCGCCCCACATGCCCTGTAATTTCCGTTGCTCATGTTCCTTTAGTAGAGAAAAAATTCAAGATTAGAAACAATTTTTTCATGAGTGCCATGTGCAAAAAATCTCATCCAATTACATGCCTGAAATAATGAATTGACACATGTCAATTTGGAATTTTTTGCTTGATTATTGTTTACTTACTTGGATGAAAGAAAAACAGTGTTTCATTGTTGCACCAACGTAGATAATTTGAGTTGAGACAAATCTCCCACCAATATCATTAATCGTTGCAATTGAATCAATTAAAAAATCATGAGGACCGTGACGACAGGTAATTAAAGCTATTCCCGTGTGTGTGTTACAATATTTTGCTGAAAAAAGGAGACTTGTATATTACTGAAGATGATGTTGCGTTTCTTAAAAACTTATCTTGTTATTTTTACCATTAAATGAAGCCTTGATAGCAGCAAGTCCAAAGTCTCCATACATTTTTTCCACTTTTTTTTGAATTGAGTAACGCAATGCAGTTGGTTTCAATATCAAAGCTCGATCATCATGGCCTCGTGGCGTTATCTCAACGGTAATGTACCTTAAAAGACCACAATAAAACCAAATCAGAAGCATGTAAACAAAAAATAGCATGTTTTACCTGTTCTTGAATCGGACCATTTTGAGGTTAAGTACTCGAGAATTCTCTCAAATTATCTTGTTTTTTTAAATTAAAGTTTCGATTAGAATTTTGAATATTCGAGTTTCAGCATTTGAGAAGTACTCAATTATTTTTCCTCGAGTACACGAATAAATTCACAAAGATCACTCCATGATGGTCGTTGAGACATTAGTCCTGTGTGTAGTCGTGAGATTGCTAGGAATAAAAATCTGAGCAATCATGGATGACCATATGTTCAGGAATCGAGCACTGATATCGTCATCTTTTTTATTAAAATTCAATCGAGTTCCTCCATGAAAGAATAGAGTAAACAAACTATTTAAAAAGAAACTACATTTTTCTGTGTAGAGCTAATTTTTGCACTCAAATCTCACTTGATCGCCATGATTTACTCGTGAATAACTCCATATGTAGATAATTCTCCTCCGGACAAAACAGAGAAAATTTATTACAAATGCCAGACAACGGGTTTTCCTCCATCAAGCAATCTATTCTGATCATCGAATGTTCATAAAATATTCTTAATCCATTAAAAAAATCATTTCCAATTTAAAAAATACGACAAGAATAAGACGAGTTTTTTCATTGCCGAGCGGTTATCAGAGGTCATTAGTGTAAATGATAAATGGCAATACGTTTTGAAATCTGTCAAGACTTTTATGGCCCTATAAATTCAAGATAACAACAGGCCTTAGTTCGGATTCATCGTCAAGTGAATAGTTCCACGATTGGAGTCATTTGAATAGCATGATGGATTACTATATTGGGGTTGACGTCGGTACTGGTAGTGTCCGAGTAGCACTCTTCGATTCGGATGGAAAATTAAAGAGAATTTCTACAAATCCCATTAAAACTTACAATACTGTACCAGATTTTTATGAGCAATCCTCGGAGGATATTTGGGATGCTGTCAAGAGAACTGTGAAGGTCATTGAAGATAATATTTCTGTTTATAATTATATGTTCCTCTATTGAATTTTTCTCGTCGGAATGTTACAGAATGTCATGAGCACAATCTCTAAAGAACAGGTGCGAGGAATTGGTTTTGACGCAACTTGCTCTTTGGTACTTGTTGATGAGGCTGGCGAGCCAGTAACAGCAAGCCTGAACGGTAAGAAACACTGGAAATTTTCATTACTTTTCCTGTATATAAGAAAAAAATATCTTCGGCCTTCAGGAGATGATAGACGTAATGTGATACTATGGATGGATCACCGAGCTGAAGCAGAGGCCAATTTCATCAATATGATAGGACATGAAACCTTGAAGTACGTGGGAGGTAAAATTTCACTTGAAATGGAAATTCCAAAAATTTTATGGCTCAAAAAAAATCTCCCAGATACTTGGCATCGCATAAAACTGTTCTTGGATTTACCAGATTTTCTGACGTGGAAAGCAACTGGATCAGAGTCCAGGTATCATTAAATTTTCTAAATAATATCCACATGCGAAATTATCATGTAATAGAATTGAAAAATCTATGAAATAAAGATCAAATTCATGGTAATGAAGAAAAAATTCTTGTCAGGTCTCTCTGTTCTTTGTTATGCAAATGGAATTACAATGCAAGTCCGGATGGTAATAATGGATGGAATGAAGATTTTTTTGAAAAAATTGGTTTAGCGTCTTTGAAGGAAAATAATTGGAACCGAATCGGTAAGGTGGAAAAGGATATAACAGAAATTACTCAAAATAGTTCAACTATCATGTGCCAAGGTTCCCTACAGTGTACAAATTGAATTAATTCTTAAGGTAACGAAGTGAAGGCTCCTGGGGAACCAGTTGGACATGGCTTATCTTTCATAGCTGCTACTGAATTGGGATTAAATGCAGGAACTCCGGTTGGTACATCAATTATTGATGCTCATGCTGGAGGTTTGGGAATGATGGGATGCTCTGCACCAAATGTTTCCGATAAATTCATCAATAGATTAGGTAACGAGAATCGGAAAAATGATCGAATCTCTCCTCCATTCTAGATGCCTTTGAAATTGCAGAATATTAGCAGTCAAAAGAATTTTTGGTTAGAATAAAAAACTGATCAATCTTATAGGACTCATCTGTGGCACTTCCACTTGCCACATGGCAGTCAGTGAGAGACCAATATTCGTTGAGGGAATTTGGGGTCCCTATTACAGCGCCATGGTTCCTTCACTATGGCTGAATGAAGGAGGACAGAGTTCAACTGGAAAATTATTAGATCATATCATAGAATCTCATCCAGTTTCAAGTGTTATTCGGAAGAGAATTTATGACAAGATGTAAGATCTTCACTTTCTTACAATTCAATGATCAAAAAATGAGGAAAAAAGCAATTTTTGTTTAGGCATATTCAACAGTATCTCTCCAATTTACTCCAATCAATGGCTGAAGAGCGAAAGTTCCCAGATGTCTCTTATCTCACTAAAGATTTGCACGTTTGGCCAGATTTTCATGGAAATAGATCCCCCCTGGCTGATCCTACTCTTCAAGGAATGGTAAGAGAAATTCGTTTACGTATATCAATTTGCTTCCATTAATGGAAGATTTTTTCGAATTCATATTTTCATGACTCTTTGAATTATTTACAGATTTCAGGTCTTTCATTATCATCAGATGAAGAAAATCTGGCAGTTTTATATCTGGCTACTCTTCAGGCTCTTACAGTAATATTCTAACTCTCAAATTTGTAGTGAAGTAAAAAAACCAGATTATTCTATTTCAGCACAAATAGAACAAGTATACAACAGGTTGTCTCGATGTGAGATTCTGGTTACAGGAAAATAATACTCGGAATACTATTTCATTTCCTTTCTTTCCAGTACGGTACTAAACACATTCTCGAAGCCCTAAAAGAGTCAGGATATACTATAGAAACTATTCTAATCTGTGGAGGATTGAGTCAAAATCCATTATTCGTTCAGATCCAAGCAGACGTGTTGAATCTTCCAGTTTTGATCCCCTCTGAGAGGGAATCAGTCCTCTTGGGATCAGCAATACTTGGTGCCTGCGCTGCTGGAACTTATCCATCAGTGAACAAGGCCATCAGAGCCATGGCAGGAAGTGGAAATCTGATCAAACCGCGATCTGCTTCATATCAGTACGTAGATCCTTACCTAAACATTGACTTTATTCGAGTCTGATTTCAGCTGACATGATTTGATTCGTTTTCATTAATGAAGTCAATTTTCAGGTATCACCTAAAGAAGTACAAAGTTTTCAAAAAGCTTGTGAATGACCAGAAAGAATACAAAAAGATAATGAATGAGGCATGAAGAATTCCATCTGATACTCATAATAAATGAGTGGTAATTTTTATTGATATTATTCTCTATATAGAGAATACTATCAATAAAAATTGCAATATCATATTATCGTTTTATAAAGTTCAGAATTATTAGAAAAATTAGTTCAACGTTCCAATATTGACTTCTTTTGTAACGAAAATGACTTCAGTGGTGCAGTGATAAATGGAGATAGCTCCAAAGAATATGTGGGCAGATCATCATAAATACCAGAATGAATCTTAAGGTTTCAAATACAGCAGATGAAAAAGAACACAATCATCATAGCCATGTCACAGAAACAATAATATTATGACGACTTTGTCGAGGAACTTTCTTTAAAACTCTTGCGATTTTCTTCAGGAAAAAAACCGCGATATTTTTGGCGTCTTGATTCAAAGCTATCGATGCAAGAATCTTTATGAAAATTTCCAATGCATATTTCTTTTCCACGTCGTTTAGCCGCATTTTCCGAGTTAGAGACAACTTTTTTTGTTACGAGAAATCTGAACAAAATTCATTGGAAATGAAATCGAAAATACTTTAACTCCTTCACACGGGGCTGGACATATGCTTTTCCACCAATGGAGCTTGTACTGTCACATCAATAAAGCTTTTAAAATCATTGCTGTGGATGATGCTCTAAAACCTTCAGCAGGCAGAAAAGTAGTTTCGTCGTAACAAGCAACTGGAGAAAGAAAGAACTGTTCCCGATAATCAAGGGCACACTCGAACTAATTTTTTGGTTGTATTGAAAAAGTTAAATATATTTTATATTTACATTTTTGGAAATGTGTACCTATTATCATACCGAAACAATATGAAACAAGTGGAAACTGCACCATTATCTACATTATTATAGCTCTATCTGCTAATTTATTAGCAAGTCGCTTCCGAATGGATTCCATTTTCTCCACTTCACTAAATGGTTCCACATGAATTTCCATTTTTGTTTGAATTTAAAAGCAGAGGAGTATATTCAATAATTTAATTCAAATTAATATTTAATGATTTCATACGAACTACTATTCCATTCCGAATTCTATTTTTATGTTTTGCAGACATCGATCGATTCATTCAATTTTTAATGTTTCCTTGGTAACCAATTTTTAATCAACGTTTATTCTCGATGATGTATCTATTTATTGATGATAGTCGGCCGGATGATCAAACGATCAGAGCCATAAAAAAGAAGAAGAAGATTGATGATAGTTTTTAAAAAATTTTGATTTTAATGATTTTTTCAATAGAGTTTTTGTTAGCACGATAACTGAAAAAAAATTAAAGCTAGAGACTTCCAATTTGGTAAATTTATACTTCTTATAACACTGATGCATGGGATTGCTTATATTGATTAAAAAGTTTTTGATGGAGGAAATTTTTTCAGTTTGAAAAAATTCACCCTTCCGCACATATCTTTGGTTCTATAGGGGAGACCGAGGTAAAATGGACACCCTTTTTATATAATGTGGTTGGTCTACTATTGATAACTTAGAAAAATCACAAATGAATGAAAAAAAAGATAAAAAATATTTTTTTTCGCGTCAGACCAATTGGAAAAATAATCGAAAACGGGGTAAAATGGACACCCAACGAAATTTATGAAAAAAAAAAGAAAATGAAAATTCCTGCAAAATAATTTGTCTTGTGTGATCGACCGACTGTATGTATCGTAGGTGAGACTTCAAATTTGACGAATGGTGAATCTCGTTACTGAATGTTTCTTATTTAAGCGTAAATTCCTTTTGTTCAATAGTCATCTATGGTCAATGCGGATGCAAAAACCTTTAAATCGATTTATTATCATTAGATTATATAGAAAGGTTAGTAATTTCTCCCATTTTCTCATCCGCAATCATGAGAAATCGTCAAAGATCAACAAATCGTCAATCCTGGAGTGAAATATCTATGGCCAGAGCAATACAAGCAGTACTTGACGAAAATTCTCCGTTAAAAACGGCTGCTAGAAATTATAATGTTCCCCGGAGTACGTTAAAATGACGAATAGATTTGTACAGAGAATTTCCTGACATGGAAATAGCTACAATGAAAGGTTTGACGGTTTATTCATGTTCATTGAATTCTATGCTCAAAAAATTTACGACAAAATCTCTCTATGCAATCTTTATGCGCAACTCTCATTCAAAATTCATCACTTCTGTATTCATTGACTTCTTGCTTCTAGCTACTTTTTTTTTTAAACTGTTTTCGTAGCTTTAATCGAGGAAATTAGAATAGTCGCAGTTGATTTTTCTCTACGAATTAGTGCAACAATTTTCATATTTCCTGAATAAAACTATGTTGAACTTCCACTTCATCTTTCCCTTTTTTCTCTCATGTTTTCACTACTATTCTATGATCATCGAATAGGGATGGGGAGTCGTCAAACCGAAACAGAAAATCTTCTATGAAGAATCTCGGTCGAAAGAAGAAAGCTATCGAATCTGACGATGATTGGGGAAACTGAGCAATATTCATTATCAATAATTGCTGAATGGACTCTAAAACGAGTCTCAAAGCTTTAATAAAAAAAAAAAATTCATTATCAATAATAATTTTTATCGATAATAATTTTGAGTTACATTATTTTCTCGGGATTTTCCCCTAGTTTCAGAAAGTGTAAAAATTGATAATAAAAAAAAAAAAAAAAAAAATTAAAGTGTCCATTTTACCCCACTCATTTTTCAATTTTTAGGGTGTCCATTTTACCCCGGGGGTCCATATTACCCCGGTCTCCCCTAAGTCTTAACAGCCTGGTTGTTGTCTCAAATGAAAGGTAAGCTCATTTTCCATCAATTTATATCATTCGAATCTTTGTTTTATCGATTTTTCAATTACTCATAGCTCGTTTTCTGGAAATCAATTTCTACGTTAAATCTATTTGAAGAATCAATCATTTTTTTTACAGATATATAAATCGATGAGAAATGAACTCATCTTTCATTTGAGACGAAGCCCAAATCAGAACAACTGATAGAACTGGAGATATTTCTGAAAAACTGAAATTTTTCAAAACCGAAAAAATTTCCTCCAACAAAAAATTTTCAATCTATTATGTCTACGAGCAATCTTATGCATCAGTGTTGTAAGAAGTATAAATTCACCAGATTGGAAGTCTCTAGTTTGAATATTTTTTGAGTTATCGTGCTAACAAGAATTATATTGGAAAAATCATTGAAATTAAAATTTTTCAAAAACTATCATCAATAGATAGAATCCGTAGTGAGCTAGCTCATATGATTGCTAGAACAGCCTATGAATCTGAGCGAAATCGATTCAGAAGTTTTCAAAATTTTGGGGAAATACAAATTTTCGAAATTTGTTAATATCTCAAAAACTACTGAACCGATTTCAATAAAAAAAAAAGGGCTTAAAGTGGAGAGTGCAGTGACCGGAATATACTGACAAAATTTCAGAATCCTACTAACCTACCTAATAACAAAAGGGCGTATGTGAGGGAGAAAAGCCCTTTTCATATTGATAATTGGAGAGACGCCTGTTTGTTATTCGAGGAAAAAAATGCTCCAAATGATGGGCGAAGTCGAGCATAATCGATATAGCGAAAAAAAAAAAAAATTACGCCCTTTCGTTATTATAAAAAAAAAAAAAAAAAATGGCACTCACGCCCTTTTGTTTCTAGGTCGACGATATGATTTTTAGACTTTTCGGATCATTCTAAGTAGTTCCCAACAAAAAAATCCAGATAGAAAATTTTCGCGATAGTAATGCTCCCATTCGGAAACAAAATCAATAATTTTTTAGACAGCTATATGAATCGATGGGAAATGAACTCACCTTTCATTCGAGACCAAGCCCAAATTACTACGACTGATAGAACCGGAGATATTTTTGAAAAAGTCAAAATTTTCAAAACTGAAAAAATTTCCTCCATTAAAAACCTTTCAATCAATCATGCCCCCAAGCAATCCCATGCATCAGTGTCATGAGAAGTATAAATTTACCGAATTGGAAGTCTCTAGCTTGGATTCTTCTTCAGTTATCGTGCTAACAAGAACACCATTGAAAAAGTCATGAATATCCAAATTTTTCGAAAACTATTATCAATGAATACATAAAAATCCCTAGCGAGCTAGCTCATATGATTGCCACAGCCTATAAATTTGAGCGAAATCGATTCAGAAGTTTTCAAAATATTGGTGAAATATGGAGTGTCGAAATTTGTTATTATCTCAGAAACTACTGAACTAATTCCAATACAAAAAGGCTCAAAGTGGCCTTCATTGACCAGAATATACTGACAAAATTTCGGAGTCCTATATATGAGACTTCACACGCTATTTATTTATTTATTTATTTAGTTTATCAAGACCGAACAGCCGAAGCCACTGACAGGGTCAAATTACATACATTAACACATAATTCCAAGAACTTCTAAAAGACGAAATTATCAATCAATTATTCATTATATATAACTTAAAGTAAGAAAATTAGCGTCTCATATTTTTCACAAAGGAAATCGCCGCTTCAGAAATAGATGACAGAGATGATGACATCAAATCAATTGAGTCACTACAACGCAGAAACATCTCGTTAAGGGCTCAAGCACAATGATAAAACGGTTCGGTTAAAACCTACAAATGACGTCATATGTAGGAACGAAATGGAAATGAAATCGATGCCCGAGCCCTCTGCTTTCAGCTGTTGAAATTTGAATTAGGAAACAATTCCTTACGCATACAAACAATTTTTCAAAGTTTTCAATTTTCCATGATTTCCAATCCCTTCGCAGTATTTAGTTCTATTTTGCACACAGTGTTTAACTTGTATTCCACAGTAAATAGTCACCATTGACGCAGTTCAAGTCCACAGTCCCTGTTCAGTCCGGTCTCATGTTCCTACCGATGACGTCATTTGTAGGTTTTAACCGAACGGTTTTATCATTGTGCTTGAGCCCTAACGCTCTGCCTCGCAGCCTTACCCCCACTACTGATGAGGATCTGACGTTCGATGTAGGAGGGGATGAGTAACGAGCGCGCGGACAGTACCGTACCACCAAGCGTACGTCCGAATACAAGGGTCCCAAATATGAGATTTTCCAAAAAGAAATTATCGGTGAATAAGATAAAACAAATTTAAGAAAAAAATAATCCCATTGCTCCGTGAATATTATAATAATTATATCCTATATACTAAAGGAGACGTGAATGGCAGCTGTACAGTATGCATGTACATGCGCACGCCATATTGAATAGAGGACACTGCTTGGTAGTTCAAAGGAAACCAACAGATGACACCTCTTCAAATTCAATGTTGGCCAATTTTCATGAGGCGAATTTTGTAATTTTGTGATGCATTCCCATTGGTGATATGTGCGACGAGACGGACAGTGCTCATTTGCTCTTTTTTACGCGCTTTTATATGTGTTAATTCAAATTTCTCTCAGAGGAATACTTTTTGACGGAGAGATATGTGTTTTAATTTTAAGTGGCCCGAAAAATAATGTGTATATTCTTAGGTTAAAAACAATGAGCTCAGATTATCATCCAGGAAGATATATATCGTCGCCTTAAGGTACGGCCTCATGCAGTCGCTTGTCGCTCGTTTTCTGCGATAAATCGGGTCACGTGATATGTAGCGACAAAGCTCAACAATTTGAGCTTTATCGCTGAGAGAGGAGCGAGATGAAGTAACAGTCTCCGGAAGTAAATCCGAGTCAATTAATGTCGGCATTAGATAGATAATATATGCTTCTCCAATATTTGGGACAACTGAAACATCAAATATGCGGGAGGCCTTTTAATTCACGCAATGAATCAGTGCAAATAGCCATGTCTGTCACCGCTACTTGTCGCTAAATTTTTTTTAAATGGCGGGAAACTTTAAATCGTGTCACGTGACCCAATTTATCGCGGAAAACGAGCGACAAGCGACTGCATGAGGCCGTACCTTTAGAGTGAAAGGGGCTTAAGTGCCATTTCTTCCGTTTTTTTTTCTCAAAATAACAAAGGGGCGTATCTCCACCATTATCACTCCAATAGGCTTTCCAAGAACTTTTACGTAATATAAGTAAAATAATTGAAAAAAATAACATATAGGCGTAAGTACCACCAACTAATAACAAACGGGCGTAAGTACCGGAGATTCGCCTCTTTGTTTTTAGTGTTTCTATTGAATTTTCCCTAATCATTGGAGAAAGACTTATTAGTCTTTCTTATTAGTAGAGGGCGCAAGTTCCGGACATACGTCTCTTTGTTTTAGTTTTTTTCATTGAATTTTTCCTAATCATTGGAAAAACACTAATAACAAAGAGGCGTAAGTCCGGAAAAATAATTCAATAAAGAAAATTTAAAAACAAAGAGGCGTAAGTGCCATAACTTGGATGAAAATCGCAAAAAACAAAAGGGCGTAACCTCAAAAATTTTCATATGCTATAAAAAAACTATTAAAACAAAAAGGCGTAAGTGCCAAAATTCAGGTGAGAAATCCTTAAAACATGAGGGCGTAACTCCAAATATTCTCATGAGATGAAAAAATTATAAAAACAAAGAGGCGTAAGTGCGGAGATACGTCCTTTTCACTTTAACGTTGACAATTATATAGCGTTCAAAGAGAAAATAACAAAAGGGCTTAAGTGTGGAGATACGTCTCTTTCATTTTAAAATTGGTAGTTACGCCACTTTGTTATTTTAATTTTCAATTACCCAAATAATGTTCCAGAGACCATAAAAAACATTTTGGAGTGATAAGTGGAAAGACGCCCCTTTAACGACAGAATTTCGTGTTTTTGGCATGTATGCCCTTTCCACTCTAAGGCGACGATGTCATTGCTTTAGTGACAAGGTGGCGTATATTTTTTTGCTCCAATAGGTTTCCCTGGGCATTTCATGCAATAATGGTGGGAAACAAATAACAAGAACATACATGCATAAGTACCGCCCACTGCAAATAAAGAGACGTCTCTTTTTATTTTCAGGTTTTTTATTGAATTTTTCTTAATCACGGGGAAAATACTAATAACAAATAGGCGTATTTCCGGCACATTCGTCTCTTTTTTATTTCGAATTAATAATAACAAAGAGTTATAAGTCTAAAAATAATTTGATGGGAAAACTATAAGAGCAGAGAGGCTGAAGTGCCCCATAATTTAGATAAGAAATTTGAAAAGGCAGAAAGACGTAGCTTCGAATATTTTTACGTCAGATGATGAAATAATAACAAAAAAGTGTAAGTGCAACATCAGAATCCTTTGAAATAAATATTCGAAAAATAAAATGATGTAAACCGAAAATATAGCGGGGAAAATGAAAAAAGAAACAAAGCGATGTCAGTGTGGAGATACGTCTTTTTCACTTGAACATCAGCAATTACGCTACTTTGTTATTTTGATTTTCAGAAAAGGAAATTCATTTCAAACTAACCCAAAATGAATTTTTTCTAACATATCCAAAGAAGAATTTCAAAATATTCATTCAGTACCTCCTAAGTCTTTGAAAATAGCAGACTTTGTCTATATTTTGAAAAGTATTCACCTGGGCCGAATTTGGGTCAACACATGTTCAATATGCCTAAACTCAAATTTTGAGACCTCAATTTTCTAATACCTCAGAGATATGAATTTTTGAATATCGCAAAAAATCACCAATATGGCAATTTTCAAATATTTATATCTCCTGATTCAATTATCGTAACCATATCTTACAGCTGGCTATTTTCTTCGTTTTGAGACGTAGTTTTCGAAAAAAAAATATAAGAACCAATTTTTTTTATTTTTCACTCTTTTTCTTGATTTTTAACCTAATTTTTGATTTTTTTTGAAGAGCGACACTTTTGATTTTATTGAAAAAAATATATGTTACACTAGGCTGTAAAACGAATTTTTTGAGCACTCGATGAAAATGGGATTCAAATATCTTCGATTTTTTAAGCCACGTTTTCGCTTTTTTTAAACATAAATTCGCATTTTTTGAGAATTTTTCAATTTTTCATGAGAATTTCATTCTAAATATGGACAACTAATTTTCCCCAGTGTGCCAAATGAGTAAATTGGAAATTTTTTCTAATATAATGTACCAAAAAATTTTTTTCTGCTTATTTTATTCTTTACAAGTTGTTTTTAGGAGTTTTATGGTAGTTTCTTCTCGAAATATCAGAAATCGACGTTTAATACACTGGCGGAAACAATTAAAGGATCAAATGGAAATTCCGAATTCTCAGCAGTTTTTCAAATGGCCGTATCTTTCTCAAAAATGATCGTATCGAAATAAAAACAAAGAAATTTGAAGCTTAAAGTCTCTTAACAAAGCCATTAAACAAATAAATTCATTAATAAATTAATTTTTATTAATAAATTTTTTTAAATAAATTTTTTAGGAGAATCAAATTTCGGAAAAATATGTAATGCGCAAGCAGGATTCGAACCCACGACCCTCTGATTACATGTCAGGTGCTCTGACCACTGAGCTATTGCGAGTTACTATATTTACCTTCGAATTTTGATTCTCACATCTTTTTTCTCCACCTCCCATCCACGAGGCAATGTCGCCATTAAACAAATAAATTCATTAATAAATTAATTTCTATTAATAAATTCTTTAAGAGAATCAAATTTCGGAAAAAATATGTAATGCGCAAGCAGGATTTGAACCCACGACCCTCTGATTACATGTCAGGTGCTCTGACCACTGAGCTATTGTGAGTTACTATATTTACCTTCGAATTTTGATTCTCACATCTTTTTTCTCCACCTCTCATCCACGAGGCAATGTCTCCATTGAACAAATAAATTCATTAATAAAATGAATAAGAATAATTCAATAATATGAATAATATTATTTTAAATTATTATAATAAAATAGATAAATCAAATTAATAATATTTTATAATTATTAGTCTCTTGTTCCGAAATCTTCGAACCAAAAAAGAATTCCGTCCCAAGATCTCGAAACTAGAGACTTCAAGCTTCAAACTGTTGTTTGAAAGCTCCGATACGATCATTTTTGAAAAAGATACGGCCATTTGAAAAACCGCTGAAAATAGAAAATTTTCCTTCGATCCCTTAATTGTTTCCGCTAGTGTATGAAAAAAAAAAACAATATCGCGACACTTAAGGTACTTCCGCAGTAAGTAAAGAGGCATGGATCCGAATGTGCCACAGATTTCAAACTTTGAGGATATATTCTTCTTATAAGTAGAAATAGTTTCATAACGATCGACAACGTAGTTTTTTTTATTAATTATTAAAATCATTAATTTACAGAGGCCCTAATGACACGTACTTTTTAATAAATTGTTTAAAAATCATCGACAATGTGCTGCAGTCTTACCCGCACGCGAAATCACTTGCCATATTATTTATAAATATAACTTGATAATTTTTTTGATATTTGACCACGTAATTATTGAGAAATATCAATTAATCCATAAAATAATTATGAGGTTATGGTAAAATGGTGGTGACACACGGCTCCCCAATGGTGTTGACACACGGATTAATTGATATTTCTCAATAATTACGTGGTAAAATATCAAAAAAATTATCAAGTTATATTTATAAATAATATGGGAAGTGATTTCGCGCGCGTTTAAGACTGCAGCACATTGTCGATGATTTTTAAACAATTTACTAAAAAGTAAGTGTCATTAGGGCCTCTGTAAATTAATGATTTTAATAATTAATAACAAAAAAATACGTTGTCGATCGTTATGAAACTATTTCTACTTATAAGAAGAATATATCCTCAAAGTTCCAAATCTGTGGCACATTTGGATCTACTGCCCTTTACTTACTGCGGAAGTACCTTAAGAGATCTTCTCACTTTACATTTTCAAAAAAAAAATTTTCTCCGAAATTCGCTATTTCAGATGCGAATAAATATTATGAGTAAATAGAAGGCATACTCTATGGTATAGATATCGCTAATTGAGGATAAGCAAGATTTCCTGCGATTTTTCATTCAAAGGAACTTCAAACGCTTTTTTCTCGAAACATTGTTTTTTGACAGCTTGTTGATAAAATCATTGAAATTACTGAACCGATCCTTATGGAATTTTGAGCACTTATTCTTTACTACTATAGCTATAGCGCATTAGAGGATTTTTCGAAATTTTGATATTTACCATTTTTTTTGCCACGAACAGTGAAAAAAATCATGTTTTTTTTTTTGTTTTTTTCCGACAATGTCTACCATTTCATCATTTTTGCTTACATCAAAAATCGTACTATATGCGCTATAGCTATGGTAGTGAAGAATATGTGCTCGAAATTTGATTAGTTTCGAAGATTTTATCAACAAGCTGTCAAAAAACGTTGTTTCGAGAAAAACGCGTTTAAAGGCCCTTTAAATGAAAAATTACGGAAAATCTTACTTGTCCTTAAGTAGCGATATTTGCATCATAGAGTATGTCTTCTAGTTATTCATAATGTTCATTCGCATCGAAAATGGCGAATTTCGGAAGAAAAATATTTTTTGAAAATTGTAAAGTGAGAAGACCCCTTAATAAAAATGCTACGCTTTCTCCAAATTTTATAGTTATCTTAATATCAAAATTTTGGTTTGGCTCTTTGTTGAATATTTTTTTAGTTATTTTAGTCAGTATATTTTTTTTAACTGACTCTTATTGTCTCAATTATTTATATTTCACGGAATACTAGTCTGCACGATTCATAATAATGAGTTAAAAAAAATAAAATGAGTAAAGAAATTTTTTGTCCATATATTGACAAAGATTTTAACAATTTAGGCATTCAGTACAATAGGAAAATAGTAGCTGACCGTATTTACAATGAAATTCTCATGAAAAATTAAGAAAATTTCAAAAAACTCGAATTTATGATTAAAAAAATGCGAAAAAGTGGCTTAAAAAATCGAAGATATTTCAATCCCATTTTCATCAAGTGCTCAAAAAATTCGTTTTACAGCCTAGTGTAACATATATTTTTCTCAAAAAAATCAGAAGTGTCGCTCTTCAAAAAAAGTCAAAATTCAAGTTAAAAATTAAGAAAAAACGGTGAAAAATAAAAAAAATTGGTTCTTATATTTTTTTTTCGAAAACTACATCCCAAAGCAAAGAAAATAGCCACCTGTAAGATATGGTTACGATGATTTAATCAGGAGATATAAATATTTGAAAATTACCATATTTTTATTTTTTTGCAATATTCAAAAATTCATATCTCCGAGGCTTTTGGAAATTAAGGTCTCAAAATTTGGGTTGAGGCATATTTTGATACGTATCGAAACATATAAAAAATTCAACCCAATCAAAAAATATCATTTTTAAAATCAGGTGATTTGACATGGAATGACCCATATACATAAGTACCACCCACTACGAACAAAGAGACATATCTCCAGCACTTACATCTTTTCATTTCTAGATTTTTTATTGAATTTCCCGTAAACACCGAAAAAATACTAATAATAAAATAAGCACCTCTCCGGCACATATGTCTCTTTGTTATTTTGAATTAATAATGAAGAGGTGCAAGTCTGAAAAAATAATTTAATAGGAAAACTATAGAGGCAAAGAAGCATAAGTGTCAAATTTAGATGAAAACTCCAAAAAACACGGAGACGTAACTCCAAAAATTCTTATATCAAGTGAGATGTTATAAGAACAAAGGGCAGAAATGCTATAGTTTAGATAAAAAATTTCAGAAAACAAACAACGTAACTTTGAATATTGAAATGAATAAGAAAATGAATTTCTTATGCATTTTCAAAAAAGAAACTCAAAATTTTTATTAAATATTTCCCAAGTCATTGCAAATAGTAGACTTCGCCTGGTTTTTGAAAAGCATTCGCTTGGGCCAAATTTGGGCTAGCCCATGTGGAAACTCTACAGGTAAGGAGCACGGTTTGCAGTTCCTCGAGAGAAGTTTAATAGATATTTTCGGGAACTTCAAATTATTAGGCTTCCAAATAGGGCATGAAATTCATTTTGGGGTGATCTGAAATCATTTCAGGCCACTACCCAGGTGGGAAATGCCAAGCTTGACAACCGGACCAGGCATGGTACAGCCTCAGGTTACCAAGTCTTGGTATACCTAGATTGTACCTGGCTTGAACTTTTGCTAAAACCAAGCTATTTACAAGACTGGTACCAAGGCCCAGAATACCAGGGCTGGACCAGGCTTCGCCCAAGACCGACATACCAAGCCATGGGAATGCCAGGTTTGGATCAGGCTATAACCAAGCTTGGTATCCAAGCCTCGGTAATGGTGGAATACCATGCCATATTGGAGGCTGGTACACAGTCCCACATCAGACTATATCCAGGACTGGTAACCAAACCTGAGAACCAACTGAGCAGAGAACTCAGATACCAAGCTTGACCCAAGATTCTCCCAAGATTGGATACCAAAATGTTGTTATTAATTATTTAAGTCGATAAATAATTGAAGGAAATATTATTATAACATTGGAAGAATACAAATTATATTCAAATATAGAGTTTTAGAGTTTCAAAAAGTGAAGAAAAGTTAAGTCACTTCATAATCCGGTTTTAGATAATATGCCCTAAAGTAAATGGAATAGCGTAGTGGGCCAGATGCATATTTCAAGGACAGATCTTCGCTGGATATCTTGGACAACGGCGGCACTTGGTATCATCTTCTCTGGGGATAAACATCCGGAATGTCGGCATCTGGATGAACATATATCTATACAACCCGGATCGAGAACAATTAACAATGAAATGAGATTTTTTTACTAAAATTGTTGAGAATCGATGGTTCTGGGTTCGAATCCTAGCGAGGGTAATTTTTTTTCCATAGTCTTTTCTTTTTTTAATATTATTTAAAGTGATTTATCTCGTAGAAGGCTAATCGAATCATTATCGATGATTCAACATTTTTTAAATATTTTACGTGAATATTGAATGGATATTGGTTGAAACTCGGTATTTCAGTAAAATTTACCTTGGTCCAAGGCTGAATACCAACACTTGTCCTGGCTTGGTATCCTAGCACCAGTCCAATGTTACATTCCGAGGTTTCACCAAGCTTGGGCCGGGCCTGGTTACGAAGCTCCATCCGAGCTTGACTGGGCTTGGGAGAAGCTTGGACCAAGCCTGGGCCAGTTGTCTATTCCTACCTGGGTAGCTGATGTCTCTTCGACTAGAAATTTGAGCATACTTTACATTAGCAGATCTGAAGTAAAGCTAGAAATTTTCCATACAAATGAGCATAGACAGCCGAATTAAAAAAAAAAAAAATGTTTGACAACTGACATTTACCTCACTATATCAATAACATTCTGTCCGTGCTTTCACACGTGGTAATTCAAGTTTGGCCAAGAAGAATAAGTTGTGAGGAATAGATAAAGGCTACATTTATAATGACTTGAGAGAAATTCAGTGGGTGTTTTCAGTAGGCTTGGACCATATCCCTTTGCAACATGCATGATAAATTCATTCTTGGCCAGTTTGAAGTGGATCACGACCAGATATCTCCGTGGATATGAGTTGATATCATTGTGAATAAAAAAATAAACCGAGAAATTTCACATAGAAATGAGTATGAATATGCCATTTTGGCCCAGTTGAGATAAGCCCATATGCCACTATTTCTGCGAAGAATAATCTGGCATGGAAATGAACATAGACATGCTGTGTTGGATCAGTCACAATTGGGCCTTATGTCTATATCTCACGGACTGTGAATTTCGCCCAATTTTGCAGTAATGCATGTGAGAACGTGAACAGAATGGGATCGATATAGATTAAAATAAGGTAATATTCTGAAGAAAAAAAGAATTTGTGACGATTTCTTGACCTTGAAACATTCTGAATGAAGCTTCATGCTTATACCTCTACAATAAAGCAGATGTTGATGGTTAAGGGGCAATGTTTATGTACATGCTAACGCTTTATCAAATGGAGAAAAGCTTTTCGTGAGAATTTTTCAATTTCGTCATTCAAATTTTCATAGCTGACATCTGTGATCAACGGAGCCGCCGAAGGCGGCGACGGCGCTAGTTCAATATAATTCGTATCGAGAACAATAGATAAACATATGACAATTTCCAGTCATTTTTCTTTCATCTTCATTT
This sequence comes from Aleiodes leptofemur, assembly GCA_963942555.1. NCBI lineage: Eukaryota > Metazoa > Arthropoda > Insecta > Hymenoptera > Braconidae > Aleiodes > Aleiodes leptofemur. Next base: position 8,702,047 of record OZ012612.1, read on the forward strand.
CATAACTAAAACTCCACTGAATTCGTATTATTAACATTTCTCCTTTTTTCTCTCTCATTATTCTTTGTTTATTCGACGGAATATCTTCTTCTTTTAACGCGAGAATTGGCATAGGGGCCCGATAGCTTTGCAACACGTACGACGGTCCTGATGTGCCAGGAGAAAGGGAATAGTCACGTGACCATTTTTCACTAACACATCGCGCGGCATGCTGTGACTGGGCGGTTTCACACCGATACGGTTTCGTGTGGCTTGCGAGTCAGAGGGTTAAGGCGCCTCGAGAGTATATATATAGATATACAAATACATGGGAAACTTTGCGCCATTCCCACGTCGTAACGAATTATTAAATACACTAAAAAAAATATACTAGTGACAAGTACAAACTTGTACTTGGGTACAGTAGTCTTGTCACAAGTATAAGAAAATACTAGCGATGAGTGTAATTCGGTACTCATCATGAGTACAATGGCCACGCATGAAGTATAAAAAGTACTTGAGACGAGTATAAAAGATACTTGAGACAAGTATAAAAAATACTTGTGTCAAGTATTGCCTTGTACTTATCACAAGTATTTTCTTGTACTTGTCACAAGTATTTCCTTGTCCTTGTCACAAGTATTTTCTTGTACTTGTCACAAGTACTTTTTATACTTGTGACAAGTAGTTTCTCGTACTTGGCACAAGTACTGTCTTATGCTCGTCAATTGCATTCGTTTAGATATAATTACCACTATCTCGGTAAACATGCGACAAGCTACATCTCGGTAACTAAGCGAGATAGAGCGAAATGGACGTTAATTTGTGATCACCATAGAATTTTCTCAATTTTTCGCGATTATCTCAGTGAATAAGAGAGATAGAGCAAAATAGACATTAATATGGAATTATCAGGGAGTTTTTCCAGTTTTTCGTGATCATCTCGGTGGATAAGCGAGATAGAGTGGAATGGCTGTTGATTTGGTATCACCATAGGGTTTCCTCAGTTTATCGCGATTATCTCGGTAAATAAGCGGGATAGAGCGAAATGGACGTTGATATGGGATAAGCAGCGAGTTTTTCAGTTTTTCGTCATTATCCCGGTGAATAAGCGAGATAGAGCATAGTAGGCGTTAATATGGGATCACCAGGGAGTTTTTCCAGTTTTTCGTGATTATATCAATGAACAAACGAAATGCAGCAAAATAGACGTTAATATGGGACCAGGAGGGAGTTTTTACAGGAGAAATATCCTCCTGATCCCAAACCAATGTTCATTTCGCTCCACCCTGTTTATTCACCGGGATAATCACAAAAAACTGATAAAAGTTCCTGCTGATCTCAAATCAACGTCCATTTCACTCTATCTCACTTATTGACTGAGATAATCGCGAAAAATTGAATGAGCTCCTTGCTGATCCCATAGCAAAGTATAACGTCCGTTTCTCTATATCCCTTATTTACCGAAATAATCGCGAAAAACTGAGGAAACTCTATGGCGATTTCAAATTCACATCCATTTCCCTCTATCTCGCTTACTCACCTGGAAAAACTCCCTGATGATCCCATATTCATATCTATTCCGCTCTATCTCGCTTATTTTCCGAGATCATAGCGAAAATTTTTCACAAAAGTATATACTGCGAGTAGGAAAATCACGGACTCAAGCGCGAACATCACGCACACGTGTGCGTACATCACGCACCCAGTATGCGTACATCACGTTCGTAATAGACTCGCTGGGAGTATTTTTGAGACTTGAATCAAGTATATGTTATACCCACATCAAGTATAAAAAAACTTGACATAAGTACAACTTATACTTGATTCAAGTATATTTAGTACTACTCTCTAGTATATGTAGTACTACTGTCGAGTATAGTTAGTACTTGTCACAAGTACAATGTATACTAGCACTGAGTATACTTTATACTTCTCATGAGTATATTCGGGATTAAGCTGATATACTTATGAGAAGACCATTTCATACTCCGGACGAGTATAAACAGTTACTCAAGCCCAGATTTTCCAATGTACTTGTTACAAGTACAATTTCTACTTGCCATGAGTATATTTTTTTTAGAGTGTAAATATAAAACTTACATGGAAATTATTCTTATTTTTGTCTGAACCGGCTAATACACATTTCTCGCGAGAAAATGTCCACAGTCGAAAGCAATAGTAATTTGAACTTATGAAGCGCGGTGACAGCTGGCGGCCATGGCGATTTTCATTTTTTTGATGATTTTGCATGCAAGAGTTCAAAGAACAGGCAGGTAAATTTATGAAATAAAATGGAAAATTTCCTCACATCTTTCATTCATAGTTTCATCCATTTATTATATGAGTTGATGAAATTTTTTCATTTCAGATGAATCATTTTCAAACAATTCAATAGTGGAACCAACAGAAACTGAATGGGAGCATCTTTCAAAATTGATAATCCAGGATTTTGACCGAATATTTTCCCAAATAGGGAAGAATGGCAGAGTAGCCCTGCCATTTCTACTATTTTCTTCATTTATTTCTTTAATTATTTCCTTGTCTTGACGCATTCTCCTCTTTTTAGCAATAATGAAAATCATTGCTGAGGAGAGGGGAACGGCGATATTGAGGAAAAAATTGGATGAAAAAATAAGGGAGAACGGCAGAGTAGCCCAGGCTTTTCTACTAATTTTTTATTTTCCTTCAATTATTCCCTTGCCTTGACGCATTAACGAAGAGAGGGGGCTCTTCAGCAACAATGAAAATCTTTGCTGAAGAGAAGGAAACGGTCAAATTGTAGGAAAAAATCGAAAGAAGCAAAAAATGGCTGAAACGCTCAGACTTTTCTGCTATTAATTTTTTTTTCATGAACCCCTTTCTCGCCTCGACGCATTCTTCTCTCTTCAGCAACGATGAGAAATCATTATTGAAGAGAGGGGAATGGTCAAATTGAGGGAAAAAATTGAGAAAAAAACACAGCTGAGAGGATTAGCCTTTCCTACTATTTTTTTTTCTTTCACCCATTCCTTTGCCTTGTCGTATCCCCTCTCTTCAGCAACGATGGAAATCATTGTCGAAGAGAGAGGAACGGTCAAATTGCGGAAAAAAAATTTAAAAAAAATGGCTGAGAGGCCTTTTCTACTATTTTCAAAAAACCCAGCCTTTTCTATTATTTTCATTTTTTTTCAACTGTTTTCTCGCCTTCATGCATCCTTCTCTCTTCAGCAACGATGGAAATCATTGTCGAAGAGAGGGGAACGGTCAAATTGAGGGAAAAAATTGAGAAAAAAAATGACTAAGAGGGCTTTTTTAGTACTTAAAAAAAAAAAATACACCTATTCCCTTGCCTTGACGCATTCCCCTCTCCTCAACAACCATGAAAATCATTGCTGAAGAGAGGAGCATCGTGAAGTTGAAGAAAAAAATTGAAAAATGGCAGAGGGACCCGGCGTTTTGTATTATTTTTTAAAAAATTTCTCTCAACTATTCCCTTACCTTGACGTATTCCCCTCTCTTTAGCGATGATGAAAACCATTGCTGAAGAGAGGGGAACGGTGAAATTGAGGGAAAGAGTTGAAAAAAAAAATTGGAAAAAATGGCAGAGAGTACAGGGTTCTTCCACATTTTCAAGAAACAATTTCCAACTGTTTCCTTGCCTTGACGCATTTGCCTCTCTTCAGCAATGGGGGAAATTATTGCTGAGGAGAGAGAAACGGCCAAATTGAGGGGAAAAATTGGATGAACAAATAAGAAAGAATGGCATAGGGGCCCGGCCTTTTCTACTTTTTTTTCAATTTTTTCCTTACCCTGACGCATCTCCCTTTCTCCAGCAACGATGAAAATCATTGCTGATGAGAGGAAAACTGTCACATTGAGGGAAGAAATTAAAAAAAAAATTGAATAAAATAGTAGAAAAAGCCCAGCTGTCCCCCATTTTTCTATAAAAAATTTCACAATTTTTCCTGCCATTTGACCGTTCCCCTCTCTTCAGTAATGATTTTCATCGTTTCTGAAGAGAGGGGAATGCGTCAATGCACAGGCATAATAGTAGTAGAAAGGGGTGGGCGTCTCAGTCATTTTTTAAAAAAAATTTTCCTGAAATTTGACTGTTCCTCTCCCTTTAACAATCACTTTCATCGTTGCTGGAGAGAGAGGAATGCGTCAAGGCAAGGAAATAATTGAAAAAAAAAAATTAAGAGAATAGTGGAAAAGGCCGGGCTACTCTGCCGTTTTTCCTTATTTGAGAAAATATTCCATCAAAATCCTAGATTATCAATTTTAAAAAATGCTCCCATTCAGTTTCTGTTGGCTCCACTATTGAATTTTTCAAAATGAATTCATCTGAAATGAAGAAATTTTTTTAACTCATATAATAAATGGATGAAACTATGAATGAAAGATATGAGGAAATTTTCCATTTTATTTCATAAATTTATCTGCCTGTTCTCTGAACTCTTGCATGCAAAATCTAATATATATAATAAAAATATTTGTGTTACTGGGTGCGCGTACATAAAACTCAGAAACCATCCCTCATAGCCCCATGGGGGTTATATGGTGTAGTAGCCCTCCACCCCCTATCCATGAAGAAGTTTTCCGTTTTCGGCTACGGGGGTTGGTTTCAGAGATATGGGGGTGAAAGCGGGTATTGTACCTATTACCCCCTTATGGGGAATTTAAAATAATGCTCTAGACCATTCTAAACTTTACTAGAATGATCTAGAATAGTTGGAAGTGTTCTGGAATGTTCGAGAAGGTGCCAGATAGTTCAAGAATGATGTAGAATGTTCCAGAAGATCTGGGAATGTTCTATATTATTCCAAAATGTTTTAGATTATTCTAGAATGTTCAATATTGTTCCAAAATGTTTTAGATTATTCTAGATTGTTCTAGAATGTTCTAAATTGTACTAGGATGTTCTAGATTATTCCAGATTGTTCTAGATTATTCTAGACTGTTCCAGAATGTTCTAGATTATTCTTGAATGTTCTAGATTGTTCGAGAATGTTCCAAATTGTTCTAGATTGTTCTGGACTGTTCAAAATTGTTCTAGGATGTTCGAGAAAACTATACAATGCCCGACAAGGTGCGAGAATTTTTTTGAATGTTCCAAAAGATTTGAAAATATTTTGGAATGTTCCAGAAAGTTCGAAAACTTCTTAGAGTGTTCTTGAAGATTCGAGTATGTAGCAAAAGGCTGGGAGATATTTTCCAATGTTTCAGGAAGTTCGAGAACATTCTGGAATTTCTTTAAAGGTTCAAGAATATTCTAGAAAGCTCAAGAACATTGGGAATTGGAAAAAATCGATACTGACACATGTTTTCTACTTAAAATTTCTTCAACTTTTCAATGAAATGGTTGCAGAAGCTCTATCGCGAACCGCTCAAATCAACAGAATCGGAGATACTACCGAAATTGTAATTTTTTTTATTTTCGAAAGGGGGACTCCTTCCAAATTTGGCCCAAGAGAAATGAAACTTCTAAAAATTGGAACAGATCGATACTGACATATGTTATCCACCCAAATTTTTCTCACTGTACAATGGTAATATTGAAAAATCTCGATTTCGAACCGTTCAATTCGGATACCCATTTCACACCCGCTTCCCCCGATAATTCAATCAATATTAATGAAAATATTGGAGATAGATTTTTTCCGATGATACTATTAGAAAGCTGAGAAAATTCTCTATTAAAATCATAAATTAGAATTCATTTTCTTTTTATTTCTCAAGAACACCATTTTTTTGCCCAAGATTTTAAGGTAAAAACCTTCTATTTTTGAAAAATTGCAGTTTTCGAGAATATCTCTGGTTCTACGGATCGCAGCGATCTAAGATTGATCTCGGACGGAAAGTGAGCTCATTTTCCATCGATTTCGCCGTTTGAAACAAGGAATTATTCATTTATCAAGTACTTATAGTGCGAAAACTAATCTTCAGAAAATGGCCTGAAAGTATTTGAGACATTGACTTGAAAAAATTTGAACCCCCTGGATTGAGGAGAAATGAGCTCACCTTCCATTTGAGATCAGTCCCAGGTTGCTATGACCAATAGAACCGGGGATATCACCCAAAAAATGAATTTTGTAGATTTTCAAAGGGGTAATCCTTTTAAAACTTGGCAAAGAAGTGAAATGTTCTAAAAATTGAAAAAAAAATTAATATTGACACATCTTTTGTTCCTAAAATTTTCTCAGCTTTCCAAGGAATTTTCAAAGAATCTCTATCTCGATTTCGTCAATTAGAATGTCCGTTTTACCTCACCTTCTCTTAATGAATTATATAATTATAAGTCAGTATAGGAGCTGCTAAAAAATCTGACCCGAGCGAAGCGAGGGGGGAAAGCTAGTCATCAAAAAAAATGAAAAACGCCATGGCTGCCAGCTGTCACCACGCTTCATAAGTTCAAATTACTAATGCTTTCGACTGTGGACCTTTTCTCGCGAAAAAAGTGTATTAGCCGGTTCAGAAAAAAATAAGAATAATTTCCATGTAAGTTTTATGCTTATTCAATAATTCGTTACGACATGGAAATGGCGCAAAGTTTCCTATGCATTTGTATATCTATATATATACCCTCGAGGCGCCTTAACAGCACTACATGAGCGATACAGAGGTGAAGACAACGATAGATTAGAATTAGGAAAAGGGAGATAGAAAATAGCTTGATGACGTGATATGCGATTAGGTGCACGAAACGGTAATAGTTGCAAAAAGCCAGGACAATCAATATTCCCCTCTTATCAATTTAATTAAGAACATGATCGAAGTAACTGTTCGCCTTTCCTGTAGACTAAGTACAGAAAACATGTCGCAAAGAATGTAATTGTCGATTCCTCTCTCCGGATACATACCACTCTCCTTCCAAGCAAGAAACTTCAAGAATCGCCTCTGAATGGATTCAATTTTCTTAATATGATTAAGTTGACTAGGTGACCATACAAGACTAGCATATTCAGTCTTGGTTCTAACCAGGCTGAAATACAGGCACTTGATCGCACCCAGATTCTTAAAGTTACGACTAGTCCGGAGGATAAAGCTAAGAGTTCGACTCGCAGATGAAACGACAGATTCAATATGTGGAGCGAATGACAATTTGCTATCATACAGTACCCCAAGATCTTTGATCACCTCACTATTCGATAGTCGCGTTCTATTAATGACGTAATCAAAGTCAATGATGTCCTTGCAGCGAGCATAAGTCACCCTTGTACATTTCTCTGCATTCAGACCAAGGTTATTAGCAGAGCACCACTTAGAGAAACCCTGCAGATCACGTTGCAGAGAAATGGTATCTGTGATCGATTTAATAACAGAAAATAATTTCGCATCATCAGCATGGATCAAAGTTTCATAATTTAAATTACGAACTATGTCATTGAGAAAAATATTGAAAAGCAAAGGTCCCAGATTAGATCCATGTGGTACACCCGACGTCGGACAATAAGAATCAGAAATAAAACCATTGTAGCAAACCACACAAGTACGCCCTATCAAGTAAGACTCAATCAGATCATAAAGTTGAGCACCAATATCAAGATCCTTAAGTTTATGCAACAAAATTCCAATGTCCACCCTGTCAAACGCCTTCGAGAAGTCCGTGTAAATTACATCCACCTGATGACCTTGCGATACCACTGAGTTCACAAACTGTGTAAACATGACTAAATTTGTGACAGTGGATCTTTTGGGAACAAAACCATGCTGATTGACTACCAAGTTGCACTTGAACGCAGACATCAGATGACTGCAAATGCACATCTCAAAGACCTTTGAGAATGTGGACAAAATCCTATTGAGACATATGTATGTGCACAGACATACACACACACACACATACAGGCATTTTTTCTAAATATGATTTTTGGACTTTTCGGAACATTTTAAGTAGTTCTCAACAAAAAACTCGAAATCGAAAATCTTCATGATAGTAATGCTCCCATTCGGAAGCAAGAGACCTGAATATGAGGCATTCCACGCTATTTCACTCACTTCTGAATGATGATTTCTCAATTTCCCTATTTTTCGATATGCGGTAAAAATGCTTGAGAGAAGACATTTGCCACAGGAGAAAAACAAAAAATAAATATTTTTTTTTAAATTACAATTTACGCAGTTGCAAGCGGATCAGTTTAACACCATTTGGATCACTTCAAACCCTAAAGAGTACAACCCCGGTTATTTTTTCCGATTTCAAATCATGCAACCCGGGAAAAACAGATTTAGATCTACCTAGATCTAAATTCTGGGATCGATCTAAGGAGATCTAGGGAGATATAGATGGATCTAAGGAGATCTACGGAGATATAGATAGATCTAAGAAGATCTACGGTGATATAGATAGATCACTTCAGATCTCTTTTGATACCTGGGAAAAAATTATGTATAATATTTTTCAAATAGCCTCATATAAGTTCAACTGAATATATAGGGCCATTTTCTATACATAATTGAAATTCTGGGCGAGAGAACGATCGAAAAAAAGCGGCAGCCGGATAGAATCGAACCCGGGACTCTTCACTTGCTATCATTCGTAGTCTTCTATCTGAGCCATCGGCCTACAGTATATATTACACACCTAGGGCGGGAATAAGTTAACCTCGACAATAATTTGCCTCCCGAGCGAAGCGAGGGTGCCAACTTATTGTCGAGGTTGACTTGTTGCCATCCGAGGTGTGTATACTATTTTCGGGACCGAGGCAGCAAAGAACTACGTTTCTGACCGAGCGAAGCCAGGGCAGAAAGTTAGTTTCTTCTGCCCAAGGTGTGAAAAATTACATTCGTTACCAGTTTTCAATCCTCATGATTTCATCTTCACCTATTTTTCTTAGGCTATTGGAATGAAGTTGGAGTAGTTTCATCGTAAGTTCTCGGAGTCATTGAGTATGTGAGAAGGAACGTACAATATGATTTAACCTCTTATAGAATATGTAAATGTAAACCTATGAAAGAGATTATTACCAAAATTGAACATGTTTCATGTAGATCTTTGGAGAGCTGTTTAGATCTAACACGATCTCAGTAGATCTAATGGAAGAGATACCATTTGACCTATTTAGATCTACGTAGATTCACGCAGATCTGCTGAGATCTAAATAGATCTAATTTGTTAGATCTCTTTAGATCTCAGTAGATCTGCTAAGAGAAATACCCTTTGACCTCTTTAGATCTGCGTCGACCTACGTAAATCTACGTAGATCTGGACAGATCTGCATCTCCTTAAATTTTACTAGATCTGAGCAGATCAATGTAGATCTGAGTAGATCATTGTAGATCCAAGTAAATCAATGTAGATCTACGTTGATATCCTTAGGTCTATTGGAATTTGCTCATTCGTTTTTATCAATCTGTGTTGCGTTTTCATCCATCTACTTGAACCAATTCAGACCTATTGAGATCCAAAGAGATCTAGCAAGTTAGATATACTTATATCTCCGTAGATCTCAATAGATCTCATAAGCGAGATTACCACCGATTCGTTTAGATCTTCAGAGATCTGGGTGGATCTAGTTCTGTTTTTCACGGGAAGTGATGATTCATGCGCAAGCGCACCCATCATTCATCGAAATGATGAGACCAAATGATCTACTTTTGTTTTTCATCTTTCTAAGTTATCATAAATATTCTAATTATTTCGATTTTATAACATTTTACTATTATTGGAACGATCTCCATAATAGTGAATTGTTATTAAATAATATTATGAATATTAGACTGGCCGTTAAAAACTAAATTTTAGCAGACGTCTCCCAGAAAGCTCCTATTTGGTGAAAAACTATCACCATTTTTTTTTTTTTTTCGTTGAAAGGAACACGTGCCGCAGAGCACTTGAAGTTTATTTTCCGTTTTACGGGAAAAATTGTTGAATACTTTTTTGTAGAAAATTTAATTCTCTACAAAAATTGCCATGACTATTTTTGCCGTGAGATGTATATTCATGGAGATATTTGCTAAAAACTGTTGTAAGTTTCACAAAGTGAGCATTCTAAGCATCAAAAATGTTAGGAAAAACATTTTCCAAAATATATAGGAATGAAAATCCGGTAATAATTATATTAAAAATATTCTAAATACTGATTTTCAATAATTGTTCCTTCATATGATATCGCCCCTTGAAAGTAATGCAATTATGATAGGTTGATAATATATTCGATATTGTCGATGATAGAACACTATTATTTTCATTATTAAATATAAATTATTTACTCGTTAACTATTCAGAATAAAATTCGTATCAGTAATTCAATTACCTGGCGAGTTTCCATTCTTATTGACTAGGTTCACATTCTTATCACTGGTAGAAATTTCGTAGATCGTCTTCCAATAATATTTTCATCTGGTCAAGAAACTAAATTTTTATCAATACCACAACTGGAAAATTCTACCGGTAATGCAATGGCAAATGCAATTTTTGATGCTCTACAAGAATATGGGATTCGTGATTTGGTTGTTAGTTCATGTTGTGATACCACCCCTTCGAACACAGGCCGACTCAATGGTGCAGCAACTTTAATTCAAGGATTATTAAAAAAAGATCTTCTTCTATTTTCATGCCGACATCATATATTTGGAGTTATATTAAGAGCTGTATCTGACAGTCAAATCTCCAATTTTTCTGGACCAAATGTACCTTTATTCGTTTGATTTAAAAAAGAATGGGATATATTAGATCTAACGAAATTCAAAAGTGGAATTGTGGAAGGATGATATTCTCGATATACATGAATTTGTTGAGGAACAACTAAGTTTGAATCACGAAAGGAAGGATTATTTAGAACGATTGAAATTGACGTCAATATTCATTGGAAAGATACCGGATGAAGTCACATTTCGTATTCCTGGAGCTCTGCACCAAGCAAGGTGGATGGCCAAAGCAATATACTGTCTGGAAATCTTCCTCTTACGAGCTACCTTCCAATTAACATCGGTGGAAAAGAAGAGCCTAGCTACGATTTGCGTATTTATTGTGAAAGTTTATGTCAAAATATGGTTTACAGCTCCATCATCAGTCAAAGCGCCAAATTGTGATTTTCAATTGATCAAATCTATTCAGAACTTTCAATTTATTAATAAAAAAAAGCTGAAGCTACCCTAGATAAAATTCTAAACCATTGATGGTATCTGAATCCTGAAAATTGTTTGATGGCTTTATTCGATAGAGATGTCGATACAGAAAAAAAAAAGAAAATGGTCACAAAATTGTTCGATACTTCAGATGGTGCAGATGAACTCAATTCATTGGACGATGGTCAAATTCATATTAGTAAAAGAGCTTTGATATCTCAATCAGATGTACCCAAGCTATTCGAACAAGGATTAGAACAGTTCCTCAATCCTTATTCTATCAATTTCTTCAATAAACTTGGGTTGAATACAAGCTGGCTGAAAGAAAATTGTAAGAGCTGGTCAGGAAATACTAATTCTCAAGAATGTTTGAACGTTGTGAGAAATGTGTCAGTTATAAATGATACTGCAGAACGAGGAGTGAAATTGATGCAACAGTGCAACAATTCATTTACGAAGGATGAATAACAGAAGCAATTCATCATCCAAATTCTAGATGACTTTCTAGAGGACTAAGAATATTAAAAATACCAAAGAAGATTTACTTCAACCGTTGGATTGAACAGTGTGTTCCGAAAAAAAATCACTATTTATTTCTGGAATTGAATTGATGGGTGCGCTATTCTCTCTATTAATTTAATATAATATCATGATCATTATAACTGGCTTCTCATTCCTCCATATTTTGGAAAATATTTTTCCCAACATCTTTAATACTTAGAATGCTCACTTTATGAAACTTACGACAGTTTTCAGCAAATATCTCCATGAATATACATCTTACGGCAAAAATAGTTATGACAATTTTTGTAGAGAATTAAATTTTCTACAAAAAAGTATTCAACCATTTTTCCCGTAAAACGGCAAATAAACTTCAAGTGCTCTGCGGCACATATTCCCTTCGTCGGAAAAAAAAAGAAATGGTGATAGTTTTTCACCCAATAAAAGCTTTCTGGATGGCGTCTGCTAAAGTTTAGTTTCTAACGACCAGTCTAATGAATATTCAATATTGTTCCGAATTTGACTCACGGTCTATCCCAGTATGAAGGACTTGGATTGGAGGATCATCGGATTTTAAATACTAATATTACCGCCATTGATGTTCTCATGTAATGATAATTGATTGAATTAATCGCCGCTATATGTCCGGTAACATGCATCTTTCATGATTTCAAAAATTAATAAACATTCTGATGAACAAGTATACAGATAGTTATGTCAGAAAAAATAGGTCTGTGACCATGAATTGTTGCAATGAAACTAAAACTGAACCTCGCTTATGAAGTTTCAATGTTCATTTAAATTTTTTTACAAATTAATTTTGGCCTTATTTGTCTGGTCACATGGGGTAAACTAATTTTTCGAGAAATCTCCTCACACTACTCTATCAGAAGTGACCAAAATCGGAAAGGAAAAATAGATTGCCAGAACTGCTCGGATTACCTTAAGGGTGTACTCTAGTTTTTCGGGTAAAAAAAAGACCGATCTTTCGGAATTTTTTTTGAGAATGCTATGGGAGATATGAATATGAAAATGAACAGGTACACTGACAGAAAAAAAAAATTTATCAGAGAAATATTTTCTTGCCTTAAATATATGAATTCTTGAACATGAAAAGATTGGAATCAGAATACTATTGCTTGTGCTGAGGTGTTTCGTATTCGAATGAATTTTAAATAAGTTTAAAGGTGAGAATTTCCAATAAGAATTTGGAGAGTTTGAGCAGATAACTGGTGAGTGAACCGGAAGAAGACTTGCGATTCAGGGAAACAGAAATTTTAGAGTTCGAAGTATTGATGGGAAATCAAGACGATCCTACTCGAATATAGAATGGATCCTCACAAGTGAATGACTCTATTCGTGGAATACCTCATATTATTACGTTTGAGATAAATGAGTTTCAACATCATAAAAAAATATTTCGGCTGAAAGGGACAGACCCATGCGCTGATCTCGCAGATTCTCCAGAGAAATCGTTTCGTGTTTCTCGAGCAACGTAGCGTATTTAACTTTGTTAGTCTATGATTTCTTTCAAATCGAGATATGATTCACACAAGTATTGCTCGTGGATTCGGTGAATAATCCATAGACTGCAAGTGGAGTTATACGAGATGTGTCGCAGAAACTACGAATTTGCCATTTATATTCAATATCTGCGAACAAGTACATGACTATATTCCTATCATGCGAATATATTATCTGCACCAGCTAATTAATTTCAATTGAATATTCCCAAAAGTGGACAATAGAATATGAGAATAGGCCTCAATCGAATCATTAGTCGGACCAATTCCACTGGTGTTGCAAACGGTAAGTATTGGGTTACACAATAAATATAATTTACTTTGTTTGATAATGTTGTCATTACGGCAAGTTAATATACGAATTAATCAGTTCCAAAGCTCATCACGGCATCAAGGATTATATTTCGGGGAATTATCCGAGCGCCGTCGCGGAACTGCACTAGTTTTCATTCAAGGCGGTATTTTCTTGTGTGAAGAATCTGCCAAATTCTGACGAACAGTCTCATTTTAAGGTCAGTGCTCGAATTATGAATTTGACTCCACGAGGTATTATTTTTCAGAATTCACTTATGAGAAGTTATGAGTACTTCTGCGCAGAATCTGAGAGGCCAAGAGAAAACTGGAAAGAAACACTTGAATTTCTAGGAAAATTAGGAGGTTTCTCACTAGTTTCCACTTGAATCAGTGTCTGTACGAATAGAAAATGGAGAAATTCCTTCTATAAAAGAGAAGATCCCGTGAGTTTCGGAAAATATATTAACAGTTTCGATAAGTTTGGCACAAGAATTCATGTTATTCCGGTATTCTTCGTTTCTCTATGATAAGTGTTGTTAAATGATGACGACCAGAATGGTACCGCTGCCAGGAAACTCTGGTATTCATTGACAGAAATTTTCTGTTTAACAGTTGAAGAATGAACCAACTGATCCAAAGTGCATGAAATTTCTTCACAAGTAAGCGATATGTAATTTCGAAGTATTGTCAGATTTATGTTAGTATTTGACTGATTGTAGGAAAGAGTTCTAGTATTTACGAATCATTGTTGCAGTTCGATAATTTACTTGAGATTATTCTCTGAATAGCTCCACGATTCAATTAAAATTCTCGTCAGCATCATTCAAAATGACTATTTAGAATGGACAGTAATTGAATGCTCGACTAAAAACTAACCGTATCATTCACAAATATCCACAAGTTTCAGGCAAGAAGGAGATTAATAGTTGGAATCTACCGGGAATTCCTGGCCGTCGCTATGCGTTCTCATTTGGTTGATGTACGAAAAAGCAAAAGACTGCGAGAACTTGTCTCAAGAATATGATTTCATCTTTGAAATTTGATGAAATTGTAGGGAAATTTTTTTTTAATGAAGAGGAGAGCAAAAGAACTCCGATGATTTTCAATCCAATTGCATGGTGCTCCAGGATTGATAACCGGAAAATATTAAATATTTTGAGAAATTCACGTATCAATCATATGAAATTTGAAATTATAAAAGGGAAGCACCCATATTCTTGGTGGAAGAATGATAGAGAATACTTGCATAAATTCTCCATTTGATACTCTCCCGTTAATTGTGTATGAATCGTTGGTTGGCAAAAAGATCTGATAATGCGCGAATTTCTCCTAAGAATTTGTATTTTTCCATTCATCAATTGGAGTATAATATTATTTGATCATAGAAATTTTTTGAAAATTTGCAGGATCCTGCAAATATTCCTCTCAAGAATTTGTAATATGCACAGTTGGTGGAAATCCTCTGAAAAAAAATGATTTGGGAGAATCATCCATAAATATAATTATTTATTGAATTTTTTTTTAAAATTTGAATTATGAGGACAGTGGACTAGAAATGGATATTTTTTTCTGACTCCGAGTGCAAGGCTCGGAGTGAGTTATAATTTTCATCACCGGTAAAGGCGCATGAGAGTATAAAATGAGAATCAAGAACTGATTCTAAATTGTGTTGAAAATTTTTTCCTTTTATGAACTTTAGTCCATATTTCCCTTGCAGAAAAAATGCGACTACTTGCGGTAGCTTCCAGTACTAAAGTATAGCTTTTGATAAGTAAATATTTCAGTCTGGCAATATCAACGAAAATTATTCATCAATAGTTCATTTACTTCAGGCAAGAATATATTTTCTTTTTTGAATTTTTTTCTTTCTTCCAGGACTCGACTCTCCAGTACCGATCGAGGCAACATCCCGGCAACCACGACTGCAGTCCCTTTTACAAAGTTTTATTTCGTTGAAAAAAGAATGAAGAAAGAAAAAAATTCAAAGAAGAAAATATATTCTTGCCTGAAGCAAATGAACTATTGATGAATAATTTTCGTTGACATTGCCAGAATGAAATATTTACTTATCAAAAGCTATACTTTAGTACTGGAAGCTACCGCGAGTAGTCGCATTTTTTCTGCAAGGGAAATATGGACTAAAGTTCATAAAAGGAAAAAATTTTCAACACAATTTAGAATCAGTTCTTGATTCTCATTTTATACTCTAATGCGCCTTCACCGGCGATGAAAATTATAGCTCACTCCGGGCCTTGCACTTGGAGTCAGAAAAAAATATACATTTCTAGTCCACTGTCCTCATAATTTAAATAAAAAAAAAATTTTATAAATAATTATCTTTATGGATGATTCTCCAAAATCGTTTTTTTTCAGGGGATTTCCACCAACTGTGCATATTACAAATTCTTGAGAGAAATATTTGCAGGATCCTGCAAATTTTCAAAAAATTTCTATGATCAAATAATATTATACTCCAATTGATGAATGGGAAAATACAAATTCTTAGGAGAAATTCGCGCATTATCAGATCTTTTTGCCAACCAACGATTCATACACAATTAAGGAGGAACATCAGCTTTCGACCTAAAACAAAAAACGGTTACGTTTTCTTGAAACTTCGAGGACAAGTTCATTAAGTAATCCAGAATATACCATAATTTTTTCGGATTTTTCCACCACCGAATAATAAACGAAAATAATTATCAAAGTTGGAACTTTTGTATATGACGATATGGACAACGAGGTTATTTAGCAAAATTCCCCGTTTACCAACGCGGTGGTAAAGGTGGAATTTTGCTAAATCACCTCGCTGTCCATATCGTCATATACAAAAGTTCCAACTTTGATAATTATTTTCGTTTATTATTCGGTGGTGGAAAAATCCGAAAAAATTATGGTATATTCTGGATTACTTAATGAACTTGTCCTCGAAGTTTCATAAAAACGTAACCGTTTTTTGTTTTAGGTCGAAAGCTGATGTTCCTCCTTAATGGGAGAGTATCAAATGGAGAATTTATGCAAGTATTCTCTATCATTCTTCCACCAAGAATATGGGTGCTTCCCTTTTATAATTTCAAATTTCATATGATTGATACGTGAATTTCTCAAAATATTTAATATTTTCCGGTTATCAATCCTAGAGCGCCATGCAATTGGATTGAAAATCATCGGAGTACTTTTGTTCTCCTCTTCATTAAAAAAAAATTTCCCTACAGTTTCAAAAAATTTCAAAGATGAAATCATATTCTTGAGACAAGTTCTCGCAGTCTTTTGCTTTTTCGTACATCAACCGAATGAGAACGCATAGCGACGGCCAGGAATTCTCGGTAGATTTCAACTATTAATCTCCTTCTTGCTTGAAACTTGTGGATATTTGTGAATGATACGGTTAGTTTTTAGTCGAGCATTCAATTACTGTCCATTCTAAATAGTCATTTTGAATGATGCTGACGAGAATTTTAATTGAATCGTGGAGCTATTCAGAGAATAATCTCAAGTAAATTATCAAACTGCAATAATGATTCGTAAGTACTCGAACTCTTTCCCACAATCAGTCAAATACTAACATAAATCTGACAATACTTCGAAATTACATATCGCTTACTTGTGAAGAAATTTCATGCACTTCGGATCAGTTAGTTCATTCTTCAACTGTTAAACAGGAAATTTCTGTCAATGAATACCAGAGTTTCCTGGCAGCGGTACCATTCTGGTCTTCATTATTTAACAACACTTATCATAGAGAAACGGAGAATACCGGAATAACATGAATTCTTGTGTCAAACTTATCGAAACTGTTAATATATTTTTCGAAACTCACGGGATCTTCTCTTTTTTAGAAGGAATTTCTCCATTTTCTATTCGTACAGACACTGATTCAAGTGGAAACTAGTGAGAAACCTCCTAATTTTCCTAGAAATTCAAGTGTTTCTTTCCAGTTTTCTCTTGGCCTCTCAGATTCTGCGCAGAAGTACTCATAACTTCTCATAAGTGAATTCTGAAAAATAATACCTCGTGGAGTCAAATTCATAATTCGACCACTGACCTTAAAATGAGACTGTTTCGTCAGAATTTGGCAGATTCTTCACACAAGAAAATACCGCCTTGAATGAAAACTAGTGCAGTTCCGCGACGGCACTCGGATAATTCCCCAAAATATAATCCTTGATGCGGTGATAAGCTTTGGAACTGATTAATTCGTATATTAACTTGCCGTAATGACAACATTATCAAACAAAGTAAATTATATTTATTGTGTAACCCAATACTTACCGTTCGCAACACCAGTGGAATTGGTCCGACTAATCATTTGATTGAGGCCTATTCTCACATTCTATTGTCCACTTTTGGGAATATTCAATTGAAATTAATTAGCTGGTGCAGATAATATATTCGCATAATAGGAATATAGTCATGTATTTGTTCGCAGATATTAAATATAAATGGCAAATTCGTAGTTCCTGCGACACATCTCGTATAATTCCACTCGCGTATAATCCGCGAGATCAGCGCATGGGTCTGTCCCTTTCAGCCGAAATATTTTTTTATGAAGTTGAAACTCATTTATCTCAAACGTAATAATATGAGATTCTTCACAAATAAAGTCATTTACTCAACTGAAACTCATGGATTGTTCATTCAATACAAACCGGATTAATAACATAAATACTCGAGACAAGAACACATTTCCCTGATAAAAATTTTTTTTTCTGTCAGTGTATGATAAATGAAGTCTTCAAATAGGAAAAAAAAAATTTTCATCTATTTTTTCCAAGTTTTGTATACAAAATTCATTGCTCAACCTAACGCTGTGATTTTGAGGCCACTCGGTTCCCACACGATTTCTCGACAACGGCTTATCTGATACAAAAGAATCGAAGTGCTTCCAATTCGGTATGATAGTGGCTACGGATTGAACCAACAAAATATTAATTTTCAACTAATTTTGTTAATTTTATCTTAAAAAAATCAAAACAACTGAAAAAAAGTGTTCATTTTTCACTGTTTTTCGTAAAAAAAATAGTAAAAATCAAAATTTTGACTTGATAGAGGTTAATCTTGTGATTTTCTATGTGTAGAACACGTGCTGTAAATTTCAGAAGGATCTGCCCACTGGTTCTGGAGAAATCGTGTGGGAGGTCCAAAAAAAAGTTGTTTAGAGAAAAACGCATTTTAAGTTGTTTTAAACAAGATTTTTTTTACTTTGAACGAGAAATTACAAAAAAATCTTACCAAAATTCACCCTGTGATATCTGCACAATGTTCTTAGATGTATATTCATTTGAAAAATGTTTTTAAAAAAATGTAGAAAAAAAAAATCAAATTAGAGTACATCCTTAAATATCAGTCATATTCAAAAAGTGAAGAAATACCGTCTTGCGGGAAAAGAATATAAAATCACTTGAATTTTTTTCTAATGATTAAAATGGAATACTTCTCTCTCTTATTAACAATTGAAATGGAAAAATTGATGGCGATTACAAAACAAAAAAGTTATAGGATGCACGCTCCTAAACTTTCGAAAATTATGTCGCTGAAGCTAGCCGTGAAAATATCCGTGAAAATATCCGTAGAATTTTCGCGCGCTTTGGGCCTCATGTCAATGATGAGACCCACGGCATTTACTCATTTTCACTGATTCAAGGGTAACTCTCGTAATGAAGCCGTTTATCTCCGTTTTTATTCGAAAAGATTTTATGAAATAGAAAAAAAAAATTGGTTGACAGCAAAATGTTTCGATGTATCTTAGGTTAACGTATCGGAGAGACTGTGGAGGATTAATTTTATAAGTCCGGCCCTATGACGAATTAAGAGATGATTTTTTTTCGGGTGAAAGGCAAAAGTGTTTGGAAGCTCTCGGAACCGGAAATTTTCGGTACGTCATAAATAGGGAGCAGTGGGAATTTTTTTAATTCTAAGTTTTAAATTTTTTGGATATTTTTTTTTATAAGTCCGGCCCTATGACGAATTGAGAGATGATTTTTTTTGGGTGAAAGGCAAAAGTGTTTGGAAGCCCTCAGAATCGGAAATGTGTAGTACGTCAGATTTAGAAGGTAGTGGCAATTTTTTCTCTCATTCCAAAATTCTCATTTTCTGTATATTTTTTTATAAGTTCAGCCCTATGGTGAATTAAGGAATGATTTTTTTTTTGGTGAAAGGTAAGAGCGTTTGGAAGCCCTCGGAACCGAAAATTTTCGGTACGTCACAATGAGGGGGCAGTGGAAATTTTTTCAAATTCCAAATTTCTCATTTTCTACATATTTTTTTTATGAGTTCGGCCCTATAGCGAATTACGAGATGATTTTTTTTGGGTGAATGGCGAAAGTGTTGAAAAGCCCTCCAAACAGAAAATTTGGGGTACGTCAGACGTAGAGGGTGGTGGCAATTTTTTTAAATTCTAAATTTCTCGCTTTTTGTAGATTATTTTTCCGCGTCCGGCCCTATGACGAATTAAGAGACGATTTTTTTTGGTGGTGAAAGACACTGGTGTTTGGAAGCTCTAGGATTTGGAATTTTGAAGGACGTTCAGGAGGTATGACGTACCGAAAATTTCCGGTTCCGAGAGCTTCCAAACACTTTTGCCTTAAGCCCAAAAAAAAATCATCTCTCAATTCGTTATAGGGCCGGACTTATAAAAAAAAGAGGGTGCGTGGAATACCGTGCGTAAGAAGTGAAACTTCATTTCACAATGCTGAAGTTCATAAACTACGTATTAAGAATCAAATTTCATTGATTCATCCTCCCTAAATATTTAGATGATGCGCGACTGACACAATTGTATTCCCATCATAACCCTACTATTTCATTTTCAGAATACCGTTCAGTAGCCGAAGATTACACACTACAGAAATTTTTTTTGATATAATTGTATCTAATTAGATATATTTAGATCACGACAAGTGCAAAAGAGGGTGTGTGGAATCCACGCGTGACAGAAGTGAATTTGTTGCTTATTAGGATAGATAGAGATGAATTATTAATATTTTCTCACAAGAGATAAAGTTGTGAGAATAGAAAACGGATGCGGGTAGAAGCTCAAATAACAACTGGATGCACAGATCTGCTAGCTGTACAATAAACATACGTATTAAGCATTGAAAATTGGAATACCTGCCTATAGGATGTAGATTTTTGTTCCCTAAGAAATTACATTTTTTTCCACGATTATGAAGTGCAACTATTCAAATGGATCGATTTCTTTTTTAATCATAGTTTTCTGTGAATATCTCAAAAATTGATTGAGATAGAGTGACTTTGCCTCCATTCTTTTATAGCTCTCTCGAAATTCTCTACAAAAAAAGTTCAGTGCAAAATCGTCCTGTGTTGCTCAGATTCCGAGATATTCCAAGAAAATTGATTAAATGAAATAATTTTGTGTGAGAACTTGATACTCTTTGTTTTCAGCATCCTTCCTTTCAGGAATAATATATCTCGGGTACTGAGCGAGATAACGAAATTTTCCTAGAGAGCTTTTTTGTGGAGAATTTTCAAAACTACAAAAAGAGTTCTCATAAGAAATGCATTATCTCACTTAGTTTCCGAGATATTCATCAGAATTCTATGACGAAAAAAATTGACGCATGATAGTCTTTTGGTTCAATGAATTTTTTGAAAATATCTCGAAATCTAATGGGGATACGCCTCTTTGCAACTCTTGAAATTTTCTACAAAAAAATCATCGTAAAATTGCTGTACCTCCCTTAGTTTCCGGGTTTTTTCAAAAAATTATTGTAAACATGCAAAAATACAAAAAAAACAGGGAAAGTCGATTTTTTTTCAATCGTTTTATTGAAAGTATTCCGGAAACTAATCAAGATAGAGCAATTTTACCCGACAGTTACCTTGAAGAGAATTCAAAATCGATGAAAAAAGAATGCAGCAAAATCACTCTATCTCGCTTAGTTTCCGCGATATTTCCAAAAGAAGATTGAAAGAATACATCCGTGCTCTGCATATTATTGAGACTGCCGTCCCCCGTGCGCAGGCACCGCCCCACTCCTTCCCTATCCTCTCACTCGCTCCTATACCTCATATACTGGCGTTAAATTTAACGCGTGGAATTTAACGCCAGCGTTACACGCGTCTGACGTCGTATAAGAAGTTTCACTTCAAAAAATATGCAAAAAATGTAAACCTCAGAATTAAAAGAAATTCCCACTGCCCCCTCATTATGACGTACCGAAAATTTCCGGTTCCGAGAGCTTCCAAACACTTTTGCCTTTCACCCAAAAAAAAATCATCTCTTAATTCGTCATACGGCCGGACTTATGAAATTGATCCTTCACAGTCTCTCCGATACGTTAACCTAAGATACATAGAAACATTTTGCTGTCAACCAATTTTGTTTTTTCTATTTCATAAAATCTTTTCGAATAAAAACGGAGATAAACGGCTCTATTACGAGAAATACCTTTAAATCCGTGAAAATGAGTAAATGCCACGAGGCCCAAAGCGCGCGGAAATTCTACGGGTATTTTCACGGCTAGCTCCAGCGACATCAAAAATTCTATGTTGAAGATTGATTCATTTCCGATTTCCGTGTAAATTTTAAGCGTTTAACCAGTGCTCGTTTGTTTATTTGTTATTTGTGCTGCTTGCACGGCTGGCCTTTGAGGAGGAACATCAGCTTTCGACCTAACACAAAAAACGCTTACGTTTTAATGAAACTTCGAGGACAAGTTCATTAAGTAATCCAGAATATACCATAATTTTTTCAGATTTTTCCACCACCGAATGATGAAAGAAAATAATTATCAAAGTTGGAACTTTTGTATATGATGATATGGACAGCGAGGTAATTTAGCGAAATTCCCCCTTTACCACCGCGTTGGTAAACGGGGAATTTTGCTTTCTCTCGCAAAAGCTGATGGCATTATAGCCTTAACGCCAAAAACTAACTCATGGGGGGTAAACCCAGTACCTTCGTGGACGGCAGTATTATATGAGAACATGCCAAATCGAATCCAATCGTCCCAGTCATTTTTGGTACAATAATGTTTAAGATATTCGATGAAAACACGATGTGCACGCTCTAGAGAGCCTAGGGATTCTGGATGAAAAGCAGTGGAAGTGATTTTTTGAATTTTAAAGATTTTGCAAACATTTTTCATGATTTTACTGACAAAATTGCTTCCCTGATCTGTGTGAATAGCCCTGGGACACCTGAAACGACTGATGAATTGTTCTGCTAGTGCAGTAGCAACGGTGGTTGAATCTGTAGAAGCGAGAGGAATAGCGTCTGAATATCTGGTTAAATTGTCTTGAATTGTTAGTAGGTAACGATTTCCTTTGGCTGTCTTGGGGAGGGGTCCGACAATGTCTATTTGAATTTTTTCAAAAGCTCGTTTCGGTGTATCAGTGATGCGCATAGGTTGTTTAGTTTCTTTAGCAAGGATTTTATTTCTTTGGCAACTATCGCAGGAACGGATGAAATTAGCGATATCTCGCCCCATTTTAGGCCAATAAAAATGTTCACGCATGCGATGGTAAACTTTTGTCACACCCTGGTGTCCACCGCTCACTGATTCATGGTATTCTCGAATTATTTTTCCTCTTTCTTTGAATGGTGGGGTCTGTATTTCCCCTGTACAAATAGTGATTTTGTAGTCTGAGCTAGTGAAGATGTTTTTCAGAAGGTCTCCTACTTCAGCCCACTCAAAATGCTCTAGTTGGGGGTCATTCGCGGCAATACTGATACTCTTGGCTCTTACTTTTTCACTTTCCATCATGATTTTCAGGGATCTGAACGCACGATGCAGGTTTTCTAATGTAATTTCTGAGTTGGAAATTTCCCGAACAACGAGAGGAAAAACAAAATTTTCCCTCTCCGTTTTATAAGTCATCGCTTGACCAACGCGAATATGTGTTTCTTTTAATTTCTGGACGGAGAAGAAGTTTCTATTGAGCAGTTCTTGGCCGATTTCGGTTGTGATGTTCATATCAAGAGGAATAAGATGAATAAGGTTGTCTCGTCGCAACCATAAATTGTCCTTTGATTGAATGAAGGTTGGGAAGGGTTTGGAAGTTACTGTCTGATTATTAGAATTTGTTTTGTCAGTAGTCTCTTTCGCAATGAAAAGTTTGGTCCTTTTGCTTCCGAATGGAAGCATTGTAAACGCGATTTTTTTCGATCTCGAGATTTCATCGGAATATGACTCAGAATGTTCCAAAACGTCGAGAAATGACATTTTTAAAAAATGTCTGTATGTATGTGTGTGTGTGTGTGTGTGTTTGTGTGACAGATATCAGCTCATTGCTCCGGAACGGTAATACTTGGTGACCTGAAAATATAACAGTACTTTCTCTCCCCATGCAAATTGCTCTCCGTGAAATTTGAGCGAAATCGGTTGAGTACTTTTCGAGAAAAATCAAATTTTCGTAAAATCGTTTTTTCGATTTTTCTCCGCGAAAAATTGATTCACAGCCCCCACTCTCAGCGATGAAATTCATCTCATTTGAACACACAATTTTCACTCGGGGTAAATTTTGCTGCGATTCTTCGTTCGCGGATAATTTCAATTACAGTGTTTTTTATCCTGAATTTTGTATACACGATAGCTCAAAAACTATTTGAGTTAGAGACTCGAAATTTTGTGGGTTTGTGCATCTAATGAACGAAAAGTTTGGTATTGAAATTGGGCGAAATCGGTCCAGTAGTTTCTGAGATATTGCACAAAAACCATTTTATGAAAAGAGGTTATATCTCGAAAACTACTGGAGCGATTTTGCCCACGTTCAGCTTAAAAGATTCATCTCAATGAGCCCCACAAATGGTGAGAATTTCAGATTTTCCAGAGGCAGTCTCTTGTAAGAGTTTTCGATACCGTAGTTTTTTCAAAAATCACGGTTTTTCTTAGCTTCCTCCCTAGGAACACTACTATTTTTTATTTCACCATTCGATAGTAGACAATTTTTTCTACAAAATGATGACAATCGGAAAGAATAGAAATCCTATTTGGAACCTGAACTTCAATTTTTCAGATTTGTCGTACGATCATCCATTTATGATTGAAAAATTGATGGTTTTTTTTGTGGAAACAGTGAATAAATAAAGTTCACCAAAGATCAAACCATCATTGAATTTGTCCTCATAAGTACATATTTGTTGAGAAGATCATATTTTGTTACGGCATTTGGAATAATGAGAGATATAAATAGTAATTTCATGAATACCGTATTAAATTTCATTCGGAAGCATTTTGCCAATTGAATTGGCAAAATATTAAATGTCGCATAAGGAGTGGGGTTTGCAAATAACGCACAGGATATAACGCCTCTGCTTGTTTACATCGGAATTATTTAATTCTGTCGAGGTCAGTCTTGATGTGAATTGGTTATGAGGAGTTTTCGTGGTGTTTCCCTCGTTGGTGGATCCTGGGTCACTCCCCTGTACCGGAGTCCGCTTCCTGGGATACCCTTGTTCGGAAAACAGGTCGGGCGCCACAGGTGCTCCACGTTTGACTCCCCTGGACGATGCCTGAAGCGGTGATCCGGAGAATGCACCGTTAGCCGACAGGTTATCGACCCAGAGCGAGTTGGATGCCATCAAATTCAATTCACATGCTTCAAGTACATTGTCCTTTTCTGAGTGGGATCTCATAGGAAGGACTTCATCTTCGTCAGCTGTAACGTATTCGTCACTGTCACTATCAGTCATATCAGGGGTGGTTACATGAACGTTTGGAGATGTGTTATTAAATTTGTCTAAATTGCTCGCGATATTTCCGCGCGCCAAGAAGGCAGTGCATACTAATTCTTCGTTTTCGTAAAAATCTGTAATGTCGTCTCGATTGTCATCCTCATCATCCTCTGTACGCTCGGGATGCGATAACTTGCCTGAGCTGTCAAGTATCTCTTCAGAGCCCAAAGGATAAGAAGGCTGGTCAGTACTGTCAATAGTCAGGCAGGTGTAAGGTTGAGCTATAGAAGGGGCAGGGGAATCAATAGGGTTACGTGATGGAGCGTCTGCGTTAGAGTTGATTTTTCCAGGTTTGTAGACAATGTTGTAATCAAATTCGTTCAACCGTATTCGCCAACGCATCAACTTAGATGTTGGAGTTTTGGCATTATGTAGCCAAACTAGTGGACGATGGTCCGTGATTAAGGTGAATCGGTTGCCGTAGAGATAGGGACGAAAATGTTCTACCCCGAATAAAATTGTTAGAAGTTCCTTTTCAGTAGTGGAATAGTTAATTTCGGACTTTTGAAGAGTTCGGGAGGCGTATGCAATGGGGAGGTCCTTGCCAATAGTTCCTTGACTCAAAACAGCCTCCACTGCATAGTTTGAAGCATCGGTAGTCACGAGGAATGGTTCAGAGAAATTTGGATATTGCAAGAGAGGTTCCGAGCAAATTATATCGCGTAGAGTTTCAAATGATGTCTGTGCTAATTTATCCCAAATGAAAGCGTTTTCTTTCTTTAATAGTTGAGTGAGGGGTTTAGCTATTTTTGCCATATCTTTGATGAAACGTCTGTAGTAGCCTACGAGCCCGAGGAATTGCTTTATATTTTTACGTGTTTTAGGAATTGGGAAATTTTTGACAGCTGTAATTTTCGCGGGATCGGGTTTCACGCCTTCGTCAGTGACTTTGTGGCCAAGGAAGATTAGCTAGCGACGGAGAAAATGACATTTGTCAGATTGAAGGGTTAAGCCAGCATCTCGTGATCTTGCCAGGAGTGTTTTCAATTTCTTCTCGTGTTCCTCAAGTGAGGCAGCGTAAATAACGATGTCATCCATGTAGACAAAGAGTTCTACACCTTGGAGACCAGATAGTACCCTATCCATCATGCGCTGAAAGGTTGCGGGAGCATTTTTTAGTCCGAACGGCATTTTATTGAGTTCGAAAAATCCGAAGGGGGTGGAAAAGGCGGTTTTATGTTTAGAGGCTTCGTTCATGGGAATTTGGTGGAATCCGGATGCTAAATCTAATGTGCTAAAATACTTCGCTCCTCCTAGTTGATCCAAAATATCCGTGATGTTGGGTAGAGGGTAAGCATCACTTATCGTTTTTTCATTTAGGGCCCTGTAGTCTATTACCATGCGCCAGCGAGGTTTCCCTGAAGAATCTGGTTTTTTGGGGACGATCGATAGAGGGGAGTTATATGAGGATTTTGAAGGTGAGATTATGTCGTTTTTAAGAAGTGCTTCTACCTGCTTTTTTATTTCTTCTCGGTGAATTGGGGGAAAACGATACTGTTTGGTGTTAACGGGGACCTCATCTGTAGTGAATAAAGTGTGTTCTGCCGCTGTGGTTGAGCCTAATACGTCACCGGGTAAGTAGAATTGATGAGGGAATTTGCAAACAGTTTTCAGAATACTAGCCCGCTTGACTTCTGTTTCTTTGGATTGCGATTTGAATGGATCGTTGACTCTAACTTTATCTGGTACGCTGGGAACTGTATCGTAATCTTCGAGCTCTACGGGGGCAATTGTAAGAGTGATATGGTGGGGAGTAGAATTTATCGCGAAGATTTTTGCTATACCGTTTCGTTGAACTGCGAGAGCTTCACCGAGGTATACACCAGGGATCTTGATTGGAAGACTGATCAATTTTTTTGTTCGGGGTGGCAATTCAAGTGTAGTTTGCTGGTTGACTAAGATTTCTTTATCACCTATGTGAAGAGAACTCGGGATGCTATTTTTAAAGTTCAAAGTGGCTTCTTGCTCGACGAGGAATTGGATGCCTAAAATGCCGTCCTGCTGAATCGGGAAATCATTTTGCACGACCTGAAATTTTGTCTCGGTATTCCCTATTCGGACTATAATTTCTCCAAGTGTGTGCAACATGCCTGATCCGATTCCCGTAATACCATAATTTATCTCTTTATCGATAATGACTTGTGAATCTAGGGCTTGTCTCTTTATCAAATTTAATTGGGAACCCGTGTCGATTAAAAACTGTGAGTTACTTTTAATGAATTTAACGTTTCTCATTGGGATGGTTGGGAGTTCTCCGAGTCCGGCTGTTGAGACGTTGAAGCAAGCACGGCGGGCTCTGCGTGGGCAACCAATACTTCGCTCCGCTGCTTTTGCGCTAGCGGAGCGGCTTTCAAGTTTAAGTGATCGCGGTCTTCACGTTTTCTACGGGTGTCATGGTGATCTGGTCTGTTGTAATAATTGTTCTGTAGGTGATCGCGTCTATTGTCTCTCTGTCTATTGTCTTGTCTTTGGCCATCGTTCGAATTTCTGTGATTATCACGATAATTTCCACTAGGGTAATTTTGTCGGCGTCTGGATTGTCCGGATTGATACGGTTTTTCTTCTTCGCGTTGTCGGTCTCGGTTGGAGTGTTTATCGTCTTCTTGTCTCGGGCGTCTCTCGCGATTGTCTGTCGTGGAGGTGAATACGTTTGCTTTTGCTGAGTTAATTTTTACAGAGGATTGCATGTGCCGTGAACGTTCTGTCATGTCTCGCTCGATTCTGATGCTAACGTCAATTGCTTGTTCTGGGGAGGAAGGTTTTTCTCTTGCGAGTAAGATGCTAATTAATTCATTACGTGTGCCACGAGTGAACGCGGAAATTGCTGAATTGTTTAGTAGAGCTCTAACACCGATAACTTCCTGATCGTTGTATTCTTCTCGAGCTGCCTCAAGTCCCCGTACTAAAACTCCCAGAACGCGAACTCCAAAGTATTCTAGTCCTTCGTTTTCATTTTGAACCAATTTACATAATTCATCATTAACTGTATCAACATCAAAATACCGCGCGAATGAAGTTTTCAATAAATTAATTAAGTCACTCAGGGTCTCTGGTTCACGTCGGCTAGTTAATAACTGGTCTGCATGCCCTTCAATTTTATTGCGGATGATAGCTGGCAAATTTCTACGATCTGAAGATTTGACGCGGGAATCGGCAAGTTTACATTGTTTTAAGAATTTACTTAGGTGTACGGGGTTCCCGTCAAATCGCGGAATTAAATCACTTGCTAATTTCAAAGGTAAACATGATATATCGTGAGAAATTGAATCTACTTCTTCAATGTTTAGACTTGATGAGCTTTCGCTTCCCGGTCTTACGATATTTTCGCTTGGAAAGTGCGTGACTGTTTGCGAGCGGAACGAGGGAGTAGTTGGATGAACGACATTTTCCTGCATGTTTGCGGGTTGCAATGACTGGAACGGTAATAAATCTGTAGATTCTACATGAAAGGGGCCACTACCACTCCAGCTGATTTCTCTATTCCGTCGGGCCATTTTCTGTATTTTCTATAAAGATTTGACTTACTCGTTATGATGATATTCTACACTATACTAATTTTTACTTGGATGACAGTCTCTTAAAAATAGCGTTGTCTGGATTCTCCCCTCGTAGTCGTCCGCGTTGTCCCTGGTCCTGGTGGTGATCCTCCGATGGTGGAAAAGTCCTTCGTTGTTCCTGGTCCTTCTTCCGGTCTCGGATTTATTTTCTTCCTTGGTAGTTCCAAGGTGGTTGAGTTCGCCTGAGTTACGTGTGATATAGTTTATCAGCCTCCTTAAGCGTGTGATTTTCGTGGAATTTCACTGCACGGTCACGAATTCACTCAGCTCCGGCATTCGCCCTGCGCTCCTCCGGGAAAACCGTGCATAAAGAACCGGGGAGAGAGAGATTTGCGTAATATAATTATAATTATAGATGATTCAGGAGGCCAAATTGGTCGATTAACGTATGGTTTTTGGTTTCCTAGGATTCGCTGAATCCGAAAGTTTATACACCAGTCCAAAACATTATGCGTTTTATATTTTCACTTTATTTATATCACTTTGAGTAAAATAACCCTTCGTTTACTTTTGATATGACGATGTCAATAATTGGTTAATGAGTTCGAATTCCGCACTTGAGAGCCGGCACTATCACTTTAATTTTCCACAAAATTTGTCTTTTATTTTAAATCATCCCACCGCTGTCACCAAAATGTTGCGTACCCAAACTGGTTTTAGTGGAGTCCAGGTGGCAGGTCCGTTGCCCGTGGAGTGCTGAAGCACTCTGCTACTCGAGTGCGGGAATATTTGAATGGGATAAATAAACACACCAAAAAAAATCACAAAGTTGTTTTAAGATAACTACGTAATTATTATTAACACTTCAAGTTAAATTACGATACAAGTACTTTTACACGACAATTTAGTTTCGAACTTAACTCGGTCAACTCGAAAACGAATCTGAAGTCTTAAAATTATTCTTAAATCTTACTTGCACTTTTCCATGCGATCCTCCACTGTTAGGAAAGAGGAGAGGATCCAATCACAAGTTGGATTTCACTGAGGGGGTTGGCTTTTCACCCCCACTGTTTCTAATATTGGGCCAGCTACGAGTCTGACCGCCGCGTTCTCCCAAACAAAAGAAACCCGCACGTGGCAAGAGAGAAAGAAGAGGTACCTCAAGACGTTGGGAAAGTCCTGAATTTTCATTGAGGCAAAGGATTTTATAGTTTTATTGCTTTATGGTTCGGAGAGACTCAAATCGTACTTTTACATTTTTATACAAAAAGAAGAGGTCGAAATAAGTATTTGTTTGAATAAATGTTGTCTTTTGAGGAAATTACTATTTTTGGGAATTTCCCAAAAGCTGTTTATTACGGTATTCAAGTTGAGTTTAAACCTTTTTTCTCCCTCTGGGTTTCTCCCCTCTCCGAGTTTATTATCTCCTATTGAATTTTTCGTCTTGGGTTTTTCCTTAAAGATTTTATCATTTTCTACCTTACTATCTATTAAGCCTCCCTTGGGTTTTTCCCCAATTTAGTCGAATTTATATTTTACCGCTCAATTCCTTCAATTATTTTCGCGGATTTAGTGTCCCTAGTCAAGAACTAGTACCTCACGCGACACAGGAAGCGTACAATGTGTGCCGGGCCGACCGTTACGTTTGGCTCTGTTGAAAACGCGCAGAATAAATACCTCCCTTGGTCAAAGAGAGATCTTCCGAAGTCGACACGAAGCCGAAATTTACATGCTCTAGCATAGGAGCCGAATATTTCCGAGGATCCTTCTTTGGCTAGTACGACCGTACTTAGTATTTAGTATTTAGAAATCAATTTGACGAAAAAATGCAGAGGGAAGCAATCTAAATTTACATATCAAAGGGTAGATTGTGACGACTCATATGCAATGATCTAAAGAAATAGCCCGCCCGGGGTGCGATTCTCAGGGACTGGCGGATGTGTGGAAGGTAAGTACACAATGAGGCCTGCAGATGGCTACGTCTGGTCCAATTCAATGGTGAGCATGCAACTCATTGAATTATAGTAAGCCATGGGCTAATGAACAGTCAAAATCTAACAATCGCATTGAAAATTCATCATTAAACTCTTCATGCATTACGATGTGGTTAATCATGACCATAATAAATAGTTGATTAATGCCCTACAACTGTGAGTGTTAGGCTGGGTTTGTCATTCTCGGATTAGTTTAGTCCGGGGATTCAACAGTGCGCGCTGCCTAGCGGTCAAGGGAGCATACTGGAATATCGCTTACGCAACCATATTATTTCCTGCAAAGTCAGTGTTCTCCCTTGACCGCTAGGCAGCGCGCGCTGATAAATCCCCGGACTAAACTAATCCGAGAGTTAACTTAACTCTCGGATTACGCTAATCCGAGAATGACAAACTCAGCCTTAAGGCCTGTGTCCACGATCCAAGTCTCAATCCAAGTTCTCGGGCAGAGTTCTCCTCTCCAAATTGTTTGCTCTCCGCTGACTACAGGTGGAGGCAGGGTTAATTTTATGAAATTGGAGAATTAAATATCAAATTATAAATCCAATTTGAATGTTCATTGGTTTCTGACATTACTTATAATATTGCAAGTAATTGCGTAAGCTGTAGAGGTTGGTTATCTGCTCTATCTCTCATGTGAACTTATCAACTTGGATGAAAAAATGCTGCACGTCCCATTTTTTCATCAGAGGAATTCGTCCGCCATTTTCATCCAAGTTGTCCGTGTCCACGATCCAAGTTCTAGTTACTTTTTCTAGGAACTAGAACTTGGATGGAATTCTTTGATCGTGGACACAGGCCTTTAGTCTATGACACTTCATTCATCCCATGACGTATCGTCATTCAGAGTTGCATGCTCACTATTGAATTGTATCAGTCGTATCCCTCTGCTGGTTCAAGCATGAACTGACCTTCCACACTTCCGCAAGTCCTTGAGAATCGCACCCCCGAAGGCCGGTTTAAATAGATAGAAAAGGGTGTTGAAGTGAGAGTGAAAAAGTAAATGTTGGTAATTACAGAGAGGAAAGTAGAAAAAGATTTTGTAAACTATTTTTTTCAACGTTTTGAAACATGCCAAGCCGTATTTCGATGGAATACCGAAAATTTGACGATTACATATGGCGTTTTCGATTTGCTGCACTGCACCGGTGTAGTGTAGGAAACTAACCTAATGTGAGCGCCCTCACGCGCGGCTCTTTTAAAATTGTTCGGTTTGAATAAAATAGTCTACATTATTTTTGTTAAAAAATTAGAATAAATTGCCGTCAATTGAATGAAGCAATGATTGACGGATTACTGAATTTTTCAGAATCGAGTCGTGATGACAACGAGCAAATGGCAGCATTAATGGAAAATGATTTAACGACATGAGGTCAAGGCAAACTGAACACCAAAGATTTCATTGAAAATATTGTTAGCAATTGTTCAGATGGAAAAATAAGTATAGTCATAATTAATACCCGCACCTGTGCATCTGCACAATTGCTCAGAATATTTTCAGTAAAATCTTTCATGTTCAGAGTGCCTTGACCTCATGTCGTTAAATCATTTTCCATTAATATTACCGTTTTTTCTTCGCAATCATGACTCGATTCTGAAAAATCCTGTAGTTCGTGAATCATTGCTTCATTCAATTGATGACAATTTGTTTTAATTTTTTACTAAAAAAATGTAGACTATTTTACTAGAACCGAATAATTTTAAAAGAGCCGCGCGTGAGGGCACTCACATTAGGTTAGTTTCCTACACTACACCGGTGCAGGGGAGAGATTCCGCGCGTTATAAGCAGTATCCAATTAGCCTTTTTTTTTTTTTTTTATTTTGAATTATTTATAATTGCACTTACTAAAACGTTAGTATTTCGTTTGCGAGTGATTGTAGTGCTGTTAAAATCGTTTAAGAGTTAATTGGTTAATTGTAATTAAATCAAATATAACACAAAGCTAACGCTTTTACGTTATAACGCAGTACCTTATAACGCGCGGAATCTCTCCCCAGTGCAGCAAATCGAAAATGCCAATAGCTTCTATCCGAGAGCGAAGATTCTACTTCCCATTTTGAAATAATCCCGCCCAGCTCAGAGGTCACTGCTTCGTCCTGAATCATTCAAAATGGCACCTGAATGCAGGGTTGCCAGATTTGGCGATTTACCGCCAAACTGGCTACTTCAGGTGGCATTTTGGCGATCAGTTTTTCTTCTTGGCGACATGGCGATATTTTGGCGATTATTGATTCAGCCAATATCTTCCATGAATTTGGATCTGACTCATTCCCATTAGGAGGCTGATAACAGACTGATTCGTCACATACACTCATGTTATTTTTTTTGAGTTTGTATGACCCGCGCTGACAATTCAGCCGTTCGTTAATCAAAAGTCCATATTTCAGTCGCTGTCGCGTTCATGAAAAATCGCCCTGAAGAACTATTTCTTTTCGCCTGTGATTCTGATTGGTCCACTGTAAGGCATTTTGAGCTATTCGTCCAACGAATGAAACAAACACAAGCATGGCTCATTTTTGTCGTAGAGTGACTACTTACTGCTTTTTATAACCATTCTATGAGAATTGTGGAAAACGTCCCATCGATACAAATTAAATTTAAAATTATTTGTGATTCCCCCATTCTAACGCTGATTGATCACAGTAAATAGATGTGAAAAATTCAAAACAATCATGGGGAAATGGGAGAAAGATAAAAGAAAATACAGGAAAGATTGGGAAAGTTCGGATTGGGCCAAAGGTAAATCTTGTACGACTAATTCATTAGACAATTGCATTATAAGTAAATTAAATGTCCTACAGGATGGTTGCAGCAGATTGATCCAGCTAGCGCACTTAGACTGAATACTCTCAATGAAGCTTATTGCAAAATTTGTAGAGTATCTCTGCGTAGCCATGTTACAGATTTGAAAAAACATGCAGGCTCCAAGACTCACAAAGAAAAAATGTCTTCGATTCAGCTTCCACTCAAAAGCACTATGTTGAATTATGGTACTTATCGTTTACTCTTTATTGTGAAATGCTTAAAATAGATTACAACTTTACCCATTGAAACTCTATAGAAATTATGCAATACACTTTCTTAATAGGAACTAAACCAATCAGTGATCAACAAAAAATTGCTGACATGAAATTAGCTGCATACATCGCGTCTCACTCGGCCATTAGGACCATTGATCATTTGAGTGATGTCTTAAAGCTCCTTGGTAAGGGCAGCATTCTAGAAAATTTGCGATTACATAGAACCAAATGTTCTAGCATAATAAGAAATGTTATTGCACCTGCTATGTTGGAGGAATTGGTAGAAGCGATAGGAGACCAAGGTTATTCAATAATTGTTGACGAGTCGACAGATGTGTCGACGACAAAGTTTATGTGTCTATGCGTGAGATATTTCAATACCAAAGACTGTTGCATACGTACAGACTTTTTAGGAATGTTTGTTGTTGAGGAAGCTACAGCAAAATGTCTCCATAAAAGTGTAACAAGTTTCCTTGAATCAATCAAATTGAAAAAAAAAAATATGATAGCAATAGGGACAGATGGTGCTAATAATTTATGTGGAAATAACGAATCCTTATATGCACTGCTGAAGAAGGATATTCCAAATCTTCAACTATTGAAATGTACATGCCACTCAATTCACCTTTGTTCATCGAAAGCATCAGAAGAATTACCTTGTTCATTAGAATATTTGCTGAAAGAAGTCTACAATTGGTTCAAATGCAGTCCACTTCGTCGTGCGAAGTACCAACGATTGTTTAATGCAATGAACACTGGTATTGATTCTCATCCATTCCACCAATTGATTCAGTTATCTTTGACCCGATGGTTAGCATTCTATGATGCATGTACAAGACTTTTGGAGCAGTGGCTTGAACTGAAGACACATTTCAGCTTGGTGATTCAAACTGAAAAATGTTATTCTTATCTTTTGCTACAAAAATCTTGAAGCCAGTCTTCGTAGTTGCACACAAGGAGAACGTCACTTTGTTAAATCAAGTTAGAGATGCATTGAACAATGATTTAGCATTTTTACCACTGGAGTCAGTTAATTTCGGAATTGATTTAACATCAGAACTTTCAACAAGCAATGTCAGCTCCGAAAAAATATTGGTTCTGAAGGAACGATGTTTTAATTTTCTAAAGAGATTGCTGATTGAAATGTCTAAGAGATTGCCAGCTAACATGGAAATATTCAAAAAATACAAATTGTTCAGCCCTTCAAAATGTCTTGGAATTGATCAAGCAAAATTTATCACTATTATCGACATTCTTCGACCGTTTTTGGACTCCAGTGTTGATGCAGCAGTTTATGAGTTGCAGTGGCAGCAATTACAATTTGTTGATTGGAAGACTCATTGTTCAAACAACGTACCAGTCAATATTGTTGATTTCTGGCCCATGGTCTATGCTTTCGTCGATTCCTCCGGGAGATGTGTGTTTAGAGAGCTAGCTGAAGTTGTAATTCGTATGCTATGTATCCCAACGAGTAATGCATGTGTGGAGAGGATATTTTCGATAATGAATCTGATTAAAACCAAAGCTCGCAACAAGATGCAAATGGACATGTTGGAGTCACTGATTAGAATCAGGGTCCATTTCAGTGCTTGCAATACTTGTTGTAATAAATTTGAACCAACATCTAGAATGTTGAGTTTATTTACAGCAAGTAATATGTACAAGAAAGCAGAAGGGGAAAGTGATGAAGACGATACCACAGAAGCATTTGAGATTATGGAGAGTTTTCTATAAGGATGTATATGTCATTCGATTTTTCTTACTATCTTCAGGTATTGTTTCATGAAAGATTCAAATATTTTAAATGTACGTTGATATTCTTGTTGTTCTATAAATAAATAAAGAAATATGAAAATTGAATAATATTTTTCAGTCAATTTATTTTTATCGACAGTTGATAATCGAGCTAACTGCTTCAGTTTGGCGAAATTTTGGCTACTAATGAAAATTTTCTTGGCGACATCTGGCGACTGCCTACTGTTCATCTGGTGACTTGTTCTCACAAAAGTCTGGCAGTCCTGCCTGAATGATCGAATTGAGTTTCCTAACCTTCAAAACTGTTTGCAGAGTCAAAGTTGGGAAAAAAAATTAAACGATTTTTTAATCACTAAAGATAAATTCAGTAATTAATATATACTTTGATTAAAATGGCAGAGGCTGATGAACAACCAATGGAGACTGACTCTCATTTCACAGGAGAAAAACGTGAGAATAACGTCGATGAAGCTGGTGATAGTGATGAAGGAATCATTAATGATGATCAGTTTCGTGTTGAACATCGATATGAGAACACGGGTGGTGGAACATTTACAACTGGATTTGATATATTTAGCGAAGAGGAACAAAAGAAAATGGAAGAGAGGGCTAAAAGATTTGGCCTGAAGGAAAATGAGAAAGCAATAATTGAAAATGTGGATTTGTACTCGAGGTCAATATTTTTCATTTCTCATAAAACATTAATTGATTATTTATTCGCAAATTATTCAGTCCTTGAGTAGTTGATCAAATTTCTTTGCTTCGTATTCAAAGTCAAGTGTATGAAGAGATCTCAAAACTTAATGGAGCCATTAAGGTTTTCTTTTTATGCTTTTCTCCCTCAGCCTGTCCTGCAAAAAAATTGGTTTATGATTTCGAAAGAATTTCACAGAATTCATCACGTTAAATCGACCAAGCTCCTCTACGCCCACCTCTTGATCTGATTTATCAATTTTCTTTTCCATTCGAAATAAAAATTCAGAATTATTTCTTCTACAGCATGGGTGTTGTTGCTGATAATGAAAATAGCAAACACATTAGACTGAATGTGATTCACATGAGAGGAACTGAAGAGATGAGTACTAAAGATATCTTTAAGTACTTTGAGGATTATGCACCAGCATCAATAGAGTGGATCAATGACATTTCTTGTAAGTAATTCCAGTTTAATGTTATAACTACATTAAGTCCTTGGAGAATTTTTCGAATTTCGATAATAGCCTAGAGAAGTAGTAAAGCAATACCCATAAATGTCACTTTCAGATCAGATTTTATAAAATGCCTCAAAATATGATGAAGTTTGGAGGAAAATCATGTAATCATTATTTTTTGAAAAAATTGACAGAGCTCCAGAAAACAATACAGAGATATTTGCATGTCCCGTAGATTTTGAAATATCTGATGTACACTGATTCAATTAAAAAAATTCACTAATTTTGATTCAGTACTCTACTACTGAACTCTTCCATTGTACTAACCGAAAATACTTGATTAGGTAATGTCGTGTGGCTGGACAACATTTCTGCAGCCAGAGCTTTACTAGGTCTTTCCAAAAAAATCATTGATCTACCAGGAGTAGGAGACAGTGAAAGAGACAAGTTCTCTGATGATAATAGTTCAATAGAAATTGAAGAAAAAAATGATGAGAGCACTATTAATTTTAAAGAAATTGTTGCACCATTACCATTAGGATTATGGCGAAAGGGAATTGATTCACCGAAATCCAACAGGATTCTTCTTAGATTTGCAACAAGAGCTGACAAAAAAGACCTGAGGGCTCAAAGGAAAAGTGAATATTATAAAAAATACGGTAATCCAAATTTTGCAGGAATGAAAAAAATATTAACCGAATCTAGGAAGAGAGAGTACATGCAGATACGTGGTACGAAATCTAGAAAAACAAGTGGTGATGATAGAGATAGAACGAAAAAAAATAATAATCCTTGGGGTGAACTATCAGAAAGTTGGGGTACTTTGGAATTTGTTGAAGACAATTATGTAAACAGAAAAAATATAGAATCACGAGAATCATTACTAGAGATTTGCAAAACTCCTGAACGAGGAAGTATAAAAGAGAGATTGGGATTGAAAACACAGAAGGAATTAAACACAGAAGTAGTAAGTTCCATAGGATCTGCGACAGATGATAGTGAAGAAGACTGGGCGAGACGTAGTAAAGTTCCAAGAATGAGAATGCACGCCGATGATGAAGAGGAGAAAGTCAGAAAGAAGAAACTCGAACAATTCAAAAGAAAAGTAAAAATTTCAAAATAATTCATCACCAGGGCCGGAGACTTGATTTTCGAAAACGGCCAATTGATCTGAAGTTTGATCTAGTATCGAATAATTCGAATGTTTATGACAGATACGTCAAGACATTGAATTAATTGGAAGGTTGATCTCCGGGGATTGTGACAAACTTTATTCTTTCTTTCTTATTTCAGGTAAATGTCTTATGCTATTCGGTTTGTCACAATCCGCGCAGATTAACCATCCAATAAATTCAATGTCTTGACGTATCTGTCATAAACATTCGAATTATTCAATTCCTATTTATTCCCAGCTTCAACTCTCTACTAGATCAAACTTCAGATCAATTGGTCGTTTTCGAAAATTATGTCTCCGGCCCTATTCATCACGAATAATTCCAATCATCTGTAGATTGTATTTCAGAACTCTGGGAAAGTTCACGCATACCGCCTTTTTTTCCCTTGGATAATTCATTAGTTTCCGGGGATATCTCCAGAAACTAAACGAGATGAAGTAATTTTGCTTGGATCTTTTTTTGTGGTTCTTGAAATTCTCTACAAAAAAAGATTGACGTAAAGTCGATCTATCCCACTTTCCACCCGTAGCTCTGCTTGGGAGCCACGTAAAAATTATTTTTTAATTTTTATACATACAATTTTGTGAACACCAAGTTTTAAGCAATATTCAGCTTGTGGAGAGATTTCACAACAATTTACCAGGCAGCTCAATTTCTGCAATTCAAAATTTGTCCCTAACGCCATAAGACATGATGTTTAACCTATAAAACATCCCTTTTTTAAAACAGAAAAATATCTCAATTTCTGGATGAAAAATCGTTGTAAAATTTCGCTACAAGCTGGACATTGCTTCAAACTTCGTGTTTTTATAAAATTTTGTGTAAAAAAATTGAAGAATAATTTTCAAGTGAGGTGCGCGTGACTATTCCTTCAATATTCCGAAATTTCGCTCCACAAGTTTATTTTGCCCAATCCTCATCTATAAAAAAATTCAATTTTGAAAAGACTGGAATTTTCGAATTCATGGTTTTTCTTTCATTTCCCATATTTATTTAAATATTCATCATTGAAGACTCAGAACTTGTAATTTTTTACAAATTTCTTAATTCAGTTCTCTCTTATTTCAAGTTACAAAAGTCAAGTACAGACTTGAGGTCTCGATTAGGAAGTAGAAAATCACTTTCAGTGTTTCGAGAAGGAATTCAAGTTATCATAACCAATGATCTTCAAAGATATAGCACCAAAGACCCAGACGCAGAGGAGGAAGTGGAGGATGGAGAACAAATGATACAGGATTCCGAGAAGGAAGAGGGGGAATGGGAGGAGGAAAATAAAGGGCTCGAAGAGGTCCAAGAAGAAGACTCTGAATCTGATAGTAGTAGTAGTAGTAGTAGTAGT
Organism: Aleiodes leptofemur; assembly: GCA_963942555.1. Classification (NCBI taxonomy): domain Eukaryota; kingdom Metazoa; phylum Arthropoda; class Insecta; order Hymenoptera; family Braconidae; genus Aleiodes; species Aleiodes leptofemur. The sequence goes on from OZ012612.1 coordinate 8,741,023, forward strand.
GAAGTCTCGGAGAAAGAAATTCAAGGCCCGAAAGGAAGTGTAATCAAAGTTGTGCCCCGATCAAAACCTAGGGTTGCTTCCACTGTTTGGGCGAGACTTAATTATAAAAATCAGGGTGACAATCCATACTCCGATAGGTAAGAACGAACTATTTATGTCTCTTCGTAACAGGAAGGAAATATCATATTTGGCAAACCATTTCTTAATTTCTTTGTGTTTGCAGTGGAAATCCGAGAAATTCAGTTCTGGGAGATTTGAGATCACGACTTGGCCATCAAAGTAGAGGAAGGTCACCTCTGAGAATAGAAGTTAAAAATGATAAATTTGATGATGAAAATTCTGAATGAAATTCTTCATAGAACTATTTCATTTGAATTCAAGAAAGCAAATAATTCTGATCCATATAAATGCCAACAAAAAGTTTTTTTTATCTACAATCTAATACTGATAACCAATACGTTGATAATGAACAATAAATTGATGATCAATACAGATAGTGAATTGAATCGGTCAAAAAACCACTTTAATCTTAATTAGCACAATAATACTTTGAATAATGCATTTTTTTGTCATTACAGAAAATTGATAATTAATTTTCTAAAATACATGTACAATTCACATTGAGTAACAATAATTTCTTTCATTTCATTTTTGAGAAGAAAATGTCAATAGAAATTTCATCGATAAAATTTCATAATAGACGGCATTTATTTAGTTCAAAACGATCGTTTTGATTTTCAACAAACGGAATTATTCCGAAAGGAGAGTTTTCAACTCGGTGTTGAAAAAAACAAAAACAAATTTGTATTATGTAATTATGATTGCAAGCACAAGCAATATTCCAAGCCACATTCGTAGAGTTGATTCAACCATCGTATCTTGGATTGACAATTTGTCGTTGCCATTTATTTAGTGAACTTGATTGATAATCACATCAATTATTTAAAAAACAAAGAAAGTAAAATATTTTTGTGCCATCACATCTTGGAAAAGATTCATTCTTGATACGCTTTTCATCGCGACATGAGATCTCTTCTTTCTTATTGTTAATGTGGATTTGTAGGAAAAAAAAATAGATTGGAAATTGAGAAAAATATTTGAACAGACGATTTTGAACTTGAAAAGACAGATATTTCCTTAGCGAATAATTGTTTCCTTATTACCAACGATCTTCAAGGAATTTCTCCGGTTTTAAATTAACGAGGGAAACTTGAACCTGGCACATAGGTCTAGGAAGATGCCCAAGTCAACATTGCTGCTGATAAACTTATTTTTTAACATCTAAATACTACGTTCTAGTGTCTCAAGGTACTCTCAGTCGACTTTGATCATACGTCTGCTAATCAATTCCAAATTTCATTATTCACTTGATTAATTTTTGTCTAAAATTTGTTGAAAAGGTGACGATTGCTTATTTCCTTGAAATTCATTTTCTATCTCATGTTTGATTTGATTCATATGTTTTTTAACTCTTTACACGCTACATCCTTGCTTTATATATATCCCCTCTTTCTCTCCCAGACACACACACACTCTCTCTGGCTACCTTTCTCTTGTTTTTTTTCTTCTGAACTTGGTGGATCTTTTCGCAAGTAATTTTTGATTCTCGGATTCTTTATTTTTTCCCATTTTATCCATCAAATTTCAATGGCAGCACGCTAGTTTCTTTTTAGTCTTGGCAATTTTTTCTCCTTGTCAAGTCTCTCAATGCAACCAATCAAATAACTTTTCGAATTATGATTTCCTTGTTCAAGGTTCTTGGTTTTCTATGCAGTTCAAATTGATTTTGTGCAAAGTCAAAGCTCCTTCGAAAATTTCGTTTCTATTAATTCAATTAGTGAAATCTCTAATCAATGTTACTTTGAATTTCCTTACTTGACTTTTCCGATAGTTTTCTCTCTCTATTGCCTACTGTCTTCCTTACCGCGTTTCTAATTAAATTTGTATGCTGGAAAAACCATGGGTAAAATAGTTAACTTTTCAATGTGCACTTTTTCTGCTAATTTTTGGTTTAAAATTTTCGAAATACTGAGATAAGAATCCCAAAGCAACAAATGGACATCCATAACGTGTAAGTATATTAGGCCAAACGACATCACATGAATAGCGGCATTAATTAAATTTTGGATCAACTAGAAATTTTCTTTGAAAAACAATTCGAGATTAAAATACATAGATATATATTCAATTCTCATAATTGACGGAATATGTCCCAAGGAAATTTTCAAGAATGCAAAATTTATTGATTAACCATAAATAATTGCAATGAGAAACAGAGAAGGGAAAAATGGGATACTTCCCGGAGAAAATAAAAGATTTTTTATTTTGATGTTGTTCATAATCTCCAACTATTCTCCAGAGAAAAATCCAATGGAGGTAAACACCTTGAAAACATTGCATTCCTCAATTAATACACAAGGACGAACACAAGATTCTCATTTATTTTTGCCTCGTTTCATACAGAAAAAAATGATCGAGTCGATAAACACCCTGAGATGTTCGATATTTATTGATATATTCATTTATTATTTATTCTTTCATTCATTTTGGTTTTCCTTAAACGATTAAATGCACTTAAACACTGAGGAATCACTGGACGAATTAATCACACAAAAAAATTCGAAAATGGAATGGAAGAAATTCATGACAATTATTGAATCTTGTTCTTATTTTCTTGGGAATTTTTCAACTCTTTTTCTTATTATTAATTTGTTTAATTACTTCAAGAATTCACGAAAGTGATAATTATTCATACATTTAGATAGCAAACAGATTTGTAATCCTTCATCTTATTCAGTTAATTGATAAAATTCTTCAGGTAGAAGGAACTTTCTTCTCTGAAATTTCAGTGTTATAAACGAATCCAAGATCACTGTTTTTTTTAATTTTTATTCTTTGAATTCTAAATAGGGAAAAATTGCACAGCACGGATCTTTTTTGGTTTTTCACGGCGATAAATCAATTCGAAAATTTTGAACAATGAATATGACAATTCTCTTATCTGGAAAAGACATTTAAAGTACTTTTAATCTTCAAACTTCAACAGAAACGAAAAAATGAAAACCATTTGTTATACATTCTTTTCTATGATTGATTATTTTCTTCACTTTATAATGGATTGATTGATTATAAAATCACAGACAGCACATGAACCAACAATTGAATTTTTTTCCTTAAAAAAAAATAATTGTTGACTACTTTATTATCTCTAAGGAAAAAAAAATAGAACAATAAGTTTCATAACGTTTTTCAATAATCTTTTTTTTTTGTTTTTTTCTCTTCATGCGGAAAAAGAATGATTTATTCTTCAAAGAATTACGTTTTTTCAGTGAAAAATGATTTTTTTTCCATACTCTCACCTCCACACATACACACATTATTCCAAATTGATTAATTTTGGATTTTTTCCCTTTGTGATTCATTTTGCCAACGGTTCTAATGATAAATTTTTTTTCTTTTATTTGGATTCCTTTCATCATTAATTCTGCGCTTTGGTGAGTCCAAGTGGTAGTTACACGTCAGTTAAGTGTGTTTTATGTACAACTACATGGCATTTTCTTGGTTTCGTGAAAATTGAGTAGTTTCCTCAAATATGTACTGTTTTAAGACCTCTTTTGGAAGATCGTCCAGTTCCATGTCAAATTTGAAAGGTTCTTCCGCCACGGGCTTGAAAAAATAAAAATAATATGAAAATTCTTTCTCATCAAAAATGAATATAAAATATATAAACGAAATCCCTTCATAGAGAATTTTTGAGATGACACGAATTTTAGAAATTTAGTTCTTCCAAATAGTTTCGAAATTTATCTTCAAGTGGAAAAGGAAAAAGTCAAAAATTCTTGATACACAATATAAATTTTCAAAAATATGGACAATTTTCTGGCAAAAGAAATTCAATTTTCAAAATCATATCATGTTAATTTCTCTTTTGGATTCTAATTCGTTGTGTTTATGATGTAATTTAATCCTGTTTATTACGAAGTACTGCTATGAGAATTCAGCAATCAAGTCTCGAAATGGAGAGAACTAAACCCATATCCCATTTAAAAAAAAAAATATCTTGACATCAAGGGAAAACTAAAAAAAGAACTTGATAATCATTGTTATTGGGAGAAACTGAGGTTTGAAAAAACAATTCTCCAGTAGATTCTGAAATATTGCAACATTAGTTTCGGCTTCAAATTCATTAATTTTATTTTACCCCTTCACTATTGAATTTTTCACTATGATGAGAAACCCGTTCTGAAAATTACTTGGCAAGAATATTTTTTAGAAATATAGCACAAACTCAATTTTTCCATAATTTTCTGCAACTATCAATAGCAGTCCATTTTGTCCCCAAGGCAGTCTATTTTACCTTACCTTTTCTCATGATTCTGTAGCTTTTCGAAAGAACGAGTATAATGGATCAATTTCACTCGATCATTATTTTCCATAGAACATCTAAATATTTACCTCAATTATAAAAATTTTCATATTCAGTTTATTCGTAGCCATTACGGATCTGACCGAGACAAAAAAACAAATCACAATAGAAATACTATTTCTCTTATTTCTCCCCATATTTCATATATATCGATTATAGAAAAATACTCGTTTATCGCGTTGTTGGACCAATTCGAGGAAATATATTTTTGCCAGCAAAAATTTCAATATCCTCCACGTATTAACTGACATCTGTCTTGTCTTGAGCAAGTTTCAATTGGAAAATTACAAAAATAGTTAAATGAATTTGTGAATGATCTTACCTCATCAGCGGGATCATAATACTGTTCAAGATAAGGATGCGCAAGTGCATCCTCAACGATGATCCGTTTATTTGGATTAAAAGTTAGCATTTTGTCGAGTAAATCGAGTGCACGCGGATCAGCATTTGGGAACAGGCAAGTCCATGGCACCTTAGGCTTGTACGGTAATGATTGAAGGTAACTGCGTGCCTGTGACAACATTCCGCGACATTTTTCATCAATTAATCGATAATATCAAACATTTTGACACTTGTAATTACAATCAAAATTGAAGGAAACATCCATTGTACTATGTTAATCGATAAATTATGAAATAGAAATGTACACAATGGTTTCTTTCCTCATAAGATGTATCGACAAAATCATAATGATGAGTAATCATCTCGAGAATTAACATAATAACATGGAATATAATGCAAACATGTCAATTCACCTTTTCATTTATAATGCACTCGAGATCTTCGGGTGAAGGCGATCCAAGAACACCAAGAATGTGATTTAACTGATCCAAGTAGTGTTTGCCGGGGAATATTGCACGTCTTGAGAGCATTTCAGCGAGAATGCAGCCAACTGACCAAATATCTATGGACTTAGTGTATCCCTGAAAACATTCAATTGAAAAATAAAAAATTAATCCCACCCAAGTTGATTAAATTTTAAAAATTTGATAATTTCATTGAACAATTAGCGAAATTTCCACTGAAAAATACTGGGGGACAATCTATTCTGCATCAATTACATCCAAGATAATTAAATAGTCATTGAGTCGATATTTTAATTAATTATTGTGAGAGATATAAGCAGACTGGATTATCGTATTTTTTCGCGGAATTTTCACTGTATTTTTATTGAAAAGCGACTAAAATTATCAAGAAATATAAATTTCATTGCCATATGAATAAACAAATCCTTCTGCATAATAATAGTTTCATATTAAAACTAGTTTTCACAAGAATATTTCGCAGCCAAAGGAAGTTAGAGAAATTCCTGTAATAACCTTCGTTGTAGTTTCAACTTATATCAAAAAATAACAGATTTTGAGATTAAAAAATTTTCAAATAATCAGAAAAGATAAAAGGCTGAGAAAAAGAACTGTGCCGAGTGAAGCAAAAATATCAGAGAATTCCCATGTCCTTTTTGTTTCATTTTCAAAATTAGAAAAATCATATGAGGTGTCAGAATTTTTGTAAATTCTATTGTCTCAAAATTTTTATCAAATTTTGCCCCATCTTTCCACTATATTCATTTTGCTCAATTTTTCCCTAATATTACATTATTAAAATCTCACCTTTGAATTTAACATGATTTCTGGTGCCCGGTACCATCGTGTTGCAACATATTCAGTAAGAAAGCCAGCATGATTATGATCAGGATCAGCAACTCTGGCCAGACCAAAATCACATATTTTAAGGTCACAGGTGGTATTCAACAATAAATTACTTGGTTTCAAATCTCTGTGAAGAACATTCGCCGAATGTATGTACTTTAATCCACGCAAGATTTGATAAAGAAAGTAACATATATGATCATTGCTTATTGCTTGTGTTTTAAGCAATTTGTATAGATCCGTTTCCATCAGGCATTGGACAATGTAAACGTCCTTCATTTGGTCTATTGTTGGTGCTCGAAGGATATCTCTTATGTCTATTATCTATAAAGAATAAAATAAAAATCAAATTATCCATTTACTTTTATTTTATTGAAACCTCGTATTCTTTTATCTTGAAAACTAGCCATTCTACTAATGAAATATCGAATTCCCGAAAAAAAATGAAAACTCTTAATAAATATTTTGATGTTTCTTTTTTTTCAATGATAATTTTCGAATCGTATTGCTAGCTATATCGGAAAAATTCCAAGGGAAACCATGTAAGAAGAATTCAATTTTTTGAAATTTCGAGAGAGAGAGAGAAAAACTTTTATTCCGACAATTTATTAAAATTTCTTCCAGAAGTAAGAAGCAAGCTTATTCTTTCCATAATTGTTGAAATTATCAATGCAAGTTCATTGTCTCCCAAGATTCATTCACCGCAACTATCCATATACTTGATCGGTAGCATTAAAAATAAAGAATATATCATTTGATTCTTACATTTTCATGTTTAAACCTCGTAAGTATTTTGATTTCCCTCAGAGTCCTTTGGCTGTATGTTTGGTGCTCGAACGGTGATATTTTCTTAATAGCTACTTTTGTTTTCGTTACATTATCATAAGCAGATCTATAAAAATACACTCAATTATTTTCAATTTACTTGTATATAAACAATACTGAATTTTATCAATTTTCAGTAACTTGTGAAATCAGAAATTAGGTGTAATACAACTTGAATAGTTTAAATCTACCGCCAAATTCAGATGCATTGAAGAAAAACATTTGTAATGGAGAAATTGGAGCACTCGAAATAAATAGTCAATAATCAGTGATCAAGTAAAATATAGGGAAAATTTATCAAATCAACGTCAATTTGTGGAAACATTCATTCTGTTTATTTAAAAAATTTCTACTGGGCTGAGGATAACTGGAAGCTGGGAGGAAGGCGTGGTTCTCTACCAAGTAATTGCCAAGAATTTGAGTTTTGTAAAACTTACACGACCATGCCATAAGCTCCTTCGCCCATATACGCTAGGCTTGTATACCGAGGACCAACTTCGAATGCTTGTCCACGCACAATTTCAGCATTCGGGTTAACATTAGCTGATCCTTCGCCCGCCATCTTGACAACTGAGGAGTTGGACAGTCCTGAGAGCTGAATACTATTAACGAGACGATTCTCGGCACTCTTCGGATATCATCGGTTACACCATGACGTCATACAAAATCTCCTACATATTGTCTTACTAGCCTAAGAGAGAACTACGGAAATATTCGGATCCAATGCTATAACATGTGAATTTCAGCTTCGGGTCGACCTCGGAAGATCTCTCTTTGACTATATAATTCGACAATAGGAGAGTCGGTGAAAACATTGTATGTAAACACTACAAATTTTGTGTTTTTTAAAATTAAAATTTTTGATTTTATTTTGGAAAATGAATGCTCCTCCAACGTTTGAATCATTTCTTCTTTATGACGGAGAAAAGAAGTAAGTTTTCAATAATTTATCCCATTTTTGTTCAAAAATATTAAATACTTAACCTGTCCTCTCCATAGGATTATCAAAGAACAGGACACCAAAGTGCCAAATGCTGCAATTTTCACAGTCAACAAAGAGGACCATACACTTGGAAACATGATCAGGAAGTAAGAAATTATAGTCGAATAATCGAAAGGATTACTTGTAACCTCGTTTTAACTCGGTTCTGACACCGCCAGAGACTCCCAAATAAGTAATTCTTGAGATAAATTCGACTTGATAGTAACAAGTATAAAAACGAGTCATAAGAATAAGGTTTCTGTGTAGCTCTTTTCTTATCTTTATTTTTACTTATGGATTTTGGAATATTCTTGGTAATTGACAATCCCTGCAGATGCCTAGCAAGAGGGGAGGGACAATGAGTATGTAGTATACGTTTAACAAGAAAAAATCGTAAAGTACGCGTTTTAGGCTTGATTCTTAATCACCCGGAAGAGTTGAAAATGTACTGCAACCCCAAGTACCTAGTACAGAAGGAGAAAAGTGTAAATTCTGAATCCACCAGCAATAATGAAGAAATGAAAACCAGCAAAAATAATAATAGGAAAAACGTGATTACTAACAAAACGACGCCATCCATGTATGAGCATGGCCAAGTAGGGAGTCCCTACTAGGGACTACATTTTTTTTTCTTCTTTGTATTTGTTTCTTATGATTACTTGTAAATTTATGATTCGCAATTTTCTTGAGTGTATTCCAAAAATCTCGTAGTTCAACTAGCATTCAGCCTAAAACAAATACATAGTATTTTTTCTTTCAATAAATACATTTTTTCCTACCATTTCGATACTTATACAGTAGTAAAATTTCTCATTTCCATGTAAATACTTCAAAAATAGGTGGATTTGAAGAATTTCTCAAGAAAACTTGTGTTATAGTGAATTTCAAGTATTACCAAGGATATCTCTTGAAGAGATAACTTACCATTAAACTCGACATTTTCAAAATAAGTAAGGAATGCATGAACTATTTTTTCTGATTTTTACATTACGACCTATTTTTCCTTGTAATTCCAGTGAAAATTCACTTGAATTGGACATGTATAAAACAAGCAACGTGAAGTATCTTGTCCAAGAGAGCTCTGTTAGGGGTCGTTCATAAATTACGTGAGAGGTTTTGAGATCTAATTTGCCCCCCTCTCCCCCTACTGTAAGACATCATAAGATTACGACTAGTCCCCCCTGCCCCTTGATAAGAAATTTTCGTAAGAAAAGGATATATTGATAGATTATAACTCCATTTATTCTGAAAATATACTTTATTGCAATCTTACCACTATAAATATCATTAACTAACTGTCATAATATTAATCTTATTAACCTGTCACAGTTTTGACCAGAATTACTTGAGTGAAACCTAAGGTGTTGAAAGAAATAGATAATAAATCAAAACTCTAACTATCATTTATCCACGGGCTGACTAACCAGTCTGATATTGATTCAATTACCAGAATGACTGATTCTTTTTGATCTTCTTGAGAGTCTTCCAATTTTTCGATATCAATATCTTCATTGTCGTACCATTCTACATCATGGGTATCATTATTGTATGATGTGAGACACAGGCTCTGCCCAGCTCGACGACGCAATAATTTAATCGGTTGTACATTCTCAGTTCGAGCACACTGACAGTTGTGAATTGACTGACGATGGATTTTCATATTTTTATTTGATGCGAAGTACAATCCACACGTTGGACATGTACGCGCAATTAATTGCGTTCGAATCATAGGACAATAGAAGTCATACGGTGTTAAAATGAAATCTGGACGGCTAGGAATCTCAATGTTTACCCAGGAAAAAATGTTTAAATCTGATCAGATCAAATTAGATCTAATCAGATCTTATTAGATCTGATCAGATCCAACTAGATCTGATCAGATCTGATGAGCCAATATGAATGAACTCAATCAGATCCAGTTAGATCTGATCAGATCTAGTTAGATCTGATCAGATCTCGTTGGATCTAATCGGATCTAGTTATATCTCAACAGATCCGATCAGACTTAGATCTAATTGGATGTAATCAGACCTAATTAGATCTGATCAGATTTATTCAGATCTATTCATGTTAAAAATTTCCATTTTGTCAGATCTAATTAGATCAAATTAGATCTGATCAGATCAAATTTGATCTGAATATTTTTTCCCGGGTAGAGATAATTGCACAAATATACAGATGGTGCTGATATTTTCAATTTCAAATCTTACGTAATTGTAGATTCTCTACCCCCCTACCTATAATAAGAAGTTATAATATTCAGTCAACACCCCCCCTCCCCTAAACGCCTTACATAATTTATGAACGGCCCCTATTAGCTGTATAGTAGAGCGGGGTAGCCCCCAGTATGGGAGAATCATTCGAGTGCAAACATTTGAACGATGACGACAATAAAATCAATGACGGCCTACAAGTCTTCAATGATGATAGAAGAAATGAAAAACAATAATTAAATTATGTTTTATCATTTCGAAAAATATTGAGTGAAAACGCATTGTATTCCAGTATTTCGCTCAGCGAAAATTTGAATTTGCGACGAAAGCTAAGAGCACTCATTCCATTTTTTCTCAAATAGCCAAGTTTTAATATCTAATAGAGACGGGTTGAATAGTTTTCATTCATTTTTTTCAGTCAATTGTTGAAAGATCCTCATGTTCTTTTTGCTGGGTACAAAGTTCCTCATCCGTTGGAGCACAAATTCGTCATAAGAATTCAAACAACTTCAGACTATACACCACATGAAGCATTCATGCATGCAATTACTGATTTAATTGCAGAATTATCGTTGTTTGAAGAAAGATTCAAGGTAAATTATCCCACTTTATTAAATATCAGTAACGAATGATCATTCTTTTTTACTTTTAGGATGCAATAAAAGAAAAAAAAGAAGGTCTAGACTGAGGAAATCGAGACAGGTCACAAATAAGTTTATGATTAAACTCTTGAACAAATAATATTTTATTGACAAACTTGTGCAAAACGTTTTTTTTCTCATGCAAGTTTGATTCTCATAAATCTGTTTAACAAATGCTCCGTATGTAAGGAAGATTAAAATAAGTATTTTTCTGCTATATACACTTGAGCGATAATAAATATTAAATATAAATCTTCTATCCATGTACACTATTTCACTATTTCCTTATTCTTCTTACAATCATAATAAAAAAAGGAAACAAGTGATTCTTGCCAATTTTGGGAAACAGAATCTAATTTAACGAGGTTCTACTGTCACACGGTAGTTCAAGAAAGCAACATAATTTTTTTATTTTTTTGATCAGTAAAAACCCGACGAAAATTAACTATTTTAATTATTAAAAATACATGTTATTTCGCTTTTTTTATTAATTGATTTCTCTAATAATAGAAGTATTAAAAATATTCAAGTAGTGGATGGCGGCTGCCTGCAAACTTCAAATTCTTGGATGTGAATTTTCGATTATTGTGCTTTGTTCCTCAAAAATGTTAATAAATTCTTCTACCAATGTTAAGAATCTGTTAGCAACAAATTATTGCATTTGAAAAGAAAAAATTACGGAATAGAAACATATCGGTATACATTGATATATATTCGATCAGCTGATGCATGCAGCGTAGCCAGGCCCTCTATCGTTTCCGCCGCCATGACGTGTTTACTACAAATAAATTTTTTTGTATTGCGTTTCTTGAGCTTATTTGGCCGGTGAGGTGGGTTCGAAAGAATATCATTCAATTCTATATATTTTCAATTATATCATATTAATTTTTAGTGGGAAAATATCTGTTAGATCTATTAAAAAAAATACAAAACGTCGCCAATAGAGTGGTTCTGTTATAAGGGCTCTCTATAAGCATTTGAAATTACGCATTTTTACTATTTTTTTTCTCGATAACTAGACGGTCAATGCATTAATCATTCAACTAAAACGTGTATGATATATTTGTTTGTAACCTTGAAAAATTTCATGCAAAAATATCAAAAAATTTAAATTCACTCTTGAGTAGTGTAGAACCTCCTTAAGAACAGTCTTGGAAAAATAAGAAATAAAAATGTTCCAATCAAACAATTATATTATCATGAACGGGAAAAGGATCAATGAGGAAGACACGAAACAAGCAAGGATGACATAAAATTCAACAATATATCAAAATATACTTGACAAAATCCAATTAATTACCATTATTTACAATTTAAAAAGAATTCTCTAGAATGATAATCTCTGTCTATTGGCAAGCCAAGCTCGATAAGAACATTATGGTATTAGAGATAATTTGTTCCATTCGTGTGATTAGAACGTTTCTGCATCATCACAATTAGCTGTATCATGTCCAAAAATTTCACAGTGGTCACAATAAGCTCTTTCAACGGGATTTTTCACCGGTGTTTTTTTAACTGTCTTTTCAATCTCAAAATCCTGAGATTGTTTGGGACAATCTTCAGTCTCATGGAGATCGAATTCATCACAGATATCACAAAACATTCTTGGTGTTGAAACTTTTCTTAATGTTTCCTCCGAGTAATCGTTAGCTTCATTAGCTGGCACCCCCATTTCTAAAACCTCAATTTTAATTTTCAAATTTTCATTCTTCTTCTGCATATCCACTATTACTGAATTTAGGAAATCAATTTGGCCCTTAAACGTTTCATTTTCCTCGATAATAGTTTTTAAATTGTCAGTTTCTCCGCTTTCCTCATCTCTTGGTTCAATCTTTCCCTCTAAATTATTGTTGGAAATTGCTTGCAATTTTTTAATTTCCTCCAAGGCTTGAGCAAGTCTCGAGTGTATTTCAATATTTTTCTGGTCTATTTTTTGATTTTCTTGGATCAATTCAGAATTTCTCTCCTCAATTTTTTGAGATCTTGAAATTAATTCTGAATTTTTCCATGTATTCTCCGATTCTCTTATCCTTCTCTCTAAATTTTCGATCACTTGGTTCAAACTTGCTATCGTGTCTGATTTTTCGCGCAAATCTATTTGGCAAGCTTCATTTATTATTTTAGCGTTGGAGAGTTCTTGGGTTATTTTTGATAGATTTTCTGAGCTCTCTTGGAGCTTTTGTGCAAACTCAAGTTCTACACTTTTACACGATTCGTTTTCAGCTGTCTTCAGTGTTTCAACAACTTTCACAAGTTCGTCAATCATTTCTGTTTTTTTATTCACCGCATATTTTAGATCTTCATTCCGAGTTTCTAGTATTTTCAATTTTTCTTGATTTTCCGATTTTTCTCCAATCAAATTCTCAAGCCGGGCCTCAATTTTTGATTTTTCGGAATCCAAAATTTTAAGCCTGTCCTTTTCTGTACTCAATTCTAGAATTTTCCCATTTAAATCGCCAAGTTCTAAATTTTGTTGTTCTATCGTTTCCTTGAGTTTTTTCAATTTTTCTGAATTCCTATCTGCTTCTCCACTTAATACCGATTTTAAGGATGAAATTTCGGAATTTAATGCTTGGATCGTTTCTTGAGCCTTCCTATAATTTTCTCCAGTGTTTACCAGCGTTTCTGAAACTTGTGCAAGCTTGGAATTTTCCTCTTCTTTTTCTTGGATGAGCTTTTCCATTGTTGATGAATACTTTTGGGAGAAATCTAATTCCTTGTTTAATGAAATAATTTTGTTGTTTAATTCTTGAATAATTTTCGTAGATTTTTCATCATTTTCCGAGGTATTTTCCCATGTCTTCAAAACATTGGACAGTTTAGATTTCTCTTCACCTAGTTTTTCAATCCTTTCTATATTCTCTTTATGCAACTGTTCAATTTGTACCTTCAAAGTTTCCTCGCATTCTCGGGCTCTTTTATATTCATTTTCTATATTCTTTTCAAGGGTTTGATTCTTGTCTTCAAGCTGCGAAATTATTTCAACCAATTCTTTATTTCTATCTGCTAATATGCCAGAATTTTTCTCAAAATTTTCAATTTTTTTTTCCATTTCTTGAATCATTGAACTCTTTGCTTCAATTAATTTATCTGAATTATCCTTATTTTCTTCCAACTTTTTCTGAATTTTAATGATATTTTCTGTACTTTCTTTTAATTTTGCTGATAATTCTCTAGAATTTTCTTCACTTTCCATCAAACTTTTCTGGATTTCACCAAAATTTTCTTCATTTTCATTTAATTTTGCATTCAATTTTTGAATTTGTACCTCATTATCTTGGAACTTCTTATTGAAATTTTGACAAATTTTCTCCTTTTCCTCCAATTTGTCTTGTAATTTTTGTGAATATTCTTGATTTTCTTTCACTTGTTCTACCAGTTTTTTCTCATTTTCTCTCATTTTTTCAATCATCTTCGCCGAGCATTCTTCGTTGTTTCTCAATTTTTCCTTTGAATTTTCCAGCAAATTTTGTACGTCAAAGATTTCTTCTTTTAATTTTGCATTCTCCTTCTCTTTAATTCTCAATTCTTCGTTATACTTCTTCAGCTCCTCGGACGATCCTTCTGAGTTTGAAATGATGCGGGAAATATCCTGTTCCAATTTTTCTTTTTCTAGGACTGTTCCTTGAAATTTCTCGTCCGAAAATTTTAATTTTTTATTCAATTCCCAAATATTAGATTCGTACATTTTCAATTCACTTTCTAAATTTGTTTTAGTTTGCTCAAAAAACGTAATACTATCATTCAGTTCTGTGATTTTCTCGAACATATTATCAATTTCTCCATTTTTATTAATTAGTTGAGTTTTTAATAAATTGATTTCCTCATCAAGGCTCACAAACTTTCCTGAATTATTATTTGATTCTTCAATCAATTTTGTGTTCTCTGTCAAAGTATTTCGTAACAACTCCCTGAGTTTTCCTAATTCAGTCATATTATTTTCCTGATCATGAGAAACTGATAAATATTTTTGCTCTAATTCCGCAATCAATTTCGAATTTTCTGCTAATTTTTCATCTTTTTCCTTGATTCCGATCTCCAAATTTTTAATTTCATGTTGAAAATTTTCCACCAATTTTTCCAATTCTGAGTTCCTGTCACCAATTTTTGAGGCTCTTTCATTTTCTTCTTGAGTTTTCTGCGATTTTTCCACTATCAACTTTTCAAGTTCCGCAATTCTCTGCAAATTTTCAGCCAACAAATTCTCTCTCTCTCTTAATATTCTTGTAGACTCGATCTGGTGAATTTCACAAGCTTTCACATTCTCTTGTGTCAGATTTCCAATTATTCCTTGCAATTTTTTATTTTCTTCAAGCGTTGTTTCAATTTTTACACCATTTTCTTCAATTACTTTACTAAGCAGCAAGTTTTGTTCTTCGTTACTTGTCCTCAAGTCATCAGCAAGTTTTTCTATATTTGATTTTTCAACTTCTTCTCGGTTCTTCAATTTCTGTTGTAATTCACAAATTTGAAATGACAATTCGGTAATTGTATTGTTGCGTTCCAGCATTTGATTCTCGAGAGTGATTTTCGCCTCTTTCAAGCAAAGATTTGTGTTCTCCAGCGCTAAAAAAAAAAAAAATCATGAGAGAAGAATAATGAATGCAAATCAAGTAAAATAATATGAAATACCTGTCAAATTACTAGTTTCAATTTTCAACTTGGCCAACTCCTCTCCAGTTTCAAATAATCGTGTATTGTCCTTCTCCAATTGAATGACCCGTTCTCGCTCCTCGGCAAGTTCTTTCTCGAGTGCTTGAATTTTTCCTTCATTCTGGACATTTACCACCTAATATATATCCGTTTATCAATTATAATTCATCCAGAAAACATCTATCATAAATTGCCAGTGTCATCAAATCATTTTTTTTCCAAATCAAGTCAAAATTTCCATTATTTGCAACACAATATTATTATTTCCAGGCATTTAAACGTGCAAATCCAGCACAAAAAATTATAATGAACCATAAATACTGGTGAATGAAACTCGTGCAAAATATATGACAAGAATATATGGGGCATTCCACGCCAAATCGGACAGTTTTCCAACTTTGCATTTTTGATTTCCTCTATTTTCTGACATTTTCTTGTATTTATTGAAACACACTTTTCGGCCGAATTTGAGATTTTTCTGATCATCGGTTCAAAAGATATCGAATTTTGAAAAAACTGCTGTTTTTACGGTTTTTTGCTCATAACTTCCATAAAAAAGGTCCAAATTCAGTTTTTTTTTTTGAAAATTCTCGTTTTTTCATGTACTTTTCGAGAAAAAATACAAAAAAATTATGCCAAGTGTTTTTCTGTATGATTTCTGAAATTGAAGATTTGAATTGCGATTTTAAAACTGTTTGTGTCCTTTAACTTTTTTGAAATTTTTTTATGTTAAACTTCTATCAATTCTCGAAATTTTGAGGCCCGGTTGATCGTGGGCCTCGGGAAATTACTATTTTTTTTCGATTTTTAAAAAATTTTGAAAAAAAATTTTTGGTCTCATTCATTATTAAAACTATTTTTTGTTATTGTTTGCTCTTTTTTGAGTAATTTTGAATTAATTTCTATCATTAATCGGAGTTTAAAAAAAATTAACAGTTTTAGTTTGAAAAAATCACAAAGAATGTTATTTATTTATTTTATTTTATTATAGGGGAGGGTGGGGCAAAATGGGACGGTGGGGCAATGTGGAACGTGGGGGCAAAGTGGAACGATATTATAATATCAAGGGTTACATATAAAAAATATATTGAGGGTCTAAAAGCAGAAAGCATATGCACCAAAATGGCCATTTCTATAGCAAAAGGTCGTATGTGTAGGACATACGACCTTCTGCTTTAAGTGCAAAATTTAATCATCTTTTCCTCAATTCTCATATTGCATTTCAAGAGCGAAGAGGTAAAACAGGAGAATCCTATTTTTTTTTCATTCGTTGCTTGAAAATATCTTGGAAATGAATTGAGATACACCATTCTTGCTTTGATACTCTTTTGTAGCTCTTAAAATTCCCTATAGGAAAGGGTGGAAACAGAATTGCGCTATCTCAATCAGTTTCCAAGATATTCAGCAAAAACAAGTAATAGAAAAATAGCATTACCTTCGCAATCGAGCAACTTACGACGATTCTATTGGAACCCTTCTTTGTGAAGAAGGGTAAAACATTTCAAGAATTACAAGAGGATATAAAAGTGACATTGCACCATCTCACTTAGCTTTTGAGATATTCTCAAATAGTAATGACAAAAAAAGGAACCCTCTCTATTTACTTTGAACCTTCACTGAGTTATTAAGGGGATTTTTTCGGGGTTGAGGAAAAAATCCTCTTACCAAATCAGCTAAGCTACAAGGCAAATAGAAAAGGTTCATTCTTTATCATTAATGCTATTTTTTTATCCCTTGTGTTGTTGAATATTTTGGAAACTTGTTGAGATAGCACAATTCCCTCCCTGTCCTTTCCTGTAGAAAATTTCGAGAACTATAAAAAAGTGGGAGTGCAAGAATGGCGTATCTCCATTAATTTCTAAGATTTTCTCAAAAGCGAATATAGAAAAGATTATTCAATTTTGCATTGGAAGCAGAAGGTCAAATGTCTTATACATATGACTTTTTACCATAGCAATGCTCATTTTAGCAGATACGATTTTCTGCTTTTCGACCCTCGATATATTTTTTATATGTAACCTTTGATATTATAATAGCGTTCCACATTGCCCCGCCGTTTCACTTTGCCCCACCCTCCCCTATTTTTTTTAAAACTCCGTTTAATGATAGAAATCACTTCAAAATTACTCAAAAAAGAGTAAACAATAACAAAAAATTGTTTCAATAATGGATAAGACCGAAAAAAAAATTTCAAAAATCGAAAAAAAATAGTATTTTCCCGAGGCCCACGATCAACCGGGGCTCAAAATTTCGAGAATTGATAGAAGTTTAACATAAAAAAATTAAAGGACACAAACAGTTTTAAAATCGCAATTCAAATCTTCAATTTCAGGAATCATACAGAAAAACACTTGGCATAATTTTTTTTCGAAAAGTACATGAAAAAACGAGAATTTTCAAAAAAAAACGCTGAATTTGGACCATTTTTATGGAAGTTATGACCAAAAAACCGTAAAAATAGCAGTTTTTTTTTTCAAAATTCGATATCTTTTGAACCGATGATCAGAAAAATCTCAAATTTGGCCGAAAAGTGTGTTTCGATAGATACAAGAAAATGTCAGAAAATAGAGGAAATCAAAAATGCAAAGTTGGAAAACTGTCCGATTTGGCGTGGAATGCCCCATATATGAATAAACATACAAGGGAATTGTTGGAATATGAGTATTAACGTCACAATAATTTTCGTGTGCCTGTAAATTATTCAAGCATGGAAATAAATATCAGAAATTCTCCATGAGAGCTGCACTGAAGATTAATGCATAATTTCTATTTTCTATTACAATATCAATGCTCGGCCCAAGCATCTCAAGTGTTTAGTGACAATTATTGTGATGACAGGCTATCCAGTGCCGAGAAACAGTGTCTCCATGATAATACTCATGATCTGTACTGATTTCTCTCGCCGAAATGACAAGAAAAGAAGCCAAGAAATGGAAATTCATTAGCAACAAGCATGGAGCAATAAAAATATTGCAAATTCATGATAATTCATCGAAAAATCTGATAGAAAATTTTCCCGTTTTAACCCACCCGAAAGACCTTCTCTTTCCTACTACCCGTCAGTTTCTATATTAATGAGGCATTCCACGCTATTTCACTCGATTTTGGAATGATGATTTCCGATTTTGTTCATTTTTCGATATGGTGTTGGAATGGTTAATAGAAGTAATTTTCTACGGTCAAAATTTTTTTTTTTTTCAAAATTATGAACATTTGAAATTTCGAAAAAATTGTGAAAATGCCTACTCCACTCCAACTTTGAATGCTCATATCTTGTTGAATAGTAGTTCCATCAAAAAAGTAAAGGAATACTTTTCTGTGGGGAAAAAGTATGAAATTTCATTGAAATTTTTTCCAAAAATTAAATCGCGATTTTTCTATTTTTTATTGATACTTGAAATAAACAAATTAATGGCAATTATCCCCGCGCACTCTTAAAAATCTGAAAAAAATATATGTTAAAGATTGATTTATTTCTGATTTCCGTGTAAATTTTTGTGATACTTCATCGAACCATTCACGAGATATCGCTATTTTCATGTTTTTCCACGATCTGAAGCCGCTGCCAAACAGCCATGCGCATGCGCACACCGTCCTAGTTCCGAATCACGTGGTCATTGGCGTGTAAGTCGAGTGCCAGTAACCACGTGATGCGCAACTAGGACGGTGTGCGCATGCGCATGACTGTTTTCAAGAGTGCGTGGGGATAATTGTCATTAATTTGTTTATTTCAATTATCAATAAAAAAAATAGAAAAATCGCGATTTAATTTTTGAAAAAAAATTTAATGAAATTTCGTACTTTTTCCCCACAAAAAAGTATTCTTCCACTTTTTTGATAGAACTAATATTCAACAAGATAGGAGCATTCAAAGTTGGATTGGAATAGGCATTTTCACAATTTTTTCGAAATTTCAAATGTGCATAAATTTTGAAATTTTTTTTTTTTTTGGCCATTGAAAATTACTTCTATTATCCATTCCAACACCATATGCAAACAAGCAGGCGTTAACTCCTTGTGGGTTATTTGAATTCTTAGATTCAATATTCTGCCAATACAAATGGCAGTAGGCTTCCGAATGGAATTTTCGATCTCTAATCCAATAATGACCATTTTAATTAACATGAATTAATTCATTTCTGGATTTGATGATTCAAATTTTCAATGTTCTCATCATCATATCAGGATGAATTTTATTATCATGGAATAAAAACAATATGTGTTCTTCGGAAAAAATTGAGAAAAATTTACATTTCCGATTTTTTATAAAAAAGTTATTTTTTTTCAAAATAAAAATAAATACTTGACCAATCATTTGGGAATCTAGAGAGTTAATTTCTTTCATTACAACGAATTTTTTAAGTACAAGCTGGTGCAAATCCGTCGCGTACTTTTTGAGAAATACGCCTTTAAAGAAAAATCATTTTTTGCAAATATCTCAGAAACGGCTGGACGTATTTCACCTAGTTTCAATAGCACTCTGTACCTTCATCAGATATACAAACTGACGGAATTTGAAGTCTCTATCTCGAATACTCATCGAGTTATCGTTCCGCTAAAATATGAACTGAAATTACTAAAATTGAAATAATTTCCAAAACTAAGAATCAGAGAAAAATTTACCAACAGTCAAAAATGTGAGTTTTAATGAGATGAATATCGTAGCCCAAAGTGGGCGCTACTAATTAATTTTTCATCGAGAAAATTCAAAAAAACGCCTTTTTGAAAATTCTATTTTTCTCGGAAACTATTCAACCGATTTCGCTGAAATTTTTATGACAGCATTGTGCACGCAGAGAAAAAATACAGTCGAATTTTGAGAGCACTAAGTATAGCCATTCCGGAAAAAATGACGATACATGGCAATACACTCAGACACACACAGTCACACACATACACACATACAGACATGCTTTAAAAATATGATTTTTCGACATTTTGGATCATTTGTAGTCATATTCCGATGAAATCTCGAAATCGAAAAATCCGACGAAAACAATACTTCCATTCGGAAGCAAAATGAACAAAATTAAAAATCATCATTCCAAAATCGAGTGAAATAGTGTGGAATGCCTCATTAACATTATATGTTACTTGGATTGTATATATATTCAGAACACATGAGGCTGAAAAAGTTTTCCGCGCCGATTTCTGCGTCGCTTTACCACACCCGAATAACCCCTCTTTTTCCACAGGCCCATGAGTTCCGTGATTAATATTATACGTTGTTTCGATTGCGTATCGTATATTACAATATGCAGGTTGATGAAAGTTTTTCGAGCGGATTTTGGCGCGAATTTCCGCTTGATTTCTCACGTCGATTTTGGGGCCGTTTTTCGCGGCGATTCCGGCGCGGAATTCTTCGCATGCACGAAACCAATTCTCAACCCTCTCACCTGAAAGGCGTTTCCCCCACTCTTTTCTCGTCCACGGAGAAAGGGGACTCCGTCCAGTCCCGTTCACTGGCGGCAGGGACGTATATATGGGGTGCTAAGAAGAAAACAATTTTCTTTTCTATTTACTATCACTAAATGAACACTCTAAACTATCACTAGAATAATTTAAATTTTGATTCTTCATTGCAATGCACGTTATTGATAAAAATTTGAATATTAACTTCCTATTTTGAATTGCGTAAACCACGCGAAACGTGTTCGGTCCTGCTCGAGCACGTTGCAAGCAAAGGTAGTGGTGGGGGCGAGAGGGCTCACGCGATTGGCCATCCCCACTCCGACCGCCCGAGTACGAGTTAGGCCGACTTTCAGGTTAGAGGGTTAAGATGAGGGTCCGGCTTAGTAGCGTTGTGGCTTAGTGGTCGAAGTTCACACGCCGTAGGCCCGGGTTCGATTCCCGGCTCCGGACAAGTTTTTCGGGAGTGCTCATAAAAGTTGAGCACTGACCACAAAAAGACCAAAAAAGAAATCCAACAAAAATTATCTACAACTAAAAATTATCTACAACTACACAAAAAATGAAAAGTCCCTTACCGAGGGATAACGGCCGGATGACAGTATAAGTCAGATGCCATTAACATAAAGATAAGATAAGGTTAAGATGAGGGGAAGAATCGATATCATTAGTTTTGAACTTGCACTTGATTTTCAATTCTTCATTTACCGTAGGTTTCCTTATTATCCTCAAGAGCCCCCTTTTTGCATAATTGTTCATACATTTTGTTTTCATCACTTGATACACTCTAAGTCAAAATACCCTGTTTACTTAAATTCTATCTAACCGTTCACTTTTTAAGTCTTTTTATTGTTAATTTTAATTGGAACGAAGTATCTCTGTGTCTATGCGCGTACATTCAAATGTTTCACTCAACTTTATGGATATACCGTGGTGGCAAGTGGGATATTCAGGGTTTTGTATAATCCAGTAGTTGCAAAGGTGTTTATGTGTTTTTACTGAATGAGACAAGTTATTAACGATTTTTGTGCATTATCATTATTACGATTTATTGTCAAGATATCGGATATTCATTCTCAATGAATCCAATTATCATCAGTACTGGTAGGCAAGTTTTAATAAATGTGAAGGTGTCGTTTCTTTCCAAAATAAATGTGATATGTTTCAATTATCGAAGTGGTATCATATTCAATTTTTTCATGTCGATTATATCTATATATATGGTTGGCTATTGGGTTTTCTGTTTTTTTACTTCTGTCTAAATACTATTCTGAATATCCGAATTCTTCTTGAACATGAAATGATTACATCTACAAATAAAATATTGATTGTCATATCATTTGTTGGTTTATTTATCAAGTTCAAGTTTATACCTCATGATTTCTTCATATTTATTCTTAAATTTATATGGACACATCTATTCATATGGAAGATTATTTATTGCTATTGTTTATTCAATTGCTATCGTTCAGTTACGTGAAATTCCCCATGTAATTTTTTTTCATAACGATTTTGCCATATTCTTGTCTCATTTTTCTGAGTGTGAGTCTACTTGGTGTATTCAAGAAAAATGAAAAACAGCGGAAAATTCTTGCTGGTGGTGGGGCACAAGATAGGAAGACAATGGATAATTGTCTGAAAAGTTGGCATGGCATATTTATGAGGACAGACACATCAATTTTACCATGAGAATATTATTAGCAGTTTTGCTTATGTTTTTTTTGTTGACCTGATCCAGTGTGATTTCAATTATTTGGAGACATCAACTTGGTGAGGCAGATCCTAAGTGGGTTTTATCTAAGAACATGATAGTTGGAGAAAGAATTATCAATGGAATTGCATTGATGAAGAAAAAATACAAGAAAAACTGGGGAATAGTGTATTGTTTATCGAGAAACGAGTGCGACAATTATGCTGCGCAAATGCAAGTCAATGGGATTCAAGCAGTGAGCTATCTCATGCTAGATTCGATAATATTAGCAGATCAGAGATTCATGAAAAATGGATTACTGGAGAAGTGCAAGTTGTCTGAGCAACAATTGCATTTGGGTTGGGCTTGACAAATTAAATGTCCGTTTCGTGATTCATCCCGCTATGCGAAAATCCATTAAGAGGTAACCGAAGACCCAGTATATTTCAATTTTTCAAATCCATTGTTTAGCAATAATTATGATTTTTTCCATGAAATACCAGAAGCATTGACTTTCTGATTCCCTGTGTCAGTCGTTGCCACTCTTTCCTAACGAAAATATTAATAAATATCGTCAAATAATTAGTTCAAGAATACAATGTATACAAGGGATTCCGTTACCCCTTAAGGGCTATTATCAAGAGAGTGGGCGCGCTAGACGCACTCAAAAAAATTCAGACTGTATATTATTTTCCAGTTACGCCAATGTACATGGGATTCGCAGAGTTATCCATCAAGAAAAATCAACAACAGCCATGCAGGACACTCACCTAGAAGATTTGATTGAGATGGCATTATTTTTTGAGAATCAAGTAGATTACAAGATATTAGTGCAATTGAATTATTTGGATGAATATTCTGACAGACGCAAATGCCTGGAAAATGAAAGGACTATCTGTGACAATCGTGAACGCGCTGGAAAATTTAAGAAAATTGATGTAACTAATCATGCATGAGCTTCAATGACCGTTGTTGATGATTTGACGCAACAAAAGCATAAGATGATGGTGACACAATTGGGAGATGTATTTCAAGGATGTGATTTATTCCTACACCAGTATTATTGTTATGAATTAAACGACATACTACGAATTGAGATTGAGGATACAATCAATTATTGGCTACAAGAATACAGGTTTATTTAAAATTTCACAATTATTGGAGAAGAAAGGATTGTATCATTCCTTGATTTTTTTTTATTTAATGATTAGGTGGGTAGGGACAGGAATTCAACGATTTTCCGATATCGTCATGTCGTAAGATACGACCAAGTGTCTAACTGGAAAATCGAAATGAGTAGCTTTCCTTATAAAAAAAACCGGCGCGAGAAATCGGCGCGAAGGACTTTCATCAACCTGCACAACGTAATATACGATACGTAATCCAAGCAACGTATAGTATTAATATAGAAACTTAAGGTACGGCCTCATGCAGGCGTTTTTGACGCTAGCGTCAGCGTCAAATCAGGTCACGTTACACTATTTTGAATTTCCCGCTGCTTAAAAAACTTTAGCGATAAGTCGCCACGTCAAACAGCAGCGTCTACATGGCTGTTTACAGGAGTTTTAAGCATCAGTAGATGATGAAAAATAGCAATTATTGTCCGAATCTATATTTTTATCATTTACTGAAACATTTTTTAAGGTTTACATCATCTGAACTCATTATTTTTAATCGTTTATGACGACAATATTGACGCTCCTTTTCCAGCGATAAAGCTCAGCTTGTTGAGCTTTTTGCTACTTGTCGCTAAATTTCTCATTAGGGGCGGGAAATTCAAAATAGTGTCACGTGACCCGATTTGACGCTGACGCTAGCGTCAAAAACGCCTGCATGAGGCCGTACCTTTACGGGCCGGTGGGACAGGAGAGGTTTTCCGGGTGGGTTAACAGCGTCAAAAAAATCGGTTTCATCACTTGCAACATATTATTATTCCCAGTCATCTAAACTTGCAAGAACCGTGATACAGGTGGATGAAACTCGTGCAAAATATATGGCAAAAATATATATGAATAAATATTAGACTGGTCGTTAAAAACTAAATTTTAGCAGACGCCCCCCAGAAAGCTTCTATTTGGTGAAAAACTATCAACATTTTTTTTTTTTTTTTTTTTGAGGAAAGGAACACGTGCCGCAGAGCACTTGAAGTATATTTTCCGTTTTACGGGAAAAATAGATGAATACTTTTTTGTAGAAAATTTAATTTTCTACAAAAATTGTCATAACTATTTTTGCTGTAGGATGTATATTCATGGAGATATTTGCTAAAAACTGTCATAAGTTTCATAAAGTGAGCATTCTAAGTATTAAAAATGTTAGGAAAAATGTTTTCCAAAATATATAGGAATGAAAATCCGGTAATAATTATATTGATAATATTTTAAACACTGATTTTCAATAATTCTAGTCAATACATTGTTAATAGAACTTCAATTAAACAAAAACGAGAAAAATTCCGGGAAAAAAGAGCTGCAGAAATTTAGGAAAGATTCACAAACAAAAATCTTTGTCGATTGATTTTTCATTGGGTCGGTAAACACTTACCTGATATCACAGGTAGAAATTTCGTGGAATGTCTTCCAATAATAGTTTCACATGGTAGAGAAACTAAAATTTTATCGATACCAGAACTTGAAAATTCTACCGGTAATGCAATGGCAAATGCAGTTTTTGATGCTCTACAAGAATATGGGATTAGTGATTTGGTTGTTGGTTTATGTTATGATACCACTGCTTCGAACACAGGCCGACTCAATGGTGCAGCAACTTTAATTCAAGGATTATTAGAAAAAGATCTTCTTCTATTCCCATGCCGACATCGTATATTTGGAGTTATATTAAGAGCTGCATTTGACAGTCAAATCTCCAATTTTTCTGGACCGAATCTACCTTTATTCGTTAGATTTAAAAAAGAATGGGATGCATTAGATCTAACGAAATTCCAAAGTGGACTGGAAGATCCGATGATTCATGATATATTGAAGGATAATATTCTCGATATACATGAATCTGTTGAGAAACAACTAAGTTTGAATCATGAAAGGAAGGATTATTTAGAACTGTTGAAATTGATGTCAATATTCATTGGAAAAATACCGGATGAAGTCACATTTCGTTTTCCTGGAGCTCTGCACCAAGCAAGGTGGATGGCCAAAGCAATATACTGTCTGAAAATATTCCTCTTACGAGCTGCCTTCCAATTAACATCGGTGGAAAAGAAGAGCCTATCTATGATTTGCGTATTCATTGTGAAAATTCATGTCAAAATATGGTTTACAGCTCCATCATCAGTCAAAGCCCCAAATTGTGATTTTCAATTGATCAAATCTATTCAGAGCTTTCAATCTATTGATAAAAAAATAGCTGAAGCTGCTCTAGATAAAATTCTGAACGATTAATGATATCTCAATCCTGAAAATTGTTTGATGGCTTTATTCGATGAAGATGTCGATACAGAAACAAAGAGGAAAATGGTCACAAAATTGTTCGATACTTCAGATGGTGCAGATGAACTCAATTCATTGAACGATGGTCAAATTCAGATTAGTAAAAGAGCTTTGACATCTCAATCAGATGTACCCAAGCTATTCGAACGAAGATGAGAACAGTTCGTCAATCCTTATTCGATCAATTTCTTCAATAAACTTGGGTTGGATACAAGCTGGCTGGGTAAATATGCAGAAAGGCGGCCTATCCAAATAAAATTAATTGAAATTAATTTAAATTACCTCAGGAAGGGAGGTGGCGAAAATGATGTAATATATCTTGGTCAAAAATTTGAAGGAAAGTATAGGAACTCGCAATAGCTCAGTGGTCAGAGCACCTGACATGTAATCAGAGGGTCGTGGGTTCAAATCCTGCTTGCGCATTCCATATTTTTTTCCGAAGATTTGACTTTGATTATTATTTAAATTTTATGTAGGCCCCTTTCCTGCATAATTACCGATGGCTGAAAGAAAATTGTGAAAGCTGGTCAGGAAATACTAATTATCAAGAATGTTTGAACGTTGTGAGAAATGTGTCAGTTATGAATGATACTGCAGAACGAGGAGTGAAATCGATGCAAGAGTACAACGATTCATTTACGAAGGATGAAGAACAGAAACAATTTATTATTCAAATTGTAGATGACTATAGGACGAAGAACATCAAAAATACCAAAGAAGTTTTACTTCAACCGTGGGATTGAACAGTGTGCTTTCAAAAAAAAAATTACTATTTATTTCGGGAATAGAATTGATGGGTGTGCTATTAATTTAATATTAATAGCGCTCTCTATGGATTTAATATAATATTATGATCATTATAACTGGCTTTTTAGTTCTCCATATTCTGGAAAATATTTTTCCTAACATTTTTAATACTTAGAATGCTCACTTTATGAAACTTACGACAGTTTTTAGCAAATATCTCCACGAATATACATTTTACGGCAAAAATAGTCATGACAATTTTTGTAGAGAATTAAATTCTCTACAAAAAAGTATTCATCTATTTTTCCCGTAAAACGGAAAATAAACTTCAAGTGCTCTGCGGCACGTGTTCCTTTCGTCAAAAAAAAAAAAAAAAAAATGGTGATAGTTTTCCACCAAATAGAAGCTTTCTGAAGGGCGTCTGCTAAAATTTAGTTTTTAACGACCAGTCTAATAAATATACAAGGGAATTGTTGGAATATGAGAATCAACGTTACAATAATTTTCATGTGTCACTCAATTATTCGAGCACGGGGATGAACATCAGGAACTTTTAAGTGGAATTGCAGAGAGGATTAATGCATAGTTTTTATTATCTATTTCAATATCAATTCTCTGCCCGAGCATCTGAAGGGTTTAGTGACAATTATTGTGATGATGGTCAATGCACTGCAGGGAAATAGTGTCTCCATGATAATACTCACGATCTGTGCTGATTTTTCTTTCTAAAATGAAAGGAAAGAAACAAAGGAATGAAAATTCATTAGCAACAAGCTGTGGAAAAATAAAAATATTGCAAGTTTATAGTAATTCGTCGAAAAATCTAATGGAAAATTTTCTCAACCATCACCAAAAGATAAAAGCTCAAGGTAATAGCTAATACAAAAATCTGAAAAATTGAAATCTACATCTTAAAAAATGGATAATAATTCCATCAATGAATGATACGTGGCTAAGTGGTCCATGGAAAATTACCTGAATGTCTTCTTTGTTGAGTAATTCCTCTTCAAATCTGAATAACAAGTCTTCACATTTTTGTCTCTCCTCATCTAACTGGGCATAAAGATTATTTTTGTCCTCTACAAGTCGAGATAATGTTGCTTGGCTCTCAACGACATTCTTCTCCATTTCTTCTCGATACTAATGAAAAAAAAAACAACTTTAAAATACTACACGATATCAATAACTTTTTTTCTTTAGACAAACTCTGTTTCATTCATTTAATTTCATTTAGTTGTACATTTCATCGTCCGAAATCTACAGAGACAACTGAGCGAAACACGAGTCTATTTCAAAGTCATGAATGAATTTCCGGCAAATTTCGAATGGAACGAATAATAACGGATAAACAAATTTACTTGAATCAGATTTTCTCAAATATCTCCATTTTCATTATTTTTCAAACATCCTAGTTTCTTGCTAATTTTTGTGATTCTCATTATTTATTACTCGGAGAACGTGGAATCAAATGAACCATTGGGGAACAATTAACTACCATTAATAACTTGCGATTACGATGAAAATCAAGTTTTCAACATGAGATGTGGGGTATGTATTGTATTTTTTTACATTATTTTGAATTGCATTCTTGTATGCAATTTCCATCAGAAACTTATGCTACCTTCTTACTAGTACCATCGAGAAATTCTATCTTGAGCCTTGAATCTATGAGTTAATTTTGTCTTTTGTCGATTTTTGAATTTTTTTGATTCCAGCAAATGGAATTGGCAATTTTTTTTCGTGTTTGAAAACATTTTCGCATCGAAACAAGTTCCAGTATAGCAACTAAATACAAGTTCCACCAGCCATAGAATAGTTCAGTATCTTTAAAATAGTTGGATCGAAATATAAACGTATTTTTCATGAATACTTTTCCGAGTTTTTTCGTGAAATTGACCAAACTTGGAGGAACCATAAACTTTGCCATCTCAGAAACACAATTTTTTTCTCGATGAATGAAATACATATTTATAAAATGAGAATTTTCAATTGAATACTAGTTATTAGCATGTTTTGCTTCCGTCTGTCTAGTAATTGGGTGCCATCCGGGGACGGAGACCTATGCAGTAGTTCCAGTTCAAGAAATCACAAAAAAAAAGTTTTTCGCTACACAAGAATTTAAATTGGAATGAACAAGAATCTCCAGCAAACTAGAAACGCTGAACCAAAAATCTACCTTATCATACTCGAGTTTCAAATCGACTATCGATTGCTCAGCATTGTCAGCCTGGGTTGCAGCCTTGGAAATCCTCTCTCTTTCTAAATCCCTTTCCCTCCTCAGCATCTCAATCTCCTGTTGCTTTTCCTTCAACATTTCCTGAAAATTTTGTTTGGATCTTGGTTTCGCTCTTGGAAATACAATACACAAGATGGAAGTAATATAACATTTTTATGAGAGAAAAGGAGGCGGAGGGCAATAATGCACAAGCTTGATTGTAATTCCTCCATCCCACCTATTCCATATTTTCAATCATTCATTTATTCATTTATTAAAACAGGAAAAATACAGGTACACACAAGTTACTAGAAAATATACAACAACGGGTCAGAATAACAAGCAAATGAATAATTCTACAAATTTTATTTTTGAAATCATAAGAATGAAGGAATGAGTTTTTTTTTCATGGTGATTGTTGGAAAATATTCGAGAAATTGAAGTTGTCCTAATTTCTGAACGTGTTTAACAATTTTTTGTTGGAAATTTACATTTTTCTACCGTCTGACAAGTGAATTATTTCTTGATGAAAACATCCACAAACTCAAGTTCTCATTTCTTCAGCTGGTAAATTATCTGAAGAATAACCAACAGTTGTTCAGATTATAAAAATATTAGTAGCTCACCTGGAGGGTACTCGGACCAGGTGTGGATGCTCGGGGTCTCTGGAATGGCAAATTGTGTTGTAAAAAAGCTATTGCCCATTTATTTACACAAATGAAGAACAATGCTCCAAGCGTGAATTTCGGGATTAAAAAAAACTAATCCATGAGGAGAAAATAATTCTTCCATGTTTTGTTCTTCTAAATTCTAAGAAAAAAAAAACATCTCCTCTGATGATCCCTGGAGACGGCTTTAATCCGCGAATCTTACCCTGGCTGTTGAAACTCCTCTGTTACTGGTCGTGGATGTAACGCTCGAGATCGACGTGAGGGATTCTCTTGATCCAGTTTTACGTAATGAAGAATTCAAGGCCGCACCAGTAGGCTTATGAACTGCACACATAGATGACCTCTTGCTGCTTGGTGAACGAGAGACTTTGTGCATTGGAGCGAAGAGTCCGTGTTTTATTTTGCATTCAAAGTACCTAAGAGAGTAATTTACTTGAAAAATCCGTGGAATTTGATTTTTAAATGATAAAAATGAAGTTGAATTATTGTCTAAATTCTATTAACCTCTCAAATACGGGCTCCATATACGTATATGGACCTTGTCGCGCATCATTCAAACTCTCATATCTTTGAAACTGAGTAACATCTAAGAATTTTGAAAAAAGGTATGGAAAGTAGAAAGTACTAGCTATAATTTGAACTCGGTTATGTTTTTTTAAAATGGTCGTTACCTTTGTCATTTCTTTATATGAACAAAACTATGACTCTTTTTCTTTAATTACCCAGGAAAAAATGTTCAGATCTGATCAGATCAAATTAGATCTGAGCAGATCTAATTAGATCTGAGTTCCTTAGATCTGATCAGATCTGAGAATTGACACGCTCTGATCAGATCTAATTAGATCAAATTCGATCTGAGTTCCTCAGATCTGATCAGATCCAATTGGATCTACAAAAAATCCGGAATGAAAATTTTTAATTTTTAGAGAAAATGAAAAATAAATAAAAATCTGAATTCTTCGCTAAACAAATGAATCAAAATTGGAGTTTTTGAAGAAAAAAAAATCGAATAAAAATGCGATTCAGCGGGATCCAACCCGGGACCCTAGCATTACTAGGCTATTACCTTAACCATTCAGCTATCACACGATTCCTTGATATCATTTGAAATTTAAATCGTCATAATCGAAGAAAATCAGAAATATTAGAGGAAATAACTCCGGAGGAAAGTCGGGACTGCCTAAATGGAATGCAGAATCATCCGCGGAAATAAATATAAAATTCTATGATAATGAAATGAGCACAGATCTGACACATTGTGGATTTTTTTAAACAGATAAATTTTCATCTAATAAACATTTCAAAAAAAGTCGTATTTATAGTTCTATGAATTTCATATATGTGCATATTTTTCTTTTTTTAAAAATAATGTATCTGTTGAAGAAATTCAAAAAAAACTAGGAATTGTCAAATGTTCGCTATTTTCAGTTTTATTAAATTCTACCTTATAAAGTCTTCATCCATCGCCTGATGCATCATAATGTGAATTGGATTGGATTTGATCATATCTGACTAGATCTGACTGGATCAAACTAGATCTGATTAGATCTGACTAGATCTGATTAGATCTGGTTAGATCTGATGAACCGATATAAATAGACTTGATTAGATCTAGTTAGATCTAAACAGATCTGATCAGGCATTGATCTGATTAGATCTGATCAGGCATTGATCTGATTAGATCTGATCAGATCTAGTTAGATCTAATCAGATCTAGCTAGATCTGATCAGATCTAGCTAGATCTGATCAGATCTAGTTAGATCTAATCAGATCTATTCATATCAAATTTCTCAATTTCATCAGATCTAATCAGATCAAATTAGATCTAATCAGATCTAATTTGATCTGATCAGATCTAAACATTTTTTCCCGGGTACAAATATCCAAACGTCTCGTTTATCGATGTAATATTTTTGGAAAAATTTAATTTTTTTTCTCCAATAGCTAGAATATTCATCCAGTGGGTAACATTGAAAAACGGTTTTTTTTCCTTTTGTAAAAATAAAAAAGGGGTTTCGCAAATTGATATCGAACTTTAGAACGCTGCGGCAGACAAAGATAAAGTGAGGCTTGAATTCATTATTTCATTTTATTCAACAGTATGCAAATGGATATTCTCGAAGACTCATAGTTCTGTGAGTATCAATTATATATACAATTAAAGATACTCTAGTGCAATCAACTTGGTCCCAATTGTGCTCGGTGAAACTGTTCTTGAATATCCTTTCTCATTCTATTCCATAAATCTGGAGGAGGTCGGGGCGAGATGGATTTTATTAATAATTCTAGACAAACTATTAATATTAAAAACATTGAATTTCTGACATATTGGCGGAAAAAAATCTTTGTTTTTTTCAGTAGCTTAAGTAAATATGCAGAATAGGGTACTAAAAATACATAAAATAACTTAATTTAAATTTGCCTCAGAAAGGGAGGTGGAGAAAATGATGTACTATATCTTGGTCAAAAATTTGAAGGAAAGTATAGGAACTCGCAATAGCTCAATTGCTAGAGCACCTGACATGTAATCAGATGGTTGTGAGTTCAAACCTCGCTTGCGCATTCCATATTTTTTTTCGACGATTTGACTTTGATAATTATTAAATTTTCTAGGCCGCTGTTCTGCATATTTACCGTAGCTTGGAACATAATAATAAAATTTCAGAATTTTTCGCCAAGAAATAATTTTCAGGAGAAATATTTTTTTTTGTATAAAACTTTGAAAATTGATTTTTTTCGAAATTATAAAAGACTTCTTTCGTTTCCATAATTCTCAATATAGTTTTCATCTAGGAGCTCAATTTTCTCTTATGGTAAAAACCTCAACATGTCCAGTCAGATGACTCGGGCTCTCATTCCGTGCAACTGGGTAACATTTCGTGTTCGGGCTAACACCCCCCTTTGTTCCCAAGCGTAGATAGGGACTCCAAAAAAAGAATTGATTGTCTATCTGATGGTCGTTTATACGCAAAAAAAATCAGTTGATAATAACGTTATATGATTGATGAATAATCAGAACACTCAAAGATGAAATCTTTAGAGTGTGCTACGTTTATGATATCACTACATGCATTTCCAATTTTACAAATACCGACGGTGATGCTGCTATTATTACAATTACATACTCAAGTATTCAAAAATACAAATTTCCAAGTTCCTTGCGTTCATTGTCGATTCAACGTTTTCCGAAAATAATAGGAAAAGAAATATGAGAGTTCGCTATTCTTCCATCTGCATATATCTCGTAAACTATTGAACCAAAATGGATTTCTCCTGTTTTTTTCGTTCAACCCAATTCGATTTCGAGAATCGATCAACTTGTGTTCAACCATTACAAGAATTGTTATTGATGGATTGATTTTCTCACGAATATATTGACAGCTCAAAGAGATGGGAATTTGAAAACAGTTTTATTGGGGAATCAGTGAAATTTGTGACAGAAAACACTCCTAATGATTCCCTATCTTTTCAAAGTCTTGTGATAGTAACTTCGATCAGATAATAGGAAAAAAAAATTATGTATTTTAAAATTTCTCTAAAACCTTATGTCCCCAACGGATCCGTCATTTTTTCCAGCTGCTTCATCCAATTCAACCCCACACCATTCTCCAGCTGCAAACTCTGTAGTTCCAAGATACCTAAGTACACCAGTCTTACTTCCCTGGCCCGAGGAAACGATGACTCGATCTCCAATTTTCAAATCTCGATGAGAAATTGATGAATTCAGACTCGTCATCGAGACATCTAATAATTTTTAAGCATTTCATTTATTTTTCTTAATCTAATCACAACGAATCATTTAAAATATACTACAAGTTTCAATCATCCAAGTAATTAATCGATCCTTGATCGATTAAATGAGGAGAAAATAATAAATGTTTATGAATAAAAAAATCAAGAAAATGTTAAATTAATTGAGGAGTTGGGGTTATTCAATCGGATATGTGAAAAAAATGGTAAAATTTTCGAAAAGCCCCATTTTCATTTAGTTTAGGAGAAAATATTTTTTTACAATTAGTATATTTTTAGTATATAATACCAGTAATTCCTTGATCAATATCAAAATAATAAATACAAGAAAGATATATCGCAATAAATTATTAGGAAAGATGAGAAAATTATTCAAAAATGGATTGATACTGAAATTTATGAAATATGATTGAAGTTCACTAATATTTTTTTTTGTTTTTCAATATTGAAACATTTGAAAAATACAATAAATTTTCTCCCGTCTCTCACCTTCCCATAAAATCATTACCCCAACTCCTTGAATAATTTATTATGTGGGCATATGTTCGCGCATCATCATCTATGATCTAAAATGAAGCTGTGTATATATTTTAAGGGCGTCGATAGTAATAGTTGGAGTGATCCTTACTCAGTGATGGTGAGACTGATTTGTTGGCTGGTGGTGATTTCGATTCACTTGGTGAAGTTAATGAGCTCTCCTGCAGTGGATAACGTGTCAGTCTCGTCAGACGTGAGAAAATACCATGTTTCGGGGCACATTGAAAGTAACGAGAACCAGCAACGGAACCATCATTCTTACCTTTTGGATTGAACATTTGGTTAATAATATTTTATGTAATCCTTCCCAGATTTTCCCGGAGAGCCATTGGAGATGGAAAAGAATTCTCATAAATTGTATTTTTTTTCTTTGCGGTCTCAAACATCACTTGTATTGAACATTTTCTTCAATCGCAAATATTTAAAGAGTTTCCCACAGAAGAATCAGGAAACAATTAAACTCATATTAATTACATTATGAAATATCCAAACTATGGATATAGAGAAATGGACAGTGAGCTCATTTTTTCTATTCTCCAACGGTTCTCAACATATTTCATATTTTTTACCAATTGATTCATCCAGAACAACACCAGCCCAATCTCCTGGTGCGAACTGAGTTTCCCCGATGTAAGCGATTGAGCCAGGCTTCGTTCCACCGACCCATACTCGGTCTCCGATGATGAAACTGTCTGTGTCTTCAGTCAACACCACACTTGTATCTGAATAAAAATCCAATATTTTCTGTGAAATATTTCTTTTCATTCCAATTATAAATCAATATCAAATTGATGAATTGAAACAACTTCCTTTCTTAACTTTTTTTCAGCCTACCTGATCCTCGACGGTGTTCTCCACCATCTTTGCGTCTTGCATTCTCATGAATTGGATCCATCGAGTCTATAGATTACATGCAAACCAAGCAACAAGAAAAATAACAAACATCTACTCAAGCAATTACATTAAGTTCTACAACCTCAACAAATATCTGCCCGAGTGGGAATTCTGATGAGTTTATGATCAGTTATTGATCCAGCAATACTCATTTGAAATTGGTTACTGATTAGCCTACCTAATCAGTTACTGATCAGGGATGAACGGCGGTTTTGAATAGTACTAGTATCAGGGATCCTGATGCTGATAGTATATCAGGTATACCTGATAATCCAGATGCCACGATTATCAGATAGCGGTTAACCGTAAACAATTAATCAACTGAATGAAAAAAAATATATTGTTTATTCATTTTAATGTCATTTATACATTGTATTTGAACGTGAGATGATATCTCTCTACTGAAAACCGATTTTAAATGGGAAAATTGATTTGCCCTCAGGTGCATTCCATATCCTGGAACCTGTTGCACAACAAGTCGACGCGCTAACCACTAGACCGTGACCCAGTATCAGCCGTCTGATAATCTACATTAGCTCCTTCCAGAGGCAAAGTATTGATGGATATTTGGCGTAAGATAATGAATCTGCAGAGAAATCGTCATGGTGGATTAGGTGCTAATGACATCCGGGGAACCTGCACTGAGAAAAAAAATTCTGGTTTCAAATAAGTGTATTTTGCACAAATAAATATGGAAAGTTTTTCTGAGAAAAGTATTGTTCATCTATATCTATATTTATAGGAAATTAGTATATTTACTTCTGTAGAATACATTTAGTTGTGACCAGAGTTTTTTTCTCTCAGTGTGATAGCACCCTGAACATCACCGAATCAGGATGAACTGATTGGACTTGAATTTTTCCGCTTTGAGCAGGATCGTTATATCAAGTTTTTCCGGATGTAAATGAGGCATTCCACGCTATTTCACTCACTTTTCAGGTCATATTTTTTGATTTTGTTCATTTCTGGATATGGTGTTGAAATGGCTAATAGAAGTAATTTCCGATAGGAAAATATAAAAAAAAAATTTTCTTCAAAACTTACGACCATTTTGAGTTTGGAAAAAACGCTGTGGATGCTCGTTTCTCCCCAACTTCAAATGCTCGTGACCTCAATTCTCGAAGCGACCATGAATTTTTCCGTGAACGGAAGTCGCTTCGTCCACGGAAAAGATTCGTTGACGGAAACCTTTCGTGGGTGATAGGAACTTTGTAGACGGAGATGTTCCGTCCGTGACTAGTGCAGTGAACTGCGTTGCCAATCATACCATTATCATGGTATCTTTACCATTATTTGGGTCCCGATACCATGTACCATGAAATGATTCATGGTATCATGGTATCCTTTTTTTTTTCATTTTTCGAAAAGAACTTGTCTTCTGTTCGATTCCCTTGGATGATAACTGGAAGAACTGAAAGTTAATATTTCAATCCATCACTTCCTCCCCACTCTCTCCAGTTGACATTCTTCCCTCTCCAAAATTTTTCCCTCAATACTCGATGACATTTACGAAGTGATTTTCTGTCCTCATCCAGTTCTTCCTGGTATTCTTCATGAGAATTATTAGTATAGTCGAGGATTTCTCTCAATATAAATCAACACTTCCAAACCGACACATGAATTAGTGATGATTGTATGATGTCATAATACCTTTACCATTACATGCCCTCAACAGCTGCGTGCGCTCAACAGACAAATTCATAGAGACAAAATAATAATGGTTTTACTGTAAGATGTGCAGCTTCGCGGAATATAGGTTTCACGCAATTATCGATCATCTGGCAAGACCAAAGATTCTTTGTATGATAAAGTGAATCTTAATCTCAGTACAAATAAAGAAGCAGAAGAGGAGTCTGAGATTATATTTGAAGAAATTTAAAAGATTTTAAGAGTAAAATCATAAAATAAAGTTGATCTTATAAAATGATATATTTTATTTAAGGATGTTCTACCGGTATTTTATCAAATTTTAAAAATGTACCATTTCTTTGAAATTTTTTTCCAAGGTTCTCCAATTTATAAAAAAATCGTATGCAAAATTTTGGATTTTTTTCATACCTGGTTTAAAAGTTATAAATTTTTTAAAAACCATTTCTAACATGATTCTTATGGTAAATTCACAAAAGCTTAAGAAACTTTTCGAAAAATTAATAAAAATGTTTAAAAAATTGTCGATTTCGCGTAAGTGCTGCCAACTTGTGTCGCCAGAATTCCCTAGAACTCAACGCTTTTTTCAAAATAATTCTCAAACTAATTAAATAAAGGATAAAAAAAATATCTATGAAATGTAATGATAATAATATAATATTTGAACACCCACAGCTTTCCATAATTCCCTGAAAATCGTTTTAATGAGGAATTTAAAAAATCATTATTTCATGTTCAGGGATTGGAACACTGACGAAATCACTGCCCCTCTCATGCCGCACAACCCCCGCTTACGGTAGGTGTAGAACATCCTTAAGTGAATCAATTATGTAGTTATCCGTAAAGAATACATATGAGTATTCAATAGCAATAAGGAAATAATGGTCTTTCAATATTATTTAATTGATGATAATAGAAATCCATTTAATCCACTGATACCATTATTTTCCTGATGATACCATGAATTTTCCCTCTCCGTACCATGGAATGAGACTCTTGGGTTGGCAACGCTGGCAGTGAAGCTAAGTATTATGTACCTGCCAAACTACTAACTACTAATTAATGTTTTTCCTACTCTTTTTCTTGTTTTTCTTTTTTGGGCTATCCAGGCCTCTGGCTATGCAGTCATATTGAACTGTTTTTGCGACCTCTGTATGTCAAAATTAACGCTGTTGAATTTGAACTTCTTGTTCTCTTTTATCTTTCAAACCAGTGAAAGAAAGAGGAGAAGAAGTTCTTGTTTATTATTTATTATATTGTAATAGGGCCTCTTATTCTTTTAATCTCTCAAGAGATAACAGTTTCCTCCATGTTGTCATGTGTTAGGTTGATCGTTTCTTTATTAGAGAAAATTAAGTCTGTTAACTCTTTCAGAATAGAATAGTCCGTTAACTTTTCTCGATAATCTGAAAAGACTTAGCTCCTAGCCTCTCAGGGAGGAAAAATCTTCTTTTTAATGAGGAAAACTGTAAATTTTTTGGATGCTTCTTCTGTCAATGAACAGTCCCAGATGATGTGGTTCTAGTCTTGTTCATCATTCCCACACGGGCAACTGCTATTTTCTCTTTTATTTATTTTATGCAAGTACTTTCCAGCGCAGATATGATTGGATCTAATTCGATTGATGAGGGTCATAATGTTTCTAGGAAAACTGAAGTTGCTGAACCAAGGATTGGTTTGTCCTACTTTCCACAGTTGTCCGTAAGCCTTTACCTTGAACTTAAATTCTTCGGTCATTGTCTCCCTATGTCTTCTCTTTTGCTCTTTCTCAAGTTCGTTCTTGTAATTCCTGTAGTTGTAACTGAAGTTCAGTAATGTTCCGCTAATTCTTGCCCTGTTTGCTTCCTCATTTCCAGGGATGCCAACATGGCCTGGTTCTTCATACTCACGGACGGAATATCTCCGTCTACGGAGTTTAAATCACTCACGAAATACTCCCGTCATCGAATCTTTTCCGTGAACGAAGCGACTTCCGTTCATGGAAAAATTTACGGTCACTTGAGGAATCAAGGCCTAGGTCCCGTTAAATTTCAGTTATATAAAAAAAAGTGAACGAATACTTTTTTGTGGGGAACAAGCATAAAATTGCATTAAAATTTTTTCCAATGATCAAAACGCAATTTTTCTATTTTTTATTAACTATTTAGATAAATAAATTGACGGTTATCGTCGAATCCATACTCCTAAAACCTGAAAAAAAATATGTAAAAGATTGATTTATGGGGGTTTCGTCCTGGCCATGTACGGCACTGGTAGTGTTTTTCGTAACATCTTGTTTGATTAAAAATATTTGAAATAAAAACCTAGTGTTTTCACGTTAATTTAGGAAATAACTCAAGTGTGGCTCACGTTTTTTTAATTACTGACAAAAAAATGCAAAATTTCATCAAAACTGCACCTGTTTTTAGCAAATTAAGGACACGCACACCTTTGAGGTTAGTTCCACAATGATAGGCTATGAATAACAACCCTGCAAAATCACCTGAACAAAACACCATTTCTAAACATCAAACATCTCCGCCACACTCTGACTACGCCGAATCTCCTTCTTTCTTTGAACATTTATCTTCAACGGTAATCTCTGTTTCTGAATCACACAGCATCTCTCCTGCCCAACAAGATACGTCACTAACCTGCTCCCCACAGATTTCCCCGGCTTCAACCCCAGTTTTTTCAACGCCAAAGACCCTCAGCACTGAACTTAGCAAAAAGAAAGGAAGACCAAGTAAAGTGTTCTCTCTTGCTAATAAAGCCCGCTTTGAATCCAACAGCTCCATTGAGGCTTTTATTGATGAGAGAAAGAGGCCCAGAGAAAATAACAAAACAGATTCACCCACCACTGCACACTCACCACATCACACCCCTAAAAAACTAAATCATTCCTTCAAAGATTCAGAGGGGCTATACGTTACTGTATCTAATATCCCCCTATCACCAATTATGCCAAACACATCCCTCAGTCTGTCACCTAGGAGTCCAACACCGATGCCTCAAGTTGAGAATGATCATTTACTAAATGAAAGAAATGACAGGGAAATTATGAAAGCAATTTTCAACAAATTAAACGAGCTTTGCGCAGCCGACAAAGCTAAGAATGATTCAGTTGAAAGGTCAATTAGAGACAGCAACATCTTTGTAAAAAAAACCAGCTTGAAGGTTTGAAAAAAATAATTGAGGATAAAGAAGCCTGAGCTACGGAGCAGATTACTGCATTAACAAATAAAATAACAGTCCTAGAAGCTAAACTGATTGATTTCAATACCAGTTCCAAACCATAGCCCTGGGCTGAGAGGATTTAAAAACTGAAGACAGGTGCTGAGGTAACTGAGGTTAAACTTTTGAAAAAAGAATTATTTGAGCTGAGAAGAGCTGTTGAATCTCAAGAGAAAGCCAAGAGAGCAGACAACATTATCATCGAAGGTCTTCCAACCGGCCTCTCCAGTCCCAAGACAATAGTGGAAAATTTCCTACAAAGCAACTTTCAGTTAAGTAATGTAGTACACAGCGTGAAATCCGTCGGGAAAGATTCCAGAATCAACATTCTAAAACTCATAAACCTGGAGGCCAGAGAACACATTATGAAGAACAAACACAAATTGAGCAAAAACCGTGAAAATAACAAAATTTTCATAGATGCAGACCTGACCCCAAATGAGCAGAAGATCTAAAATTTCATCAAAACTACTGCGAAGGAAAATAAAGAAAAAGGTCACTGAGTTAAGAATGAATACAGCAAGCTGATGATTGACAACGACAGGTGGTTCTGGAGCTATAGCGACAATAAACTGATCAAGAAGCCACAGGTAAATCTTCAAAGAAATTCTTTACATAATAAAAATAAACATTATCCGTCTTCGCCAAGAATGAGTACTCAAAAAAACTGGAATCAATTGGTTTGAAATTCTGGAATTGTAGGGGAATGGCGAACATCTCCATGAATGACTTCAATCCCAATCTCCAGATAATATGTTTCGCAAAAACAATGCTTGTTAGTGAAATCCCTCATCTAATACCTCCACCCCTGAAGGAACATTTTAGTATCTGGTCTCCTGCTATCAAGGATAAGATGAAGGGACGTGGCAGTGGTGGCCTGCTGTGCCTTATTCACAAAAAACTTCAACCTACTGTCATTGACATATCACCTTGGTGGATTTTTTTCAGGATTATAACTGATAGCTGGCAAGCAGTAGTCGGATCAATTTACTTCAAGCCTACCCTACAAATCGGACCAGCACTTGAGCTACACCAATTTACTCTCGACGACATACAAGCCAGACTCTCAAATAATATATTCATCTTGGGAGGAGATTTCAATGCCGGGATCTCTGAACTTGAAGGCACTATTCCAATAGGACTGATAGAGGGCACACACCCAGCTGAGGTCAGAAAAACTCTCACAACTAATGCTGATAAACGTGGAGAAAATTTGATAGAATTCATGCTTGAGAATGACTTTTATCTTCTGAATGGACGCACAAAATCAGATAGGCCAGCAAGATACACTAGTACCAGAGGTTCAACAGCTTATGACCTTGTTTGGATGAATGCTGGAGGGCTGGACATGGTAAGAGATCTTTTTGTTTGCTCAGATCTACTTGGGTCAGACCGTTTAGCTATTAACCTTGACATTTTAAACCCTGTTGCGAATCGAGCACAACCCACAACCAGATCCAAGAAGAGATCTCACCGTGCCTCCGACGTGGAGACAGCCAGCGATTTTTTGGATTTATACTGGACTCCCGACAAAGCTGGTACTTTTCGTACTTAACTAGACATTGTAAATAAAAATGATATAGATTTTGCTAACAACACCATCGACGTATTACACGATAACTTTTTTGATGCAATCAGAGAAACAGCAATGAGGTGCAACATGGTGACGAAGAGAACTCGAAAAACAGAATATGATATTGTACGATCATATAACCCGTAGTATGATGCTGACTGCCGTAAACTTAAAGCAGAAACGAAGAGACATTATAAAAAAGTGTACAACCCCATTTTCAAGAAGCGTGAGGCTTAGGAGTTTGATGAAAAAAATAGACAATGGAAGCGTCTTATCAACGGAAAGAAGAGCATTTACACGAAGAACATAGTGGAAAAATTTGCTAACATAAAAAGTCCTTTGGACTTCTGGAAAACAGTGAAAATGGTGAAAGGAAGTGCACCCAGACTCGACGTAATATCGTTAAGTCACTGGAATGAGTTTCTTATGCTAACATACAGTGCAAGAACTCTGGACCCCTTGGCTGTCCCCAGTCTCTATAATCATGAATTTGACTATACATTTACAAGGGCAGAAATTACGAATAGCATAAGACATGCCAAGAAGGATAAGTCACCTGGCCTTGACTCCATCTTCAACAACTTCTTGAAGTCCCTGAGCGATGATTGGGAAAATTACTTGCTGAAACTGATCAACAAGGTTTTCAACTCTGCCCAGGTTCCTGGCAAGTGGACTGAAATCGCAATGTGCATGATCTATAAGAAAGGAGATCATTTGGATCCACTAAATTATAGAGGTATTGCCTTAGTCAACAACACCACGAAATTATTCACAGGAATATTAAATGATAGATTGTAAAAGTGGGCTGCAAATCACGGTGTAATCCCTGAGGAGCAAGCGGGATTCAGGCAACACAGAGGAGTTATGGATAATATTTATACGCTGCAGTCAACAATCCACAATAGTATCAGACTGAAAGGAAGCAAAGTTTATGCTATATTTGTGGATTCCAGAAGAGCTTTTGATTCTGAGTTGCGGAAAAAATAGCCCATGGAAAAAATAGATCCGGAAAAAATAGCCCCTGGAAAAAATTGGGTGAATGGACAGAGGGTGGGTGGTTAATATGGTCGGTTTGGGGGAGTTGGGTGCGGGGACAGTGGGTGGGTGGTTAATATGGTTGATGTGGGGTAGTTGGGTGAGTGGACAGTGGGTGGGGGCCATTTTTTGCGTGGTCTATTTTTTCCAAAGGCTATTTTTTCCATGGGCTATTTTTTCGACCTACCTTTGATTCTGTACCACATCTCCAACTATGGAGGAACTAGCTAAAATCGGGGTTAGCTCTAAAATCGTACAAGTACCCAAAAACCCGTATGATAGAGCCACTATGCAAATTAGAACCCCTGCTGGACTCTCAAACTGAGTTGACTCTCTACTGGAGTACTACAAGGTGAAAAACTCACCCTGCTTTTCTTCAACTTATACCTATCAGACATCGTGAATTACTTCCGTGAGAATAGAGCTACAGGAGTTGACATTGATGGATTTAGAGACGTCGTTCTCCTGCTATATGCAGACGACCTGGTCATACTAGCTTCAAGATCGATAGACCTTAAGAAGCAAATCAAGATCCTGGAGGCTTACTGCAGTTTCAACTCCCTGACGATAAACAACGATGAGACCAAAGTCATGTTACCCTGGTGGATCATGCGACAGGGCAGTCGATTTTTTCACGGAATCGACCGTGATTCGATCACGATGCGATTGGATCGCAGCTCCATTGCAGTCGCATAGCAGTCGCATCGTCGTCGCACACACTCACACGCAGTCGCATCGTGGTCACATGACAGTCGAGTTTGTGAAAAAGTCGACTGTCTGACCGATATGCAATCGCCCGATCCATCAGGGTATCCAGAAAATCCGGACGCATCCCCGTGGAGAATCTTAATTTCCTTCTATACGAAGAACCATTGGAAATTGTTCCTCAGTATACTTATCTAGGTACCAAATTCTCATCCTCAGCCCTGGGATTGATCGCTGCTAAAGGAACTACTCTGAAGACTGAGATAGCTACTGTTACTGCCCTGAGAATGATAGCAAGAGTTAACCCAGACTCATGGGAAGGGGTGATGAAACTCTATGAATTCACGGTGACAACTACTCTGACCTACACTGCGTCGATATGGGGTCTTCACCATCCAGAAATTCTGGAAAGAACTCAGATGAACTTCATCAAGAGATTTTTCCATCTCCGCAGAAATGTCCCTGGCTATTTACTCTGATTAGAGACAGGAATGGACAACATCAAGGTTGCTATAGTAAAACAGGCTCTACGATGGGTCCAAAAAATCCTAAAAATAGACAATGATCGTCTCCCGAAAATTTGTCTATTCCACCAAATTAAACTAGCCTCCTCTGAATCATCTGGATCCACCAAAAAGTGCTCCAAATACAATTGGATTCTTGAGCTGAAGGACTGTCTATCTTCCATTTCATCCGAGGATATCTGGGCAAACCTATCTCCTGATTGGTGGGAAGCGAGAATCCCTGACATAATTTCTCAATTAAGTGCTCACTGCAAATATGAGGACTATCTTCACTATCTCTCCTCCTCATCGATCCAACTGAAGATATCTAGATCAGACCTGGGCATATTTCAGGTAGTCGGGAGCTCCGCGCTTTAATCCCATTACCACTCTTTCTGCCTGAAGCCTAATCCGGTCATAAACCGTAACCCCCTCCAATTCTTCAATTGAAAATATTTCGGTGCGACGATATTTTGGAAAGAGAGCTGAGTGCGAGTACGCGCATAATTTCAAGTTTTTCAGATATATTTCCATTCAACACGCGTAAGAAACTCGTGATAGTTGGGCTATCTCGCTGAATTCAGAAGATATCCTCCGAGAAATGGTGGCAAGGAATTATTCAACTTTTTTTAAATTTAAAGATGTTATTTTCTAATTATAATTTTATCTACTCTTGGTTAACATTTTATCAATGCTACTCAATGGAAACCACATATGCAAAATCCTCCCTCCCCCCTCCCACCTCCCCCAATCACAAACTTCATTAACCGAAGCTCGTCATTGGTCCGCAAGCACTGATTTGGGGATGAGCAATTACAATTTTCAGGATTTTCAGTTAAATAGGGGGTAACTCTCTCTAATAATTGAAAAAGAAGCATCTCTTCCGCAATCTTCGTCTCTGTCTTACATAAATCTTTAGAAAAGAAGAAAAGAAAATATATTCAGCAATTCCTCCCAATTTTTCAAAATCGAAGAAATATTGTGAGGAAAAACTGCGGAAAAGAAGTATTCGGTTTTCTTATTTGATGATTGAATTG
The DNA here is from genome assembly GCA_963942555.1 of Aleiodes leptofemur. NCBI lineage: Eukaryota > Metazoa > Arthropoda > Insecta > Hymenoptera > Braconidae > Aleiodes > Aleiodes leptofemur. The sequence continues at coordinate 8,785,485 of OZ012612.1, forward strand.
GATGAATTAATTGCGCTACTGCACTCAGATTCGGCCATGTTCTCGCACAAAAATGGTAATCAAATTCACTTATTTAAAGTCGGTTAAGAAACGGTTTTTCGCAGAAAGAAAAAGATGTTCTCGGCTCTAGTTCCAGCATTGGTATTTCCAATGCAAAAAAAAATGACGGAAAAGTGAAAAATCGACGGTCCCTGCTCATTACTGAAGAAGAGGGGAGAATCGGACTGGCCCAAGTAACAGGATTACCGTCCGGCATTGTCCGTACTAATGAAGGTCGAGAGCACCGGGAGCCCAAAGATCTCGATTTGCCCAGGTCTGATCTAGATACCCACTAGACAGCTACATGTCCTTCTACCCAGAGAGATGCCCCATCGCCCTCACAGGGATCAAGATGCAGCTGCGTACAGCTACAGCGTATACCTGGAGACTAATCATAGGAAACATCAAGTACGATTTTGATCCAAACGAGAACTGTACCTTTTGCCTTCTACAACAACCAGAGGACCTGATCCATATTCTTCTAGTTTGTCCCTAATACACTCTATTTAGACTCCACTATCTCCCGAGCTACATGGTTGCCCACGGTCACACATCGTATATCCCAAGTCTATCAGCCTCCTTGAATAGTCCTGCGTTCAAGGACACCAGGAATCTGTACTGTTTCGTTAAAAAGTGCTTCAAGCAACGAACTGCAGAAATCAACGATTGACTACCTTCGGAATCCTCGTTACACCTGGCACGACACTTCTATTACACTATTCTTCAATCTTCTATTTTGTTTTCTTATATCTTCCTTTTTTCTTATCCTTCAATTACTTGATCAAGTCGAGAAAAAAAGATTTTGTCTAAGCATATATGATTATGTATAATGGATTATATATAATTAGATCTAAAAAATGACCATGTCTAATCAGATATAGTTAAGTATAGCCATGTATAAATATACATAACCAAATATAATTATATGAAATGTCCAAAAACCGATTTTGTTTGATCATACATAATCATGTATAATCATTCATATATAATCAGAAATGATTATATATGACCATACGTAAGGATATGAAATCAATTTAATTAATGAAATCCAATTTCACATATAAAAACTTCACATAGCTTTTATTAGTGAAAGAAATTTTCAATGTATATAAAACTAATATAACACAGTCTGATCTTGAAGAGTCGGATAATTTTCTGAAACTATTTGTTTTAGAAGTTGAAGATCTTTATGGTGATCAACAATTAACTTACAATTCCCACCAGCTTGTGCACTTGACACTGAGTCAGAAGATGGTGCCCATTACCTACAACCTGAGCTTTTGCATTTGAAAATTTCAGTCCAACGGTTTTGAATTTGAAAACGTGACTATTCATTCACATGTAAAGAAAAGTACAGATATATACGGGGTATTCCACGCCAAATCGGACAGTTTTCCAACTTTGCATTTTTGATTTCCTCTATTTTCTGACATTTTCTTGTATCTATCGAAACACACTTTTCGGCCAAATTTGAGATTTTTCTGATCATCGGTTCAAAAGATATCGAATTTTGAAAAAACAGCTGTTTTTACGGTTTCCTGCTCATAACTTCCATAGAACTGGTCCAAATTCAGCGTTTTTTTTTTAATTCTCGTTTTTTCATGTACTTTTCGAAAAAAAATACGAAAAGATTATGCCAAATGTTTTTCCGTATGATTTCTGAAATCAAAGATTTAAATTGCGATTTTAAAACTGTTTGTGTCCTTTAATTTTTTTGAAATTTTTTTATGTTAACCCTCTGAAGACAAACTCCGTCTCCCCACCACTGAATCGGGCCGAGCGGCAAGCCACTCGGCCGTATGGTGGGGCGCAACATCCAGTGCCGGCGTATCGCGCGGGGGCCCGGGCGAATCACTGCTAGAAAGAAATACAATTAAGACAGCAGACTTTTTTGAAACGTGTACTTTCGTTGATTTTAACGAAGAAGGATTTTTGATGGGATTTTTTTTTGTTCTGCACTTCTATAACTGGAGGAATTTTTGTAGATGAATTTTTTTTCTCTTTTTGTTTTTGTTTATGTGTTTCCATTATTTGTTTTCCAGTAAACAGTATTTTTAAATCAAACATTTTCCTCAATCTAAACAGTTTTATTGTAAATTTCTATTTTAATTCTGAACTTGGAAACAAGAAGAAATACAAGAAGAATCGTAATCAGCAAACCCACACGTTTACGAGCTCTGTACGTTCATGGGCTAGTAGGAGAGGGGGCAGCCATCTCATGACGTCACGCACTAACACAGTGAACGCGCGCCTACGATTGGCTATTCCCTCTCTCTAGCTCACACGACAGGGATTGCTAGGAGTTTGTCTTCAGAGGGTTAAACTTCTATCAATTCTCGAAATTTTGAGCCCCGGTTGATCGTGGGCCTCGGGAAATTACTATTTTTTTTTGATTTTTGAAAACTTTGAAAACAAATTTCCGGTCTTATCCATTATTAAAACTATTTTTTGTTATTGTTTACTCTTTTTTGAGTAATTTTGAATTAATTTCTATCATCAATCGGAGTTTAAAAAAAATTAACAGTCTTAGTTTGAAAAAATCGCAAAGAATGTTATTTACTTATTTTATTTTATTATAGGGGAGGGTGGGGCATAATGGAACGCTGGGGAAAAGTGGAACGGTGGGGCAATGTGGAACCTGGGGGCAAAGTGGAACGATATTATAATATCAAGGGCTACATATAAAAAATATATTGAGGGTCGAAAAGCAGAAAGTCATATGCACCAAAATGGCCATTTCTATAGCAAAAGGTCGTATGTGTAGGACATACGACCTTCTGCGTTAAGTGCGAAACTAAATAATCTTTTCCTCAATTCTCATATTGCATTTCAAGAGCGAAGAGGTAAAACAGGAGAATCCTATTTTTTTTTCCTTCGTTTCTTGAAAATATCTTGGAAATGAATTGAGATACGCCATTCTTGCTTTGATACTTGTTTGAAACGTAATCAAACTCCCACCGGTAAAGTTGACCAATCAACAGACACCTGGTCAAGGGGGGGGGGGGGGGGGGGTCAAGACGCGAATGACCCCCTCCAGACTCATCACTTGCGTATGAAGATTCAATCAAGACGCGTCAACTAATTTATTCATCGTGAAATCTCTATAATTGTTTCAAGTGTTAATATTCTCTATTATTGTAGAGTTTGTCTCAAGTGTAGTTAAATTCAACTAGTTTGTTCAACTATTGTGTAAAATTCAACTATTCGTCTGTTGCGCGTCACCACGCACAAAAAATAATAAGAATATTTTAAGTTTAATATTATTCTCAGAATCACACTCAACAATTTTCTCCAACATCTGGCGAGCAGCCTTTTCTGCACTTCCTTAATCCTACCTCAATAAAACACTAGAATGAAACGTTCAAGACACTCAAGAAACCTCTCCTCTTTCCCAAAAATGATTCATCGTTAATCCCAAGTAAGAAAATCATTTCTCCTCGTTAATCCCATGCAATAAACTCCACAGAGTTTTTGGGTCCTCGTTAATCCCGTGCAATAAAAACTACATAGAGTTTTTGGGTCCTTGTTAATCCCGTGCAATAAAAACTCCAAATGAACTTTGGGTTTTTCCTTGGGTCGTTTATGACCTGCAGCTGCAGCTAACATCAGCGACACTATCCCTACGCATACCCCCACTCCAACGTCTTTGAACATCTGCCTTACTTGGGGAAAGGCCCACTAGCAACCAATAGGAAAGTTAGCCGCCCTACCCTCCAATTTCCGACCAATGAAACCTACGTCCCCTCTAATGAAAATTTCAACCCCTCCAACAAACATTGTACATTCTAGGCACATAAATACAGCAGTTTTAGAATTGTAAGATCAGTAACGAATACAACCTCTAAGGAGAACAACACTTGTACATATTTTAGTAAATAAAATTCAAGTCTTGTTTTCAAACACTTGTATTCAATCCAAGTCTCCTAGTCTCCAAATCAACCTTTCCTACCCAATCATATCTCACACATTTGAATTAGCTACATAAAGAACCAATTCGGCGTGTAGCAGTTTCCCTCAAGGTATCTCTGAGAAGGTCAGACTCTTGGAACTTACAACTCCAAGAGATTCTAACGAATAATACTTTGAGACGAAACATCGTCTATTTATTCAACTTTTATATTATCTATCGACGAGCATGCTTTTTTCCAAATAAAACGGTTTTACCTTGCGGCTCAGTGTAAATCCAGCTATTACTCATTTTCACTATCATTAACCGCCTCCTGCAATCCACCCTGAAATTCAACGAATAAAATCAACATGCTCAAAACAATACTCTTTTGTAGCTCTTAAAATTCCCTATAGGAAAGGATGAAAACAGCGCTATTGCGCTATCTCAATCAGTTTCCAAGATATTCCGCAAAAACAAGTCATAGAAAAATAGCATCATCTTCGCAATCGAGCAACTTACGACGATTCTATGAGAAACCTTCTTTGTAAAGAAGGGTAGAAAATTTCAAGAATTACAAGAGGATATAAAAGTGACATTGCACCATCTCACTTAGCTTTCGAGATATTCCCAAATAGTAATGACAAAAAAAGAACCCTCTCTATTCACTTTGAACCTTCACTGAGTTATTAAGAGGATTTTTTTTGGGTTGAGGAAAAAATCCTCTTACCAAATCAGCTAAGCTACAAGGTAAATAGAAAAAGTTCATTCTTTATCATTAATGCTATTTTTTATCCCTTGTGTTGCTGAATATTTTGGAAACTGATTGAGATAGCACAATTCCCTTTCCATCCTTTTCTGTAGAAAATTTCGAGAACTACAAAAAAGTAGGAGAGCAAGAATGGCGTATCTCCATTAATTTCTAAGATATTCTCAAAAACGAATATAGAAAAGATTCAATTTTGCATCAAAAGCAGAAGGTCGTATGTTTTATACATATGACTTTTTGCCATAGCAATGCTCATTTTGGCACGTACGATTTTCTGCTTTTCGACCCTCGATATATTTTTTATATGTAACCTCTGATATTATAATAGCGTTCCACATCGCCCCGCCGTTCCACTTTGCCCCACCCTCCCCTATAATGGAGGAGAATAAATGAATAACATTTTTTGTGAATTTTTTCAACTAAAACTGTTAATTTTTCTAAAACTCCGTTTAATGATAGAAATTAGTGATCACGTGATTCGCAACTAGAACGTCGTGCGCATGCGCATGGGTCTTCGGTAGCGGCATCGGATCGTGCAAGAACATGAAAAGAAGCGGCTTCTCGCGAACGGTTCGAATGCGCATCGCGAAAATTTACAGGAAAATCAGAAATAAATCAATCTTTAATATATATTTATTTCAGTTTTTTAGGAGCATGTATTTAATAATAACTGTCAATTTGTTTGTCTCAATAGTTGATAAAAAATAGAAAAATTGCGTTTCGATCATTGCAAAAAATTTTAATGCAATTTTATGCTCGTTCTCCATAAAAAAGTATTCCATCACTTTTTTTTATATAACTGAAATTCCATGAGATACGAGCATTTGTAGTTGGAGAGAACCGAGCATCCACAGCGTTTTTTCCAAACTCAAAATGGTCGTAAATTCTGGCAAAAAAATTTTGTTTTTTCATATTTTTCCCATTGGAAATGACTTTTCTTAGCCATTTTACCACCATATCCAAAGATGAACAGATTTAAAGAATATGACCCGAAAAGTGAGTGAAATAGCGTGGAATGCTCCAAATAGGAAAGCCTGACAAGTTTTTCTGCTTGACTTTCTGGAATACTACAATATCCATTCAATTAACAAGTTTTTGGCTGTGTCGGTCATTGCACGATACACCCAAGAACTTGTTAATTAAATTAATATAATGGTCGGATAAAAATTAGAAAACTATAATATCCACTTTTTCGCAGATCAAAGAAGGATCCGTGTTTGATCAGCCCGACTGTATGAAGGGAACCCTGATGAGAAATTGATCATTTTTTCTTGCTCAGTGTTACCTGAAATGATTAGCTTGATCTTTCACTGATCTTGAACTGTACTGAACCAGGGTAGCTTTAATCAATTGTCACGCGGACATGATTACGAATATCTCTATGGATAATCAAAATAAGAAAAACTGGCCTAAGGTGTACTACCGGTGTACGCCGGTACTAGATTGACCGTTCCGAAAATTCTGAAATTTGGTACACTCGTAGATTATGATAAGATAATGATCCAGTTAAATTTTTAGAGGGCTAGCGAGATCGAGTCAGAAGATAGTGACACTTGAAATTTCACGACTTTAACATTGAGCCTTATGGGAAATCGCACATTTTATCATATTTTACAAAACTGACCGTTCCGATTTGAAAAAAAAAAAGTGCCGTAATAGAAAATTATATCCAAAACATTTTAAAACCTTGAAAATACAGGTTCCGAGCGTGTGATAGCAGTAATTAGTGAATAACTATGAAAACTGTACTTTTTATATGTTCTTTCTCTCTCTCACTCAATCGGAACGCTATCTACTGTGTAAATACTGCATGATTCAAACGAGATACTATAACCACTGACTAGGGCAGTATCGGCGGTACTACGTTAAGAATGTCATATCGTTTTAAGGGGCAGTGAAACAAGCACCTGCAACTGTTGCTTTCTTGAAAAATTGATGATTATGAGTAAACTTTCGTTACTTCTTGAAATGCTAAATTATATTTTTTCTCTACGAAAGCATCCGCGCCTTACTATCCCAGCGAATCTATGGGAACGAAAATTCAAAATTGGCAAAGCTAAAATGACAGACAGATGTCATATATGACGGTGAAACTGGCCTCCCGTCCTCAAAATTTTGGGAGACAGACTTTTAATTGGGACTGTACTCGGGGAGGCAGAAAATCATGAAATTGAAGAAAAAATGCAGAAATGAAGCAAAATCAGTCCCAGTGTTAAATTTAATGAAAATAAGTGAGAATAGAATGCTGGATAGGAATAAAAACTTGACAATTGTATATTGAAAAAGAGTCTTCTCAGCAAATCGTGTCGTGACGCATAACATTTTTTTTTTAATTTGAAAAAAATCCGGTGAGTGCGTCAACTACCCCCTAAATAGAATTAGATCATCCCCGAAGACGATCTAGTTTTTTAAACCCCGTAGAAAGAATATTTCTGACTCGAATTTTTCTTTATGTGTCTCATTTTATAACTTCAGGTTCAGGAGTGAGGGAAATTTTTTAAAATTCTGAACAATTTGCAGGGAGGACGCGAATCACCTCCAAAGAGAATAAGACCATTCCCGACGACGATCTAGTTTTTTCAACCTGGCAAAAAATTGTTTTCAACTCTCTAATTCTACGTCATGAGCACTGAGAAAACGATTCGTTTGGCTGCAACGAGCCTCGTCATCTATTAACTAATATTAGTTGAGGTGGTAACCAAACTAATATTCGTTAATATTCAACGAATGGCTAGTTCAGGGGGTTTCTGTTGAGACAAATGGACCATTAGTTAATAGTTAACAAATGATGTGTTGTCTCAATAGAAGGGTCAGTTGACTGAAATTTAGATTTATGTATAATTAACAGAGCTATCGACTGAGAGAAATTAATATTGGTAGCAAATATATCGTTGTCTTAGAAACAAAATGGCGTAAGTGATATGCTTATACACAGGACTCACGCTCCTCTGACTCTAAGGCGACAATATTATTTATATTAATATATTTATGGGTTAATATTATTCATATTAATTATATTATCATTCAAAATTGATATTATTTAACAAAATTTGTTAAGATTAAATCTCAAAAAAAAAAAAATAGCTTAGGTGGCGCATGACGTCTCAACTGCGTATTAGTTAATAGTTAACTAATGCGCTGTTGGGTCAACCTGCTCATATATTTGAGGACACACAATATTCGCTGAATATAATAAAATACGATTTTGGTACAAACGGGTGAAGTTTTTCAGTTCAACGCAATCCGTGAGTTAACTGTTGACAAATCGTTCTCTCAGTGTATATCGTAGCGCTATTTCGAGTTTCGTCATATCGAATTCAGTCCGACGTTCAGGCCTAACTCAAAACTCTACATGGGATACCTAGCAGTTTAATCCCCCAAATACGGGGTGTCAGAAGAATTCAAGCCCAAATTTATTTTGTGTGCAGCAGCGTTGCAATGTTCGATATCTATAGGCAAAACCCTTTTCTTATTTTTGTAAGCAAGGAGTTTTTTCTTCAATTATCCTATATTAAAAAGGAGAAGAGGAGTTACGATATCGATATATATCGAAAGATATATCGAAAATGCGTAAGACCGAAACCGACGCGACATCTGGTGTCATTTATACCATTGGATGGAAAGGCGCGTGCGCAGCACGCGCACGCTCTCGTATCTACTAAATCGATATCCCAGCTATTCAAGAAAAAAATGAAATTTTTATAAAAATATTACCTCGATAAACGAGACATTTGAATATTATAATTAAAGAAGAAAAATCATAGTTTTGTTCTTATAAAGAAATAACAAAGGTAAAGACCATTGAAAAATACATAATGGGGTTCAAATTGAAGCTGGCACTTTCTACTTTCCATATCTTTCTTCAAAATTCAAAAATGTTACTTAGTTTCAAAAGAGATGTTTCGAAAGAGAGTTTAGAGGATGGGCGACAAGGTCCATATACGTATATGGACCCCGGCCAATAGGACAGACTTTCCGATACATATATGTATATGGACCCCGTACTTGGAGAGTTAAAACTAATAGTTCTGAGGAATCTCTTGTCTAGAAAGAAAAATTGGAGGAAAGAATTTTCTATCACATCTACGAAAAATGTCTTCTCTTCCCTCAAATTTGGCGGTATACCATAGAAATTGAATCCATTTATTCCGTTTTACCCCTTTGTTAGTGGAATGATCTTATGAAATGACGCAGAAGGCCGATTTGTAGGAGGCAGGGAAGCTGAGTATTACTGTTAAATGAGCCGAGAATAAACATTAGATCACAAATTATCTGAACATCAATTATGATAGTTACATAAACGAAGTGCACTATTATTAAAGTATACTCAATGATGTTTCCTGTTGCTTCCTTTTATAAATGAGAGAACAACAATGTTTTGACATCAATTGAAACAGTTTTAGATACTGAGGACATGACTCAATGATTCTAATCTTAAATCTGTTGTGACAATCATCGCTAACCACGGTTTTAATCATTCATTCATGTAGGTAGGATTCTGTATCGATTGCGAATTAATGTTAAGAGATTTCCGTGTGTGGGTGTGCATTAGATCTTACAGGTCGACGGGGGCGTTTTCATGTACGCGTTGTAGTGGGGAAAAATAGAATTTTCTTCTTTTTTTTTCTTGAAAGAGAACGCGTTCAGCATTTTAATTGAATATAACAATAAATTTTTGCTCCAGAAATTAAACACTTGAGACCAACGATGTGGTAAACAAATTTGTTCACAAACGTAGGTTTTGATATTCGTTCCTCTAGGTACCTGACCTCTCAAAACCATTATTATATCAAGTAGATGGAACGAAGAATAGGACGGGATCGAAGGAAAATAATTTCTAAATTTCACTTAGTAGTTGAGAGAACCGTTCGAAATTTATGACGTATTGCCCGAATGAAAAAGCTTTATAATGCGAAATTATACTAGAAATTATATGGAAAATATGGACTCATATAATTCAGCAAAATTCTATATACTTTGCCATATATTCTAAAAATATATTCATTAGTAGAACTTGTAGTATATAACTCATCATATTGCACAATATACTGCTCAATATTGAATTTTTAATATATACTCATTGTACTTAATACTTATATTCCAAATAAAAATTAATTTTGAATTAACATGCATCATTCCATTTACAAATCTCTACACATTTAATAAACAGAATAATAGCTGAATAGACCCAAACAGGGTTTCGAAGCCGTTTAACAAAAAAAAAAAAAAAAAAAATAAACAGAAATATAAAATATAGATAGATCAATGAGTATACTTAGTCATATATCTTAGAATTGTATATATATATATTCATAGTTCTGAGATATATAATCAAATATAAGTATTACGTATATTTTATTCAAATACTGAACATATATCAGTAACATATATTATCTATTATATTCAATTTTATATTTTAAAATCAGCGAAATTATCCATATGGCTTCAGTATACTATTCGATATAATTTCTTATATAATGTTTCATATTAGCGGGTGTTATTCGGGTGACTATACTATAAAATCAATGACGTGCAACAACGAAATTTTCATATTTCAACAGGTTCATGTTGCGGTCATTTCGTTTTAATAGTCAGTACATATTATATTTTATCAATGAACATTTAGTGATTGCATTTTCTACTTGGTATCGGACCACAACTTCATGAGAATTAATAATTTTTTTATACATTCCGACTGATTTTTCCACTAGGATAGGAAGTAAAATTAAAAAATGAGGAACATTTTACTTTTTCTTTCAGTTCAGAAAAGGTTTCTTTAAATAAAAAAAAACAAACACAATCTGTTATCGAATTGACTTTTATAAGATTCACGAGAATGATTTAGATGCATGAATGATAGTTTTATTTATCTGACGCTATGCATAGTTACATTTAAAATTTATTAATTATTCAGCAGACAGATGAAATTGGGCGGGTGAGCCAGGGAGAAGAGAGGGGCGGCGCGAGGATATTGGAATGGGAATCATTCGCCATGATTGGGGAACTTTTTTTTCCTCGTAACAAAAAGTTGTTCTCGAATACTTTATGACATTTATCCTGTTCCATTTTTCTCTCTTCTTTTTTTTCTTCACTCAATGCAAGGAGATGCCGTATATGGAAAGAACGACGTTGAGTTCACACACGAGAATTAAAGAAGCGAGGCGGTTTTTATTTTTGCGAAATACCAACGGCACATTACGTCAACTATGAGAAATAAATTGTTTTATGCACATTTTTTTCTTGTTATATTTTCTCTATTTTTTTTTCTGGATGGAAAGGACAGTTAATAATCTGGACGACAGTCTCCTATCAACAAGTAATAAATGATTCGAAAATTATCAGTAACATGAGTGCAATGAAAAATATCGTAATTCTCAATCGAGTGAAAAGAATTGAAAAAATTGTTCTGTATTTTTTTTTTCATTCCATTGAAGAACTGTTTCCATTTCTCATGATAATATCATTTTTGCTTTCGTGTAATACAAGTCAGGGATGTAATTAAATTCCAATGATATTTTTTGTTAGGAAAAAAATAATGAGAGTCGTGTCAGAAAAAAGAAGAATTTCATTTCCTCGAGCTTGCACGATTATTCATTTTTTTATAAGAATTTTCAGACTACAATTGTTAAGAGTCGTGTGGGGCAGATTTTACCTCCCATACATGTTAATAGGATTGAATCATCTGTGTCAAGAACCTTTACCCTCTTTTCTTCTATTTCATTGAAAAAAATAAAAATCTTTGGAAAAAAATCTGGGAAATTTTTCGCTAGGGAATCTATATGCTAAAGGTTTGGCGAAATTTCAGACTGAGAACGGACTGGATTGTTAAGTTAGGATATTTGAGAAGAGCACTGGATGATTTCGAAACTTGATTATTATTGCCCAGATTATTCTCCGCATTACGATTCCGCAATTGGAGTGCACTGTTAGAGGTTACGTAGTACCTTTCACGATGAATGAGGAGTGATGAGTTCTTGCCAAAGCTCGTGAAAAATAAACGCAATGATTTTACCGTTCAAATTTCACATGATTTCATAAGTTGCACTTCGATGGGCCAAAATTCAAATGCAAAAATTACCAGTAGAGATAAATGATTGGATTTTCATTTTCATTTGCAAAGTCGTATATTAAGATAGAAGTGGGAAGAAGTAATCATTTCTGATGTAAATGAAAAGATGATATTTTCTGTGCACAAAGCATGTAAAGGAGTGGCTCCTGTCATTAACGTGGCAATATTATTTTCACACTCGAAAAAACGTTTCGGACTCTAACATAATTTTCTTTCACATGGATTTTACTTTCATAAAAGTAAGAAATGATTTTAAGATAATTGCAATTCATTCTAAGGAAGAAAACAATAATGAATCTAATAAACAAGATTAATTACTCAGTGAGTTGTCAACTCGATGAGGAACAGAATTAAACTGTTGAAGACATGACTCCTCATGGCGTTCAAAGGTGTACAATGGTCCCCCCCCCCTCCCCACACCAGTTAAAGTCTTTTAATGTCCGAAATTCTGGTAGGAGGAAACTTGCCTTTACAAAAAGAACAATTGTGAACGGTTTGAGCACATCAATTACTCACCTCTTTAGTTACTAAAGTTTATTTTTTATGGAAGACTATTAACTCTAGTGGTCAACAACTAAATATGACATCACATCAACCAAATAAGCAAGAAATAGCAACGAACAAACTCACTACAATCAGCATTTGAATGTTGTTGTTTCAAGGAGACGGTTGAAGATGCGAAAAATATTAACAAATTTTTTAATCTTGGATTGTTTCCATTCATTCGCAATATTTAGGAAATAATTTGAAGCTTGCGAAAAATACTTTCATTAACTGAATTTTCTTCTGACTATCATGTCATTCTATGCATATTTCCATGGTTACTAATTACGAAAAAATTACGAAAAAAAAGTGGCCTAAATATTCTCCTCTTTATTTCATATCTCCACAGATTTCTGCTATCTTAAGATAGTCAGAGCAATAATGGAATGGAAGAACGAGATGAGCCTCTTTCATTTTCGATTAGTGTTTCTGAGATATCTCGAAGTCAATATTGCATAGGTTTTGGAAGAAAAATTTGAGAGCACTTTTCTCTCTTTCAGAGCTCTGAAAAAAGTAATTGGGAGAATTAGTCTTTTTCTTTTTTTTTTTTTTTTTTATTAAAATTTTTAAATTAGTCTTTTTCTTCATGCGAAGAGCGCAAAGACTATGCAGAGGCACGAACAAAATAATAATAATAATAGTCTTTCTTCCTTAATTTTTGGAGATAGATGGCGATGGAGCAAGATGAACCTCTGTAAAAAAACTCGAAGATGGTTTTTTTTTGAATGGTGCTTCTGGGAAGATCAGGGAAATTTTCGGATAAAATTTGCAAGAAGGAAGATATTTCAACTTTGCAAAATTGAGAGGAAGATAAGTCCAATTCTTTAAATAATGAGGATAAGAATATTTTTTCGAAAAGTTTCCAGTCCTGGTTCAGAATTTTGCTAAAATTTCAATTTTTTTATACCTAATACACATGTATTTTTTTCCTTAAGGATGTATGCTCGAGAGACTGGGGGAACCGTGAATTTTGATGGGTGGGGATGGGCTCGAACGGTTGCGGGGTGAGCTGACGTGAATGACCACGTGACGTGTACTGTGAATCTGGCCAATCACGGCGATAAATGAATGATGAAGTGAAGTAATTCGAATTTCAATTCTATTTTTCTCTTCAGGATGAATGGATACATAGTATTTTTAAAATATGGCCGAATTACTGCAATTTCCATCTTTCTTATGAAGATTTGTTCTTTATACGACGGGAGCTTGAGAATTGGATATTTATTAATTTACGACCATAACCTCCATTCCTTTATAAGAACCAATGTATTTTCTGTCAATTTTCAATTTTTTTTTCTTCCCTACATGAATGTTTACCTATCCCGGACATTTTATGGTCAAATTCTTTGAGGAATAATCTAACTGTAAAAAAATTTTGAAGCCCCGAATCGAGAATTTTTGTCATGATTATACATTCTTAAGGGTTTGTCTCTTCTCATAGCTTGAGAATTTGCGGAATCTTGTTTTCCAAATTCCAATGAACGAGAAGAAGAAAGACAGATAATCTTCTAAAAGCGTTTGATGCACAATTTACACATAAATTCTAAAAAATTTGATTAAAATTCCATTTTATATAAGTTGCTTGGATTATTAATGATGGTTCATTTTGTCTCAATGTCTATTCTACCCCACTCTCATTCCCTAAAAATTGTATCCCAAGTGAAATTAATTTATTGAAGTTTTCCAAGGTATTTTTTTCGGTTTGGTAATTATTTTTAAACCAAACTAAGATGGCATAACTTATTGATCCTTTTTCTCTCAATAGAATATTTTTAATTTTTTTGCAATCTTATTTACATTTCAAGATATTTCAGAAAAGCTTGTACCAAAATTCCAAATTTTTGCACTATAATATTTTGACGTATCCTCGTATCTTCAACCACAGTTACTAGTGGTGACTATTGACAAACCAAATAATTAAAAGATATATTCAAAGAATAAACTTGACTCACTCATCGATGATCTAGGCGGTGACGGTGGTACTGCGGGCTTTGGCTGGACTGGGCAGCATGGCCTACCAATTTTTGAAGGCTGTCTAAGACCCGATCCTTTCGTTTCAGACATTGCGCACACACTTCTTCAATTACACTATTCTTTTTCTTATATTTCTTTCAATTATTATTATTAATTTAACACTGGATCGCCTTATTGTGCAATAATATTACTACTGAAATGATAGACTGTTATTTTTTCAAGTATTAGAAAACACTTGACGGTGGGATAGAACGATATTCCAGACTTCAATCACCATAATTTTTTGATTCATCAATCCAAATGAATAGAATGATTAAATAACTATTGCAACTTTGGTTGAGAATAAATAAATTGTATTAATGAATCCAGAAATGGAATAGTAAATGAAAATTAGTTCAATATATTTTCGACACGGCTAGAGGTACAGACGTGTCTTGAGTAAATACATTGAATTCTGTATATAATGTTAGTGTCTTTAAGTGTCATTTAAGTGTAGGTAATTTAACATATAATACTCGAAGGACATGTTAAATATACACAAAGAGCACTCCTGTACTTCTAGCCATGTCGATATATTTTCAGGTGAATTCTTGCAATATTTTGTTTTCATGATTGATCTATCTATGATTGCCAGACATCAAAAAATTCTATTCATAACACGTAATTGTATTACTCCATGTATTTTTGAGGTTATCTACTTGTTCATAACTCAAGTTGAAGCCCAAAATCATGAATGTTTCTAATGCCACTATAATTATTATTTTTCTGACCACTTTATTGGGTATCAATTCACATTCATTGTAATCTTAAGATAAAAGGAAGGAGGAATTTAATGAATTTCCACAAGTTGAGTTGAGATACCGAAAAAACGAAAGAAAACATAGCACATACTGTCGTACTAGCCAAAGGAGGATCCTCGGAAATATTCGGTACCTATGCTACAACACGTAAATTTCAGCTTCGGTTCCACTTCGGTGGATACTTCTTTGGCTGGGACGGCTGTAATTACTGAAATATTTAGAGTCGACCTAATCACCATAATATTTGGTGATGAAACAATAAACTATTATAAGCCTACGAGTTTTTTGATTTGTTCACGGTATTTTTTAAATAAAATGATTTACGGGAAAAATCATATCAAGAATACCGGAATGATCGATACTGAAAACTTTTTTAGGGAGACAAAGAAAGTTTTCGATTCAGTTGCAAATGTTTTTTGTAACCTTTCATTTCGTATCCACTCAGTTGTAGGCGAAAGCAGACCTTTTAACGAGGTTCTACCCTCACACGGTAGTTCAAGAAAGCAACATAATTTTTTTTTGCTTCCGAATGGAAGCTTTACTTTCGTCAAAATTTTCGACTTCCATTTTTTTGCTGGAAATGACCTAAAATGATCTGAAAAGTCCAAAAATCGTATTTAGAAAAAATATCTGTGGGTATGTGTGTGTGTATGTATGTGACAATTTTCGTAACTTCAAATTTTTTTCCCTTAAAAGGGTAAAAGTTCAACCTAGGAATCTCATATTTTTACTGTATATCCCTTGTGATGTAATCTTTCATTTGAGACCTTGTTCATTGAAATCGGTCCAGTAGTTTTTGAGAAATAATCGATTTTCGAAATTTACAAAAAAATTTATTTCTCAAGATATTCTCAATCGATTTGATTTATATTTTACAACAATATTACACATAATGTCATCTAACTATGTGAATTTTTTCAGATTTTTCTGGTACTTGGTTTTTGAGTTATTTTGATTTTTATGATTTTTTTATCGAAAATGTTGTACCCACGATAACGATCAAAATAATAGAGATAGCAGCTTCAAATTTGGCTGATATATTGGTTCTTTGAAGTGAACGGCGCGTATTGTTAATGGATCATATTGATGGAAAATTTTCTAAGTTATGAATTATTTTCAAAATTTGAATTTTTTCATTTTTTTCGAAAATTAGGATAAGTTCTAAATCGATTGAGTCCAAATTGATGCACGACATTTGGCACCACATTATGCAACTGCGTGAATTTTTTCAGATTTTTCTGATATTTGGTTTTTGAGTTATTTTGACTTGAATTATTTTTTATCAAAAATGTTGTACCCACGATAACGATCAAAATAATAGAGATAGCAACTCCAAATTGGGCTGATATATTGGTTCTTTGAAGTTAAAGAGGCGTATTGTTAATGGATCATATTGATAGAAAATTTTCTGAATTGTGAATTATTTTCAAAATTTGAATTTTTTCATTTTTCTAGAAAATTAGGATAAGTTCCAAATCGATTGAGTCCAAATTGATGCATGACATTTGGTACCACATTATGCAACTGCGTGAATTTTTTCAGATTTTTCTGGTACTTGGTTTTTGAGTTATTTTGATTTTTACGTTTTTTTATGGAAAATGTTGTACCCACGATGACGACTATAATAATAAAGATAACAACTTCAAATTTGGCTAATATATTAGTTCTTTGGAGCTCAGGAAGCGTATTAATAATGGATCATATTGATGGAAAATTTTCTGCGATACGAATGATTTCCAAAATTTACATTTTTTTTCATTTTCTTGAAGATCATGATAAGTTCTGAATCGATTCAGTCCAGATTGACGTATAACATTCATCATCATATGATGTAACTTCGTTGATTTTTTCAGATTTTTCTGGAACTTGGTTCTTGAGTTATCCTGATTTTCATTATTTTTCATCAAAAATGTTGTACACACGATAACGACTGAAATAATAAAGATAACGCATACTTTTCTTCGTTGAAATTTAAATGAAAATGGAAATTTATATGAAACGATTTAGTAAAGTGGAGGAAAATGAATGCATTCGGAAGCGACTTGCTAATAAATTAGCAGATAAAGCTATAATGATGTGGATAATGATGCAAGTTTCCACTTGTTTTGATCAGTAAAAACCCGACGAAAATTAACTATTTTAATTACAAAAAATACAGGTTATTTCGCTTCTTTTATTAATTGATTTTTTTAATAATAGAAGTATTAAAAATATTCAAGTAGTGGAATGGCGGCTGCGTGCAAACTTCAAATTCTTGGATGTCAATTTTCGATTATTGTGCTTTGTTCCTCAAAAATATTAATAAATTCTTCTACCAATGTTAAGAATCTGTTAGCAACAAATTATTGCATTTGAAAAGAAAAAATTACGGAATAGAAACATATCGGTATACATTGATATATATTCGATCAGCTGATGCATGCAGCATAGCCAGGCCCTCTATCGTTTCCGCCGCCATGACGTGTTTACTACAAATAAATTTTTTTGTATAGCGTTTCTTGAGCTTATTTGGCCGGTGAGGTGGGTCCGAAAGAATATCATTCAATTCTATACATATTCAATTATATCATATTAATTTTTAGTAGGAAAATATCTGTTAGATCTATAAAAAAAAAATACAAAACGTCGCCAATAGAGTGGTTCTGTCATAAGGGCTCTCTATAAGCATGTGAAATTACTCATTTTTACTATTTTTTTTCTCGATAACTAGACGGTCAATGCATTAATCATTCAACTAAAACGTGTATGATATATTAGTTTGTAACCTTAAAAAATTTCATGCAAAAATATCAAAAAATTTAAATTCACTCTTGAGAAGGGTAGAACCTCCTTAAGGATGTAGTCTGGAGCTTTTGCACTTTTTACGAACATATTTCAGCAATTTTTTTTTACAACTAAATAAAATGCGATCATTCCAAATTTTTCAGATGTTATTATTGACATTTTTAACTTCACGAAAATATTTTTATTTAGTTCATCTCTCAATATTTAAATAGCCTTTGTTACGGCCAAAGTAGCCACAAAAAAAAAAATATGTGACTGGCCCGGGTGCTAGCGTTTGTGCACGTCATTCGAAATAGAAAATTCGAATGAATCCGTGTTCTGTGAGCTTGTCGTTATCGCAGGTACCAGATTCAGACATTTTCATTGAGAGAAAAGAAAATGGTGGACTTTAGAAGAAAAAAAAAATCAAAAACCGCGATATTTTTCTTCGAAAATTCGGGTAAAAAAGAGGAAATTTTCATTGAAAATTCACAATTCTGGCACCCGCGAGAGCCATTCCAGTGTAGCATAACATATCCAAATTTCAGCCCAATTGGTTTGACAGATTTTGTTCTTTGCCCCGGGCCGACCGAAAAAATGTTGTTTCGAGACAAACGCGTTTGAAGTTTCGGTAACCGGTATCTAAGACTGTAAAGTGCTTTCGAATATGTGTTACAACTTCCTCAATATTTAGAATTTGAACAACGAGCGAATGGGACATGGCGAAAGCCCTACCCAAAGAAAGGACATAACAACAACAATATTTAGAATTCTGGTCTGAAATTCTTGCAGTATATTCTCCACATATTGTACTTTCAAAATAAGTTATGAAAAAAAATAGATTTTATAAACCTCGAGCTCCGGATTACATCCTGAGAGTTTTAGTAACACGTGTTTGAGACTGTGAAACGCTTTCGTATATGTATATAACTTCTTTAATATTTCGAATGTCGGTTTGAAATTTCTACAGTATACTCTCTATATATTTTCCTTTCAAAATAAATTATGAAAAAAAAATTAATTTTTCAAACCTGAGGCTCAGTAAACGGAGGCAAAATTACCGCTAATTCCGTGTTAGCTTAATTTAATTTTGCGCCTCAAATCACTAATCGCGGGTTAACTTAATTCGAGATTAAAGTTAACAGAGGTGAAAATATCAGTGTTATTGTCGTACTAACGAAAGAATAGACATCCGAAGCGTGCTGAAGCGAAAATTTACATGGTGCGGCATTGGAGCCGAAGAAAGCCGATGGTGATTCATTTGCTAGTACGACTATACCATGCATTTCGTTATAATTCTCAACCCTGATCGCTGCCATTTTTGCTCTCTCTCTCTCAATTACGTTAATCCGCCGTTAACGAAATACACTCAGAATTAAGCTAACACGGAATTAGTGCTAATTTTGCGTCCGTTCACTGGGCCTGAAGCTCCAGACTACATCCTTAAGAGGTAACACCACTGTAACCGCCTCAAAAAAGGCGTTTTTAGAGTATTTTGAAGTGAAACTTCTTTACTGAGGGGGCAACAATTTTCGAGCGTCACGAAAAATAAGATCCGATGAGGGGAATAGTTGGGTACGTGGTGGGGGAGCTGGCAGAGGAGGAGAGTGCGTCACTGGCTCTACCCCTCTGACCCATGTTCTAGCGGTCGAGAGACAAGACAGTAACGGGGGCGGGGGGATAGCCACACAATATAGCATGCTCCTAGTGTAGTGGCCGAAAGGGGAGACGGCAGGGGAGAGGTAAAAACAACGCAGCAGTAAATTCAGTGAGTCAAATTTTTGTCAATAGTTTTCTTGGGAATATCTCGAAAACTAAGCGAGATAGAGTGAATGTGCTCGATTCCTATTTTCTAGCTTTATAAGTTTTCTACAAGAAGGCATCAGTGTAAAATTGCTCGATCTCGTTTATTCCGATATTCTCAAGAAACTGTTGACAAAAAAAATCCAATAAACAGGAGGAATAGATTTTTTTTGTGAATAGTTTATAAGAATATCTCGTAAATTACGTGAATGGAGCATTTCTACCTCAATCCTTTTGTGTAGATTTTGAAATTCTCTATAGAAAAATCTACACGTAAATTTCTTTATTTGGCCTAGTTCTCGGGATATGTGCGAAAAACTATTGCTAGAAAAAATTCTACTTTTTCTGTATTTTTGATTTTTTCTTGTCACTAGTTTTTGAGAATACTCGGAAATTGAGGGAATTAACCGATTTTGCTCTGAACTTATTGTTGTTGAAAATTTCAAGAGCCACAACGAGAGATCAGGTGGAAATCGCTCTACCTCGTTTAGTTTCCTAGATATTCTCAGAAAGTCATCAGAATAAAGAGTCATTTTTTCCTGGAATTAGTGGATGCCTTGTTATTTTTTTAAATAAATATCTCGGAAACTAAGCGAAATTGGATAATTCCACCACAATTTTTATTGTAGTAAATTTTGAGAACTATCCAAATTAACTGAAACAAAATCTCTCTATCCCCCGTAGTTTTCGAGAGATTCTTTGAAAACTATTGGAAGAAAAATTGCATCTATAAGTCTATTTTTGCTAGTAGGATTGTTTCTGAATATCCTGAAATTAAGCGAAATAGCGTGAGTTTGCTCTAATCCTTCTTGGTAGAAAGTTTTTAAAACTAGAAATCGATGAAGGAAAATGGGCGTATCTCCATTAGATTTCAAAATATTCTTCAAAGATACCATTGAAACAGAGACTTCATCTCAAAGTCTCATTTTTGTCACGGAATTTTGATGAATATCTCGGAAACTAAATGAGATAATGCAATTCTGGTTGGAGCACTTTTTATAGTTTTTAAAATTCCTTATAAAAAAAGGTCGATAGGAAACGTTCATTATCTCGCTCAGTTTCCGAGATATTTATAGAAAAAGCGGATGGCAAAAAAAATATAAAGTTTTCAAACAAGCTGATTTCATTTTGTCATCAATTTTTTTGAATATTTCGGAGTCTAAGCAAGATAAGACGATTTTGCACGAATGCTCTTTTTAAGAGAATTTCGAGAGCTACCAAAAGGAATTGAAAAAAAATCGTTTTCTCTCGATCAATTTCCAAGATATTCATGAAAAATTATGACTTTAAAAAATAAATTTGTCTGCATCCGTCATGATCATGGAAGAAATAATTTGCTAGTGAACGAACGACCTATACTATAACAAAAATATACTAGATGCAGGTATTCGGATTTTCGAAATATATCTCTGTTGAATGCATCGCTTAATGTGCGGAACTGATGAGGCTGTCTTCATTCAAGATCATACCTATATCCTTACTATTGTCAATTATTATCGCTTGTTCAATAAAAAATCCGATGAATTTTCATAAGTAGGAAGTTTCACTTCTGTCGCGCGTGGATTCCACGCACCCTCTTTTTTTTGTAGAAAGGAAGGGAATAAATTGATAAGATTTTAGGGAGTCATTGAGCATGTATTGAAGTCTCCAGAGAAAAAAATTCATCAATTAATATTGAATATTAACGACACTAGAGCCATTCACGTAAGGTTCTTCCAATTTTTAGCACTCCGCGGTACGCAGCATAACTGGTGTGAATTTGAATCTGGAAGAAAATAAAAAAATTAGGTTAATCTACATAGTTATAGCTACAGAAATACGTAGGAGATTTTCAAAATATTCATTTTTGCATTTTTGATGGGCATTTGAAAAAAAAAAAAAAAAAAATTTTTACTAAAAAAAAAAAGGTACTCTTTTGTTGATAAAAAACACGAAAATTAATTTTTCGAAAATCCCCTACGTATTTATGTGCGAAATGTTATTTTGAAGACACTGTCAAAAATTCACGTGAAAATAATGAAAATTGTTTGAGTTATGCTGCGTGCCAATTTGAAAAATCGTGTTTCGAGTAAAGCGCGTCTAAAGTTTTGACATGATCTAGCAATATGAAAAAATGAAAAAATCAACCGTAAAAATTTTTTTACCATCAGTCTGCTATTCCAGCTCTATAGAGTTGTCGACCTAAATTCGAATATGCAGCGTCATTTTCTTTTAGGGACGATTTTATGTTGGAGCACGCAACTTTTGCCGCATCTGTCAATTGTAGTTCAGCAAATTCGATTCGTTTCGCACCACTTTCGAGGCAAAATTGTAAGATTGGAGGCCAATATCCATCTCCAATACTCTGAAAATGTGCAGGATACTCGTAAGGCCGTCATTGAAGGTGGATACAGCGATATCAGTCGCTATATGCAACACTTTTTTGCCACTTAAATAGGATTTGGGCGCCAAATGCCAAACACTACCTTTGAAATTCTCGTTGCTATTTTGTGTGCAGCCTTCCAAGCAATGGTGTAGCAGTTCGTCTCGGCTCAGCTCCTGATAAATAGGCTTGATGGCTTTGAATACTTGCATCGCAAGCGGAGGCTTATGACGGAAAGTGTCCAAGGAATTCGCTGCTTGTACCTTCTTCCACTTACACCAAGCAATTGAGCACTTTTCGTGCTGCGGATTCTAGTCAGTTGATAATGTGTGATATAAGGTCGTCCAGATGTCATTCTTCATTTTGTCAATGGAATATGGATTCTGACGTATCGCCAGGCCATATATAGTGCCAATAAACCGCGAGAAACAGCAGTAAATACAAAAATCCGGATTTTTTTAGCGAGGAAACTATAGTCTTTTTCACTTTTGACGCTATAATAACCTATGTTTATTTTCTTCAAAACTTCAAATTGACCATAAACACTTCCCTGATACACTAGCAACATCTGTGAGTGCATTAGAAAAAATAAAATTCAGATGGTAAGACACTAAACTGACATTTTCGGCAAAGGTCGCAAATGGTTATTTGTAAGCAGTGCAACACACTTGTAGAAAAGTTCAAACTTTTATCAGAAAAAATGGGCGTTAGCTATTGGGCTTTCTCCCGCACATTCTTGAAAGTTCAAACTAATTTTAAAGCCAAAAAAAAAATTCGATTTTTAAAAAAATTCTACAGTGGTGTTACCCCTTAAGTTACACAAAATATTTCCATAAAACTCTTTGTATGTCGCTTCATTTCGAAATATTTTGAAAAAATAAGCTTAGAAATCCCAGGAATGAAAGAGTCAAGTCACAAATTGGAAGAACACATTGGGTTTATTTTGAGAATATCTCGAAATTGATGCGATGGAAAGAATTCGTCGAAAGACTTTTATCCATAGTTTTGGAAATTCTCTATTGAAAAGGTATCCTGTAAAGTTTCACCGAGTCTACTTCGATCCCTAATGATAGATATACTATATAAAATTATTTCCAAAGGAGTTTTAAAAATTTCATTTTTTTTAATTGAATTAACTTCACTGAGGGGATTTTTTCCTACTAGCATGACTATTCCTCAGAAGTGAAAACGCACTATTCGAAATCAATAATCGCACCTAGAATTATAACTAAAACAGCTAAATTATAGTCATGTGTACTTTTCGTTAGCTGTACTTGATAAAAATTTGTTTGCTGTTAATATATTTCATAGTCAAGGTCTTTCCTGCTATATTTTTAGTTCCATAGTTCGAAAAATTCTCTCAGTGTTGATAATGAGATTTTCTCTCACACTTTTTTTAAAGGTATTGGAAACTACCTTTAAAAATGAGAGAAAAATCTCGATTTCTTTTGTATTTGTCAAAAACACCATTCTGCTTTATTATGTTAATCGTAAAATTTCAAAAATGATTTTTTCTTTTGGAAAAAAACATTTATTCTTCCATGCCGTCGGGCAGCGTGAGACTTCCTCTCACTGCGCGCCTCATGAGGTCAGTGCACTGAGGAAAAAAATATTTTCTAGGAATACTGTGTAGTTTCCGACAATCGAGAATTTGTTTCGGAAAGGATTTTTTTCGATTAAGAAATTAATGTTTTGGCTTATTCCTCAAGTCTGATTAGAATGAATTTGAACATGTTCGCATCAATTAATGAGATGAGTTTTTTGGAGGAAAGTTCCTGGGAACTGCATTTCGGTTTCGATCCAAACTGAGTTATGTTCAGACCAACATTTCATATTTCACGCAAATATATTATTATTTGATGAAGATTTCACATGAAAATATTAATGGTAAATATGATCGAGATTGAATTAAAGCAGGAGGGAGATTCTGACAAATAATTGTTTATTTAACGTTATCAGTTAGCGAAAGATAATAACAAACAATGAGTACTGATCCGATGTTATTTCGAACTAAAATCAATTAATATTGAGAGAAATAGGTATACATTTCTCTCGATTAAATCCTTAATTTCTTTATACAGTTCATCGCAAATAAGAAAGGAGTTTTGTCTCAAAATTATTTTTATTCCCAGAAAATGCTTTTTTCCCTCAGTGTGAATAAGCATGGCTCAGTCGCTATCGATAGCATTGGTGATACCCCCTTCTCATTCCAATCCTGTTTTCTAAAATATTTCTTTGTAAACGGAACTGAATCTATCAAAAATACGAAAAATTTTCAGATAAATCCTTTTAATTTTGCCATCAGTTTTTTGTCAATTCGAATCCTTCGTTGTAGAAAATCTCAAGATCTACAAAAAAAGATTCGGAAAAAATTACTCTATCTCGCTTATTCTCGAGATATTCAGGTGAGAGAGAGTCTCTCATCACGTTCCTAGAGACCCTTATCGAGCTAGCACACCTCCTGATGGGTTCAAAAAGAAATCTCACATGTCTTGGTTACTATGTAATTTTCTTGCTACCTTTTAACCATTCGTCGGGATTTTAAGAGGAGCTTGGAAACCAGTGTACATTACGCTGCGCAATTTAGAAAAATTTTCGAATTTCAACTTTCTTATGCTCGAAAATGAAAGTTTATAAGATGAAAGGACAATGTGAAATTTTTTGGATTTTCCAAAACCTTCTGTGAGGCTGCATTGATTGTTCTCATTTCTAATGACTATTTCCAGGGTAAATCCACAGAAAAACTTTACATTTTTTTTTTCAATGTGATTAACTGAATTTCTGTAAGCCTTTCTAGGAGAGAGTATTGAATGATGTTCTAAAGAAAGAAATTTTTTTTTGTTTGGTCCAACGTTTTTTAGTGAAAAAAAATTACCTCATTTTTGGCCAAATGACAGGTTTTTGGGGGCACATAAATAGCCTTCAAACTGTATTGATCCGCTGTGAATTTTACCAACTGGTTCTTCATACAATTGACTATCATTTCCAGAAAAGAAAATGTTTTTTTCTCCCCCTAGTGGTTCCGAAAATGCGGTGTAAACACCGTGTATACACCGTTGGAGTGTAAATTCCGTATAAAAACTGTGTGCCACTGTGTGAATTCCGTTTAAAAACTGTGTGAACACCGTGTAGAAACCGTGTAAACACCGTGTAAACACTGTGTTCACACCGTTTACTCGTGCAGTTTTTCCACAGTTTTTCTACCGTTTTTAGATCAACATTATGAAAAACGTTTGAAATTAGTAAAAAATATTATGAATTTACTATTTTTCGTAATACCATTGGAAACTTGGAGAAATTTGCGGTGGAATTTATGTATCAGAAATGAGTTGTTGTCATTGTTAAAAAATTGTACTTGTTGGTCGAGATTTGAAGACAAAATTCGAAAAAAACAATTTCGTAACTATCATTAGTTTCAATGAGCGTAGCGTGAAAATTCCAAATAGAGGTGAAAAGTGAGATCATTCGCGGATGATTTATGGAGTTGTCAATTAGAAAATGTCCATTTTTCCTCACTTATCCTGAATTGAAATTTGGAATTGAGATGGAATAAAAATAAAAAACAAAAAATGAGAATTTGGAAGAAAATTTGAGAGTTTGAAGGAAAATTATCATTTTGCCCAAAAGAAATGAAGTGAGAAAAAAATAAAAATTGTCAACGTATTTTTTCATTGTTTTTCTTAAAATTAATTTCCTATAGTCATTTAAAAAAAAATTGACGGCAACTATCAGTCATTTCTTTGGAAAATGATGGTATAAATATGCGATGCATATTTGAGCTCAATTAGAATTGCAGAAGTTATATGCTTCAGGTTTGCAGCACCCGAGTCGAAATTTCCGAGACAACTCAACGGAGTTTTGATGTAAAAAAATATCTCTAAATACATCAGAACTACGCTGATTTTGTGTGGAAGCACTCATATGAAGGCAGGTACTCTGGCGTAGTTTTGATGTATTGAGTTGGAGTTAGTGCCGTTTTACGTCATTTTACACTTGAATGACGATGATTTACGTTGACCCCTTTGACGATTTGAGTGTAAGTTGAACGTAATTTAGCCTCCTTGCCCCTCCTCTCGCATCGCGTTTTTACCACAAATTTACGTTTTTAATTGATTTCTCTCTTAATTATATGCTTAAAAATAACCCATCGTGACCGTTATCCTGATTTCCTGAAAACAAAGTGAATAAAAAAAGAAAAAAAGAATTCAGTCCAGTAGTACTCGAGATACTCCAAGCGGTCACCCATCCCCAAGTACTGACCAGATCCAATGCTGCTAACTTCGGTGACCGCCTGGAGATTCCTCGTTGTCTGCTGCTAACCTGAAACATATAACTTCTGCGATTCTAATTGAGCTCAAATATGCATTGCATATTTATACAAGGGTCTTCCAAAGAAATGATTAATAGTTGCTGTCAATTTTTTTGTAATGACTATCGAAAATTAATTTCAAAAAATCAACGAAAAAATACGTTGACGATTTTCATTTTTCTTCACTCCATTTCTTTTGGGCAAAATGATAATTTTTCCTCAAACTCTCAAATTTCCGTCCAAATCCTCATTTTTTTCCGTTTTTTATTATTTCATCTCAATTTCTAATTCCAATTAAGGATAAGTTGGGTGAAATGGACATGAGAATAAAACCGTTGGAGATAGATTTTTCTGACAATTGCATTGAAAACCTGAGAAAACATTAGGTTAAAAATAAGTCCCAGAATTTTCTTTTTGTTTCTTGAAAATTCTAATTTTTTGGCTCATTATTTGAGAAGCCACATTCCATTTTTAGAAAAATTCACTTTTTTTCAAATATCTCTGATTCTATTAGCCATAGCTTGGAAATTCCGAATGGAGTTGAAAGGTGAGATCATTTGGTGTGGTTTTATCGGATTCACCAGTCAAAAATATCTATTTTATGAGTATTTATGAGCATTTTTATGGAAATCTGTTTTTTCCCCATGAATACTTTGAAAATTGACATTTTCAAATTGACAACTCCATAAATCATTCGCAAATGATCTCACTTTCCACCTCCATTCAGAATTCTCACGCTACAATCAATAAAACTGATGATAATTCCAATAAAAATTTCGAGTTTTGGCTTTAAATCTTCACCAAAAAGTAAATTTTTTTACCAATTACAAAAAATCATTTCTGACAGATGAATTCCACTGCAAATTTCTCCCACTTTCCACTGGTCTTACGAAAAATAATAAATTCTTAATATTTTTACTAATTTCAAATTTTTTTCATAATGTTGACATAAAAACTCAAATGTATCTGTTCTACCCCACCTTTCTCCCTCTCCTCGTTTCCTCCTCCATTAATTTCGTCAATTTTTAAAATACAAAAAAATGTACATTAAAGGTACGGCCTCATGCAGGCGTTTTTGACACTAGCGTCAGC
This sequence comes from Aleiodes leptofemur, assembly GCA_963942555.1. Classification (NCBI taxonomy): domain Eukaryota; kingdom Metazoa; phylum Arthropoda; class Insecta; order Hymenoptera; family Braconidae; genus Aleiodes; species Aleiodes leptofemur. The sequence continues at coordinate 8,812,894 of OZ012612.1, forward strand.
GTCAAATTGGGTCAAGTGACACAATTTTGAATTTCCCGCTGCTTAAAAAAATTTAGCAATAAGTCGCCGCGTCAAACAGCAGCGTCAACATGGCTGTTTACAGGATTTTTAAGCATCAGTAGATGATGAAAAATAGCAATTATCGACCGAATCTATATTTTTGTCATTTACTGAAACATTTTTTAAAGTTTACATCATCTGAACTCATTATTTTTAATATTTTATGACGACAATATTGACGCTCCTTTTCCAGCGATAAAGCTCAGATTGTTGAGTTTCTTGCTACTTGTCGCTAAATTTCTTATTAGTGGCGGGAAATTCAAAATTGTGTCACGTGACCCGATTAGTGATGGAACAAAAAAATGACGGTCATTTGACCGTCATTTGACCGGTCAATTGACCTTAGATGACCAATTGGCAATGACTGACCATTTTGGTCAAAAAATAATGACCAAATCGTGAGTCAGAAAATTGACCTAAAATGGTTTTGACGGTCAGATTCCATCTACATAGAGCTGATGATTTTTTTTCTAGAACTCATGAATATTTCGGTAAATAAAGTTTTGAATTTCACGCGTCAGAATTCCGAGTGCCAATCAGTTGCCAGTAGAGGCATGAGAATCGCTTTGATAATCACATTATATGCAAGATTGTGATCATTTGTGATTATCCCTGACCTCGAAGAACAAACGAATTTTGTAAATTTTGCAGTTTTTTACAGAAGGTAATTATTATTCTTACGTATGCATATCTATCTGTAATACAAGAGTAAACTGAATCTATTAGGATAAGTGCAGAATTTATGCAGAGTTTACGATTTGTTGAGAAAATAAAAGAATAGCCATATGATATCATTGTATTTAAATTTAACCCTTTAACGCTTATGGGCGTTTCCCCCACTCTGCGGCCTGGTAAGCAGGCGGCGCATATCTGCGTTAGTGTGTATCCGTGAGCTCTGGCGAGCAGTACCGTACCCACTATGAGGTTGCTGTTTGTTTTGAAATTTTATCGGATTTGTTATTGTTAGTCAATAATTTTGAGTTTTTACGTTGAATATTTTGTAATTTTCTATTCTACATCATCAGAAATGATATGAAATAAAAGATAATTCAATAATATTTGAATAACAAAAGAAGGGGCACTGAGGGAACCCATCAGATCTGTGTATCACGGTAATGACCGAGCCTGAGTCTCGTAAACTGAGGTAGTGGGGACTGAGAGCGCACGCGATTGGCTATCCCCACTCTAGTGCCGCGGGTACGAGTTAGTCCGACTGCAGCGTTAGAGGGTTAATAAGCCTTTTCCTCTTTAAAAATATCATTTTACTAAAAGTGACAAAAAAAATGACCGAAGAACAAATTGACGGTCATTTTTCATCTAAATAGCTGGATTTCATTACAGATTCTGGTTCTTTATTCTTCAATTGGGTTTTTCAACCGCTGATTTTCTACCAAAAAAAGAAATGCTGAACGACTTTTGGAAATAAATGATTTCTATGAGTATTTGCATTGAATTTTGAAAAATCATAAAAATGACCAAGAAAGTGACCGAAAATAAAATTGAGGGTCAATTTTTATCTATATAGATGGATTTTGACATTTATTTCTCCTGACTGACCATTTGAATTTTTGACGGTCAATTTTCAACGAAAATTGCGGTCGAGTCAGGAATGGTCACGAAATGGTCAATTGACGACTGGGGTGCTATTCCTGCAGCAATTTAAGAAAGTTAAAATTTTGCTCCCGCTAGGTGACAGCAGTGAGTTTCCGAAAAAAAATTGAGCCGGTTTGAGAACGCATCACTTTTGCCTCTGAATGACAGAGATTATCAATCATCAATCGGCTGTGCAGACTGATGGATGAAGGCCAGCTCCTTTTTCCTTCATCGTGCTGTGGTTTTTGTACAACTGGCCTCCAGCCATCAGTCTATCCAGCCGATTGATGATTGATCATCTCTGTCATTCAGAGGCAAAAGTGATGCGTTCTCAAACCGGCTGCTCGAAACAAATTCGCCAAATTCGCTCGGCAAATCGGAAACTCACTGCTGTCACCTAGTGGGAACGAAATTTTAACTTTCTTAAATTGCTTCGGGAATAGCACCCCTGACCAATTTCAAAATTGACCGTCATTTTACATCTCTAGACCCGATTTGACGTTGACGCTACACTGAGAAAAAAATCCGCTACAAATTAGTGTGCCTTCCCACCAACGCATGGGACGTATCGGAGGGAGGCCTAAAAAGTAGCGAGCATTCTGCACAAATTGGAATCCGGCAACTGCAATCCGAACTACCTCTCTACAAATTTTCGTATGTGGCACCCTACTTTTGTCAGCTCTTTAAGAATTAATATGAGGAACCGTTCTTTCATCGTACCGGACATGGAAATATGGTAGACCTTCTTTAAATTTTAGGGTGCCACTGAGGCTGAGTTTTTCATTCGTGTGCTAGCTAATCTGGAGATTAGCTAACACTGTGTTAGCGCCATATTGGAGAATTTGGACGTATGCGCCGTCTGACGGTCAGAGGCGACAATACCAATCACTGAAAGAAATATCTCAAGAAGGAGGCTAAGTGAGGATTATGATGGAAACTCAAAATTATTGACGAACAATAACATACCCGATAAAATTTCAAAACAAACAGTAACCTCAAGGTACGGCCTCATGCAGTCGCTTGTCGCTCGTTTTCTGCGATAAATCGGGTCACGTGATATGCAGTGACAAAGCTCAACAATTTGAGCTTCATCGCTGAGGAAGGAGCGAGATGAAGTCACAGTCTCCGGAAGTAAATCCGAGTCAATAAATGTCGGCATTAGATAGATAATATATGATTCTCCAATATTTGGAACAAGTGAAACATCAAATATGCGGGAGGCCTTTTAATTCACGCAATAAATCAGTGCAAATAGCCATGTTTGTCGCCGCGACTTGTCGCTGAATTTTTTTTAAATGGCGGGAAACATAAAATTGTGTCACGTGACCCAATTTATCGCGGAAAACGAGCGACAAGCGACTGCATGAGGCCGTACCTTCATAGTAGGTACGGTATTGCTCGCTAGAGCTCACGGATACACACTAACGCAGATATGCACCAGCACTGTCCAATTAGCTTTTTTTTTTTTTTTTATTTTGAATTATTTATAATTACACTTACTAAAACGTTGATATTTCGTTCGCGAGTGATTGTAGTGCTGTTAAAATCGTTTAAGAGTTAATTGGTTAATTGTAATTGAATAAAATATAATGAGCAGTAAGTTGGCCGTAGATATTGTTAAAATTGATGATATTTAATTGTTTTTTTTTTGATTTTGTGCCAAATCGTATGGAGTTTCCGAATATATTCATTAAAACGTTTAAGAGCTAGCGGCTTAATCAAAATTAATTAAAAACAAATAGCCCATTTTGAAAAGTGATATTGGCCGCTAAGTTTTCCAAAAACAATGAAATTTTATCGTTTTTTTTTATTTTCTCTTAAATTGTTTGTAGTTTACAGATATTTGCAAGAATCGTTCAAGAGTTAATTATTCAATTGTAATTGAATAAACTATAATGACCCTTACGTTAGTCGATTTAATTACTAAGATTAATTTTCTTTCATTTTTATTTTTTTATTTTGGGTTGTTTTTTTCTCAAAACATTTCAGAATCAACGATTCAATTAGAATTAATTAAAACTATGAAGTATTTTCAAACTCATCTTGTTGGTCGCCGAATATTTCCGACTTAAGGTACGTTTTCATGCAGCGTTTTTGACGTCAGCGTCAAATCGGGTCACATGACACTATTTCGAATTTCCTGCCGCTGAAAAAAATGAGCGACGTATATCTAGCAGATAAAAATGATGGAATTGCAAAAGGACTTTGTAAATATTTTGGAAATCATTTGGATAAATTCAGAAAATACTTTTTAGAATTTGGAAAACCATGCATTAATTAATATTGATTAAAATCGATAGGGCATATACTTGGCAGAAATATTATTTGAACTATTTTATTTTGCACCATCTTCTGCGGAATAATTTCGATAACTTGTAGAATGATAATTTTTGAGATTTTTCCACAGAATATGAAGTATAGCAGTAATAAACAAACACCGTTTCCTTCATCACTTATCCAGTAATTTACAGCTAATTTTCAGCTATCCAGTAGAGTTGGAAAAATTTATAACAATAGTTTTTTCTATTTTTTTATTGAAAATAGTAAATGCTATGATGAAAAGTGATGGGATGCTGTTTCCCATTCCATAGGAATTTGCAGCTAGTTTTCAGCTATAAATTTACATTTCATGAATTTAAAAATGATAATTTCTTAGATTTTTCCGGAGAATATGAAGTATAACAGTGATAAACAAATACCGTTTCCATCACTTATCTAGTAATTTACAGATAATTTCCAGCTATTCATTGGAGTTGGGAAAATTAAGAACAATATTTTTTTCTATTTTTTATTGAAAATAGTAAATACTATAATGAAAAGTGATGGGATGCTGTTTCCCATTTCATAGGAATTTGCAGCTAGTTTTCAGCTACGAATGAACAGTTCTCAAATTGTAGAATGATAATTTTTTAGATTTTTCCGTAGAATATGGAGTATAACAGTAATAAACAAATACCGTTTTTTTCATCACTTATTTAATTACAGAGAGTTTAGGCCTCTCTCACATATTTGAAATTTTTTTTTTAACTGTATCCTTGCCTTGACGTATTCCCTTCTCTCTAACAACGATGAAAATCATTGCTGAGAAGGGGGGAACGGCCAAACTGAAGAGTAAAATTGAATGAAAAAATAAGAAAGAATGGAAAAGCGGCCCGGCCTTTTCTATTGTCATACTGAGGAAAGCTTTGACACGGGGAACCGTGGTAGGGGAACCTAGCTCCTAACGTTCCTCGTGTCAAAGCTTTCTTTAGTACGACTATACTACTTTTTTTTTCAACTATTCCCGTGTCTCGACGCATTTCCTTTTCTTCAGCAACAATGAAAATCATTGCTGAAGAGAGGAAAACGGTCAAATTGCAGGCAGAAATAGAAGAAAAGATTAAGAAAATTGGCTGAGACGCCCACCCTTTTCTACTATGTTGAAAAAAAAATTTCCAACTCTTTTCTCGCCCTGACGCATTCTCCTCTCTTCAGCAACGATGGAAATCATTATTGATAAAGAGCCCCTCTCTTGACGGTCAAATTGAGGGAAAAAATTGAAGAAAAAATGGCTGAAACACTCGGCCTTTTCAAATATTTTTTTAATTTCTCTTTCGCAATTTTTTCCTGCAATTTGACCCTCTCAATGTGCCCCTCTCTCCATTAATGATTTTCATTCGTTTCTGGAGAGAAGGGAATGCGTTGAGGCAAGGGACCAGTTTTTACACAAATGTTTGAATGTGGAAGAGACCTGGACTTTTTACCATATTTTGAAAAAAATACCGTTTTCTTCATCACTCATCCAGAAATTTACAGCTAGTTTCCAGCTATTTATTAGGGTTGGAAAAATTCAGAACAATATTTTTTCCTATTTTCTATTGAAAATAGTAATCACTATAATGAAAAGTGGTGAAATGCTGTTTCCCATTTCATAGGAATCTGCAGCTAGTTTTCAGCTATGAATAAACAATTTTTGAATTGTAGAATGATCATTTTTGAGATTTTTCCACAGAATATGAATTATAATAGTAATAAAAAAATACCGTTTCCTTCATCACTTATCCAGTAATTTACAGCTAATTTTCAGCTATTCATTAGAGTTGGGAAAATTAAGAACAATATTTTTTTCTATTTTTTATTGAAAATAGTAAATACTATATATAAAAGTGATGGGATGCTGTTTCTTATTTCATAGGAATTTGCAGCTAGTTTTCAGCTATGAATAAACATTTCGTAAATTGTAGAATGATAATTTTTAAGATTTTTCAACAAATTATGAAGTATAACAGTAATAAACAAATACATTTTTTTTCATCACTTATCCAGTAATTTACAGCTCATTTTCAGCTATCCATTAGAGTTGGGAAAATTAAGAACAATATTTTTTTCTATTTTTTATTGAAAATAGTAAATACTATAATTAAAAGTGATGGAATGCTCTTCCCAACTTCATAGAGATTTGCAGCTAGTTTTCAGCTATGAATAAACAATTTTTAAATTGTAGAATGATCATTTTTGAGATTTTTCTACAGAGTATGAAGTATAATAGTAATAAAAAAATACCGTTTCCTTCATCACTTATCCAGTAATTTACAGCTAATTTTCAGCTATCCATTAGAGTTGGGAAAATTAAGAACAATATTTTTTTCTATTTTTTATTGAAGATAGTAAATACTATAATTAAAAGTGATGGGATGCTGTTTCCCATTTCATAGGAATTTGCAGCTAGTTTTCAGCTATGAATGAACATTTCGTAAATTGTAGAATGATAATTTTTAAGATTTTTCAACAAAATATGAAGTATAACAGTAATAAACAAATACATTTTTTCTCATCACTTATCCAGTAATTTACAGCTATTTTCAGCTATCCATTAGAGTTGGGAAAATGAAGAACAATATTTTTTTCTATTTTTCATTGAAAATAGTAAATACTATAATTAAAAGTGATGGAATGCTCTTTCCAATTTCATAAAGATTTGCAGCTAGTTTTCAGCTATGAATAAACAATTTTTAAATTGTAGAATGATCATTTTTGAGATTTTTCTACAGAGTATGAAGTATAATAGTAATGAACAAATACCATTTTTTTCATCACTTATCCAGTAATCTGCAGCTAATTCTCAGCTATTCATTAGAGTTCGAAAAATTTAGAATTTTTTTTTTCTAATTTCAGGCCCGGATGGAAGTCCTCAAATAAGATTATCTATACTATCTTCTAGCTAATATTTCATCTACTGAGGGGATATTTCGTAGTTTTCTATTTTCACTTTCTATAGTGCTCCAGAAAATATGGAATAATTACATAAAATGTACTAATCCTCGCCTTTCTTGACGCATTCCCCTCCCTTCAGCAGCGATGAAAGTCATTGTTGAAGAGAGAGAAACAGTCAAATTGAAGGGGAAAATTGAACAAAATGATGGCAGAGTCCAGGTCTCTTCCACATTTTCAATTTCATTTTTCTAACTGTTTCCTTGCCCTGGCGCATTCCCCTCTTTCCAGTACTGATGGAAATCATTGCTGCAGAGAGGGGCACTGTTGAATTGAGCAAAAAAATTGGGAATGAAGTTGAAAAAATGACCGAGAGTCCTGACCTTTTCTACTATTTTTTATATTCATTTTTTTCAATCTTTTTTTTGCTTTGACGCATTCCCCCCTCTCCAGCAATAATGGAAATCATTACTGAAGAGAGGGGAACGTTCAAAATGAGAGAAGCTGCAGAAAAATTTCAAAAAAAAATGGCAGAGAATCCAGGCCTTCCCCACATTTCTAAATGTTTTTTCCTAACTGTTCCTTTGCCTTGACGCATTACCCTCTCTTCAGCAACGATGCAAATCAATGTTGATGAAGAAAAGGGAACGGTGAAATTGAGGGAAAAAATTGGAAAAAAATGGCTGAAACACTCGGCCTTTTCAAATATTTTTTAAATTCCTCTTTCGCAATTTTTTCCTGCAATTTTACCGTGCCCCTCTCTTCGACAATGATTTTCATCGTTTCTGGAGAGAGGGGAATGCGTTAAGGCAAGGAACCAGTTCAAAAAAAAAAATCTTTGAATGTGAAAGAGACCTGGACTTTTTACCATATCTTGAAAAAAAAATTTGAAATTTCTTTACTCAATTTAACTGTTCCTCTCCCTTCAGCAATTATTCCCATTATTGCTGATGAGAAGCGAATGCGACAAGGCAAGGGAATAGTTGAAATTTTTTCAGTTCAATAGTACAAAAGCCTATCGTCTCTGTCATTTCAAAGAAAAATTCCATTTTTCCCTGCAATGCGCTCGTTCTTCTGTATTCAACAATGATTTCCATCAATGCTGAAGAGAGAGGGGAATGTGTCAAGGCAAGGATACAGTTGAAAAAACAATTTTAAAAAATGCGGAAGACGCCTGGACTCGCTGTAATAAAAAAAAATTTCAATTTTTTCCCTCAATTTGACTGTTCCCCTCTCTTCAACAATGATTTTCATCGGTGCTAAAGAGAGGAGAATGCGTCAGGGCGAGAAAAGAGTTGGAATTTTTTTTTTCAACATAATAGAAAAGGGCGGGCCTCTCAGCCAGTTTTCTTAATCTTTTCTTCAATTTCTGCCTGCAATTTGACCGTTTTCCTCTCTTCAGCAATGATTTTCATTGTTGCTGAAGAAAAGGAAATGCGTCGAGACACGGGAATAGTTGAAAAAAAAAGTAGTATAGTCGTACTAAAGAAAGCTTTGACACGAGGAACGTTAGGAGCTAGGTTCCCCTACCACGGTTCCCCGTGTCAAAGCTTTCCTCAGTACGACAATAGAAAAGGCCGGGCCGCTTTGCCATTCTTTCTTATTTTTTCATTCAATTTTACTCTTCAGTTTGGCCGTTTCCCCCTTCTCAGCAATGATTTTCATCGTTATTAGAGAGAAGGAAATGCGTCAAGGCAAGGATACAGTTAAAAAAAGCAATTTTCAAATATGTGAGAGAGGCCTAAACTCTCTGTAATTAAAACGATTATTTTTCAACTTTTTCCCTCAATTTGATCGTTCTCCTCTCTTCATCAATGATTTTCAGCGTTGCTGAAGAGAGGGGAATGCGTCAAGGCAAAGAAACAGTTAAAAAAAAAATTTGGAAATGTGGGAAAGGCCTGGATTCTCTGCCATTTTTTTGAAGTTTTTCTGCCGCTTCTCCTCTCATTTTGACCGTTCCCCTCTCTTCAGCAATGCTTTTCATTGTTGCTGGAGAGAGGGGAATGCATCAAGGCAAGGAAACAGTTGGAAAAAAAAATTGAAAATGTGGTAAAGGCCTGGACTCTCTACCATTATTTTGTTCAATTTCTCCTCTCAATTTGACTGTTCCCCTCTCTTCAACAATGATTTTCATCGTTGCTGAAGAGAGGGGAATGCGTCAAGGCAAGGATTAGTACATTTTATGTAATTATTCCATATTCTTCGGAGCACTATAGAAGGTGAAAATAGAAAACTACGAAATACCCCCTTAGTAGATGAAATATCAGCAAGAAGATAGTATAGATAATCGTATTTGAGGACCTCCATTCGTGCCTGAAATTAGAAAAAAAAATGTTCTAAATTTTTCCAGCTCCAATGAATAGCTAGGAATAAGCTGCAGATTACTAGATAAGTGATGAAAAAAACGGTATTTGTTTATTACTGTTATACTCCATATTCTACGGAAAAATCTAAAAAATTATCATTCTACAATTTAAGAACTGTTCATTCGTAGCTGAAAACTAGCTGCAAATTCCTATGAGATGGGAAACAGCATCCCATCACTTTTCATTATAGTATTTACTATTTTCAATAAAAAATAGAAAAAAATATTGTTCTTAATTTTCCCAACTCTACTGGATAGCTGAAAATTAGCTGTAAATTACTGGATAAGTGATGAAGGAAACGGTATTTGTTTATTACTGTTATACTTCATATTCTGTGGAAAAATCTCAAAAATTATCATTCTACAAGTTATCGAAATTATTCCGCAGAAGATGGTGCAAAATAAAATAATTCAAATAATATTTCTGCCAAGTATATGCCCTATCGATTTTAATCAATATTAATTAATGCATGGTTTTCCAAATTCTAAAAAGTATTTTCTGAATTTATCCAAATGATTTCCAAAATATTTACAAAGTCCTTTTGCAATTCCATCATTTTTATCTGCTAGATATACGTCGCTCATTTTTTTCAGCGGCAGGAAATTCGAAATAGTGTCACGTGACCCGATTTGACGCTGACGTCAAAAACGCTGCAAGAGAACGTACCTTAAGTCGGAAATATTCGGCGACCAACAAGATGAGTTTGAAAATACTTTATAGTTTTAATTAATTCTAATTGAATCGTTGATTCTGAAATGTTTTGAGAAAAAAACAACCCAAAATAATAGTATATTACACACCTAGGGAGGGAAGAAGTTAACCTCGACAAAAATTTGCCTCCCGAGCGAAGCGAGGGTGCCAAATTTTTGTCGAGGTTGACTTTTTCCCATCCGGGGTGTGTATGCTATTTTTCTGTTCGAGGGAGGAAAGAACTAGGCTTCTAACCGAGCGAAGCGAGGTTAGAAACATAGTACTTTCCTCCCTGAGGGCAGAAAAAAAATAAAAATGAAAGAAAATTAATCTTAATAATTAAATCGACGAACGTAAGGGTCATTATAGTTTATTCAATTACAATTGAATAATTAACTCTTGAACGATTCTTGCAAATATCTGTAAACTACAAACAATTTAAGAGAAAATAAAAAAAAAAACGATAAAATTTCAGCGTTTTTGGAAAACTTAGCGGCCAATATCACTTTTCAAAATGGGCTATTTGTTTTTAATTAATTTTGATTAAGCCGTTAACTCTTAAACGTTTTAATGAATATATTCGGAAACTCCATACGATTTGGCACAAAATAAAAAAAAAACAATTAAATATCATCAATTTTAACAATATCTACGGCCAACTTATTGCTCATTATATTTTATTTAATCACAATTAACCAACTAGCTCTTAAACGATTTTAACAGCACTACAATCACTCGCGAACGAAATACTAACGTTTTAGTAAGTGCAATTATAAATAATTCAAAATTTAAAAAAAAAAAAAGCTAATTGGACACTGCTTAAAACGGTTCGGTTAAAACCTACAAATGACGTCATATGTAGGAACGAAATGGAAATGAAATCGATGCTCGCGCCCTCTGCTTTCAGCTGTTGAAATTTGAATTAGGAAACAATTCCTTAAGGTACGGCCTCATGCAGTCGCTGTCGCTCGTTTTCTGCGATAAATTGGGTCACGTGATATGTAGCGACAAAGCTCAACAATTTGAGCTTTATCGCTGAGGAAGGAGCGCGATGAAATAACGGTCTCTGGAAGTAAATCCGAGTTAATAAATGTCGGCATTAGATAGATAATATATGATTCCCCAATATTTGGGGCAACTGAAACATCACATATGCGGGAGGCCTTTTAATTCATGCAATAAATCAGTGCAAATAGCCATGTTTGTCGCCGCGACTTGTCGCTAAATTTTTTTTAAATGGCGGGAAACGTAAAAATGTGTCACGTGACCCAATTTATCGCGGAAAACGAGCGACAAGCGACTGCATGAGGCCGTACCTTTACGCATACAAAAATTTTTTCACAATTTTCAATTTTCCATGATTTCCAATCACTTCGCAGTATTTAGCTTTATTTTGCACACAATGTTTCACTTGTATTCCACGGTAAATAGCCGCCATTGACGCAGTTCAAGTCCACAGTCCCTGTTCAGTCCGGTCTCATGTTTCTACCGATGACGTCATTTGTAGGTTTTAACCGAACGGTTTTATCATTGTGCTTGAGCCCTAATCCTTTTAAAAATCGGACTATATTCACGTACTCCCCGATATGTCCCATCGTTGGTGAGTAGCACACTAAATCCCAGAGGGAACCCTCATTGGTTTGTAGCGGATTTTTTTCTCAGTGTAGCGTCAAAAACGCCTGCATGAGGCCGTACCTTAATAAAATTACTGAAGATATTCCACAACAATGGAAAATCGTAGACGTGAAGTAATCAGCTGTCGATAACGTTTATTGAAAATCCTTCCCCCGAAGTTTGCTCCGTGACCGGTGTCTCATTAACATCTGATATTGTTTTTTTTTGTTATTTACAATTACTGAAGAAAATATTTTTGAAAATTCTCAAATATTGCCAAGGCTATTAAGATACTATTACTACAATTTTCTAGGAATTTGTTCGTTGATTGGAAGATTGAGATGTTATTTCATTAATCGCCTGCCCTGTGGGGTATGGGATAGATAAATAGATTCTTGAAAATTTCAAAAATTCATGTCAGTGAAAAAACATGACGTGTTGTCATGCTGGTACATATGCTCAGTTTCAACATCAAAAATAGTTTTATGCGACAGTTGAAATAATTGAAACGATTTATCGATTGTTTCTCAACAGTGCAATATTTGTTGAAATGAGTTCCATAATTTGACCGACTTTTTATTCATTTTTATGAAAAATTCTAACCTAGTGATTGGTTGATTGCAATGTTGAACTTTCTAGATTCGATGGAAAAATTGGAAGAATAGAATTGAAAGAAAAATTGAATGTTTAGAATTTTTTTTATCATACTACTGATAACCATATCGGCTTCGTATCAATTTCACTTTTTTTTTCAAATTCCAAATAGATCATTGGTAACACAGAATGAAACTGATCTCGAAGAATATTGAAAGAGATGGAGGAGGGTGAGTACTCGAAAATTTGAGAGAAAAACTTTTTGGCTTTTTTTTATTGTAAAATTGAGAGGCAAATGAGTGAAACGATACCAGCTACCCCTTTCTCATTCAGAGACAATTTGCAAAAAATATCTCAGTTTTTCTTAAGAAATACGATCATTTTTACGGAAACCTCTTCCCACGGAAGTATGGATCTATACTGGGGGATTAATCTCTATGAGAATTCTAAAAGATTTCAATAAAATGTTCCGCTTTTATTGAATGTTTGGAAAATTATTCTGGAGCATCAAAACTTTCAAGTAATTCTATCTTGCAAATGTCGTTTAAAGGTTCTATATTATAGAAGAGATCTTCATTGGATCTTTTTTTCCAATTCTGAAATGTTGAAAATTAAATCTAATATAAAATTGACGCATGTGGTTTTTTACTTTTCGTTATGGAATTATTCTTCAACAAACTCATAAATGTTTTTGAAATCCTAGGATGGTTTCTCTGGTACCCGAGAATGCAGAAGACATGTGGCACGCTTATAACTTGATTACTGAAGGTGATGTTGTCAGCGCATCCACCATAAGGTAAATTTCTATTCAAAATAAGTGATTACGAAACAGATGTCATACACGACTTTGTTTTGTGTACTCTTCCAACGAATTATCCATATCCTTCGTAATTTTCGTTCCAGAAAAATTCAGACTGAAAGCTCTACCGGTAGTACAAACAGTCAAAGAATTCGGACAACATTAACGATTTCAGTTGAAAGCATTGATTTCGATACCCAGGCATGTGTTTTGAGACTGAAAGGAAGAAACATCGTGGAGAATCAATACGTGAAGGTAAATTTCATTTTTTCAATTCCTTTGCTGCAAGAATGTTATTTTGGAAGAAAGAAGACTGTTCGTTTAATCATTTTTTTACCGTCTACCAATCATTTTTCTGCACTCATCACATTAATTGTTGCATTCAAAATAATTCATCAAATATTATAAATATAAAAAGTTGAGGAGCGAAAAAATATTCACCTCAAAAATATCAAAGATATCACTCTGCAGAGTTTTTTCGATCATCACCAATGGTTTTTGAAATGATCCATTCAATAGCAGATGTTTGAAAACTTTACATACATTTTCTTGGAGATAGATGGGAGCTTATCACACTCTGGACATTGAACAGAAAAGAAAATTTGTGCTGAAGAAATTAAAATGGGACTCTATAGCATTAGATAGGATTGAAATGGCCTGTGATCCAACTCTGGTAGATATAAAAAAAATTTACACTTCTTTTCGAATATATTTGTGACAAAGAAAATTGACGAAGATTTCTTCAACAGAATGCAGATGTAGCGGCAGTTGTAATGCAAGAGGGAATAGCTCACATTTGTCTAATCACTGCAAATATGACAATAGTACGTACGAAAATCGACCAAGTGATTCCTAGAAAACGGAAAGGCTTCATATCTCAACATGAAAAGGTTAACAAGAAGCAAAATTCTTCCCAAATTATTCGATTGGCTAAAAAAATCTTTCTCAAATTGTTTTAACAAAATATTTTTTTTCCTGTACAAATCAAAATTAATAACTAGTAATAATCACTGGTTTTCAGGGCTTGAATAAATTTTATGAGAGCGTAGTCCAGGGAATCCTCCGTCACGTGAATTTTGATATTGTGAAATGTATAATAATTGCTAGTCCTGGATTTGTGAAAGACCAATTCTTCCAATATATGATGGAGCAAGCAACAAAAACCGATAATAAAATGTTAATTGAAAATAGGAGCAAATTCATGCTAGTCCATTCGAGCTCTGGCTTTAAACACTCACTGAAAGGTATTCTTTTCAATATCACAGTATTTTGTTCAAAATATATAAAACCAATTATTTTATGATTAATTTTCACGAAATTTTCGACGAATAATCGAGAAAGTAGAATCATGATGATATCTATATACTTAAGAAAAATTGGAGTTAAATTAAAGTCCCTATGAGAATGTTATTTTTCCTTGAATTTCCGAGAGAAAAAAATCATAAAAATTAATGACAAAATTCAATTGATTTCTCCTACTTTATCACTTAGAGGTCTTGGCTGATCCCACAGTTATTTCTCGAATTTCCGACACTAAAGCTGCTGGTGAAGTGAAAATACTCGAACAATTCTACACAATACTACAGACTGATCCTTGCAGGGCTTTCTACGGAAAAAAGCACATTCAGATGGCCGCAGGAGCACAAGCTGTCGAAGTTCTTCTCATTTCTGATAAATTGTTTAGGTAATGATTCTCAATTTCCATCAATGCAAGAAAAATCCATCTTATAGTCTGATTTTTGAAAGGAGTATTTCTCCGGGAGCCTCAAGCCGTATCTGAGTTAGGTTTACCCTAATTTCAAAAAAGGAAACCTTTTGGTAATCGGACTGTAGATTACATTCAGCAGGAAGAAAAAATGGAATTTTTCGAGTGCCAGCTCAATAAATGATTCCTCTTTGATTCTTAATAATAAAGTAATACATAATTCAAGTAACTGAATACCTCAATAAAAATGAATAAATTTACTTTTTCAGATGCCAAGATGTACAAATAAGAAAAGAATATGTAGAAATAGTAGACAATGTTAAAGATGCCGGCGGAGATGTTAAAATATTTTCAAGCATGCATGTTTCAGGAGAACGTAATTTTCAAAATCCAACTAATAATTCCATTCTATTTTAGGCGCTTATAATGGGTAAATGTAAATAATCTTGTTTCTGATTCTTTTTCAGAATTAGATCAAATCACTGGTATTGCAGCTATTCTACGTTTTCCAATGCCAGAATTAGAGGACGAAAGCGATGGGCAAAGTGATGATTCAGAAGATGATTGATCATTGTTACAGGATGATGAATTAGATCACTCAATTATTATATTGATATTTAAGGTTCTTAATCAATTTTCATCGTTACATTAAACCATTGAATAATTTTCAAGTTATCGAGTTTTGAAGTTCTTCTACATCCTTTGATTTGTAGCAGTAAGAACCACAATTTTCAAAGAGATTGATTCTGGAATTTCCGCAAAGCATCGCTCAAATTGATTTAGAACGGATTCTATTTGATGATGGGAGCAGTCTTCCTACATCTACAATTCATATATTGCTGTAAACGGAAATTTTTTTATTGAAAATTTCAATGTTCTTTATGTTATTGTACACTATAATTGATTAGTTACAACACTCAATTCAGAGGCATTGTTCGGTTGCCGACCTACACACAAGTACTGGGGCTTCTGTTTCTTTCATTCAACTGTCGATATCTTCATAACGAACGGTGTAGAGGAAAGAAAAGAAACTCAAAGCTGGAAAGTCAGGTAGATGACCATGGAAAAGATCAACTCAAATAGTATATTACACACCTAGGGCGGAAAGAAGTTAACCTCGACAAAAATTTGCCTTTCGAGCGAAGCGAGGGTGCCAAATTATTGTCGACGGCGCCAAATTATTGTTGACTTTTTGCCATCCGCGGTGTGTATAAGATTTTTTAGACTAAGGCAGCAAAGCGACCGAGCGGAGCGAGAAAGGAAAGCCAGTTATTTCTACCCAAAATGTAAAAAAGTTCTCCTACACGCTACCACAAACTTCGGATTATGAAAAAAGCAAGGGTGAAAAAAGAGTCGGTATCGGATCATTACTTAATTTTGTTACTGAGAATTATTATTTATTTAAATTAAGATTAGGAGTTCACAAATAAATCGACGTGGCGAGAGTCGGAGGCTAACATGAACATAAACAATAATTTCATAGGGAGAAAGAACTTCGGGCTCTTTGTCCTTTGGTACCGATAATTTTCGGGTCTTGGTAACGAATCGTCAGTCTCTCGTGCAGAGTTTAATAATGTACTGACAGTCCATCCTCGTGCAATTGAATAAAGTCTTGAATACGTGGATGGATGAGTTATTGACAGTGCGCTAGTTATTGACAGGTTTGGCGCTATTTTACTAATATTATACATTTTCGTTTTCAAATTACGAAAAAAAATATTTTGTGCGTGTGCGTTAGAATTTATTGCTTATTCCTCACAAAGGACCATTGCTCTACCATAAATGAATATAATTAAATCGAGTTTTGAAGGCTCTGTGGACCGGTGTGTGCTTTCATGAATCTATCTCATGTAGTGATTCCGTGAAAATTCACTCATAGTTTTTTCTCTTAACTTTCACGATCTAAGTATTGATTAAAAATAAAAATTATATGTGTGAAAAGATAGTAAATTTGCGTATTGATTCAAGTCATGGAAATATAATTTAGGAGCTTAGTTAATAAAAAAACTGGGGTGACAATTACTCATCCACGTCAAACTACTCTGTTTCTATTTGTGACACCCGTCAATACGTCAGTTTTCTAACCTCACCAATAACCTCATATACATTCGCGTTCTCTTTTATTTGAACTTTTTTGAATTTTTCTCCGCTATTATTTATATGCAAAAAGAGGCTGGGAAACAAAATGATTTGAAAGAAGGAATAAAGAACCCGTTACCAGAAATATCAAAGACAATCAAACAAAAAGTGATCAATCAACAGTAATTCTTTTAAGGGGGGCTAGCACTCAAAAATTTGAGGTATTTATAGTTTTTCTTTAAAGTCAAAACAATGTGAAATAACAGGCAAACTTTTCAGGTATATTATAACACTCATGCTGCATACAAAAACATTTTTTTGAAATTGAAAAAAGATTTCAATTATGTGAAAAATGACACTTAACAAGACCCGCTTCAAAAAAATGGATCTTGGTGGTGGGATGGATTTTGGATCTTCTATTTATCTGAAAAATAAAAATAAAGAACAATCTTAATCAGTATGAGTGCAGTTATGGCCGGAGATAGGAAAAAAATCGAAAATTGACAGAATAACGTGCTCTTAAAGATTAACTTCTGCAAAAATTTCGAGAACTTAAATTTCAAAAGCGCATCATTTTGTCAATTCTCAATTTTTTGTTTCTTTTTCTCAGTTCTGCCCATAACTGCACTCATACTGATCAAGAATTTTTTTGGTGTTTATTTTTCAGATGAATAGAAGAGTCAAAATCCACTCCGCCACCAAAGTCCATTTTTTTTGAGAGGGTCTTGTTTAGTGCCATTTTTCACATAATTAAAATCTCTTTTCAATTTAAAAAAAAATCTTTTTGTATGCAGCATGAATGTTATAATATGCCTGAAAAGTTTGCATATTATTATACATTTTTTTTACTTTCAAAAGAAAAAACTAAAAATACCTCCTATTCTCGAGCACTAGACTACCGGCCCCCTTAAGACGTCCAAATAGTTAGCGGGTAAATAATTAATTTAGAAATTTTTCCGAATTGTATCTTGTTGGTGGTCACATGGTGGTTCTGGGTAGCATATTTTTATTCAATTGGTAGTAAAACTCCGCTTATAATAATTAATTGTTTATTACGGTAACTAGTTAACGGGTAACGAATATAAAATCGATTATTTTTTGACATGAGTCAATGTGAAATCGGTTGGTGGTTAGTGGTAGTCATATACCGCAAACATTGTGAGCTTCCTTTTTTATTCATTTAATTTTTTTTTTACTGAGAAGACAATTCATAAAAAATCATAAATTTTTCATTTTTTTATTTTCTCGTATTTTCTATTAACCATTCCCCTCTCTCCAGCAACGATGGAAATCATTGCCGAATAGAGGAGAACAATCAATTTGAGAAAAAAAATTGACAAATTTGGTTTTTCAAATGACAGAGAGTCCAGCCTCTTCCACATTAATTTTTTTTTTTAACTGTTTCCTTGCCTTGGCACATCCTATTTTCTTCAGCAACGATGAGAATCATGATTGAAGAGAGGGGGACGGTCAAATTGCAGGAAAAAATTGAAAACAAAATATTTTCAAATGGCATAGAGGACCGGCCTTTTCTACTATTTTTAAAGAAATTTTTTTTCAACTATTCCTTTGCCTTGACGCATTTCTCTCTCTCTAGCAACGATGAAAATCATTGCTGAAGAGAGGGAAACGGTCAAAATGAGGAAAAGAGTTGAAAAAAAATTTGAAAAAAAATGGCAGACAGTCCAGGCCTCTTCCACATTTCCAATTTTTTAAAAAACTGTTTCCTTGCCTTGTCGCACGCTCATCTCTTCAGCAACGATGGAAATCATTGTTGAGAAGGGGGAAACGACCAAATTTGAGGCAAAAATTGAAAAAAAAAATCGAAAAAATGGCCGAGTGTCCCGACCTCTTCTACTATTTTTTTTATTTTTTGAACCCTGTCCCTTGCTTTGACGCATTCCCCTCTTTTCAGCAATGCAACCACCACGTTGGTAAACGGGGAATTTTGCTAAATTACCTCGCTGTCCATATCGTCATATACAGAAGTTCCAACTTTGATAATTATTTTCGTTTATTATTCGGTGGTGGAAAAATCCGGAAAAATTATGGTATATTCTAGATTACTTAATGAACTTGTCCTCGAAGTTTCATAAAAACGTAACCGTTTTTGGTTTTAGGTCGAAAGCTGATGTTCCTCCTTAAAAACAGTGGAAAAGGCCGGTCCTTAATGCCATTAAAAAATTTTTTGTCTTAAATTTTTCCCTGCAATTTGACCGTCCCCCTCTCTTCAACTATGATTTTCATGGTTGCTGAAGAGAGGAGAATGCGCCAAGGGAAGGAAACAGTTAGAAAAAAAAAATTTAATGTGGAAGAGGCTGGACTCTATGTCATTTAAAAAACCAAATTTTTCAATTTTTTCTCTCAATTTGACTGTTCCCCTTTCTTCAACAATGATTTTCATCGTTGCTGGAGAGAGAGGAATGGTCAATTGGAAATACGAGAAAATGAAAAAAATGAAAAATTTGGGATTTTTTGTGACTTGTCTTCTCAGTAAAGAAAAATTGAATAAATAAAAAAGGAAGTTGACAATGTTTGTGGTATATGACTACCATCAACCACCGAGCTATTTCACACTGACTCATGTCAAGAAATAATTGATTTCATGTACGTTACCCGCTAACTAGTTACCGTAATAAACAATTCATTATTATAAGCGGAGTTCTACCACCAATTGAATAAAAATACGCTACCAGGGACCACCATGCGACACCAACAGGATGCAATTGGAGAAATTTCATAAATAAATTATTTACCCGCTGACTATTTGGACGTCCCCTAAGCTGACAGAGAATATAGTAGCGCCAAAAAAAATGTATTCTGAAATGAAATATAAATTATTTCTATTATTTAATAACTAAATGTTATGAACTCAATCTCCCTTTCTAAACTGGTATTAAGTATCAAAAATTTACGTGGAGACTCGAGCTGTCAGAAACTAGCGCGTCGCATGTCACAAATACATCCACTTGGATTTTGACCCTGTCATAAACTCATCCACTTGAGGTAGTCATCTATTTATTTAATATTAATTGCTCAAGTTGATTTCTGGTACACTTTTGATCGTTGTTGAGCCCCGAGAACTTTATAGTTTATTCTGATCCGAAAAAACTCAATTTCGATCAAGAAAATAAAATTTAATCGTAATTTCAACTGCACTCGTAACCAAAACCTGTCAATAACTCATCCATCCACGGCAATAAAGTTCTTCTTCTTTTTTTTTGGGCTGCATGTGGCGCAGCTGGCCTTTAGTCCACTGAGAATATCAAAGTTAATCCACTAGCTTGAAACTTATTCATAACCTATTTCCAATAGTCGGTATAAAAAATGAAAAAATTTATGTGCCTCCATCTTTGTGAGAATATTGAAAATCATTAGCCAGGCGTCACTAGCCCCCTCATCACGGCAGTTAGGGATAGTTCTACAGAATTTTTATTTCATCCTGGTGTGGTCCTTCTCGTACACATTTACAATTTTTTAATCGTCTCCCACTTTCTAACGAATTCCAATTCAGTATCATAATTCCTGATTAGTGTGAAAAACCTCAAATAATTCTCAATAAAAATACTGTATTGATGTGAGGGAAAGGAATTGAGTGTTTGTGCTTACGTTCTGGTCCATACGTCTAATTATTCCTCTGTCTCACTCCCACCATCTTTTTCCACCGTGAAATTCATTTCACTTTCTATTTTTCAACAATAGGAATCCTCTTATTTTTATTGGAAATTCGTTGTCCTATAAATTGCTGCGATAATTATGTAGTTTCGTTCAAAGTTTTGCTACTTTCTGGTGTTTTAAAATGATCTATTATATCTGGACTTGGAATCCATTATCGACTGGACGTTCCAGGATTCTCTGGAACCTCCAATACTTGGAAAATTTGAGAGAATCTGCGGAAACAATCTCGAAGATGACTTAAGTGGATTCTTCATAAGTGAGCCAAGTGTTTACATTGGCTGTATAGTTGAGAAACTGAAGGCCAGCTGCGATTGGGCAGCACAATTAAGAAGAAGAAGAAGTGAGCCAAATGAGTGTCGATGCTCCTAAACTTTGCATTCGAAATTTGCGTTTTGATATTTCTTGTGAATAAAGAAAGTTCCCAAAATGTTTTTCAAATATATTGATGTCTTAAAACAAACTCCAAAAAAAAATGGAAACTTTATACGCTAGAGCTGAGGGAATGTTTTTCTAATTTTCTTAGTTTGAAAATCTAGAGAATCAATTCTAAGACATTTTTTAATTTTTTCGGGAAAAGAAAGTGAATTTTTGACATTGCTCTCAATCAATTTTCAATTCCTGGCCGCCATTTTGTGAGAGAGAATCATTAGAAGAAAAAAAAAGTATGTGATACTAGTTTTTACAGTGCAAAACGTTATAAAATCCAACCTTTTTTGAGAAGGTTTTCGCGAGCCTCTGGGAGAGTAAATATAAAAAAGAGGACATAACCTCTTTTTTATGGTTATGGGTGCTTACCGACGGAGGGAAGGAGTCGATAAAGGTAGAAACGCTCCGCAGGTCAATAGAAATCATTCAAACCCTTCATTTTTGTCCATTCATCCTTTCCTTTACTTGAAAGAATTTGCTGAAGGTAAAGGCGAATGCTCGGACGAAGAATCCACATTTCCCCACACCAAAAAACATATTATTTATTTTTTTTTTTTCTATAATGAGAAAATTTTCAAATTTATGATTTTTACACCTCAAGAAATCACGAATATCTATATTAATAATAGCGTCAATAGTCTCGAGTGAAAAGATGTATAACTTTCCTAACTGAACAATTTGATTTTTTTAGTAGTTTTCATTATCTCCAGTGATTTTTAAAACAAAAAAAAGAGAATCGAATTCAGCAGATTCAAAAAGACAGTTTTTTTGTGAGAGCGATGAGAAGGAATGTCTGATAATCCAATGACCATTAATTCGGAGGACAGAGACGCTTCAGTCTCTGTCTTAGTCCAAAAGCCAAGTGACCTTGAATCAATCAAGGAAAAAAATGAAATCGAAGAAGAGGAAGGACCAATTTCTGTGTCAGCAGGATCAAAAAATGAAACGAATTTTACGAAGCATCAGGAGAACTCAAGTTCAGAGGATACCAAATCCTCAGAAAAATGTTCAAATTTTGTTAAAAAAGGTAAAGGAGAAAATGGTGGGGAGGAACCGGAAGTGGGGATTGTGGGACCAGTAACGGCTGCTGGAGACGTTTTGAATGATGAAGAACTGCTCGATGCACCCTCAAAGAGTCCAAAAGGCTCACAGGTTGCAGAATGGATTGAAACATCAGCAATGCAGCATGAAAAATCAAAGAAAATTGGGAAAAATGGTACCAAAGAACTCTCCATTACTATTCAACCCTCGAGAAAGTCTCAAAAGATCGTTACCAGCATCATTAAACGCAGTATTAAATGGTAAGAAATATCACTTTTAATGATGAAATAAAACTTCAGTTCTTGTTTCAAAAAACCATATGGTTATTCTCACTAATTTTATGAACAGTTCTTTCTGAATATAATGGAGATGGAGAGAAAATTTTCGTAATAATTCATGCTTACCATTTTAAAGAATAACATTTTTGTATAATTGTATTTCCCTTTAATTGGAAATATTCCTTATACTATTTGAGCTACATAAGTAGTTGAGTTTTTTTTTTTTTTTTTTTTTTTTTATTGTTAAGTATTAACCCAGTAGTTGAGTTATATTCATACTTGAGATTCTTTTTTAGATCTTTGAAATTTTCTTCTCTTCTAACTGATTCAATGAAAATGACTAAATTGTATAATTAACCAAAACTAACGAAAAAAATACAAAATAAATCAAGGAATGAAGAAGAAAAATAATAAAGAACAGTATTATTTAGACTTTGGGGATGTATTTTAAGCCCCCGAGTTACGTCTGGTTACCACATCCCTCCACTTTTTCCCCCTTTTCCAGCTCGTAATCCAGAAGAGAAGAGAGCGGTACCATAGAAACGATACCGTCGGCCCAGGGTTGGCCGTTAACGTATCACGTCCACTTACATTGCCTCTACGAATCGCTTTTCCCTCTCCTTTCTCCACTCATCTTCCACAACCAAAATGGACCTCTCTTAGGTTTCTGGCCGCCCTTTTGTCCTTACGCCAGATGTCTTGATCCCAGTTCAATTTCTTTCTTTCTTACACCGCAAGTTATACTCCTCTTTTCATGTTTCTTTTTGCTTTATTTTGAGTCTGAAACCTGGCGAACCCCCTGGCCATACCTGCTGAAAAGGTCGAGTTTTGGTACCTGGAAACCCGCGAAATTGTGGTCCAACGGAAATTCCAAAATTTGCCTGTCACGAGTGGATTTCATTTCTATTCCTTGAAAAATATTTCGTCAGTAATATTAAAGATATTGAAGAAGAATTATAGAATTAAAGAATTAATTCCGCAAAAATTAAAGTTGACAGTTTCACTTATTTTTTGAGCCACAGTATAGAAGCTTTTTTCCGAAATTCGCACATTAAGAATTTCAGACTCTAGAATGGTGCTCAAATAAATGGGAATGATGTCATGAATGTACCATATATATACACAAGCGGAAAAAATTGAAGGATCAAAAAAAAACTTCAAATTTTTAATGTTTTTTCAAATGGTTTCAAATGGATCTTTCTCAAAAATGATCGTATTGGAGTAAAAAAAAAAACAATTTGAAGCTTGAAGTATCTAGTTTTGAGATCTTGACACGAAAATTTTTTTCAAGTAATGTGCATCGCGCTATTCTGATGAGTACAGTGAAAATTTTATTTTCGAATTTTTTTTTTGTTTCCGTCTACGGACTTGGGAAAATTTTTTACAACTCAATCGCCATATGGACTGGATAGCTTGTTCATTCAGCTTCAATTTGTTTTTTTTTTACCTTGATTCGACCGTTTTTCGCTGAGATATCGGACTTTGAATGAAAAAAGATCGTTTTGTCTTTGATCATCGATATCTCAGCAACCAATGATCGCACAAAAAATAAACGGTGGGTTTTGAAAGCTTGAATAAATTCTCTACGAGGACAAGTCATTTTTTTCCCGGAAATTTTTTTTTTACATCATTTACATGATTTTGGAAAAACACGGAAAAAAGGCTTTTGGTGAAACATCAAACTTTTAATCAGAAATATCGATAGAATCACTAATGTTAAGTGTACCTTTTACAGTTCAATATACCCACAAAAACCCTACAAAGTTTCAATTTAATCCAGCCAGCCATTTTTTTGTTTTGTTCGCTTGCATTTTTGAAAAAATTAAAGGATCACGTTTTTTGCTTTTATCAGTTCAGGATTTCTAACAGAATGAAAAAAAAAAATTTCCTCAGCTTTTTCCATATTTTTCTTTCGAACAGCGTTCAAATTCAGGGAAAAAAAGAATTCGATTTTTTTTTCTTTTTTCATGAATTTAAACCTTGTTCGCGATGAAAATGTGAAAAAAGCTGAGGAAATTTTTTTTTCATTCTGTTAGAAATCCTGAACTGATAAAAGCAAAAAACGTGAGCCTTTATTTTTTTCAAAAATGCAAGCGAACAAAACAAAAAAATGGCTGGCTGGATTAAATTGAAACTTTGTAGGGTTTTTGTGGGTATATTGAACTGTGAAAGGTGCACTTAACATTAGTGATTCTATCGATATTTCTGATTAAAAATTTGATGTTTCAAAAATTCACCGAAAGCCTTTTTTTCGGGTTTTTTCAAATTCATGAAAATGATGTAAAAAAAAAATTTTCCGGGAAAAAAATGGCTTGTCCTAGTAGAGAATTTATTCAAGTTGTTAAAACCCACCGTTAATTTTTTGTGCGATCATTGGTTGCTGAGATATCGATGATCAAAGACAAAACGATCTTTTTTCATTCAAAGTCCGATATCTCAGCGAAAAACGGCCGAATCAAGGTAAAAAAAAAACAAATTGAAGCTGAATGAACAAGCTATCCAGTCTATATGGCGGTTGAGTTGTAAAAAATTTTCCCAAGTCCGTAGACGAAAACAAAAAAAAAAAAAAATTCGAAAAGGAGTTTTCACTGTACTCATCAGAACAGCGCGATGTACATTACTTGAAAAAAATTTTCGTGTCAAGATCTCAAAACTAGACACTTCAAGCTTCAAATTGTTTTTATTTTTACTCCAATACGATCATTTTTGAGAAAGATACAACCATTTGAAAAACCACTAAAAATTTGAAATTTTTTTTTGATCCTTTAATTTTTTCCGCTAGTGTATATAGCTTTATATATATAGTCTCAAACATATATATGGGAAGGTGAGGTAAAATAGACACAAGGGGAAAAACAGACACGTGTTAGTTTTGCTATTTTATACTATGAAAATTACTCGAAATTGATGGAAATATTTGAGATAGGTTGTTTCTGATGACCCCATTGGAGATCTGAGGAAATTTCCCATGAAAAACATATTTCAGAAGTTATTTTTTTGAATTGTTCTAAAACTCCATTTTTTGCTCAAGATTTGAAGGTCAAACTCTTCTGTTTTTGAAAAATTTCAGTTGTTCAGGCATATCTCGGATTTTATTGGTCGCAGTACCCTGGGGTTGATCTCGAATGAAAGGTGAACTCATTTCCCATCGATCTGAAACCACAGGAATCGATGAGAAATGAGCTCACCTTGCATTTGAGATCAACCCTAGGTCACTGCGATCAACAGAACCTAAGATATCGCCAAAAACCTGAATTTTTTAGATTGTCGAAAGGAGTACCCCTTTAAAAACTGGTCAAAAAAGTAAAATTTTCAAAAAATTGATAAAATAATTTCGACACATGTTTTTCACCTAAAATTTCCTCAGCTTTCCAATGGAATCAGCAGAAAATCCTATCTTGAACGGCTCAATTAGAATGTCCATTTTACCCCACCTTTCCCTACATCGAAATGTTTGAGGCAAAAGTCTTCTCCTCATATAGCCATTATTGTGGATGAAGATCACAGAACCTAAGAAATGATTATTGAGGTTATTAAGTAGAGATAAATATCTTATTCAATAATCTGAATAGAGAAAGTTTTGAGAAATCAAATTCTCAGATTACCATTCTTATTAATATCAACTATTTATGAAGGAAAATGGGAGTCAAGTTTTGAAAAGCAGTTTGTAAATGATGCTTTCCAGTTTCTCAGGTTCGCCAGGCTACATTTACCATAGCCGAGAGGGGAATTACAGGGGCAACAGAGGAGAGGAGGGGCAATATCGGATAGAAGTAGGGGTGGACTTGAGGTTCGGTCGGGTATTGATCCTACGAGGAAACCCAGTGGGGTTGCTCTCTCACTCTGTCCTGATGGCAGAACCCCACCTCAAGGATGAAGGGACACGTTTCTCCCTTTTTTGCGCTCCTTCTCTCGCTCTCACTTTCAACTATGTAAAGCATATATACCGAGACCAACTTGAGGGTGGATGCCCTTATAATTTTCGCAGCAAACCGAAGAAATAATCCGTATTTACACACGCTTTCAACTATTTTTTCTCTTAAATTTTTTACATGATTCAAAAACGAGAAAAATCAGTCTATCCTTCAATCAAGTTGTTTTTCCTCGCCACAATACCGTTTCATTGAGAACGCAATATTTCGAATGAAGAATAATTGATTCTTCTGAAAAAAATCGACTTTTCTCGAATCACGATTCATATCTTTGTCTATCAAATTATCATCTGTTGATTTAATTCATAAAATACAAAGACCTGGAAGAAGCATTTTATTCCCCTCAATTTTTCTCTTCTATTAATATGTGTCGTTCTTGTTCTTCAGTGAATTTTTCGAGGATTGTTTTTAAATTGCTCTCAAATGATGAATACTTTTTTCAATATGATCATGACATTAAAATGTTCATATTTTCTCAATGAAACTTCGATTCAGAACTAAACAAATAAATATCCTCCTTGTCACTCTCTCCCCTCTCCAGTACCCCCACCACTACCCCTCGAGCTCGACTGGTCTCTCTCTACTACCACACACAGTTCCCAACATCATTGGTTCACCGGTTCACGGTGTCTCGGTTCTCAGACACGAGGCAAGCACGCAGCTGCCATCGCTGTGTCTGAAAATTCGTTATCTTTCATTAAATATATTAAAATAATAGTAAACAGTCATCAGGTGGAATATTCAGATTTATTTCTCTTCCGAAAACCTTCGAACAAGTGACAGAAGTTTCCCGAAAGTTCTCTAAAAGCTTCCAAATAAATCATATAAAGTGAAATAATCTAGTTTCAGTTGATTTTGGGGTAGTTTTGAATGAGTGAATGTGACGTCACGTGCTTGGAAATATATTCTTTTGAAGAGAGGGAAAACAACACAGTGTAAACAACAGTTCCTAACCTGTCTTGTGTGCACCATTACACAGTACTGAATTTATAAATAAAGAGAAGAAAAGTTGAAAAAAAGATCCGTTCTGTGTAAGAAGATGATCACAATCCTTAATGCTTCTCTACGAATTTGGATAAATTTCTTTGAGTGAAAATCATAATTTTTGGTTAATAATTGAAGCTGCAGGAGAATTGTGTATACGATAATTGCAGAGCTCACTCCGGTGAACTGGCCCCATAAAGTTCCTCTCTATGTCTGTTAACTAAGAAATTCTATCTGTTAGTTCAAATATTCAACCTCCTCAGTACGAGACATGACAATTTTCAGATCAAATTGTGTTTGACTTCTAAAATTAAAATTATTTAGTCCTTCAAAAATGACTGAATATTCCTCTTTTGAGGGTTTATCGCACGTTAGATCTTGACCTGGACCGAATGATAATTAGGGAATTATCAAAACGCACAAAAACGTGGATTCATCGCCACAACTGGAACTGAGAGTAATATGTCAAGGAAAAAAAATTGAAGCTGTTTCCAAGCTAATTAGCCTTGTTATTGGACATTGTGTCCAATTTTCATTATCGGAGAAGATAGAAAAATTGAATGTCGGCGAATAGTTCTTGTCAAGGTCTCGGAAGCGATTGACAAAATATTAAAAAATGCCTCAGTGTGCAGTTGCAACATGTAGAAACAGTCACCGACGTACTCGTGGTCGTCGTATCCGTTACCATCGATTCCCCCAGATACCGGAAGTACGTGTTAGATGGGTTCGCGCCTGCGGACGTCCACCCCTATCCAATGGCGATGTACCATTCAACATACAGACTGCACGTATATGCTCTTTACATTTTACTAATGACTCTTATGAGAAAGACATGGAGCATCTTGTACTTGGACTTCCGGTGCGTAGTAGGCTGCGCAGAGGCGCTGTACCAACAATTGGTGTGCCTGTTAATGTACAACCGGTAACAAAGATGCTTGTTGAAGACGCTAAGAGGTCAATCCTCAAGGTCACACATGGAAAACTTGTTAAAGAGGCTAAATACACAACTGAAGAAATGAATGACCTAAACGAGGGAATCAAGTATTACAATAAAAAGAAGTATGGGGATGATGATGGGGATCTGTTTCAACAGAGATATATTGGTGACCAACAGAAAATGGCTGGTATTGATGTACTACTTGCGCTCGGGCTGAAACCCGCGTCACGGTGAGTTTATCCTGGACTCTTAGCGGATTTCGGAGGAAATGAGAGGAGATGGGAAAATGAGCTGAGGAAAAATTGTTTTTCTTAAAGAAACCTTTTTTTTCGTATTGTACAAAAATTCTCATCTTTAATTCTAAGCGAAAAAAATGAAAGATGTTGGAGATTACGAATACGCATAATATAGGGTTTTTTTTAAAGTATTTCCCAGCATTTTCCCCCTCCAGCAACATCTTTTTTAATACTGGGGCTAGAAAAATGATTTAAATAGATGCTTTTTCGATCAGATAGGGAAACATTCTTTTCTATTGCTATTTTTTGGAGAGATTTTTCTCTTTCAACTTTCATCCTTTGTGAATTTTGAATCATCATATAGAAAATGGAGACAAAAAAACATCATGACCTATTCCAACTATTGAATTAAATTCTAAATCGAAAGTTACTCTCGCCAGTTTGCCTTCGTCTTTGACCTCTCTCTAACGAGCGTGCATATGTCCCCCACTCGTTTCTGCTAGGGCAATACCTAAGGCGTCTTGATGACGCTACTAGTCACGATTAGACTTGTGGATAGTACACGTAACCACCACACAGTCCCTTATGGTTGTAATTTCCCTTTCACTTTCCATCGGAGAGGAGATCATTCGTCTATCATCAATCATCATTCTATCCCCTACCAAATTAAAGGCAATTGAATTCACCTTAAAATGTAAACGTAAGTGTTAAAACTTATAAAATAAAGAAAAAAACGGAGGGGGGGAATAGAAAATGAGAGTCAGTACAGCTTAAAGAATGGATTTGATGGGTATGAGTAGAAAAATACGATGACACCAAAACTCGCAAACGTCGCCAGGGTGCAACGAACTCTAGTTGGCGCTGCTACCTAACGTATTCTCCATCTTTATCTCATATGTATTTTCCTTTTTCTGTTACAATTTTTGTGATTAAGTCACGATTCTAATAGAGTATCGTCCTTTTTGACTCATTTTTCTAGCGGTAGGAAGTGAATCGTAGGAAAAATGGTTAATACTCAAAAAATTGCTTTCTCTCAAGTTTGATTTTTTTTGGATTGAACGTTTTCGACTACCTCTGTTAGCTAAAGAGCTATTCGTTGGTAAATGTTGTAACTTAAATTTATGATTTGCTCAATAAATTAAGAAAATTACAATGTCGTCAAATAAAGACTGAAATTTATCCTTTTCAAGATACGAAACATGATAAATATTTTGTTTTTCACTCTTCAATATTCACAGCCGTGATTCAGTAATGGGATGGTGAATCGAGTTATGTCAACTTCATATCATATTAATATCAACTCTTGTGAAATATCTCGTAATCAATGTAAAATGGAGGTATAGTGTGATAACTCCTCAAACCCGGAAAAATCTAAGCTCCGGAAAAACACGAAATTACACAACAATTGATCAATGTTCCCTAAATTCTGAGAAGTTCTAGGAATATGGATTTTAGAATGAAAGGAAATTGCATTCAATAATGTCCTCCTTCTCTCTTCTTCTGTTGATATAAATAATTATTTCAAAATATTCGTGTTTCTAAATTAATGAGAATAACAAATATTGTTTTTTCAGTTTGAATAAAATGCACGCAATGGACTGTGCAACATCGAGTCCACTGGAGAGTGGTAAAGTAGAAAAATGTGATGATAAATCGAGTAGCTCCCCGAAAGTTCCACAAAATCGTCAGAATGGTGCCGCATTGCCGGAGGAAACAGCAGCACCTGGAATTGTTAAACAGGAAACACAAACAGATGATGAGGAAGTACCAGAAATCAGAAAGAAAACACGTAGTAAAGAACGTAAAAGAAGGTCCAAAGAGGATGAATTTGCTAATGGTAATCCAAAGAGAATATGTTTCGAACAACGTGAAAGATTTATTGATTCATTGGTTGGTTGTGACAGAATAAGTGCTGAAGAATTAGCAACAAGAGCTGACGACTTGCGTGCAGAAGTACAGGCACTTGATGAGCTTGCAAGAGCAAAAGAAATGGAGTGGAATGAAATATTGAGTATGAGAAAATTGAAAGAAGAGGCTTATCTGAGGGTAGAACGTAAACGTCAGGTTATGGGTTATCTGGAGAACACGAATGGCCAGATTAATGAACCTATTCCAGCGGCAAGTCTCTCACTGCTCCCCGACTGGGACAATCCAGTTGGTCCAATGGTAGGAATCGCCCAAGAGGCTTCTCATCCCTCAGACAATTCACAGAATCCACCCAGAGAGCATTGCCCAGATCAGCCAGTATCACCGCAGTCCGGAAAGAAAGATTCAGTATCACAAAATACTCCTCAAAAATTACAGAATCGACAATTGAACATCACAGCAGTATCAAATAGGCTTCCAACTGACCAAAGACGTCATAAAAGGATACTCGATGTTCAATTAGATGCAAGACAAATTGGAGAAGGTAGGCAGGGTCCAATTGTCGATGTAAGATCAATAATTGCTGATTATCGTTTACGTCATCCAGAAGCTGTACCAAGAAGAGGTAGAAGGATGAGAAATTCAGTCAATATCGGTCTTGGTACTGGTGGTGGAATTGTTGAGACAACTCATGATTCAAGACCATCTAGTACTGATTCTTGCAAGTCTGGCACCAACCCTGAGGGTATGAGCTTCAAGGATGTTCTAGTTCAATTTGCTAAACTCTCTCAGCAACAAGGAGAGCCAGTGAAAACACCGCAGAATTATCCAGATGTAACACTTCATCCGGTAGCACCTGTCCCTGGTACACCTAGTAGTGCTGCTGCTGTTGGACAAACTGGATCTCTTCTCCATGGGATTTTGACGAAAAGTCAGAGTCCCAGGCCTACTACCTTTTCTCCAACACTTGCCAGACTTCTTACTGCACCTGAGAGAGAAAGAGTGCATGTCCAAGGAGCTCACATTGTTCACGGCTTTCAAGGAAATAGTCAAGTTTCAATCAGCGATCTTTTGAGCTCTTCTAAGGTGAGCAATTCAGGATAATATTATCATTATCTTTTTCGATAATATTATCTACGTTATAATGTGTTCCACGTCTAGAAAAATAGCAGAAAACCTGCAGTTCTTTTCGTTTGCAGAATTGTATGCACACAGGAAATTGTCTCTTGTGTTAGTTTCCATGACGTGAATGGCTTTCTCACAGAGAGAAATATTATACAAATAGAATATCACGAGTTATTGGTAATTGTTTTCTTTCTTTTTCCTTCTTTAGGCTAGGACTGAAATCACGATAACTCCAGTTGTAAACACTCCAAATCAGTCATCACTCTCCAACAATGTTGTTCATGTGGTAAGAATCATAACTCTTGTGCCAGAGAAAATTACGAGTAGTTAATCTTTTTCTAAATTTAAATTAATGTCAATAAATTGAATGAAGGCATTTTAGAAATTTTCGTTTCAGGAAGATGTTGAGGAGGAAAATCCGTTACTTGAAGAGAGGCATTCAAGACGTACCTCTTGCAGGGATAATAGAGAAGACAGAGATAGTCCACCAAGGTGTCAGGGCTGTCACGAACGAGCTGCACAATTTGTTTGCGCTGGATGTGGTAATCAGTGGTATTGCAGTCGAGAGTGTCAAGTATTTATCATTTTTGCCGTTAAATTTTTTCCTCCCTGTCACAAAAACGAAGCCTTCAATGAAATCATCTTATCTCCATTTTTTAGGTCTCTGCTTGGGACGAGCACTCTGAAGTTTGTTCTGGCTAGCGTGATAATTTCCTAACGACAGTTGAAAAGTCATTAACAGGAAGGAAAGCATCAAGTGAATAATCTAGTCAAGAAAAAACAAGAAAAGTCAAAAATCGTAAAAATCATCATAAACGAAAGAAGAATTATAGAAAATTCCTTTCTCATTTGTCCTTTGAATAATTATATTTTTCACGTAATTGTCAGTGAAAAAGTAGAGGTCGGAAGCTAGAGAAGAAGACAGCAACATTGCAAAATGTTTGTGGAAAAAATTCGAGACTTGAGAAGAGTGATATTGGAAATGTTTGGAAAATTTCAGCAGATTTTCTAAGGGGAAACAAAAATTTTTAGATACTGGACTTTGATTTCTTCACCCGAGAAAGACTTTTTATTACGTTTTTATGTTATTAATAATTAGAAAAGTATTTCTCTTTTATTTTTTGTTTGAAGAAAATGAAATCTCGAGTTCAATGGAAGAAGACTTAGGATTTTTATACCAAAAAAGAAACAAACAGAATATGAAGTTTTTTTTTATAAAGTCATGAGAAACACTTTTCATCCTTTGAGTTCATATTCTACTGTTTGAGAATGAACTAAAAAATGTATCAGGGGAGCGTTTGGAGGTTTCGAACAGTGAATTGATGATAAAAATATAAACCTGTGTAAGATTTTGAAAAAAATGAAAAATAAAGTTTTTAAAATATTTTTTTTTCTTTCTTGGGCACTATTTACTTTATTGAAAGTTGCTAATATCGTCGAGGCTTACGCTAGTAGCGTTTTTTTGGGAATTCAGAAAGATTATTGTCTCCTGTCATTCGCGAAATTCTGTAGTTCGGTTTGAATGTAAAATAAAATAAGGACCCAGCTCCCAATCCTTAAAATGTCTGGACAACAGGATTATATTTTTGATCTGATTTCTTTGGCTGAATTAGCAGGCGTCAATGCTCCTCCAGCCGTTCTCAGGTTTGTTGCACTCAATGTTAACCTCTAAAATTCTGATTTCCAAACGCGGTAAATTTTTTGTTAACATTAGAGAAAAATTGAAATCATGCATGAACCTGAAGTAGAATGGAGTCCTAGTCCTAGGTTAAATAGAACCTATAATGGACCATTGACAAAGCCATAGAGTTAAATTTTTGTCATGCTTTTCAACATTTATTTTGTGCATTGATTTTTTTGTTACAAAACTTTAGAGAGGATTCATCCAATGAGAATTTAAATTTATTAATGATTCCATTCATGTTAGCAGGATATTGCAGAATTATAAAAGAATTATTTTGTTATACACAATTAGCATTAGGAATTTTCTTTGGCTTTACAAATAGCACTAGCACCGTCGTCGCCTCCTTTGTTATCTTCGTTGCTTTTCCATTTCCTTAGCATCACTATACTCAGAAATATTTCTTTGAATGGATTAGATGGTATCGGAAACAAATAATTGGTTCAATAAAGATTCACTTGACTTTAATGAACTTGGGGTATCTCTCCCCGTTTCTTAGGAGTGTTGAGAAATCATAATAGATGAGAGTGTCTGTATTCTAGAATTCTATTGAATTGATCATAGTACTTGCAGAAGAATGCATCTAGAATTGGTGATTCCTCTCCTAGAACGCTGTTCATTTTTTAAGAGATTGAGAATAATCACACTTCACTTTCGAAATCAATTTATAGTATAACATAATTTTTTTTCCGGTGATGCTGTATTAATCTTTTCACAAGGAGAATTAGCAGGACGATGAATTTCACATACACCCAGCAAAGAAATTGAAAGAGCAGTAAATTTTTCTATTTTTGCTTCCGAATGGAAGCTTTACTTTCCTGGAAATTTTCGACTTGAATTCTTTTATTGCAAAAAACATTTGGAATGATCTGGAGATTTGGAAAATGATATTTAGAAAAAAGGTCTGCGTGTGTGTATGTATGTATGTATGTGTATCTGTATGGATTTTTTTTTTACTTAAACAGTTTTCACTTGACAGTTTGCTGCTCGGAATCCATTTATTATTTTTTGAAACATGATCAACTTTCGATTTCTAAGATAAAATTGGTTCCTCAAAAATTTCTCAATCGATTTTGGAGATGGATTCATAACAATTCACATCATATTCTTCAATTGCTTAAATTTTTTCAGATTTTTCCAATACTAGGTTTTCGAGCTATGTCGATTTTTATAATTTTTCATAGAAAAGTTATTCCCTCAATAACAATCAAATAAAGATAGAAACTTCAAAACATATATTGGTTTTCTGAATCTACTACCTGAGATCATTACTGGATAATATTGACAATTTTTTTTTAGATATGAGTGATTTTTCAAAATTGCAATTTTTTAATTTTTTCAAAATTCAGGATAAATTCTCGATCGATTCCGTCCAGATCCAGAAATGAAATTAAACACCATATTATCTTACTGTGTGAATGTTTTCAGATTTTTCTTGTCATTTGTTTTTGTTCTTCTTCTTCTTCTTTTTTTGTGAGGCTCCGCCAACAGTTGTTGGCAGGGTTGGGTCCCTAGCTGAAAATGGGGATTTTTTACTTTACATGGTAGAAAACTGGTAAATTACATAAAAAACGTAAAAAATGTGAAGAATTGGTAGAAAACCTAACCAACCTGAATGATGTGTTCCGAACATATTTCCTACCAAATTGCTCATATTATTCTGCCTATTTCCATAAAATAGCTCCGTGAACTTCACCCTTCATATATGTATATTCCGGATTTTCTCAATTGCTATCGTTTGACGGGGGATTGTCAGATAACTGTTGAAAAAGTTCATTTAAAAAAAATTTAATTCGTTGAACGCAACGAATTAGATTTTTTTTTCAATGAATTTTTTAAAATTGACCAACAAATCGATTTCTATTAGCCCCCCGATTTTGGAATTTCGAATTTTTGGTGGTGGCTATTCTAAGTAAATCGTTTGACGGGTTTCGACGGATCATCAATATACATGGAATATTGATATATTTTTTTTATTCATCAATTTCCTATTTTAGTTTTGAGAATTGGTGGCGTTTTGATTCACAAGCTCCGCACCGGCGCGGTGCAGAATCTAACATAATCTGAGGGTCTGCGAACAAGCAACGGTTCCAAAACGGTACGGTTCGAGTAAAGCCATCAACAGTTTGGAAAAAATCGAGGATGAGTTCAGGTTGATTGAGCCCCTGTTTCATTTGAGCTAATGGCGATTACTATAATGGCGATTAAGGAGAAATTAAGTTAAAGTCGAAAATTAACTAGATGCCGATTAGGACGAGGCTACATGCACGACTCGTGAATTCCCGGGTGTCCCAGTCCGTGAATTCACGGAGAAAACTAGGGAATTTTGAGTTGGATCACTGGTAACAATTACCGTGACAACCCGGAGTTGTCCAGGTAATTTTCAGAATATGCAGTGAGTTACCTCCTACGTGATCAAGCTCCACCCTTGCGGGCTCTCAAAGGGCAGACAGATGCTTCCCGTGAAAACACGACTGTTCCGTGAAAACACGGTAGTTTCCGTGCAAACGCAGGATATTCCGCACAAACACGGGATATTCCGTGATAGCACGTAGTATTCCGTATGAGCGGAATTCTCTCCGTGCGGAATCGAACTTCCCTAAGTGTACGGTACGTTTCTCAAATGAGACACGGGAATTAACGAAATTTAACACTACGAAGTGGGTGAGGGAAGGAGGGTGGGTGCGTGTTTACACGTCTGATGTGTATGGAACAGTGGGTGAGGGAAGGGGGGGGGGGGGGTCGTGGTTACACGTTTGATATGTGGAACAGTGGGTGAGGGAAGGGGGGTGCGTGGTTACATGTCTGATGTATATGGAACAGTGGGTGACGGAAGGGGGGGAGGGTGCGTGGTTACACGTTTGATATGTGGAACAGTAGGTGAGGGAAAGGGGGTGCATGGTTACACGTTTGATGTGTGTGGAACAGTGGGTGAGGGAAGGGGGGGTGCGTGGTTACACGTTTGATTGCGGAATCGTAAGAAAATTCCGTGTTCTCACGGAAAATTCCGGGTTTTCACGTAGTTCCGGGTTTTCACGGAAAATTCCGTGTTTTCACGGAAAGCATCCCCACCCTTCAGAAGCCTGCAAGGTTCGAGCTCAATGACATAGAGGGTAGGTCACCCCATGAAATTGCGTCTTGTGACAATTACCCTGAAAACTCCGGGTTTTCACGGTCATTGCTGCCAGTGATGCCACCTTAAAATTCCCTAGTTTTCTCCGGGAAGTCACGCACTGGGACACCCGTGAACTCACGAGTCGTGCATGTAGACACTGCGGAAGACCATCTATTAGCTGAGAATAAACTATATATGAACTTTCCATCGTATCTTGATGATTTATTCATTAGCTTTCAATCATCATCAACTGTAATTACCCCAAAATAAAGCCAAGTTTTCTTAGAATTGTCCAATTCGAGATTGTGATCTTTAATATTTTCGTAAGTTTTCTTCATCCCTGTGAAACTTTGATTGACACTGTGGGTCAGTAATTTTGTGTCCATGGCTACCAAGTACGGCACCGATTTTTTCCTATAATTTCTTTTGAGAAATTTCCCCGCTTTTCATGCTGGCTTCATTTGTCCAGTATTTTTCAATTAATAGAAGAATCGCCTTATGAGATCATTCGAATGCTATCAACAGAAATTGATTAATTAAATTAGTCAATGGAAGATGATAATAATGAGAATTAAAATTAGTTTCAAACCAACCTGATTCTTTGCATTGAAAATTATCTTGTTCCTCTGGTATGGTCCCATGTTTGTTTAAATCTGACTCAGGATCGAGAGTCGCTAAGATTTCCTATTCTTCGTCTACTTCTGCTAGCAATCAAAAGAGTATGCAAATAATTAATAGATGGGAAAGTAAGGTAGAGTACACGTTTAAACAGGGTTGAGATGGAAATTTTTTGATGATTCTACTGAGAGAAGTAGAAATTTGTAGTAAAGAATATGTATCAGAATTAATTTTTCGGAACATTTGGACAGATCTTTTTTTTTAAATCGATACGAATGAACTTTTTTGGGCATATCTTCAATTCTGTTTGTTGTAGCGACCTTCATCCAACTGTAGATCAAAGGTGAGATCATTTTCTATCGATTTATGTGGTTCTGAAGTTTTTTTTTCCGATTATGAGGCTTTCTAGCTCATTTTTTGGGTTGAAATCAGCTGTTCTATCATATCATATCATATCATGTTCAGAAATCTATATCATCACCTTAGAAACAAAGGGGCGTAAGTACTGTGTATAAGCATAGCAATTACGGCCCTTTGTTTCTAAGGCGACGATATAATATTTTTAAGAATCATGTGAATAGATGAGAAATGATCTCACCTTCCATTTAAAATCGATCCCATTTCCCTACCGCCAAAAGAACCGGAGATATACCTCAAAATGTTTTTTTTCAATCATCAAGGTTTGACCCTTGATTTATGTGCAATAAAAAAAAAAGAAAATCTTTACATAATACAAATAAAACAGTCAAATCTGTCCACTTCAACTCTTATGTCCTCTTCACCTGACCTTCTGCTGAAGATAATACTTCTCGATAGATATCATTTTACATGCGAATGTAAAACTTAAATGTAGAACAAAAACCAAACATATCAGCCATAGATCGAGCCAATGCTAAGTTTTTCACCTCCTCCAATTTTTGAGTAATGAAATACTGGTCTGTAATAAAGTAAAAATATTCCACAAGAAGAAGAATGAGAAAAAAGGAATTTTTTTTTGGAATACAGTAGAAGTACGTAATATTGAGAACCCTTTCTTCTATTAGATCAAAGAATAGAAGTTCAAAATTCCTTTTCAACCACAATCAACAGAATGAAGAAGTATTTCAAATTTTTATCAATAAGTAGTTATGATACGGTATTGAATAAACTCACCGGTTCTCACACGTTGAAGTTCATCTCGATGGAGAAAGCGTTTGTGAGCGCGTAATATAGTTTACAAACGCAGTCATAAACGGCAACTTTCAGCGCTCACAGTGTCAAGTCGAACACTCAAAACCGCGCTCGTGAGCGCTTTAGGGTGCATTCGTCTTGGACGCTTACACGCTTTCAGCGCTCACGCTTATAAGCGCCAGTTATGAGTGTTCGTGTTGCGTTGCGAGCGCTCAGTAAATGCTGTTCATCTTGGACATCGTAAGCACTTGTGAGCGTCAATATGGCGGACATTTGAAAAGTTTTTCAAGCGATTGATATTCTGTTTAATTTAACTAATGATGATATTGATGATGGACTAGATGAATTTGAGATGATTGAAGGAAGTGAGGATGAATTGGAATGGGGAACCTGCTGTGCACATTTATTAAACATTCCTAATAAAAGGAGACTGTTTGCCAAGGCTTCAAAATTATGTGGAAGAGGTTGTACCACATTACGCTGATAAGGGATTCTAGTCACATATCAGACAATAACTTGATTAAAATTTATTATAGTATGAAAAACCTTTACCCATTGTTTTCTTATGAAAAGTACAACAATAATGTAACATCTAGCCCAATTTTTTTATTCATACCAATTTTTGGAGAGAACAACTTAGAATATTGATATTTTTATCTTTGTACCAGCATCAAGTAATATAACAATCTCCAATTCATCAAATAATGAATCCCATTTCCATTCATTCAAATGCAATAGGCATTCATTTACTTAGGGAGTAAATCCTATTCTAGTTCTCTCAACCTTGATCATCTTTGGATATAAATCAATGATAAAGTGATGAAATAGGATAAAGCGATTTTTCAATCGTTTTTTTTATTGAGAATATCTCGGTTAATTTCTGAGATATTTTCAAAAAACCATTGAGGGGAAAAATCGAGTTATTCCGATCCATCTTTTTGCTATCAGAATAATCTTAAAATTCTAACAGTAAGGTTTAGCACTTGAGTTAATTCACAATAGCCTTACTTAGGGGTTTCCTTTATTAATGCGTAACCTTATCTAGGTTCTTATCATAATAAAATCTCGTATTATATAACCAATCATGTCAATATGGAAATATATATTTTAAAAAATTAACGTTCATCATCAACACTTGAAACATGTTGCAGAGTCTGTTATCTAAAAGCCCTAAATCTATTTCTCTAATCTTTGGACTCAAAATTATGATTTTTCAACCAATTTTTTTAGCAATTCTCCCGCTCTTTTATTCAATTCCCAATTTTCATTTTCATGCTGTTACCTCAAAAACATGAACTCTTGGAATCTACGATTCTTATTTTCTTCACGGATCCTCGCACTCTGTTGCCGCCCATCCAACACCTCATCAGCTGATGTGAATTTGACTCTTTCTGAAAATATTGATGTAACTTAAAACCATCATTTGCCGAGTATTTGTTGGGAACGACTAATAATATACTCACTGGAAGTGATATTCTCTGATTCTTCGATACTCCAGTAACTTGCGCTGCTGCCCTCCGAATTCGATCGTCTTCGCTTCTTTCCAATGGATGAACATGTTGCAACCGGTGTGATAAAAGGCTTATCCTCCAGAAGACCATCCATTAGCTGAGAATAAACTATATATGAACTTTCCATCGTATCTTGATGATTTATTCATTAGCTTTCAATCATCATCAACTATAATTACCCCAAAATAAAGCCAAGTTTTCCTAGAATTGTCCAATTCGAGACTGTGATCTTTAATATTTTCGTAAGTTTTCTTCATCCCTGTGAAACTTTGATTGACACTGTGGGT
The DNA here is from genome assembly GCA_963942555.1 of Aleiodes leptofemur. Taxonomy (NCBI): domain Eukaryota; kingdom Metazoa; phylum Arthropoda; class Insecta; order Hymenoptera; family Braconidae; genus Aleiodes; species Aleiodes leptofemur. The sequence goes on from OZ012612.1 coordinate 8,852,469, forward strand.
CAGTAATTTTGTGTCCATGGCTACCAAGTACGGCACAGTTCTTTTCCTATAATTTCCTTTGAGAAATTTCCCCGCTTTTCATGCTGGCTTCATTTGTCCGGTATTTTCAATTAATAGAAGAATCGCCTTATGAGATAATTCGAACGCTATCAACAGAAATTGATTAATTAAATTAGTCAATGGAAGATGATAATAATGAAAATTAAGATTAGTTTCAAACCAACCTGATTCTTTGCATTTGCGTTCGTTTAAATCTCACTCAGGATCGAGAGTCGCTACGACTTCCTATTCTTCGTCTACTTCTGCTAGCAATTAAAAGATTATGCAAATAATTAATAGATGGGAAAGTAATGTATGATACGGTATTGAATAAACTCACCGGTTCTCACACGTTGAAGTTCATCATAAGTGACTTCAATTGTATAGTACTTCATTTGGTTCAGGATCTTTTATTGGGAGACACTATTCGTGGTACCTGTATTGCCATGTTTTTTACTGATGTTCATCACTCACCGGCAATTGATGAAAAGTTTGGTTAGTTTACGCTTTCGCAGTGTTTATTTTGGAAGTTAATCCGATTTGGCGCTCACGCTCACAAACGCTTTTGCTGCCCTACCTCGATGGAGGAAGCGTTTGTGAGCGCGTAATATAGTTTACAAACGCAGCCATAAACGGCAACTTTCAGCGCTCACAGTGTCCAGTCGAACACTCAAAACCGCGCTCGTCAGCGCTTTAAGCGTGTAAGCGTCCAAGACGAATGCACCCTTAAGCGTGTAAGCGTCCAAGCCGAATGCACCCTTAAGCGTGTAAGCGTCCAAGACGAATGCACCCTGTGTAACACAGTAGTCGTGTTCTTTGCACTCATCACTTGTGAAGAGTGATGAGAACGCATGCGCATTGAGTGTTAGTGGGCGTGATTCCAAATTCAAAAATGTAACCTTAAACGATATCGAAGTCATGAAAAAACGTCTATCCGTCGAATTTCCTTTTGAATTCATGTTTTAACAGAGAGTTAACACATAAAATCGAAAAATTAGCAAAACCGATCAACGTTTTCTGTGAGTTCGCTACTGTTTCAGGTTATTTTTTTCAATTTCGAATCATGCAACTAACGCTTAATGCGCATGCGTTCTCATCACTCATCACAAGTGATGAGTGCAAAGAACACGACCAGTGTCACACTGTGGGTGGATTTCCATGAGTCTGTTGTCCGCGCGGCTCAGTCGGGGTAACCTCCGAAGTCGACCCGAAGCTACAATTTACATGTTGTAGCATCGGAGCCGAATACTTCCGAGGTTATTCCAGGGTGTGTTTCACTTGGGACCAGTAGCTGGTCAGTAGCAGCTACTTTTACGTTTAGGAACCAGAAGTTGGTAGTACTCCCTACGTAAAATATTAGGAAGGACTACCAGCCTCTAGTTCCTAAACGTAAAAGTCCCTGCTACTGACCAGCTACTGGTCCCAAGCGAAACACACCCCCATTTGCCAGTACGACTTCACGACTATGCCGCGCGGACAACAGACTCATGGAAATCCGCCCACAGTGTGACACTGTGTACTCATTGGAAAGCTCCCTAGGCTAGTTTCCTACACTACACCGGTGCAATGCAGCAAATCGAAAACGCCATGAGTCCCCCATTGGCAGCTCGTTGTGGTGACACTGTTGTCCCGCAATTTTTGAATTTAAACCAGAGTTACGTTAAGCCGAGTTCACGCTAAACTCAGTTTAAACTAATATAGCTATGATATATCATACCTTATTAAGGAGGTTGGTCACTAAATGCGTTCAAATGAAAAAATTCTGAAAAATTAATGTCATTGTTAAACATCCCATACGACTCGTGTTAAATTTTCAATCCATTCTTGAACCTAGTTTGGACGTCATAAATTCAGAAAAATCCCTGGTTATACACAGCCCCTTATGGGCATGCGGAGCTGTACCGATAAATCGAAGACAAAAATTTAAAAATCTCGTGAATGAGAATTGAGATTTGATTGAAAAACTGATCAGTACCTTCCTTGAACAATCAGGGAAAATAATCGACCATTTGTTCCGGGCCTTACAGACCTTTTAAAATTGCAATTTATGGTTTTATAAAATTCGTCGATAAAAATTCATGTATCAAGTAACTAGCCTGGCATCAGCGCGTGACGTAGCGTTATGTCCGTGAGAGCTCTGTATGTATGTGTGGATATAGTTCGAAGTATATTTCAACTGCAGCGTTGTCAAAGTTCCCGAGCCCATCTCGCAATCAATTTTCTTTTATTTTCTATGACATTGTCAACATTTGAGCTGGTTATTTATTCTCGAAAATTATAAAAGGGAGTAAAAAAATCATTATGATGATTTTCAGCAAGTAATTAGCTGATTAACGGTCAGAAAAATGTTCTATATTTTCGTGTTCAGGAATTGGTATGAACTTGGGATCCCTATGCTAAAGCATAGGCACTCTCCCCGGCCTGTGCGCCCCGCACAAGTGGTGACCAGCCTCCTTAAGCTAAACCGGAGTTAGCGCTAACTTTACTCCGGCGAACTGGTCGAGCTTCGAATCAGAAAACGCGGGAGCGTTCTGCGCCATGTGTACGTTTAGAACTTGCTCTGTTCAGAAAACGCGGGAGGGTTTTGTGCCATGTGTACGTTTAGGACGTGCACTGGCTACTATACTTTTACTTTTAGATAGTTTTTTTTTCTTCTAATTACGCCTCCCCCTCGCCACAAAAAATACTGGGCGTTGATTGCAATATTTCAGTGGAGAAATAAACCTTCTTCGTTTGAAAAAATAATTTTTTTATTTATAAAAATATATATGCATGTAAGCCACGCCCCATCCCGACGTTTCCGGTTGAAAATTTTCTCGGTGAGACATTTCGTTGTAACGTTGGCTGCATCCGGCTGGCTGAAATGAATCGGTGAGACATTTTTTCTTAACGTTGGCGGCACTGACTATAAATTTATACCCGTCAAAACAACCACAGTGCACCCTAACCTCAAAAAGTTTGAAGTAATATAAACCGTGGTAGGCGATTTCTCAAACAAAAAAAAAATTATTGATTTATAAAAAAATAGATGAATTAATGAGAGAAGTTGATAGAAGAAAATCGAAGCTTATATTGTATTGGAATAGTTTAGTGATTAAGAAGAAAAATACAATCGGCTACAGATAAAATCACGGAAAAAAAGATTCTGAGGTTTTTGAAGGTCCAATAATATCTATAACTAGCTGAAAAACCCGGCATTGTCCGGGTCGTAATATGTCATAGAGTCTCGTCAGTTCCAATGGAATTTGAATTAACACAATGGACTTCTATACATAATCATTTTAAATGAAAATCCATTATTCCAAAACATTGAATAAATAGTTGAGGAGATGAGATTCTTGTTTCAAATTTCTAGAATATTCTAAATATTCTACAGGGTGACGTTTCCACTATTGTTACAAAATAAGTGGAAACGTAGAGTAAAAAATCCTGAACATGTTGTCGCAAAGATTAATTTTTTCTGATAATTAACTTTTAAATTATTAATGAAAGAATTTTGCTATTTTTCGGCCAATAAAAACGAATAGAATGGCCGCCATAAAGACGAAAGAGCCGTGACATTAACAATTGTCTATAATACCGGCGTTCAGAGTGAATGAATGACATTTCTACGTTCGGAATATAACTTGTCAACCTCTCTGCTGTCATTCAAGATTTTTGATATTTGATCAATTCAAAGATCAATAGAAAAATAGAAGTTACCTATATGACAAAATGATTGAAATGACCATTGATGACCCCCTCTCCAATCTTCAATTAAGAATTATTAATTTTTTTTTGCATAATTATTTCCCATAGAAAATAATTTGTTAATGTAAAAGATTCATACAATGAATGCGACAATGTTTGCAATAATAAATGCGACAATCAATGCAACAATTTATGCGACAGTCGGTGCAACAATGAATGCGATCGTTGCATCAATTGTTGCATTTACTGTCGCATTTATTGTTGCATTGATTGTCGCATTTATTGTCGCATTTATTGTTGCAAATATTGTCGCATTCATTGTATGAATCTTTTACATTAACAAATTATTTTCTATGGGAAATAATTATGCAAAAAATATTAATAATTCTTAATTGTAATGTAATGTAATGTAATTTATTAACATATGCGAATACAAAATTCAAAAATGCGAGTGTTCTGCTTACGAAACGATACAAATTGTACAATGAATGAGTTATTATAAGAATGATTTAGAAGAAGGTTTACAAAATTCAAGTTGATTGTTTACTGGATTAGTATTGAGCGTGACTCGAATATACGTATAAAAAATATATAAAAGTCTTTTAGGCATTTCAAATCGTTTGAATTTAATATATACTGTAGATTTTCTGTGCATGTAAGACCTGTTCGGAACCAAGGCACAACATAATGAGAGCGAATGCAGTTGAAGGCCGGGCAATCGAGTATAAGGTGCTCATAAGTTTCCAAAGCTCCCAAGGAGCAGTTGGAGCAAATTTCAGCTGGATCAATGGAGAAGAGTTGCTTTTTGATGATTAGACGCTTTGAGTGGCTCGTAGCAAGCCTGGCTTGCATTTTCACCCTAATCAAGTGTATTGGGCATCTTGAAGGGTAGAATGTACCATAATTGTCTTCGAGGTTTCTGGGCAGAGGGAACTGGACGGATCCTGAGCCATTGTACTTTACCAGGTCCTGTTCTTTAGACGTTCTTGTGAGTTGAGTTAGAATTAGGTTTTTATGGAAGTCCCAGGCTCTCCAATTCTCGCTAAACCAGAGGTCTTGAGGAGTAAAATCCTTGATTAATGAGTAGAGTTGTTGTAGCCAGTTGAAACAAGGAGAACATGCAGGGGAGTCTTTTAGTAGCTGAAGTCTCCTGAAACAGATACGTGGTAAGCGGGATTCGTCCATCTGTAGTATCTTGATTATCCAATTTATGGCCAGATTGATAATTGAACTGGTGACATTGGGTATTCCAAGTTCAAGACGAACCATGTAACCTGGTGTTGATTTTGGTAATGGAAATAGTTTTTTTAGAAACGACAGTTGCACTTTCTCCAACTCCTTTGTATAACGAAGACCAAAAAGAAAAGAATTGTAAAGAAGAACTGAAGATACCAGACTGTTGTAAAGTTTGTTGGTGCTAGTCCAAGAGTCCGCTTTTGCTTGGAATAGTATCGAAAAAACCGTGCCACTGGCGATAGTTGCCTTCCTGGAGGCTTCTTTGCAAGCTAGGCGGCCCAGACCAGAACTGGAGAAAGTTACCCCCAGGTATGTGTATTGTTCCACAACTTCCAGTATCTCCCCATTGAACAACAGGTTGCGGAGGTTTTTAGCAACGATACCTCCATTTCGAAAAACCATTATTTTAGTTTTTTGGCTATTCACTGTGAGGCCTTTCATCGAGCAGTACTTTTCCAGAATCGATAATTTCTTCTTGAGATCGCTTGGAGAGTGAGCAAGAATCACAAGGTCGTCAGCATAAAGGAGTAGTAGCAAGTCTGTAATGTCATCAAGGTCGAGTCCTCTCACGCTATTGGCTCTGAAGAAAGAAATTATATCCGCTAGGTACATGATGAAGAGAAGAGGGCTGAGAATTTCCCCTTGAAGAACTCCTTCGCTGACATCAGCAGGATCAGAAAGACCAGAGTTAGTTCTAACTTGGAGTGACGCTTGCTCGTAAAAGGACATCAAAATGCGTAAAAACTTTGGGGATACTCCAATCTCATACAAAAAAGTCCACAACTTCTTGTGAGGGACTGAATCAAAAGCCCTCTTGAAATCGACGAAGATGGCGTAAACCTTGCCCCCTTTTTGCCTGAGACGTAAGTGAATAGCAGTCTGGAGGGTGAAGATGTTATCAGTTGTGCCTTTTCCTATCATAAAGCCAGCCTGTTCTTCAGGGATGATGTTGTTGGAGACTGCCCATGTTAACAGCTGTTCTTTCAGTATCTGTGTGAAGATTTTTGTACAGGAATTAATTAGGGCAATGCCCCGATAGTTGAAGGGATCATTCATTGGACCTTTTTTATGAAGCATAAAAAGTAGTGATTTAGCCCAGTCACTAGGAAGTTTTTCTTCACTCATAATTTTATTCAGTAGCCCTAAATAGTAGAGTGTCCATTCATCTGGAAGAGCTTTATAGAACTCGTTCGATATTTGGTCAGCGCCCGGGGCTTTGCCAGTTTTAGCCTTTTCAATAGCAGTACAAATCTCCATCAGGGTTATTTCGCTGTCCATCAACAGGGAGCCAGGACCATAAAAAGTGTACTCCAGTGTGTCTCGAATCGGGTAGACCTGCTTCAGGAAACTTGACCAGCTTGATGGTGATAATTGTTCTCTCTGGAAGAGATGAGGCTTGCAAGCTTTAACTGTTGCCCAGAATTGACTAGGATTTTTCGAGTTGGCAAATTTTTCTGTTAATGCTTCATAATATTCGTCTTTTTTTCGGTTCTTCAGGGTAACATACTGATGGTCAAGATCCAAGTAGGTTCGTTTCTGTGTTTCATTGTGTCTATTCTTTCTCAAGGAGCGTAGAGCAGCTATAACTTTAATTCTCAAGTTTTTACAGGACATGTCAAACCATGGTTTGTGACGACGTTGATGTTTGTGGAGGGTCTTGGTCATTCGTGATTTTAATGCGGCTTCAGTGATGGCTTTGGTCAAATTTGAAGCTAGAGAGTCGACAGAGGAGCTAGCAAAGTTGCTGAATATTCTGCTTGATGAAGACAAGAGTTCTCTAAAGGAGTTTTTGTGCTGACTTTTCCATTTAAGAGATGTGGGGGTTTCTGTCATGGTAAAGGGGGATGTACAGGTTTCTTCATAGGTATACAATTCCAGCCTTATCGGAAAATGATCTGAACCAGCGTTGTCTTCCTCCACGACGAGATCCTTAACTGCTTCAAGTTTTGTGGCTGATACCCAGATTAAATCGATTGTGGACCAACCTTCTGAGCCTTTCCTGGTGTAATTAGCGGGCATATCACTGGGTGAGCGACCATTAATGAGGATTAGGCCATTATCGTCCATGAATTCTTGAAGGAGTATACCTCGCGGTTTGATTTCGGTGTCCAGAACTGTTCTGTTCACGTGGAGCGTTGAAAATTCGATTGTGTCCTTAACTGCTGAGTCCAAAGTGCCCACATGTGCATTGAAGTCCCCTCCAAGTACAAGAATATCATCTGGAAACCGGGTTATTATATCATCCAGCACTGTTTGCAACTCGGCCAGCATGCCTTCAAAGCTGTCCCTCTGATTAATATAAAATGAGCCAATAATTACATGCCAGCTGTTCAACGATATTCTTGAGAAAATCCACCATTTAGAAGTGTTGAGCATAGTAGCGGCATACTTAGTTTTTGAAGATGTTAGAAGACCCCAGCTGGCCCGGCCTTTCAGAAAAACTTTGGATGCTAGACTCCAGCTATTATGATTGGATTTAAGGCAACCTGGGGGGGTACAGCTTTCTTCTGAGCAGCACCATGATTCAGTGAGACAACACACATCAAGATTTTGAATGTCTGGGTGATTAGAAACATTACTTATGCCATGGCTATTCCAGAACAGGATCTTACACGTGGTTAGTTTTTTTGGACCTGAGGATGAGGAGTTGTTGCTGCTAGTCTACTTTGGGTATATATTCTTTCCTTCTCCAAACAATTCTTAGATTTATTCCAATAGTGCCATGTGCCATCAACTTGTACTTTGCTATAACCAATTTTAATGTTACTGCCTTTTGCTCTTTGGTCCTTGGCAAATGCCCTTATCTTGGAGTAAACTTCCTGCTCTGATCTAGTTAAATCTGGCTCAATGAAAATTTTAGTACCTTGGAGACATTTTTTATTTTTTAGAACGAATTGCCTTACCTCGTAATTGGGGAGTTTAACAACTAGTAGTTTTCTTTCCCCTCTTCCAATTTCTCTTGATTCTATGCTAGTGTTTGATAGATTAAACTTGGATGCTAAGAATGCTTGGACTTCCGTGTTGATATTTTGTGTGGCAAGAGTGAGACCTTTAATGACGATATTACACTTTTTCATTTCTCGTTCTTGAAGTTCCAGTTTCATCTCCAATTTTTCCAGTTGTTTATGCTGGGGATTCAACCGGGAAGATTCATCAACTGCCAGTTCACGAATTTTTTCAGTCACAAGAGCCTCGAGTTCTACGTTCTTTGATTTCTCCGTTTCCAGTTGCCTAGAGAGCGCTTCATTTTTGGCGTCCATGTCACTTCTCAGAGCTTTGAGTCGGGAATCAGTGTTTGTGGCATTGTCATTGATTTCAGTTCTGAGTTTGGCAAATTCTCTGTTATTGTTAGATTGAAAATCCTCGATTTTCTGCTCTAGTTTTACTTGATGCCCCTTCATTTGCTCTTGGATTAGCTTCAGTTCCTTCAGGAGTAGTTCAAATTCCCGAGATCCTGTTTGTAATGAACCCTCATTTGGCATGCTTGGAGAGTGTTGTTTACCAGGGGGTGAGTGCTCCAAATAGGATAGACAACGATTAATTTTTTTTGGCCCGAGTGGGTTTTCAGAATCATGAAATACGCCTTCCTGGTCCACTGTTTCCTCAAGCTCACGTTTACGCTTGAAAATTTCTTTGATATTTCCGTCTGAGAGGCTCCTATTTCGACCTAGAGCTCTTGCACTGTTTGGCCTGCCGGGTTTTATGAGACTTGCTTTAGAGCTTTGAGAGGAGGATAAAGACGCAAAGAAGGAGGAACTTGAGTCTGATGGCGAGACTGGTGTTGTTATCGTGTTTAGAGAATTCGGAGTGACTTGTTTAGCAATTGGAGTGATTGATGCTGTTGTTATGCTTGGAGTTTTTGGAGTAGTTCGACTAGCAATTGGAGTACTGTGACTATGGCGACTTACATCATTAATAGTTGAGACAGCTGATGTCTGTGTTGCTTCCATGTGTCACGTATAACCTCAAAAACGGTTTAAAGTCCACCGAAGAAGGACAGTATTTTTGTAAAGAATGCACAAATAATCATCATTTTCTACTGAAAAGTAGCAAGAAGTGTTCGTTTTGTGATTTTAAAGTTTTTAGAAACGGAAAATTTTAATTACGGGGCAGAATTAGTGAAATTAATGAGAGAGACAAATGTATGCGTGTTTATCGATATTTAGCCCGGAACAGAACCCCAATAATTCTTAATTAAAGATTGGAGAGGGGGTCATCAATGGTCATTTGCTGTTCATTTTAATCATTTTGTCATATAACTTCTATTTTTCTATTGATCTTTGAATTGATCAAATATCAAAAATCTTGAATGACAGCAGAGAGGTTGAGAAGCTATATTCCGAACGTAGAAATGTCATTCATTCACTCTGAACGCCGGCATTATAGACAATTGTTAATGCCACGGATCTTTCATCTTTATGGCGGCCATTCTATTCGTTTTTATTGGCCGAAAAATAGCAAAATTCTTTCATTAATAATTTAAAAAATAATTATCAGAAAAAATTCATTTTTGCGACAACATGTTCAGGATTTTTTACTCTACGTTTCCACTTATTTTGTAACAATAGTGGAAACGTCACCCTGTAGAACGTACTAAGACGTTATCGTGTTGAATAATGGATTCAAATGATAAAAAATGAAAAAAAAATGTTGAAGATTTAATTTTTTTTTCAACTTTCAGGAATTTTCAATTTTTTGGTAATATCTTGAGTTTAAATCGTTCGTGAAAATTCAATCATCAGGAGAATAGTATATTTTGTACCTAGGCCGAAAAAAAGAATGTGAAAAGAATTTGCTTCCCGAGCGAAGCGAGGGTAGCAAATTTTTTTCGCAGTTGACTTTTTCACGGCCGAGGTGCAAATACTATTTTTTATACCGAGGACACGAAGAAATGACGTTTCTAACCGAGCGGAGCGATTCGTTTTTTCGTGTCCTAGGTATGAAAAAATGATTACATTTTTCATCAGTTCATGTACTCTGGAATGATTTTTTCATCATTTTTGGGGATGATATAAAGACATGACTGATTCTCATGAAATGACTTCAAATTTCTTGTAAATGGTTGAGAATGCATAAAAAACATATGTTCTAGAATATTTAGAATATCCTAAAAAATTCAAAACGAAAATCCTATTCCCTGGATCATTTATTCAATTCTCTGGAAGATTTCAAGATATTCTATGATTCTGTCACGTTGAAAGTAAATTTCAGCGCGAAATATATAGTATAGAGAAAAGTGGGATAAAACGGATATCTCTATTGAATGGTTCGCGATACAGATTTGTTGATAATTCCAGTGGAGAGCTGTGAAAGATTCGGGATGAATGCATGTGTCAGTATTAACCTTTCCCAATGCTTCTAAAATTTCACTCTATTAGCCGAGTTTTGAGAGGGGTACCGGTTTAAAAATCAAAAAATCCAGTTTTTTGGGAATTTTTTCAGTTTATTGTCCGCAGCAGCTTAGTGTTAATTTGCAATAAAAGGTGAGCTCATTCCTAATCGATTTATGCAGTTCAATGAATGTTCCGATAAAACATTTCAAAATGCGGATTTTTTTAAATGATTCTATTGGAAATTTAAGAAAATTTTGGGTGGAAAGCATGTGTCAGTATTATTTTTTTTTTCCAATTTCCAATATTCTCAAAGTTTCTAGAACATTCTTGGATCTTCGAGAACACCTTGAAATGTTCTCTAACTTTCTGGATCACTCAAAAATATTTTCCCCAACTTTTTGGACTATTCTAGAAATTTTGAACATTTTCGAAGTTTCGAGAACATTCTAGAATGTTCTTGAATCTTCTAGAACATTCCGAATTATTCTCATACTTTTTGGATCATTCTAGAAAATTCTCGAAACTTTTGACTTGCTAGAATGTTCTCGAACTTTCTGAAACATTCTAAAATATTCTCGAAAATTATGGAACATTCTAGGAAATTCTGGAACATTCTAGAATGATCTCTAACTTTCTGGAACATTGTGAAAAATATTCTTGAACCTTTTTGAACATCCTAGGAAATTCTTGTACCTTCTAGAACATTTTAAAATGTTTTCGAACTTCTCGAAGATTCCAGAATATTATTGAACTCGTGGCAACATTCTTGAAAATTTTAGAGCCTTCAGAAACATTCTAGAATGTCCCTCCATAGAATCAGAGAAAATTCTCAAACTTCTACCATATTTCTTGAATATTCTAGAACAATGTGGGACAAATCTGAAATATTTCAGAGAAGTTATCATTATTGTGACACACAGATATACTTAACGTCATTTAATACAACCTCGAGTTTATCTGAGCCATAGAATGCGTTGGAGAAGGATAAAAATATCCCGAAAGACTTTTTTGCCACCCACACCCACCCACCGAAGCCAAACTCCCTTACTTGAGAGTACAGGCCACATGCTATCTTTCACTACAACCCCTTGTGGGTGGCGGTGGGTGGTTATAGAGAGAGGGCTGGACAAACCCACAAACACTTTCCTTTTATATATATATATATATATATAATAGATAATAGATTGATCATGCCAATGTACGGCTTGGGATTATTACTGAGTAATATTAATTGAACGTTATTTTTGAATATTGGTAATTTTTTAAAATTTCAATTTTGCGAATTATCTCAAATCTCAGAATAAGTCCGCAAGTAATCCTATTTAGATCGATTCATAACATTCGATATCATATTCTGTAACTGCGTCAATTTTTCCGAATTTTTCTAATACTTGATTTTTAATTTATGTTATTTTTGCTTCCGAATGGAAGCATTGTAATCGTGATTTTTTTCGAATTTGAGATTTCATCGGATTATGACTCCAAATGTTCTAAAATGTCGGAAAAAAATATTTTTTTCACATGTCTGTGTGTATGTATGTGTGTGTGTGTGTGTGTATGTGTGTGATGACACGTTTCATCACTTTATGCGGAAACGGCTGCATGTATCGATATGAAATTTTGAGGGAATATTCACTACGCGAGCGCAATGCTCTCTGCGAAATTTCAGCTAAATCGGTTCAATGGTTCTCGAGAAAAAGCGAATTGTCAAAAAATCGTTTTTTCGAGTTTTCTCAGCGAAAAATTAATTTACAGCGTCCATCCTCCTCGAGGAGATGCGCGCTGATGAGGCGCACATTAAACCCTGGGGGTAACCAGTGCTCCCATTTTTACTTTTTTTATTATATTTTTTTTACTGTGATTTTTGAAAAATCACGGTTATCGCGATAACTTAAAAAATATTTGAGTTAGAGACTTCAAATTTCGTGTGTTTGTACATCTTATGAGTGCGAATTTCGGTATCAAATTTCAGCGTAATCAACCGAACGGTTCCTGAGATATTGTTGAAAAACTATTCCATGCAATGAGCGTACACTGAGAGAACGATTCGTTAACAGTTAACTCACGGATTGAGTTGAACCGAAAAACTTCACCCGGTTGACCCAACAGCGTATTAGTTAACTGTTAACTAATACGCATTTGAGGCGTCGTGCGCCACCTGACCGATAAATTCGCAAATTTTCCGCCTGAACGTTTTTCTCTTTGTGTTTTAGTGAAATCAATTAGTAAAATCAATTGAAATTCAGAGAAGAAAATTATTCCATAACACTTGAACAGAAACTGCTTTCTGTATTTCGAACTAACCTCGAAAAATGAGGAAAATGTAGCAATTTTTGCGTGCCTCAACAGAAACCCCCTGAACGAGCCATTCGTTAACTATTAACGAATATTAGTTTGGTTGCCATCCCAACTAATATTAGTTAACAGTTAACGAGGCTCGTTACAGCCAAACGAATCGTTCTCTCAGTGTATATGCACGGAAGCATTCAGTGTAGTGTTGACTTTTATTACATTTAGTGACCAGAAGTATTATTGGAGGGTCGCAAGTTAGACTCACGGCGTGGATTTTGGAATTTTAACTGTAAAATTTATATCAATTTATTTAACTGACAGTATAATAGACGGTGATGTGATTAGTTTGAGAAATAAGTTCTGGGAGCCCACGCTATGTCACTTAGAAGAGTATCCGACACATTACTGGAGAGTTCTGAGTTCGACTTGCTAGGGGTTCGAGGTTTTTCAAAATCAAAATTATTGCTTAATTTTCATTTTCAAATTAATGAAAAATGAATAGTTGAAAATCCATTCGGAAGCTTTATGCCAATTGCATTGGCATAATATTAAATGTTTTTCGTAATGAATTCTTCAATAGTAAAGACATCATAGAGTGAATAACGAGGGGTGAAATTTATGGAAAATGCCCATAGGGTGAAGCGCCTGCTTGTTTTAAATAGTTTTTCATGAAAAATGATGTTGCTTCTATAACAACCAAACAATTGAGATAGAAACTTCAAATTTGTCTCCTATATTGGTCTTCTGAATCTGCTGCCTGGGATTGTTACTGGACAATATTGAATGATAATTTTTTGAGATATGAGAAATTTTTCACAATTGTAAATTTTTCATTTCCTCAAAATTGAGAATGAGTTCTGTATCGATTCCATACAGGTTGAGGTATAGAATTTGACATTATATTATCTAACTGAATTCTTGAAATCTTCGTCGTCATTCATTTTCAATTTTGGTTCTGAAGCTTATTGATTAATAACATTTTTCCTCAATAATAACCGAAGAAATTGAAGTATGAGTTTCCAAATTTTTTTATGTATCATCTGATGTATAGATCGAATATATTGTTTATTATGCAAAGTTGTTATGAATCAATATATTCAATATAATTGTTGATCCATTATAATGAACAATGAATTATATGAAATCAACACTCCTAAAGTGGAGTGAAAAACTTTTGTGAATTCCCTGAACATCTTTTCTAACCAGTGCTCATATATCAATGAGAAAGGATCAGAAGAACTTCTATCTAAAATTATACTCTGTTTATTTGAAATGACCTTCCGGAAGCAAATTGCTGATGAATTAGAAGATAGAGCTATAAATCATAATATGAGAATGCGATTTTCCACTTGTTTTTAATCACTTTCACCCATTTCTTTGAATTTTCATTAGTCTCAGAATAAATTGGAAACTTAGTGAGATGGAATAATTTTGCCTAAAGTCTTTTTTGTTTGCCGAGAATTCTGAGAGCATAAAAAAGGATGAGGGGAAAAAACATACCTCTGCTAGTTTCCGAGATGATTTCGAAAAAATATTGAAAAAGAGATTTTTCTCTGCTTCACTTCTCCAAAGAGTACAGACATTCTTTGACCTCTCGATTATTAAGGATGTCATAGTGGTTCGAGCAATCTATTTTTCCTTCTCAATAAATTCTTCTCAATGAATATTCATAATATTATTCATCATCTCGGACATCGTTCTAGTATCGGTAAAATGTTGAAAAATCGAAATAGTTATAGTAATTATAATAACTAAGAGGAAAAAAAAAAAAAAGTCGATCATTTGAACCTGCCACTATGATATCCTTAAATTTGTAGTTTTCTGACTATATGTCGAAATCTCAGCGAGATAGCGTGATCTTACCTGAATGCTTTCTCGTCGACAATTCCTAGAATTACAAAAAAAGATTGGGACAAAATCGCTCTATTCCACTTAGTTTCCGAGTTATTCTAAAACAAGTGGGAACTTGCCTTCATTATAGTTATCATTATAGTTTTATCTGCTAAGTCATTAGCAAATCCTAATGATCTGAATGAAATCGACTGAGGATTTGTTTTAAATCTCAAGATAATTCTGAAAATTGGAATTTCAAAAAATTACCTACACTTTGAAAACCAGCTGTAGATGAATCTTCTCCATGTAATATTAATTTAGAATAACTCAAGAACTAATGACGAGAAAAATCTGAAAGTATTCATGCAGTTAGATGATATAGTGTTTCATATTATTCCTCAATCTGAATGAAATCGAACAAAAACTTATTCTAAATTGAAAAAAGAATGAAAAAATTGAGATTTCAAAAAATGCTCATATTTGAAAAAATGTTTCTCTAATTTTGTCCAGTAACAATCCCAGACAGTAGATTGAGAAAACCAATATATGAGCTAAATTTGAAGTTTCTACTTAATTGTTCTGGTTGTTATAGAAGCAACAATATTCTTCATGAGAAACTATAAAAATCGACATAGCTTAAAAACTAAGCATGAGAAAAATCTAGAAAAATTCACGCAGTTACAGAATATGGTATCAAATATTATAAATTCATCTGGACGAAATCGGTCGAGGAATTTTGGAGAAATTGATTTCTTTGAAAAATCCAAAATTCATCACATCTCAAAGAATACTGAATGAGTTCCAAGCGACGAGGTCTCAGAAAAAAGCATTTATCAAGAAAAATATACTGTAAAAACATAAGATTTTCAGGTTGAAGTTTTACCTTTTCTAAGTGAAAAAAAAAACCGCACAGGCATACATACCTCCACACAGACATTTTTTTCCAAATATCATTTTCAGACTCGCTGCATCATTTCAAGTGATTTGCAACAAAAAAATTCAAATCGAAAATTCTCACGTTTGTTGAACATCCGTCCGGAAGCAACGAAAAAAATAACTAAAATTTCAAATCGAATTCTTTTGCTCTCGAATGGAAGCATTGTAATCGTCATTTTTTTCGAATTTGAGATTTCATCGGATTATGACTCCAAATGATCTAAAATGTCGGAAAAAAATATTTTTTTCACATGCCTGTGTGCATGTATGTGTGTGTGTGTGTGTGTGTATGTGTGTGATGACACGTTTCATCACTTTATGCGGAAACGGCTGCATGTATCGATATGAAATTTTGAGGAAATATTCACTACGTGAGCGCAATGCTCTCTGCGAAATTTGAGCTGAACCGGTTCAATGGTTCTCGAGAAAAAGCGAATTGTCAAAAAATCGTTTTTTCGAGTTTTCTCAGCGAAAAATCAATTTACAGCGTCTATCCTCCGCGAGGAGATGCGCACGGATAGGGCGCACATTAAACCCCAAAAGTGACCAGGGCTCCGATTTTTAGTTTTTTTTAAATATTTTTTTTACTATGATTTTTGAAAAATCGCGGTTATTGCGATAACTTAAAAAATATTTGAGCTAGAGACTTCAAATTTGGTGTGTTTATACATCTTATGAGTGCCAACTTTGCTATTGAATTTCAGCTAAATCGGTTCAATGGTTCTCGAGAAAGAGTGAATCATCAAAAAATCGTTCTTTCCAGTTTTCTCAGCGAAAAATCAATTTACAGCGTCTATCCTCCGCGAGGAGATGCGCACGGATAGGGCGCACATTAAACCCCAAGGGTGACCAGTGCTCCCATTTTTACTTTTTTTATTGTAATTTTTTTGCTGTGATTTTTGAAAAATCACGGTTATCGCGATAACTTGAAAAATATTTGAGTTAGAGACTTCAAATTTCGTGTGTTTGTACATCTTATGAGTGCGAATTTCTTTATAAAATTTCAGCGTAATCGACCGAACAGCTCCTGAGATATTGTTGAAAAACTATTCCATGCAATGAGCGTATATGCACGGAACTGCTTGTTTGACCATATCCAAGTTGAGCTTGAAAGATCAATTTAGATGACCATCACCAATCCTAAAAATTTCAGATTTTTCAAAGGATTCTTCTACAAGAATGCTGAAATTTTTTTTTTCTTCAGAAATTCAAATTTTTCTTAAGGTTACTAGTATTTATCATTTCATTATTAGAAAGTAGATAATTTTTGCTAAATAAATAAGACCGTATTCATCCTGATAGAATAACGAGAAGAACTGGAAATAATTCCTGATACTTAAACTCTAATTTCCAGATTTTTTATTTGAAATGAATCTCATATTTATTCTGTACTATATGTTATATTTATTATCCAAAGTCTTATTCAAAATAAAATCATCATTCAAAATAAAATAATTAAAGAATCAAGTTTCCCTTTCAATTACTGCACGGCCTGGTATATCAAGTTCCCCAAATCGAGTAATTTGATGGAAAAAAAAGCATTCAGTGTAGTGTTGACTTTTATTACATTTAGTGACCAGAAGTATCACTGGAGGGTCGCAAGTTAGACTCACGGTATGGATTTTGGAATTTTAACTGTAAAATTTATATCAATTTATTTAACTGACAGTATAATAGACGGTGGTGTGATTAGTTTGAGAAATAAGTTCTGGGTCCCACGCTATCTCACTTAAAAGAGTATCCGACGCATTACTGGAGGGTTCTGAGTTCGACTCGCTAGGGGTTCGAGGTTTTTCAAAATCAAAATTATTGCTTAATTTTCATTTTCAAATTAATGAAAAATAAATAGTTGAAAATCCATTCGGAAGCTTTATGCCAATTGCATTGGCATAATATTGAACGTTTTTCGTAATGAATTCTTCAATAGTAAAGACATCATAGAGTGACTAACGAGGGGTGAAATCTATGGAAAATGCCCATAGGGTGAAGCGCCTGCTTGTCTTTACGTAATTAGGGGCTGCCTTTTCAGCTTCATAATTTTGACCGTATTGAAAACCATCCCCTTTACATATCCAAAAATTTTCAATCCCTTTGGATCATGCGCGCATTCCTCCGAATTTTTTTTCAAAATTATTTGGGGAAAAATTATGTTTTTGCGATTTAATGATTTTTTTTTGTAATCAAAGGCTGCCTTTTCAGCTTCATAATTTTTCCCGTATTGAAAAACATCCCTCCTGCCTCTCCTGAAATTTTCAACCCCTTCGGATCATACGCGCATCCCTCCGAATTTTTTTTTAAAATCCTTTGGGGAAAAATTAAGTTTATGCGACTTAATGATTTTTTGTTTCATAATTGGGGGCTGCCTTTCCAGCTTCATAATTTTTACCGGATTGGAAACCATCCACCCTACCTCTCCAAAAATTTTCAACCCCTTCGGATTATGCCCGCATCCCTCCGAATTTTTTTTCAAAATTATCTGGGGGAAAATTATGTTTTTGCGATTTAATGATTTTTTTTGTAATCAAAGGCTGCCTTTTCAGCTTCATAATTTTTTCCATATTGAAAACCATCCCCCCTACCTCTCCAAAAAATGTAACCCCTTCGGATCATGCGCGCATCCCTCCGAATTTTTTTTCAAAATTATTTGGGGAAAAATTAAGTTTATTCATTTCATTTATTCATTTAATTCCGAATTACATTCTATAGAGGTGCAGTTAATACCTGTACATAGATCGGAATAACAAAAAAAAAATTGTTTTTTTTTTAAAGTTACAGTGTTGATTCAAAGTAAAAATGAGCATTGACATAGAAAATACGATGATAAGCTTACAATCTTTAAACATATCCTTTGTTTTGTTTGGTTTTGTTTTGTTGTTTTTTTTTTTTTTTTCAGTTTAAAACAAAATTATCACTTATCCAGTGCTTGAGCTTATTTTTAATTGTTTTCTCATTTGAGTTCAATATTTTAAGATGATTAGACAATTGATTGAAGTTTTTAATTGCGACATAATATGCATTTTTGTAGCTGATCGATTTTTTGATCTGAGGTAGTGTTAATTGTCTTGCACTAGTTTGAAGTATTCTATTATTGAAGAGTTTTTGACACTCAGAATAATAAAACGTCATAGACTCTCATATAAATGCTTGCTTGATTTTAAACGGAACAAAACTATTATTGACGGCCATTAATTCACTGAGGAGCTTACTCTGCAAAGCGTTAATACATTTGACTGAGTTATCATAAGCTCCACCCCAAGCAATGATGCCATAATTGATTATGCTTCCAAAAAGACCATGATATATAGATTTAAGAGTTATGGGTTGGAGAATTTTGGCTAATTTGTAGAAAAGGAAGGTAAAATATTTCATTTTCCTAGACAATTCATCGACATGTTTATTCCATTTCATGTGTGAGTCAAAGTGCAGCTCGGGGTACTTACAACCTTCCACCTTTTGCAGTTCTTTATTATTAATAGTGAGATGAAAATTATTTGGTATACTGTTTTCGTAGCTACCAAACGTTATGAAGGTAGACTTGTCTACCTTTAAAGAAAGCTGGTTCTCTCTGAGCCACACGTCAATTTTACTCAGCCAATTTATTAGTGAAAAATGGACATCATCCCAAGTATTATCTGCACACAGTATTGCAGTATCATCTGCGTAGGAGACTAATGCATTTTCTGGAAGGACATTGAAAATATCACTTATACAAAGATAAAAAGTAAAGGGTCAAGTATGGTCCCTCGAGGGACACCAACTTTAACAAGGCTAGATTTGCTAATAGTATCGTTTATTTTGACACATTGTGACTTTTTTGATAGATAGTTCGCTAATAGTTGGTGGGGGGGGGGGGGGGGGGAGCCTCTGATTCCATACCTCCATAGTTTATCTAAAAGTATCCTATGATTAACAGTGTCAAATGCCTTAGCGAGATCCAGAAATGCCAGAGCCGTGGCATTGTGATTATCAATGTTGTTATAAATAAAGTTTGATGTAAAAGCGAGTGGATCTTTAGTACCTCTATTTTTCACGAAACCGAATTGACTTTCGGAAATTAGTTTATTCAAAGAACAAAATTCATATATTCTACTATAGATAATTTTTTCGAAGATTCTCGCTAAGTTGGAGATGAGTGATATAGGTCTGTAATTAGATGGAGTGTTTTTATTACCAGATTTGAATATAGGAATTATATCGGCTTTTTTTAATGCAGAAGGCCACGTTGCGTTGATTATGCACTTATTTAATATATATTCAAGTGGAGCACTACTGTCATTCACTATACACTTAAGAACACGAGTATTTATTTCATCAACTCCACCACCCTTATCTTTCATGCCTAGTATAATGTTTTCAATTTCTGTGTGACTAGTAGGTACAAGAAAAATACTGTTACAATTATTCTCTATACTCTTCTTAATGTTAATAGGCAAAGAGTTAATTTTTTTGGCTAAATTTTCTCCTACATTACAAAAATAACTAACAAAGTTATCGGCTATCGACTCATTATCTGATATGATCTCATCATTGCAGATAATGTAATCTAGATGACTAGAATCTTTGGATTTTTGCCTAATTTACTATTTACATATTGCCATATTTTTTTACTATCTTTACCATAATTTTTAATTTTGTTACTTCCAAATTTTTGTTTAGCACGTTTAATAAGTTTATTAAGAATTTTACAATATGAATTATACTCTTTTTTTAACGTAATATCATTTCTATCTAAATTCCAGACATTATAAAGCATTTCTTTAGTACTACATGAGACAATAAGTCCTTTGGTGATCCAAGCGCTACGTGATTTTTTGTTGCGCTTATTACCACTAACTTTACCAGCAGAATCATCAATCAATTTCTGAATTATTCTGATAAAAACAGAAGAGAACTCTTCAAGGTCCGAAATCTCATATAGAGGTGTCCAATTAATCTGTTTGCTCAGGCCAGATAGTCGATTATAATTAATTGAGAATTTTTCCTTACTCCCTAATGTTTCTTTCGAACCGATTGAAATGAATAAAGGATAATGATCAGTGAAAACGTTAGAATAGGTAATAGATTTGATATTGTCGTAAGTAGATTTAATAAAAAAATTATCTATGCATGAGCCTCCAGATTCATTTGGTCTAGTTACACCATTGAAAAATATGGGAGGTAGCCTGAATGAAAAAAAGAATTTAGAAAGATACTAGTATCGTTATCTGCGCTCATTAAGTTTATGTTAAAGTCACCAGCAACAACATGGTCTTTACCATGTTTGTTATTACGTAGGAACTCCAGTATAAGGTCATTGAAGACCTCCTTCTGTAAGTCATGATACCTGTACACTCCGGAGATTTTGATCACTTTATCGTCCTTTAGTTTGATCGAAGTAGTTATAATTTTCAGAACATCAACACAGTCTATGGTTGTGCATGACTGTAAAGATTTTTTAACATACATGACAACACCATCAGCTTTGTTAATGTCACCATGGTTGTAAAAAATATTATAATCCTTTAAAATGAAAAAAGTAGCACAGGCAAGGGACCAGGTTCCAGAGCAAATCATTACATCTGGTTTAACCGATAAATTCTCAATAAAAACTTCTAATTTTTCAAAATTAGTGTTTAATCCTCTAACGCCGAGATGCAGCAACAATAAACTGTCAGATATCAGACATCCATTTAAACTGTTCAGTTCACAATAATTTTCTTCAATTGCTAAATCAGTGTGATCTTCCATTGATAAGTTATTAAGGATGTATGATCGAGGGAGTGGGGGAAACGGTGGTGGGGATGGGCTGGGGAGGTTGCGGGGCTCTCCCCTGTTTCTCTTATTGGCCGGTTGTGGCGCTCATGAGAGCAGAAAATGGCGAGTATGGCGAGATAAGAAGCATTAAATGGAATAATTTGAATTTCAATTGGATTTTCTTCTCAGGATGGATGGATGGATGCATAGTATTTTGAAAATATTATCAAGTTACTACACTATCCATCTTTCTTATGCATAGTAATTTTTCATACTACGCAAACTTGAACATTTAACATTTATTTAATTTATGGCCGTAACCCCTATTCCTCCATAACAGCCCATGTATTTTCTGGCAATTTTCAATAATTTTTTTCTTTCTTATACGCATGGATAGCTACCTCGAACTTTTTACGATAAAATTCTCCGAGGAATAATCTACCTATAGAGAAATTTTGACGCCCCAAATCGAAAATTTTTGTCATGATCATACATCTTTAATCGCTATTATTGGATGTTGCGATCAACGATCCTCCCTATCTTACCGACAGATTTGGAAAGATCAGGCTTAACAGGATAATCAGTAGTATTTATTTCATTGTTAAACTTGTAAACTAAATATTCACAACACATGTCATTAGCACGATGATCAGTAGATCTGTTCTTATTGAATTTTTCATTGTAGTATATGCAGTTAAGGCACTCTTTAACTTGACTTTTGCAAGATTTCGAATCATGGTCACCAGCACAGTTCAGACACTTTAATGTATTACTACACCTTTTGTGATCGTGATTAGTTCTACCACATTTAAAACATAGTGAAACATTGAAATAATCAAATACATGGCATCGTTGATGACCAATGTATAATTTAAATCCGTTGTTTTCCAAGTGCAAGTAAGAATCTGATGTAATTTGTAATATTAGAGTGCGTTTGCCAGAGGCAGTTTTATAATCAGCGATGAGATCGAAAGCTCCATGAATTTCTAAAAAATTACGATTGTAAATGTCCTCACAGAGGTCAACTTTATCTAAGTCATTGTCAACGTTAATGACTCTGATTTTCGGTAGCTTTAATTGCTCCATCTCAACACTATACTCACCGCCTAATTTTTCACTTAGAACTGCCTTTGCTCTCGAAACATCGACGCTCTTTTTACACTGTATTGATATTAAACCATCATTGTTTTTTTTCACATTGTTAATTGGTATGACTTAGTCACACGCAAGGTTTTTCTTTACACTATCCAGTGTTTGGTGGTTGTTGTTGCTTTTAGGTTTAACATATATACAAGGAACTTTCTCAGGAACTTTAGTCAAAACAGCACTGGTATATGAAGGTTTATTATTGGTGTTCGTGTTATCACCAATCATCTTCTCCAGTAGTTGATTCTTTCCTTGGATTTCAGTGTTTAGTTGACGTAACAGCTCGTTTTCCACTCTCAATGCAGTTAATTCACCTGTTTCAGGATGCTCAGATAAAACAGAATTGTTTCTAGATGAATTGAGGGAAATATTATTACACATTTCATTCCTCAATTCCTCCTTTTCATATAATTTAATTTGAGTAATAATTTTCCTAGCATTTTCGTCCAATGTATTTGAGTCATACCCAGTTTTGGAGGTTATGTCCTCGCCATGATGACTGAGGCAAACGACAAGCGCTTCACTAATATAATGACCTTTTGAATATTTGTTGAAATCACCTCATGATAAACATTTTCACAAATTAAGCAGATAACTAACTTAGGCACTTTTGAATTCGGATGACACTTGTAAACTTTAGTCGTATTTTCCATACCAACTTGCTTGTTCGCCATCTTGGATGATATATAATTATGCGACTTAATAATTTTTTTTTTCGTAATTAGGGGCTGCCTTTTCAGCTTCATAATTTTTACCGTATCGAAAACCATCCCCCCTACCTCTCCAAAAATTTTCAACCCCTTCGGATCATGCGTGCATCCCTCCGAATTTTTTTTCAAAATTATTTGGGGAAAAATTGAGTTTATGCGACTTAATGATTTTTTTTCGTAATTAGGGGTTGCCTTTTCAGCTTCATAATTTTTACCGTATGGAAACCATCCCCCTATCTCTCCAAAAAATTTCAACCCTTTCGGATCATGCGCGCATCCCTCCGAATTTTTTTCAAAATATTCGGGGGAAAATTATGTTTTTGCGATATACTGATTTTTTGTTTTCGTAATCAGGGGCTGCCTTTTTAGGTTCATAATTTTTCCCGTATTGATAACTATCCCCCCTTCCATTCTAAAAATTCTTAGCTCCCTGGGATCATGCGCGTATCTCTCCGAAATTTTTTTTGAATTTATTTGGGTAAAAATTGAGTTTTCGCGATTTAATGAGTTTTTCTTCCGCAATCAAGGGCTTTCTTTTTAGGCTCTCAATTATTCTCACATTGAGAAATATCCCCCTAACCCCTCCAGAAATTTTCAACTCTTTTAGGCTATGCGAGCGACTCTCCCAAAATTTTGCCCAAATTATTTCGCTTGTAACGGCGGAAAACAGGCACAGCGCACGGGCCACTCAGTGGTACAGTCCCTGCTACAAGTACCTCACGAACGTCTGCTGGAATCGTCTGCCAGTTTCAGCGTCATTTTTTTCCACATTTTTGTTATTATTAATTCCCGACTTGTACTCTAAAAAATTTTCATGAATATCTTTTGAATCGAATATCTTTTCTTGAAACCACCTAAGACATAAAAACATGAGCTTTCACATTTTTTGGATGTCTCACGTGATGTATAGATGGGAATTCCCCCCGAATATACTGTTGATTATGCAATGTAATGTAGCGGTTACGAATCTGGATACACTACTCAAAAAAATTAAAGGAACAAAAAATTTTTGTATTTTTTTCAGTGATTTTTGGAAGACTGTAACTTCATGAAAAATGATAGGATTGAAATAAAAAAAAAGAGTTTTGAAGCTTGAAGTATCTAGTTTTGAAATCTTTCAAGGAAATTTTTGTTGGAGCATTCCCTATGAAGCAAAGAGAGGAAAAGAAGGGAAGGAAAAAAAATCAAAAACTTTTTCATTTTTGAAAATGATTACGGGCTCAGCAAAAATTTTTGCAACTTGACCAATGCTAGGATCATTTAGCCCAACTCTTTAGCTTCAATTTCTTTTTTTTTTTCTTCGTACAATTATTTGTCTCTGAGATATCGACTGTTGAATGAAAATTCGTCTTTTTCTCTTCGATCATCGATATCTCGTGAACTACTGATCGTACAGCGGACGGATGGTGGGTTTCACAAACTTGAATAAATTTTCTAGAGGTGGTTTTTGCAATTCCATTTTTAAAAAAATTAATTGTACACGTAATATTGGTTCGAGAAGTTACCAAAAAATAACGTTTTTCCACTGTTCTCGTAAGTCTACCTAAAATTTGTCATTTTTCGGAGGACTGCTGCTGTCTTTGGGTTTTTTTTTCAGCTGAATGTATGCCCAAACACCCTGGAAAATTTCAAGTCAATCGGTTCAGCCATTTTTTTTACCCGACCGATCAAAGTTGTAGCAAAAATTAAAGGAACAATATGCTTGTTCCTTAAACCCTAATCAATGAAGGTTTTTTTTGTAAGAATTTCGTCTTAAAGGCTCACCTAATGATCGGAAAATGAGGAGAAAAAGACATTGGAACATTGGATATCGGAACATTTTGTTTATTAAAAATAAAGTTGATAAAAACTGAAATTTGCAGGAATATGTGTATGCGTGTGGAACGAAATTTTTACAAAAAAAAAACCTCCACTAATTACGATTGAAGGAACCAGCATATTGTTCCTTTAATTCTTGCTAAAACTTTGATCGGTCGGGGAGGAAAAATGGCTCAACCGATTGACTCGAAATTTTCCAGGGTGTTTGGGCATACATTCAGCTAAGACAAAACCCAAAGACAGTAGCAGTCCTCCGAAAAATGACAAAGTATAGGTAGACTTACGAGAACAGTGAAAAAACGTTATTTTTTGGTAACTTTTCGAACCAATATTACGTGTAAAATTAATTTTTTTAAAAATCAAATTCCAAAAACCACCTCTAGAAAATTTATTAAAGTTTGTGAAACCCACCATCCGTTCGCTGTACGATCAGTAGTTCACGAGATATCGATGATCGAAGATGAGGAAAAGACGAATTTTCATTCAACAGTCCATATCTCAGAGATAAATGATTGTACGAAGAAAAAAAAAGTAACATACCAAAATTCTTAAATTACTTATTTTTAACTAGTTCTTAGACTTGAGAGAGAGGGAATGAGAAATGAGAAGGCAGAACACAAATTTAAAAAGAAAATAAAACAATTTATTCAATTTAAACTAACTACTACATAAAGAAAATCAGTATAGATGTAAAACGGGAAAATAATACATATATATATTTTGGAAAGTGTGGGTGTGTGTGGGTGGAATGAATGAAATGTGTGTACTATATATAAATTATCAATGAAAAATTATACCAAGTATATACGTTTTATACATAAAATCAAATTATCAATTCTTAGAAATTCAATAATAATAATGATAACACTCGGAACCGCGAGTTCGTTGTGCTTCACTCGGGAGTCCCCGATACTCCGTTGTTTTTATTAACCTCAGAAAGTCGGCCTTCCGTTGGCAGAATGTCGGCAGAATGTCGGCGTAATGTCGGCAGAATGTCGGTAGGATGTCGGCAGAGTATTGTCAGAATACTGGCTGCCAACGTTGCCCACGCGGAGTGCAGAACACTCGTTGCAGTGAGGATTTGGGAGTGAGACACTCTCGGAAGTCTCCTCCGTTGAGTGGGCCTCAGGTTGTCGAAACCGCCGTTGGCCAGGGGGTGAGACACTCTCAGGATTTTACTCCGTTGAGTTGGCTTCGGGAGATCCGTAACCTCCGTTAGCCGTGAGCCGTCTGATTAATTTTGGCGAGCGTCGCCCTTTTATACCCGCCAGAGCCTTCCCCCACTACTAATTGTCACGTGACTTGGTGTAGCAACGAAAATTGCCATGGCAACTGTTATTTGGGGTGGGGTAGGGCCGTATGTAGCGTTCGGGCCATTTTTAACGTTTTTCCTACGTTACAAGGAATTGAAGCTAAAGAGTTGGGCTAAATGATCCTTGCATTGGTCAAGTTGCAAAATTTTTTTTTGAGCCCTTGGACTATTTTCAAAAATGAAAAAATTTTTGATTTTTTTTTCTTCGCTTCTTTTCCTCTCTTTGCATCATAGGGAATGCTCCAAAAAAAATTTCTTTGAAAGATTTCAAAACTAGACATTTCAAGCTTCAAAACGCTTTTTTTAAATTTCAATCCGATCATTTTTCATGAAGTTACAGTCTTCCAAAAATCACTGAAAAAAATGGAAAAATTTTTTGTTCCTTTAATTTTTTTGAGTAGTGTATATAATATAGCTGTTAAGAGCAATTGTGATAAGTATCAATATTCTACAGAGATGAATATCCATCTCAATTATTTGGGGCTTTCAACCCATATTCTTTTCAGATGATGAAGTTGTTCTTTTGACGGAGAGAGCAGAATAATGAGTATCAATTTCGATATCAATGCTAAAAAATCCGATTTCCAGTCGAGAAAATATGTAGAAAAATTGAAGTAGAGTATGATGGATAGTCTTGTGGAGTGAACATGAAGTGTCAAACTTCTGTGAATTTTCCAAATAACTTTCCCAATGAATGCTCATACATTACCAAAAAAAAATCAAAAGAACTTTCAATCTAAAGTTATCCTTTGTCTATCTAAAAAATATTGACGATTCGGAAGCAAATTTCAGATAAGCATAACATTAGAATGCGATTTTGCACTTTTTGCTTCCGAATAGAAGCTATGTAATCGTTATTTTTTTTCGAATTTCAGATTTTATTATAATATGACTGTAAATGACCCGAAACGTGAAGAACCGCCTTTTTTGAAAAAATGATTGTTCGCGTGTGCCTGGGTGTATGTGTGTGACGCATTCTCCGGAAGCAAAAATACCCTTTTTGCTTCCGAATGGAAGCATTGTGAATGTGACATTTTTCGATCCCGAGATTCCATCGGAATATGACTCAGAAAGTTCCAAAACGTCGAGAAATGATATTTTAAAAAAATGTCTGTATGTATGTATATATGTGGCTGTGCGTGTTTTCCTCGATAATGGGTATCTGTATCGATCTGAAAATTTAACGGTATATTAACTATGTGTGCCCCATGTGCTCACTGGAATTTCAGCTCAATCAGCTCAATAGTTCCTGAAAAAAATCGAATTGTTCAAAAATTGTTTTTTCGAGTTTTCTCAGCGAAAACTGAATCCACAGCATGATAGATATGCGCTGATAATATGAATGGCGATCGTTCCGATTTTTTGTTTATTCAGTACGTTAACAAACATGTGAGTTTTTCAAAAATCTGGGCAGCACGATAACTCAAAAAATATTTGAGTTAGAGACTGTGAATTCTGTGGGTCTGTATATCTTATGAGTGGAAACTTTGATATTGAATCTGGGCGAAATCGCTCTATCTCTGGAACTACTGCACCCATCACATCCAAGTCTAGCTTACAAAATTCATTTAGACGAGCTTAACGAATGCTGATAATTTCCGATTTTTTCATCGAATTCTTCTATTCGAGTGCTCAAAGAAATCGTTTTTTCAGAAATTTCAATTTTGCTCCATTCTTTCCTAGGAACGCTAGTATTCTTCATTTAATAATTAAAAAGGAGACAATTTTTCCTGAAAAATGAGCCCATTTTCATTCCGATGTGATAACGAGAAGAACTAATTAGAACCTGAAATTTAATTTTTGAATTTTCCAGTTTTATCGTATGATCTTAGTTTCCATATAGTATTGATTTTTTCCATCAAATGTGCTTATTTAAGGGAGACAGATTATATTCAAGCTTCTATTCCAATTCTGAAGTAGATTCAAAACATCACGAACAATGTTGAGCATATTTTGTACCTAAGCCGAAAAAAAGTCAAATGCGAAAAAAATTTGCTTCCCGAGCGAAGCGAGGGTATCAAATGTATTTCGCAGTTGACTTTTTCACGGCCGAGGTGCAAATACTATTTTTTATACCGAGGACACGACGAAACGACGTTCCTAACCGAGCGAAGCAAGGTTAGAAAGTCGTTTTTTCGTGTCCTAGGTATGAAAAATTTTTTTTGTAGCTTTTCCTATTCTATCACACTGAGCAGAGATCAATTTGAAATTCAGATGCATTAGAGTAGTTATTACCAGATTCTAAAATTGAAAATTCCATTCGGAAGCTATTTGCCAATTGCATTGTAAAATTTTAAATTTGAGCATAGTACTGGAACTTTCAATTGAGGGGTTAGACCACTGTAAACGCATGAAAAGCAGGGTTTCTTCAGGATTTTTTCTGAGGGGGAAAGAAAGGTAACAAAGGGACAAAATTTTGTAGACTTATCGGGCATATATTTGACTTTACAAATCCAAACTTTCATAGCAATATTCCAAGAAATGGTGACATGAGAGCCATTTCCCCGAAGCTCGTCAAATTTTCGAGGCTCCACTCCAAGCAGTGTAGCAGGTGCAAATGTCGATCTCAATGCCTATAGCTCGCGAAGTACGTGGCCGATTTTGAAAATATTGATTTTCCAGTAATTGGCGGGCATTTTAATGAAAACTTTCAATTTTTGATTTCAAAAAACGTCATTTTTTCTTAATAAAAAAGTGGCGAATCAAAATTTCGTAAAAATCTCACGTACTTCGCTTCGCAATGTCATTTTGAAAATACTGTCAAAAATTCAACTCAAAGAAATGAAAATTGTTTGAGTTATGCTGCTTGCAGTTTTGAAAAAACGTGTTTCGAGATAAATGCGTTTAAAGTTTTGACATGCGCTTTGAATATGAAGAAATGCTTGAGGGAAATTGCCAAATTTCATTAGAAAAAATGGGTATGAAGTGATAAACTTTGTCTCTACACCCTCTCACGGGCTCAAACTATTTTTTGAGCCGAGAAAAAAAAATCGATTTTTTGAAAATTCTACAGTGGTCTAACCCCTTAAGGGGGGGGGGGGGGGGGGTAGGGTTAATTCGGTCAAAAAAAGTCATATTTTTATGAATTTTTATTGACGAAACAGTTAATATAAATGATGTCGTTCCCATGGGGTATTCTTAAGCCACATTTCAAGAAGACTCTGTGAAATTTTCGTGGAAAAATATAAAGATTTGGGCCAGTGGGAGCAACTCTTGTCAGGTGCCTCGGAAAAAAGCGTTTTGCGGTGGACAGCGGAACCCAAGACTCGATCATCTAAAATGAAAAAAGCGAAGCGATTCCGTTAGTTTATAAGATTACCCAGGTAACCATGTCGAGAAAATTTTTTTTTTCACATTTTTGGATTTTTGATTGCACTTTAAAGTCAAAAACCTTATTTTTGACTAAAAAACCTACATTCAAGCTCCTATAAAAAATACTTAAAATAAAAAAATAAAAAAAAACTCGACAGCGTTACCTCGCTGAATATGTTTTAAATAAGTGTGCAAAAAATCAAATCGATCAGTTCAGTAGATTCTGAGTGAAAGTGTCCACCGACTTTTAAAAAGCAAGTTGTGGGAAAATCGATTTGAAGTTTGAACTTGAATTTTGAAATTTTAACTTTTTACTTACATAGAGTCGTCAATTCCGCGTCCGCACAATATGAAACTATCATCAGAGGTGTCCAGAATACGTTGCCACTCTTGCCATTGGCCAACGCGACCTTCTTTGCTTGGAAGCGTAGTTTTGATTTGAGCTCGATTCTAAACCACTCATACTAGAAATGCTGTATTACCGTCAATTTTTCTCGGATCGACTTGTAATTTTCACAGAATATTCCTGAAATATGGTACTTTCACCTCAAAATTTTTCAAAAAATCGAGCAAAAAAAAATTAAATACCCTACCCCCCCCCCCCCCCTTAAAGCACAAGGAGCGGACTCCTGCTTGTTTGAGTGTGCATTTAAAGTAAATGCGAAACAAGTGGAAACTTGCATCATTATCTCCTTCATTATAGTTTTATCGGCTAATTTATTAGCAAGTAGCTTCCAAATGGTTTCCTTTCCCTCATGACGGTGAAGCTAGCCGCTATTCTAGCCGCCGAACGCTGAGCGCCCAGGGACGAATAGGGTGTTCTAGTACCCTGTATATATAATATGGAGAGATATTGTTTGCTATATGATTTTGTTTTTTTTAATGACTTGAAGAATTGAAGAAGAACATTTTCTCAAAAAATTAGAATTCTGGGTGTGGTATGGCATGAACGGAAGGAGGAGGAGGTGTAAAAACGTATCGTTTTCTAGATTTTTTTCACTTTTTTCAAAAAATGTTTCTTGCTACATCAGCTTCATTCCCGGAATAGCATTGGGGATCCAAAACAAAGGTATTGTGAAAAAACCAGACCTCTAGGGGTGGTATTAGAGTGGTAAGAGAGGTAAAAATGTGGAAATTGATAGATTTCTGCCGAAAAAAATGAATTATTGTGTAATCATTTATTGCTACATCTTTTTCTTCTTCGGGATACTTAGGTAGATGCCAAACGATGATTTCCTCGCCTGAACGATATTTTTGGAAATGGTATTTTAGAGAACAGGTGAGGAGAAAGTGTAAAAGAGCGTATTTTTCGGGATTTCTTTTATTCTTCGAAAAATATTTGATGCTACATGAATTTTATTCCTGGAATAGCTTTGACTATCCAAAACGAAGATTTTGTGGAAAGATCTGAGCTCTACGGGTGATATTATAATAGTAACGGGGTTAACAATGTAGACATTCATGGATTTGTACCGAAAAAAATGAATTAGTGCATAACTATTTGTTGCTACATCTATTTCTCTTTTGGAATACCCAAGGGGATGCCAACGGATGATTTCCTCCCCAATCCACATTCTTGGGAACGGTATTCTACAGGAGAGACAAGGAGAAAGTGTGAAAAACGTGTATTTTTCGGAACTTTTTTCATTTTTTCGAAAAATATCTGATGCTACATGAATTTGATTCCTGGAATAACGCTAAAGATTCCAAACAAAGGTATCTTGAGAAAACCCGACCTCTAGAAATGGTATTATAATAGTAAGAAAGTTAAAAATGTGGACATTCATAAATTTGTGCTGGAATAAACATTATTGCATAATTATTTGTTGCTATATCTACTTTTCTTCTGGAATGCCTAGGGGCGTGCCGAAGACTGATTTCCTCCCCTAAACCATATTTTTGGGAATGGTATTCTGCAAAAGAGGTGGGAAGAAAATCTGAAAAACGCGTAATTTCTTGTATTTTTTGGATTTTTCGAAAAAACATCGGTTTCTACATCAGTTTCATTCCTGAAATAGCTTCGAGCATCCGAAACGAAGGTATTTTACGAAAACCAGTCCTCTAGGGATGACATTAGAGTACTGAAAGGATTGAAAATGTAGAAATTCATGGATTTCTGCGGAAAAAAACTGTAACGCAACTACATGATACTCAATTACTCTCGCAATTCCTTCTCTGTGCATTCAAATGAAGCCATAATACCACTCTTAGGGATATCCTTCTTCCACGAGACTTTTGTCTCAGATCCTCAAGGCTATTCCGGGTTTGCAACTGATGTAGCAGCAAATATGTTTTTTAAATGAAAGAAATCGCGCAAAATACGCACTTTTTACACTTTCTCCCTACCTCATTGATAAATTATCATTCCTAAAAATATGATGTTGAAGAGAAAATAATCTTTCGGCATCTCCTCAGATATTCCAGGAGTGAAAACGATGTAGCAACAAATAATTAAATAGTAATTTACTGTTTCCGGTAAAAAATCAAGGAATTTCCGCATTTTTACCCCTTTTGCTACACTCATACCACCCCTAGAAATTCGATTTTTTGGAGATACCTTTGTTCGGGATCGCCAAAGCTATTCCAGGATCACAACTCATGTAGCAACAATTAATAAGACGACAATTAATTTTTTTTGGCAAAAATCCATGAAGTCCCTCATTTTTACCCCTTTTGCTACCCTCATACCACCCCTAGAAATTCGATTTTTTGGAGATACCTTTGTTCGGGATCGCCAAAGCTATTCCAGGATCACAACTCATGTAGCAACAATTAATAAGACGACAATTAATTTTTTTTGGCAAAAATCCGTGAATTTCCGCATTTTCACCCCTTTTGTCACGTTCATACCACCCCTAGAAGTTCGGTTTTTTGGAGATACCTCCGTTCGGGATCTCCAAAGCTATTCCAGCATCGAAACTGATGTAGCAACAATTAATTGAATAGTAATCAATTTTTTTCGGCAAAAATCCATGAAGTCCCGCATTTTCACCCCTTTTGCTACTCTCATACCACCCCTAGAAGTTCGGTTTTTTGGAGATATCTTCGTTCGGGATCGCCAAAGCTATTCCAGGATCACAACTCGTGTAGCAACAATTAATAAGACGACAATTAATTTTTTTTTGCAAAAATCCGTGAATTTCCGCATTTTCACCCCTTTCGTCACGTTCATACCACCCCTAGAAGTTCGGTTTTTTGGAGATACCTCCGTTTGGGATCTCCAAAGCTATTCCAGCATCAAAACAGATGTAGCAACAATTAATTGAACAGTAATCAATTTTTTTCGGCAAAAATATATGAAATTCCGCATTTTCACCCCTTTCGCAACTCTTATACCACCCCTAGGAGTTCAATTTTTTGGAGATACCTCCGTTCGAGATCGCCAAAGCTATTCCAGCATCAAAACTGATGTAGCAGAAATTAATTGAACAGTTATTAATTTTTTTCGGCAAAAAACCATTAATTTGCGTATTTTCACCCTTCCTGTCATTCTCAGACCACCCCTCAAGTTCAGATTTTTCCACGAGACGTTTGTTTTAGATTTTTAGAGCTAATTAGCGAAAAAAATTATTCAAAAAAATTAATATTTTTCTCTATGCACGGGGCCCTTATTCGTCCCTGAACGTTTGACGTTCGGCGGTTAGAATAGCGGCTAGCTTCACCGTCATCAGTACCAGATATATCTGCAAAGATTCACGAAGTTACATAATATGATGCCGAATGTTATGAATCAATCTGGAATGAATCGATTTAGAACTTATCGTGATCTTCAAGAAAATTGAAAAATGGAAATTTTGGAAAGGATTCATATCTCAGGGAATTTTCTATCAATATGATCTATTAACAATACGCCTGTTGAGCTTCAAAGAACCAAGATATTAGCTAAATTTGGAGTAGTTATCAACGGAAACGTTGTTCTTTACTTCTTGGTACAGAAAAATTCCACCTGAATCCTTCTTTGTAGCTCTTGAAATTCTCTCCAAAATGCAATCGGGACTAAATCTCGCTATCTCGCTCCTTTTTCGAAATATTGGCTAAAAAAGAGAAATAAAAGAATTCAACAAATGAATCGAGAAGAGGCTTAAATATCTCATTATCATGCAATTACAGATGCATCTCCGATCATGATGCACCACAAAAATGCATCGAATCTCGGAAGACGTATCAATCGAATGAAAAAAGAGTTATTGAACAGAAAATGGGAATTCCGGGAATTAAAATCGGTATTTTTCTAAATTTATTATTCGTTTTTTTTTTTGGCGATCAGTTTGAGATGCTGAGAGTAAGGTGAAAAGGGAAGTTGAATGTTTCTTCACTCTCTTCTAAGGCCGCAAAATCCGGGGCATTGAAAGTAAGTAAAAAAAAAGACGGTATTTTTTGGATATCAAAGAAATGAACGTCCGAAGAAGATTGAAGGTCGAAATGTACAGTGCGAACGAGCCCAAAAACTTTGACTCGAGTCGACATCATTTTCCTCCCAAGCGAAGCAAGGGTGAGAAAATTTTGTCGAAATTATCCTTTATCCGCCCATGGTGCGTATGGTATTTTTGTGTTCAAGGGTGCTGGGGAATGCCTTATTAACCGAATGAAGTGAGGTTAGAAAGCCATTTTCCCAGCACCATGAGCAGAAAAATGAAATTCTTCATTTATTATTACTAATTTTCCGAGATTTAAATTTAGCTCCAATATTTACTTTTATTGTTTGTATTCACCGCTGACGGCACTGTGTTTATGAATCTGATATACAGTGGCGTAAGATCAACCGTAAATCCAAATTTCTCATCTTCATTACCTAATTGTCAATAGGGTAGCACAATCAGATATGGCGTTGTCTGTATGTACACAGTCCTTTATATAATAGAATCATGAAAGAGCTCTACCTTAAAATTTTTCTTCCAGATTTTAGTTTACTCAATTTTCCTTTACTTTGAGTCATGAGAATAGGATAGATTTCTGGCAAGACGAGTACTAATTGCAATCAATATCTTTTTTATCCTGGGTACCAACAGGAGTCATTTATTTTGAAAAGATAAACTGATTCAATAAAGATTGTATGAATTTGCAGGATTATCAACGAACTCTTGACAATGCAAGTAGCTCCAGAGGACATTCACCAACTCTTCAGAGCCATTTGCCCGCTTCAAAGCAAGCAAGATTATGCTGGAGGAAAATCTGCTGCTTCTAAATAATAAGATCAGTTCTTGGTTTAAAGTTAAAGTGGATGAATTTCACTCGAATTAAACAAAAATTAAACAAAATTATATGACTATCTTCATTTCCCCGAAGTATATTTTCATTTTATGTTACATCATGCATCCAAGTATATGCTTCAGAGTATCTTCTGCATCAAATAAAAGGTTTTTCACAGTTTTCGAAACTTGGAAAAAATAGAAAATGATCACTCAATCACCTTATATCTTGTAGTTTCCAAATACTTGGGAGAAGTTTTAAAAATATGAACAGTAAAAGAAATAATCATAAATTGAAGAATGAAAAAAATGAGTGATCGATTTTTTTATTTTGATTGTTGTACTTCTCGACAGGGTAGTCCCCTACCTTACTAGAGAGGAAAGGCCAGGCCCTTAAGTTTCTGTGAAAAAAATATGGCCAAGTTATGTTTCTGGATATTTCCTATATACACTGAGAGAAAAGTCGACGGGATACCGAAAGAAAAAATTCTTGAATCAAGAAAATAATAACCGCTACCTGAATATCTTGGGAGAAGAACACAATTGATTAGCCCAGACCGTTTCAGTATTGGAGCGAGAAATTGTGTGTAACTTCATGAGTTCTTGGTTCAAGAAAAGTCAAATGTCAGTAAATATTATGAAAGGTTGCATGAAATGAAAAATTGCTTGTTCCAAGAATTTCGAATTTCGAGTCGGATACTCTGATGAATTTGACTGGAGTATTCTGAGAGATAGACAAAAACATAAAAAGTTTGTCTGAAGAATTTTATCAACAAGGGAAGATGAAGTTGACTGATTAAGGTAAGTGTTGAGTTTACACGTATTCGGAATCAACTTTGAGGAATGATCAACTACACTGAGAAAAAAGTCACCGGGATACCGAAAGAAGAAATTCGTGAATCAAGAAAATCATATCCGCTACCTGAATATCTCGGGAGAAGAACACAATTGATTAGCCCAGACCGTTTTAGTATTGAAGCGAGGAATTGTGTTCCACCCCATGAGTTCTTGGTTTAAGAGAAGTGGGTTCATGAGTTCTGGGTTCATGAAATGCGTAATTGCTTGTTCTAAGAACTTCGAATTTCGAGTGAGATACTCTGATGAATTTGACTGGAGTATTCTGAGATAGACAAAAAATAAAAAGTTTGTTTGAAGAATTTTATTAACAAGGGGTAGATGAAGTTGACTGATTAAGGTAAGTGTTGAATTCACACGTATTCGAAATCAACTTCGAGGAATGATCAACTAATTGAGCCAAGTTGGAAATTTTATGATAATGAGAAAGCCATTAAGTGTGATGATAACTGCTGTATTATATTTATGAATTATTAGCTCAAGAAAATTGGACTAATTTTTCCAAGTAGAGAAGTTCTTGGGAGAAGAATCTGAATTTCTGCATTCCCGAGCACCAGATCTCCATACTGGATCGAAGAATGTTGAACAGAACGCTTGTTCATCTTAATGGAGGTTATTTCTTTTTTCATGAAGGGATGAATTATTTAACCGAAAATTTCCTGGGATGAATGTAGTACGTATGATTTTGTTGATGACGAAGTATGTATTATTTTCAAGAATATAAGGACTGATCATTGAAAAATCCAAGCTGGTGGGGGACGAAAATGTTCTCCTTACAAGACATTTGATGTGGCATGCAAAAAATTATTTAGGTTGAGCAATATATTCCGTTCGATCATGAAATGGCGGAGACGTTATGAAAAAGATATGATTAATTAACGGCTGTTGATATCAATTTGCGATTATACCGAATTGAATTGGGAGCATTTTCATTTAATGGGATCGCGTCATAGAGAAGTTTGTCAGAAGAATATGTTTTCCCGAACGAAACTCTATGAAATTTCGCACAATCATTGTGTGATGTCCGAGTGTTTTTATTATTAGTAATTAATTAACTATAAAAAAATTTATAAAAATTTAGTAAAAAGCATTGAATTCTGGGAAAGTATTTTGAGTTACTTTCCCACGTTTTCCGTTGGTCCTGAAATGAATTTTAGAGATACTGTGCAGCAGGCCCAAGTGTCTCACTTAAAATTCTTTTAAGGAACAGGACTTCTCATTCAAAATACGCATTTAGGGAAAAATCGAAGGAAAGCCATAAAATAGTTTGACGCGGGTTCTCGAGTGACACTCGGTGCAGTGGAGTAAGGGCCCACTCACGCTGTCTCTCTCTTTTTATGACTCTCATCCGGTCCAGAGAGTTCGTCAAATGTTCTTAGCCTTTTTAAAAACCTTATCGCTATGTTTCATTATAGGCAGATGTTTTTTTCTTAGATTCTAGAAAATTCTAAAGTAGAAATTGTCGAGGGGAGAACGAAGTTTGTTTAAGATGAGACAATGTGGAAGGGATGGAGTGATCCCGAAACATTGGTCCCAAAGACTCTGGAGAGGGAAATCTAAGGTCAAGACGTTATGTCATTGGTCTTAGACTTCTCTTCCTTAAAAAAATTAAGGAAACGCCCTAGAGAAAATCTTAAAAAACCTTGGAACATAAAATTTTAGAGTCAGTCAGTCAGTCTAGCAGTTAGCAGTTAGCAGTTACAGTTCAGTTACAAACAGTTACAGCAAAACTTTGAAAGCGTCAAGTTACAAAATGAGAAAGAAGAAAAAGAAGAAAAGAGTTACTAAGTGAAATAGAAAATTTGAATATCAATCTAAGAGTGAATTACCAAATAAATAGTAATCAATATTTTTCACGTTCAATTTTGAATCAGTTCGTAATTAAATCAGAAAAGTGTTTGAATTAAATTCCAAGTGAAGTATTAAAGCAAATTGAAATAGAATAACTAAGAATAATACGTCGACATAAAAATTCATGTTTTGTAAACTCCAAAATTAGTTAAAATATAAAATTAATTCTTGTTTTTATTAAAACTCAAGTGTCTTCCTTTTGACTCCCCGATCCCGTTCTTAGTCGAAAGACTAAGACAAAACAGGGGAACAACTTCTAATAAAATTCAAATAAGTGAGGATGTTCGGGGCTTCAATAATCAAAATTTAATAGAAAAATAATAATAATAATTTCTCTTTTACCCCCAACATCCCGACGTTACAATTATATTTTTAAGGAGACCAGGTTTTCATATTCAATGAGCCCACTATTTGCTACTGAATGAACAATTATAGTTAAAGATAGACAGCATGCAATTGTACGGAAAGCTGTACTGTTTTTTTCTCATGATAATATAAAATTCACATAATATTGACATCATTACTCTCCATTGTTGATTATCTCTGTCGAAGAGATCGAAGAACGTCGGACAAGTTACAGTGCTTTCTATATAGAAATTATAGTGTCAAAGGAAGAAGGACTGCAGAAAAACGTGAGTAATAATTGAATCGATTGAGGAGTCACAATATTCTTGACTAGTCATAAAATTCTTGCCTCAAGAAGATGAAAACTCACGAATAATTTTTGATTTTCGGCGACCAATATGATTTTGTTTTAGAGCATACCATCCATTCTTCTGTCAAGATTACGGAAATTTTTTCTAAAATTTCATCAACTGGAGGATTTGTTCTCTGTGATTTCAGTTCATTCCACGTATACGTAATACTAGAATCATGGGTGCTAGTATGCAATGGATCGAGATATTAGTTGGAGTAAAACTTTCATAGATCGTAAGGATTTCCGGAACCAATCGAGGAATCACTGGATTTATTACTAGCAGTCGAATTCTAGCCTCAAGAAGATGGACGCTCATGAGTAATTCTTGGCTTCCGTCAACCACCATCGCTGTATTCAAGGATATACACTGTATTCTTCTATCAAGAATTAGTTTCCTCCTTTTCAAATCATGTGATTTATATTTTGTAATAATTCTCTTCGCTTTATTTCAGAATATGCAGTGCATTCTTCTATCAAGAATTTAATTTTTTTCTAATTCATGAAATTTATATTTAGTAATAGTTTATTTTGTTTTCTTTGAGAATGAAAGCTGTATTCTCCTATCGAGATTTTTCTTTTCAACCCATGTAATCGAAATTTGTTTTTTTTTATTTGAAAATTTATTACGTGAATAAAAGAAGATTTTAATTAATTGTGCAGTCGTGTTTATTTCTTAGTAGCTATATAAGGGGAGTTCTGGGACAGCGCGTCCGGAGGGCCGGTGTAGGTTGTAGGTGGATGGGGTGGGGTGAGGGGGAGGTCAGAGAGGAGGGGTGTGAGGGTGGTAGGGGGAGGGGGAGAGATGCGAGGGGAAAGATGCGAGGGGATAGATGAGAGGGGATAGATTTGAGGAGATAGATAGTATATTAATAATCTAAGAATAAAGTGGAGTTTTTAATCCAATGATAGAAACACATAATTATTTAAAAATATTTAATTTTATTCATATCGAATAGAACAAGTGTACAATGTTTAATGAGTTCATAATTTTATCCAACACTTTATTCTGTCTCTTCATCGTCTGTATGATGACATGAGCTGCAAGAAGATGATGTTCTTCCATCAGAATCAGATGAATTCTCGAAGAATGAATCTTCTTGTGGATGTAGAAGAAAATCGTATTCTCCATTTCTAATGACAGCTACTTCTGTTCTTATGCCTTTGATAGTGTTACGGCTACAACCCGAAAAACACGTGAATTTGAATAATGTTTTAATGAAGAAAATAGTAGATTATTCGTACTAATCACGGTTGCGGTTGTACCCGAAATAAAAATAAGGGATCGGTTTGCCGCGGTAAAACACTGAAGTGTACCGATGTCTGAAGGACAGAGGTTTTCGGACAAAATAAGTTTATTCAGAATTAAATGTTATATTTTGTATATTTCCATCCAACACCAAATAATTTATTTGAGGATAAATCAAACGTCTAATTTGAGTCAATACGATAGAAGAAAATTGTAATCGCTTCAGCGTAAAATCGAACTTACAGTTGGAATTGAAAGAAATTAACAACGGTTTATAGTTGAAGTTGAATTGTTGGAATTCTGGTGAATATTTGCTGGCGATGTAGATGACTCTTCGTTGTGCAATTGGCTTGATGCAGGATACTGGATCCCAATAGACGCATTCCAGAATGCTCGAACGATGGTTGTTGGTTCACTGTAGAATGTCTCAAATGTTTCTTCTTAAAAATGCTTCTACTTCACTTTGAACTCAAGACTTGGACTTCACTCCGAAAGTATGAATACTTTAGTTGATCGATTACAATTTGAGTAGAGTAACATTTTAGATAGAAGTCTAGTGACTGGAGATGTTAACTCGAACAGAGTAACCTTACTGAGTGGATACTTGTTACTGAAGGTGAATAGTCGTGTGCTCATCACCTTTTATAGTGAAATGGGTGGGGCTCATCCACAGGTCTTCATCTAATCCCAAAATTTCTGTTCCTTTTCGGCATCGCAGTTTCCTGGAGCTAGAGGTCGTAAATGAGTGTTGAGGGTTGTAAATTTCCCTATGATAAGGTGACCGCTTCATACATCATCTTCGTTGTGTTGTGTCAATATTCTTATTCTCGGGTGTCGGCTTGCCTTTTGATCACTAGTATAATAAAATTATAATTTCCTCTAAAGTGATATTCGTGGGCTCTATTGCTCGTTCGAAATCATTTCATTCGTTTCCTTCTTTTATTATATTTTCATTTTTATTCGTTGCCAAGCACAAAGAATGATAAGAACGGCGATGAGGCATTGTCGTTTCCGTTCTTTTCACGATGCCAGGTAGAATAATTGAAATGTATTGAAAAATGTAATTCTTACTGAGTTTATCGGGCAGATTATTTGTCTTTCATATGCGTTTTTTCCTAGTCCTTTACACTAACTCTACGATTTTCCGGGGATCGCAACAATAGTGAGAAACCAATCCCATAAAGGTTTCTTCTCACGATCATTGAGAATGGAGACAATCTTTTTATAAATTTGTCGTGGACATGCTCCGCGTTCAATCCATTGTTTTGGGATATATACGTTTTCCATTAAACGTATGTATGGATATTCACACATTTTTGACGAACTATGAATACTAGATTGATGGTTGTCCAAATCATTTGATGAACCAAATTATTCAATTCTTTACTTATATAGGCGTCAGTTTGCTTACATTAAATTTGAGTAGAGTGGGAGAGATATATAGACAAGGAGTAATAGCACATAATGGTTTATTTATCGAAAAAAATATACATATATGAAATAAAAAAATTAAAAAAATACATTTAAACAATTTTTATTTTTTCTCATTTATTTTTTCTTCGGGTTCTTCATTTTCGTCTTCTTCGTATTCCA
The DNA here is from genome assembly GCA_963942555.1 of Aleiodes leptofemur. Lineage (NCBI taxonomy): Eukaryota > Metazoa > Arthropoda > Insecta > Hymenoptera > Braconidae > Aleiodes > Aleiodes leptofemur. The sequence continues at coordinate 8,893,290 of OZ012612.1, forward strand.
CATTATCTTCGTTCGTTTTTATCTTTTCTTCTTTTGAATTTTCTTTCTCTCCTCCATTCACGTTCTCTTCAATGGCTATTTTTTCTTCGTTCTTATCTTCATGCTCTTTCATATCCGAATTTTTTTCCTCTTTCTCTCCACTTAAATGGTCTTCCTTCTTGTCTTTCACATCTTTACCCAATTCTTCTCCCTTTTCTTCCTCTTTCTCGTCAGTCTTCTCGGTTGTTGGTTCATCCTCCGCCTTGCCTCCATTCTCATTCTCAGCATCATTATTATTCTGACACATCTGACAGTTCTTGATCATTGGTAATGATTCATTGGAAGTGGGATCATGATGCTTGCGACATTTACGGCATTCAGCAATACGTAAATCTTTCTTTAAATGATCTGGAAGCTTATCCCACACACCATCAATGTAAATGTGAGAGGCACACCAACTAAGAAATTCAGCGTCAAGATGAATCATTTTCTCCGGTTTCATATCGAGGAGACTAGGAGCAACTGCTTTGGCTAGATGTCCTGGCCAAACTCCCCAGTTCTTTTCATACCACAGTTTTATTCGACCGACATTATCCAATGAACAGTAAAAATCTCCAGGCTCCTTCCTGTAACAGTGGAGGAATTTATGTCCATAGTCGTGTCTCAACATCGCCACGATAATCCATGATAAAATGATGTCAACCATGAATTCATTGCTAAACTTTTCGCATCCAAGTTCTCCATGGGACACGGAGATGCGAATACGTAATAAGAAACCCATGAATTACCACCATCGTTAGGTTTGACAGTAGCTGCTGCCACTTCTTTCACGATGAATTGTTCATCGACTCCCTCAAAAAATCCCACCAAATCCACAATGATCTCCATGATGTATAATTGGGAAAATAATTTTGATTAGCGATTCTTTCAAAAACTCAGGGAGACTATAATGATTACGTCGAAACTTCTGACTGATCAATTGAGACAAAATCTTCTTCTTATATACTATAAGTCAATATCAAAAATTTGTGAGAGTGGTGATATGTAATTAAGAGAGGGGATGAATAAAATATGGAGAAGTAATTTGCAAAAAATGTTCATTTTATTATTCAAAGCAATAACCAGTACATTTTGAAAAAAAATGATTTTGTTAAAATATCATGAGCTTATAGAAATTTCCCCTTTTTTCACTCATTTATGTTGAATTCTTTTCCATCGTCTGAACTTCCATCTATAGTACCAAAAAATAGATTCCTCAATCCTCTTTCATTTTCCGAACCAGCAAATAAATTTTTATATTCTCGTTTACGAGCATTGTGTTCATCATCGCAGAATTTCCGATATGCCTCATCATCTCCTTTGCACACTCTACAGTCCTTAATCATTGGAACTGGTCCATTACTACAATTATGATGCATTTCACACTTGCGACATTCTGTAATTAATGGATTTTTTTGTAAGTGCTCAGACAGCTCATCCCATACATCTTCAACGTATTTATGTAATGCAGATTGACGTAGAAATTTGGCAGTTAAATACACCATATCCTCAGGTTTCATAGAAAATAAAGACGGTGCACTGCTCGGTGCATTTTCCCACATACCCCAATTTTTCTCGAACCAGTACTTGAGATGACGAATGTTATCCATGGCACAGACAGCTATTCCACCAATTTTACTGCTTTTTAAATGAACTTCTTTGTGGTGACATCGTTGAAGAAGAGTCAGAGAATTCAAGCTGGGGCAGTTATAATTATCCAGATTGATAATGACACGATTTCCGATAATATTCTGCAGTCATTCAATTTTCTGCAAACCTTTCATGTAGATCCCTTCAACATCCTTCAACATCATCTTCAACTCTTCCTCGATGAGATTGTAACTGACAGTTCCACTATCTCATGATAGTCCATGGAAATGATTCTTCAACCACGAGTTGGTTTTTGCACTTTTATCATCTAATTGATGCCATGGACATGGTGGTTTAAAGAGAATACATGCAGTAAATGGTTTCCCCAAATCAGAGGATTGGAGTGACACTGCAGCTAACTCTTTCAAAACAAACTTGTTATTACCATGTACAAAACACTGAATATCGATAATAACTTCCATAATCCCAATGGTTCTTGAAAGGAACTTTCCGAGAATTTTGGAGAAAATGATGAATGGAAGTATTCGCATGACGGTCTCTTATATACTCTGGAAAGAATCAAAGAGGTGGGGAGGAATACGGAGATGGATACTGCAACGTAGATGAAATCATTCTTGCAATTTATCTCTTACGTTTAATATCATTCTCACTCACAAATATTCATGAAAGAGCTGAATCTCATAGGTTTTTTTTTTCAATCACTATGTGAACTGTGATACTCTTTTCTCGAGTCACGTGAGTGATTCATCGGTGAGTGATTATGAAAATTTATGAGACGTGCAGCGAACGCAGTTTATTTCGCCAAATTCTTAGTCTGTCATAAGAACATACTTATATGGTAAATATTGTACAGGAGAGATTGCACAGACCTCTATTTTGCAGTCTTTCTTGGAGCGATGATAGATTTTCAATAATAATATCACTCGAGCCACATATTTCCAAATGTTTATCATACATGTTTAATATGAGAGAGTGCAATTTGATCTCGGATCAAATGCCGCACTCTCTTGAATTTTCCATCACTTCACATCTTTCATTTTGTTATAATCTCTGTTCTTGAAAAACTGATCGCGAAAAAATCATACGCAAAACGAAGTTTTTATGAACATTAAATGTTTGATGATTCAAGCCTAGAGACGATTGGCTGGATTCTTTGAAAATTACCCCTCCCTTGAAGAATAGTTTCCTATAAAATGATTGGTGTGTGTTCAAGAATCTCAATACAGTTCGTTCTCTCATTTACTCCAGCTAAATTTCATACAGTGGGTCAATAAAATTTTTTATTTTTTTAATTTCTCCGTTACTGTTCATCGTATTCAACAACAGATGGGATTTATTTTTCAGCAATCACAATGAGTCGAAATCTCCACAGTACTGAGGGGAAATCCGAGAATGATGGTGATTTCGAGCTCCATATTAATATTCCAATTGAATGGGAAAATAAAATTACAAAGAACGAGCTATTTCTTGAAATTCTGAGGCTTATGTGGAGCCAAGGTGGGGAGAAATTCCTCACTGTAGCAGGAGCTCGCTCTAGAATGAATGTTGTATGCAATGGAGACATTTTTTTCACACCTGAAGACAAGGCCAATGTAATCCACATATCAATTCCTGAAGATTGCCAGAGTGATGAGGTTTCAATGAAAAAAATCAAAGGGAAAATCGAGGAAATTATTGCAAATGAGAACAATCCAGAGACAAATCGATGTTTGGTAATCAATGGAATTGCAGCAAAATATCATCGTTGTCAGCATGGATATATATGGTTCATTGAGATTGACGATAAAGAGGGCAAACCAATAAAAAGTCAGTGCAAAGTGTGCGAATGAGTATTATTCGTCTTCTGAAAAGTAAAATGTATTTTGACAATAAAAAGAATTGAAATACTAATGATGGTGGATTTTGTACAGTTTTATTTCCTTTCCCTTTCAATCTCCTTACAGTATATGGTGTACGAATTGAGCATCTCCTCAATTCTCTTTTGATTTCATTTCATTTCATTTATGCAGAGTTATTATAATCAGTTCGAAACACTGGGTATGATCCATCGAGTGAGTCTGCTGTGAGGAGAAAGTGTTTACGTTCAGCGCGAAGGTCAAGCTTACGTTGAGAGTACGTGCGTGCACGCGGGATCTCCAATGAATAGGACCATTGATGCTGTCTTCATAACAGAACGCATCATCCCGAAAGTGTCAAATGATATGTATGACAGTTTTGGACTTACCCACTCTCTATGGTAGAAATCAGTCCAGTATTCTTCACTGGAGTGTGCGCTTCGTTCCTCAGCTGTCAATTCACTTATTAGTTTCAATCAAAAATAGTTAACTCAACCGTGTTAATTTCCATCTTCTTCATTCGGCTATAGCACCCAAAATAAGTTATTGCAGCATCAATTATTGAAATTTTTATCGGTTCGTGTGTTTAAATTAATTATTCTGATTGAAACTATAACGAGGCGTTTTTAAAGTGATATCTGTTACTCAGCTTGGTTCAAATAATTTCAGAGTACTAATTCATTTTTCATACAGTTTTCAAGTGACAATTTATTTTATTTGAATTTTATTGTGAAACTTTTTTTGAGGAAGGGGGAATTTTCTTTCTGTTTTGTGTATCAAGTGTTGTTGAAGAATATAAATTGGAATGCAAGGCCCCAGTTTGACTAAAGATGCGGTGAGTGAAAATTAAATTTATTTTATTCATAATCTATGAAGTATTAACACACTTCTGTGAACATTGCTTTTCTCATTCTTTATTTTATTAATTTCTTTATATTTTTTTTATTAAACTAGGAATTTTTTTTTTTTTTCGTTTTTGTTCATTTCGCTGGAAGTTAATCAATCTTAATTTCCTACAGTACTTGGAGCTTCACCGAGTGGTTGCCAGCGTGAGATGGGGAGCATTCGGAAATTACTTCTCATTTGTTCATCGACTCATGCACCAGGGTGTCCTTCATCGATATCTGACGGAATGTCCCACGTATGCAGAAACTTTCTTCTATTCGATGATTGCTGGTGCTCTTCAGGAGGATCAACGAGCACGTATGGCTGAGCATCATTCCAACGTAGAGGTGGATAGTCGGCACTACGTATACTTTGATGGTAAAATGACAATTTATTTGAAATCACAAAAAATCCAACAATTCTTTTTTAATTTATTATCAATTCTTTTTTTCACAGCGTTGCGAAACGAGTGTTCAGACCATGCTTGTGAGTTCTAGCATCTTATTATGGATTTCCCCAATCAGGATGGATTGCGACAGCTGTTACCAGAACTCTATTACGTCCATTGTATGAAGTCATGGGGAAGTTATCTTAAATCGCCTGTTGTAAGACACAAAGCCTGCCGAGCTTACCTCACCCACGTGGTCAAGGCCATGCGGATGACGAGACGCCCAACGATGATCGAGCACATTATTTGGCAAATGGATGAAAGAGAGAGGAATCAACCGAGACCGGCTGCTCCTGTGTCACCACCAGTTGAAGCATTGGGCCCACCACGCTCACTATCACCAGATTCGCCGGCTTCCCCTCATTCACCATCATTATCAGCACCACCTCCATCTGTTTCACCCATGCTACCATCCGCGCCACCAAATTCACCAGCTTCATTAGCATCACCAGGGCCATGAGTAGCAACATCACCACTACCATCAACAACATCATCGCCAACGCTATTAAGAGTGAACTCACCAATGCCATCATTATCACCACCACAATTATCTGTGCAATCGCCAGTCCCATCAGCAGGGAACTAAGCCAATCCTATCTCCGGTACCATCAATGTCTGCAGATTCGGATCAGCAGGAAAGTAAGCCAATCGTATCTCCAGTACCATCAACGTCTGCAGCATCGGATCAGCAGGAAACTAAAACAATTGTATCCCCAGCACCATCAACGTCCGCAGCATCAGCTCAGCGAGAAAGTGAACCAACGGTATCGCCACTTCCACCACCAAATGAAAATCCAGGTATTTTTTCTTGCTTATTCTTATGTATTGTGACGTAATTCTCGAGCCTAACGGTAAGCTCAACAATTAAGCACGCTTGAAAGCACCCAATAGCAAAAAACAAAATTTCAAAACAAATCCAAAATCCAAATGGGCACCAGGATGTATTACCACATCCGATCAATCTTATATTGATCTATACAACAACAAACCAAAATCGAAATCAAAATATTTAAACCACAAACTCAAATACTCCCTTATTCAGCACGAACTAGATTAGTCTCCTCTCAAGGTCGCTGTTGTGGGTTTGAATAAGGAGCGTTAAATAATTTCAAACAAATAATTTAGGGGAATAAATAAAATTTATATAAAAAAATAAAATTCAAGTTATAAATTATTTAACGCCTGCGTTAGTCAGCTTGTGCGCAGCACGATATTATGAAATTCGGATAATATAAAAAAAATACAAATAAAACAACTCAAAATAAATAAACAAACAGTTACAAACAAACTCTTTGAAAATAAATTTAGAAAAAATAATAATGTCAATCCAAAATAAAATCTAATTAATTAATAAATTAATTGATTCATTAATTAATCGCCGATCCTAAAATTTAAATCATAATTCAATTAAACTAATTAAAAAATTCCATGGTGCTGCCACCTAAAGTTTTCTTTTGCAACGAAACAAAAGTAACTAAAAATTTCTCTAGGAAATTCCCCTAGAAAATTTCCCTAGGAAACTTTCCCTAGAAAGTTTCCCTAAATATCATGGCCGACTGAACGATATGCCCAATAAATGAAATTAATCAAATTAATTTCATAACAAAAAAAAATTAATTCACAAAATCTTTCAAAATATGAAAAAAATAAAAAAAAATACAAACAATAAAATTCCACAAAGTCGCAAGACTCAAATTTCTCAATAAATCAAAATTAATCAACTTTGGCCACGACGCCAAAATATCCGTTAATTAATTTTTCAATTCGCGACAGTAAATTTTCCCAAATAAATTAAATTCAAAAAAAAAAAATATAATTTGAGAAACGATAACGAGAGTTCAAACTATAAAAAAAATGAAAATGTTTCCAAAATTATCAAATAATTTCGCCGATAAATGGTAATCGATTTCGCGGCGTCACCACTAAGTAGCGTCATTACGCTAAAAAAAAATGAAATTCTCGACTCGCGAAATTTGATTACCGTACAAAAATTAACTAAAATTTGCTCACCAGATTATTTCACAATTTAATTTCCATGAACAATATTTTATTAATTCAATTATACGACGATTAATCTAATTAATTCCAATGAATTGATTAATCTCAAAACCTTACAGAAATGGCAGTTAACAAAAGTGTCCAAAATGACACGACAAAACATGTGTGTACAACACGGCACACCAAACGAGAATCAGCCGACAGCAAGCGCTGTGCAGCCTAAGGCGTCTTTTCCGGGAAGGACGTCTATGATTGGTCAGTCCCAGAATACGTCATTCAATGTAGCTTAACCTGACGTTAATTAATTTTCTTCTCAATGACGATGAGTTCCAATGAAGTAAATTGAGAAACTCCACGTCGATGACATTAGAGTTGGGACAATTTTATTTAGTCCAAGGATGCAACAAAGGTTCATCTAAACGTCTCAATTAATTCTTCCGAAGAATTTCATCATTGGCGCCAAAACTTTTCTCCAATTAACCAACTCCATAGGTAATGTCGATTTCCTCATCATCGTCCATCTGGTGTCTCCCTCTTCCATTCGTGAGACATCAACTCAATTGACGATAATCCAATGAGCGTTAACATACAAAATTAACCAATCGGCATTAGTTTTACATAATTTTTGCTATGATTGAACTCTCGTGATTCGTTTATTTTGATTCTCGGTTGGTGGTGCCAAAACTATTGGAATTCAAAATTAATTACGTGCCCAGACGATAAAAAGTAACGTAATCCAAATATCACGTTACAGTATATCGATACACCGCTAAAAACTTGGGTTTTCTTCATTTTTTAATTTTTTTCAGAACATTAGAAGATGAGGTCTCGCAAAATTCGCCCTGTTTTGGTCAAGCTGGAGCGGTTGGAACACTCCATCACTGGACATGGTCCGTGGGACGGGTGATTGAGAAATCGAAAACAAAAATTCTGCAAGATGTGTGAATAGAAAATCACACATTTACACATCCACAATTACTTCATTATTATTATTATTATTATTATTATTATTATTATTATTATTATTATTATTATTATTATTATTATTATTATTATGAGTACATGTTCGTGTCCAATGCGCACAGCTCTTCCAGTGATAATCCACAGCTGATAATAGTAAAAAAGTGAAAAAGTGAATAAAAACCATCAGTCAAGTGTAAAATAAAAAGTGAAATAATAAATGGACTTTTAAAACATTTGTTATTATCATGATTCCTGGAATTATTTTTTCAGGAAAATGAGAGGTTAGGTGAAAGAAAAGGAATTAAAACCTGTAGTTAGTCGGTAAAAGAGAAAAGAAACCTACTTTATTCACAATGTCAGGAAAAAAAGAGAGCCTTCAGTGTGGTTTTTGCAAGAAATTCAGTGTTAAGACTGTATTTAATTGCTCAAACTGTCATGGAACTTTTCATAGATCTTGTTTAAGTAAGCAGCCTCACAAAATCATTGTCGAGGGGAAAGAAGTGATGTGTAGAGCAAATGATGAGGACTGGAGGATTGAGAATAAAGATAAAGAAAAAGATGATGAAAGTGCCCACTCAAGTGAAACTATACGTGCAAATAAGAGAAGGCGAGAGGAAAAAGCCTATGATGAGGAATTGGAAATGGAAAGCACAGCTGAAATTATCTTAGCTAGAATTACTGAAATTGAGATGAACAATGAGCATCGAATTGATGAGATGAAAAAAGTATTAATTAATGAGTTGAAAAATTTCAAAGATGACATAATATCTACTGTTGGAGTTATGATTAAAAAAGCAATGTTGAATGTTAAAAATGGTAAAGATAATCAATCAATAGTGAAAGAAAAACCGAGTGCAAGCAGTGTGTCATATGCACAAAAAGTAAAAAATTCGAGATTTGAGAATATTATCATTGAGCCTAAACAAAAACAAGACAGTGCTGTGACATTTGAACAGGTTAAGAGTAAAGTAAATGTTGGTAAACTTGGACTTGGTGTTGACAACATTAGAAAGACTCAAACTGGTAAAGTTGTTATTGGGTGTGAAAACAAGAGTGCTACCGAGGTACTCGCTACTGAATTGAAGAAGAATATAGGAAATAATTACAATATTAAAGTAACAAGTAAAAAGTTACCAAGAGTTAAGATTATTGATGTTGAAGAGGAGATTTTGAACAATGATAGTGATAGAGATATTCTAGAGATGATTTTGAAGCAAAATGATATAAAAACAAATGATGATAACAGAATTGAAATAAAAAAGAAGATTAAGAGAGGGAAAAATGGTATGTTAATCATTGAAGTTGATCCCAAACTCCATAAATTGTTACTGGATAAAGAGAGAATCAAAGTGGGATGGAATAAATCTAGAGTTTTTGACTGTGTCAGTATTTTAAGATGTTACAAGTGTTGTGAATATCATCACTTTGCAAAAGATTGCCAAAATGAAGTCAAGTGTAGGAAATGTGCTGGGAATCACCTTGAAGTCGCTTGTACCAGTACTACAAAAAAATGTACCAACTGCACCAAAATGGTAGAAGAATTTAAGTTGAAAGGAATAAAAACAGATCATTGTGCTAATGATGTGAACTGTGAGTTTTATAAAAGACTCATCTACAGAGCCCAGAAAAACATAAAATATTACTCCGATTAGCAATTAATCGGTAATAATGGGAATAGTTCAGAGCCATGTATGCTCTTGTTGAACATACAAGGCTTACTCTACCACAAAGATGAATTGAGTGTATTAATTAACAATAAAAGACCAGATATAGTGTGTGTCACAGAAACACACGTTACAGAAGAAATTGAAGAACACGAGATAAATATTGACAACTATGTTACTGTTAAAATGTGCAGTGGTAGTAGGAGGACAGGAGGTGTGATTATTTATATCAAACATGATATCAAATTTGAAGAGTTAAGCAATATAACAAATTGTAACCGTACGAAACAGTATTAATCGTTTTATTAATACACGGTTTCGTAATTGGCTAGTGTTTTTGGGTCGCTCTGAATTCAAAAACACCAGTCAACTCGGTCACTCGCAGGTCCGGTCGCCAGGTGGATTTTTTAATTAAAATAAACACCAAAAAAATAATTATTAAAACTAACACACGTATTTTATTCATTGATAAACTTGTTACACGAACATAAAGCACTTAATCATTAACTTATATTTCTAACACTTAGTTTAAAACTACACGGTTACACTTAATCCCTACTTTACCGACTATAGGTTAACACACTATTCGCGGAGAGTTCCGTTACGATTGAAGGTTTCGAATGAGACTGCCCGTCCCCTAGCCCGCGCGCTCCTTTTATAGTCAGTCGGGCTATTGTTTTTTCATCAATTTCTTAATTAACATTATTATACTAAAGACTTATATATCTTTGTAATCCCCTTTCTTCGGGGATTACTTTCATATATTTTGAGCGGGGCAAAATCCACCTTTCCCTATTTCCAAAAATAATTAACATATATGTTAATTAGGGTCATTATCGCAATCCCTACCTCATTCGGATTGCGTTAATACATAATTAGTTCGGATAATCAGAAAACCTGCAAAGAACGGGTATTTTAATACGTTGAACCTCATTTTTTGTATTAGAATAATCCCAATAATTTTCTGATTATCATTGACTAATTTTTCAAAACTACTTTCTCTTATTTTGATTATTTAACAATTTAATTATATTCCCCGAATTATCCCAACGAATCTACCAATTTCCGCCTAGGTGGCAGCACGTCGCGGATTATTCGTCTCTTGGCGCCTTATTTCAAATTTTTGTTGAAAACCAACTCCTATCGGCAAGATGGCAGCACGGGAGATTTAACCTCTTCAAACCGGGTTTTTCCGTGCTGTCACAAAATCTTGGTGATAATGAAAACAATTTATGGATGTGCAATGTTAGACTGAAGAGTAAATTCAAGGGTCTTGTTATTAGTTGTATTTATCATTCACCCAACCAAAGTCATGGACAATTTATTGATAGACTGAATGAAGAAATAGAAAATTTAATAGGTAAGGGAAATGTAATGATTGTCGGTGATTTTAATGTAAATGTTAATATAGAAAATCAATATGGTAAAAAGTTATTGAAGATGATGAGAAGTCTGGGATTTAAGCAAAGAGTAAAAAATTATACAAGAGTTACAAGAACATCGAAAACCATCATTGATCTAGTATTTTTCAGTGAAAATATAAAAACAGCAGTATTAGAACGTCCTAGAATATCTGATCACTTCATTGTAGAAATAGATTTACCTATATATGATGATAAAGTTTATAGTAAAAATTTTAGTAACATTTTTAAAAAAAGAAATTACCATAAGCTAAATAACCAAATGCTACGCAGCATTATTGACGAAAAATATGCATGTTTGCATGAAGAATCGATTGAAAATAGTGATAAAAATGTTGATGAGTACGCTCAAGATCTAATGAACATCATTATCGATAGTTTTGATGAATGTATACCGATAGAAACAAAAATTATCCCAAAAAAATGGCAGAATAAGCAATGGATGAATAGTGAAATAAAAAATATGATTAATGAAAGAGACAATTCACATAAAAATACTCGACTTGAAGATAATGATGTTGTATGGTCACAATATAGGGTACTCAGAAATAAAGTTGTCACAGAAATAAAAAAAGCTAAGAAAAAGTATTATGAACAACAGATTGAAAGCCATAAAAATGACTCTAAAAAAGTGTGGTCCAGTTTGAAAGAGATTATTGGTAATAAGAAAAACCAGCAGCAAATAAAAGAAATAACGTTTGACAACATTTTGTACGATGACGAGGCTGTTATAGCTGATAAATTTAATAAATATTTTATTGCTAGTGTGGAGGATGTTATCAAAGACATCGACGAAGTTGTGAGCGATGGAGATGAGCTTCATATAGATGAAAATATAACGATGCTTAGTGCGTTTGATGAGGCTGATGAGAACGAACTGGATGTAATTATTAAAGAGTTGAATCCGAAGAAGGGTAGAAATGATCGAATTTCAACAGGAATGGTAATGAATCTCTGGAATGTAAATAAAAAAGTAATTAGTGAACTAGTTAATTGTAGCTTGAAATTATCAAAAGTACCTGAGGTTTGGAAGAACTCGATAATTCACCCAATACCCAAAGTCAAAGGGAGCACCAAAGCCGAAGAATACAGACCAATAAATTCGTTGCCGGTATTAGAAAAAATTGTAGAAGAAGTCGTTAAGAATAGGTTAGAAGAGCATTTAAATGTGAATGATATACTGAATGAGGATCAATCAGGTTTTCGGAAGAAACATTCATGTGAAACAGCACTTCAGCTAACTTTGTGTGAATGGCGTGAAGATATTGATAATGGTGATATGATAGGTGTTGTATTTATCGACTTCAAGCGTGCATTTGAAACTATAAATAGATTTAGATTGATTGAGAAATTAAAAATGTATGGAGTGAATGGAAGTGCTCTTAAATGGTTCGAATCATATTTACAAAATAGAACACAACAAGTACAATTTGGTGACGAATTATCAGAAATGAGGAATGTAACATTTGGAGTACCTCAAGGCTCCATTCTTGGACCTCTCTTGTTTATTATATACGTAAATGATATTGTTAAAGTGGCAAATCAATTCGGATGTCGAGCCAAACTGTTTGCCGATGACACAATGCTCTATATTAGTGGTAAGAATGAAAAAGCGATTGAGGCGGCTATTAATGCAACACTCAAGTGTCTGGAAGAATGGCTAAATATAAATTCATTAAAAGTAAATTGTAAAAAAACAGTTTTCATGCTGATACATGATAAGAGGAAGACAGTCGTACATGATTTTAATATCGTGTTGGCTGGTGAGAGAATTCAGTAAGTAAATGAAACAGAGTATTTGGGCATTATTCTAGATCAACACTTGAGTTTTAATAGCCACACACATCATGAAGCGCAAAAAGTTGGCAAGAAAATTCATTTTCTATATAGAATAGGCGATTATGTTGGTGATTATACCAAAGTTTTATTATATAAAGCGATCATTGCACCGCATTATGAATATTGTTCATCTTTGATGATAAATCTCAATAAAGAATGTATAGGAATATTACAAAAAACACAAAATCGTGCCATGAGAATTATATTGAGAGTTGGACGATATACATCAATTGTGAAAATATTAAATGCGTTATGTTTTATGTCTATAGAAGAAAGAATCAAATATAATGTTTGCGTATTTATTTACAAAATTATACATAATCTCACACCAAATTACCTCACAAAAATAATTAAGAGACGAGACCATGGATATAATACCAGGCGAAAAAGTGAATTAATTAAAGCCAAAAAAAGAACAAGGACAGGTGAAAGAACAATAGATTCTGACGGCTTTGATCTGTACAATCAATTGAGTGATATGACAAAAAATGCCAAATCCCTACAAATTTTCAAAAAACTTTTGAGAAATGAACTGAAAAATTCAAATGAATGTACTTTACGTTGAAACCTTCTGAAGCGATTATTATTCCTTCAGTTATTATGTATCATACTGTATGTAGCCAAGGGCTAATGAATAAACATTATTATTATTATTATTATTATTATTATTATTATTATTATAATATAGTTCATCATTATTTTCTTCATTTTAGCTTTCGAAAAAACTTAATTATTTCACTCGACTATTATCTAAATTTTGATATTATTTTTATTTGAATTTTTCTGCAAAAACACTCAATTACTTTTTTTTATTATTATTATTATTATTATTCTTATTATTATCATACTATATCTGCTAACATTTTCATCTCAACTTTTTGAAACCACTTTACTATCAGATGAAGAAAAACATGTATTTTTCAATGGGTAATGAAGTATATATTAGATAACTGATAAAACGGAATTGTTTCCAGTATTCAATTTTTTTATTCAATTTTATTGAAATAGCATAAAAATGCAACATTGACATTTTTGAATTTGTATTCTCCATCACAGTTCCAGTTTGCATTTATTCATCATTCAAAATGAATTGACATGGGTTGAATCGTCCAAGGAGGAACTCAATGTAGAGAAGACTTTCAGCGGATTTTACTTCGAAGTTGAGCAGTTCCTCTGCTTTCTCGATGAATCGGTCGGAGAGTCGTTTCAGTAGAAAAACGGTGCATGAACCATCTATTTCCACCGATTCTTTCTTTCCAAACTGAGGGTTGACAGTTTTGAATCCTGTGACAAGATATTCCTCGCCAAGTATTAACTCGTCTCGTTTCTTCGTCGGTAGATAGTGCTCCAAACGAGCGATCTGGTCGATTGCCTCCAAGTCCATTTTTCTATTGAGAATTTATTCGAAATGAATTGTAAGTTTCACTCTTTTCCTTTAGCGAAGCTCGTTCGAAGAGTTTGGAGAGATGACTGAATAACTCTGAGCATAGACCTGCTGCTTATGCAGTGTGCAAAAATCGTTAAAGTAAATATCTCGTTCTTGAGATTATGACAACTGATATTTATGGGGTGTGATTTCAATTTTATATTTATCCTTTTGAAATGTTTATGTAATGATAAACCACAGTTCATTGGGACTTGTTTATAAAGATTGCATGCCGACAGACAATTCTTTATGAGAGATGATTCCTCACTAGCTACATGTGCAACATCTCCATCAACACATTTTTTTGCAGTGATGTGAATCATTGAAAAAAAATACGTGATTTTAATTCCATCCTCTCACTATAAAATATTTCTGCTCAACCACCAAGAGTATCATTCACTGTCTTGAACCCAACGTGTCCACAACCAGAAATGGATTTACAACTTTGTGCTAGAGTATTGAGTATTCTAGAACATGCTGAAAAGGATGCGCAAGCGCTTGATGCAGAACAATGGATAAACTGGTGTGCTCAGTATATTAAACTTTTCACGATAGTTCAGAAGAGAGTTCAACTCTCTGTAGGTGAGAAGAATTGTATTCAAGCCACCCTGTCAAATCTCCATACACTTCATGAGAAATTCAAGGACAAACAGAGACGAGGAGCCCGAATTGAAGCTTCCTCTCATAAAAGGAAGCTTACTGACCGTGTGCGTTGGGAGGACATGGAGACTGCCTTTGCAGGACAGATACGCACTGGTACTGTGGTGAATCTGCATCACAAGAACGTGGAATCTTTCCTTGAAGATGCGAAAATTCTAACTAGCGTACGATTGAAGACTCTGTTGAGACAGATGGGCACCACAAAGGTGAATGGTATTCTCATGTGTGAATTCCAAGTGATGAAAGATGGTGAGATGATTGAGGAAACAAAAGCATCCAATACGAAGAATGAAGTCATCTTGCCCAGCACCGAAATCAAAGAATGGTTCGATGAGAATATAACGGAGACACTTCTCGAAAAGGTTGAGGATTTCGAGGGGCGTGATTCAGGCTGGACAATCAAAGAAATCTTGGTTTATTGATAAATATTTACAAATATGTACCATTAACCGGTGGGTTATCAAGTTACGTGGAATTACCAGCTTGGATACGAGTGAAGCGAGCAGTAGTGAATATTGAGAGTGATGACAAATACTGTTTCCTCTGGTCAGTAATTGCTGAACTCTATCCAACCGAGAAGAGGGCAAATCATATTACTTCTTATTCACATTACTCAGCTGCCACACTACCTGGGACTGATCAGCCTCTCAATTATCAGGGAATTAAATTCCCTATTTCTTTAAGTGACATTATCACATTCGAAAAAACAAATGATTTATCAATTAATATTTATGGAATGGAGATGCGAGAAAATAGCACCGACGAAATTGTTCCATTTCATTTGAGCAAGACAGCATCAGAATATCCAACGATTCATCTCCTTTTGTTGTGTACAGATGTGTACTTGGACGCTGATATACAACCAATTTACCATTATGCATGGATTCGGAATTTATCGAGATTGGTGAGCTCACAGATATCCAAACATCATGGTCGAACGTGGTCGTGTGATCGGTGTTTGTGTCATTTCCAAGAAGAACAATACTACGAGAATCGTAGGGAAGACTGTTATGCGATAAATAAGTGTAAGATAATATTTCCAACTGAAGAGCAGAAAATTTTGAGTTTGAATATTTATAAATTCAAGGAAACTGTGCCGTTCACTGTTTATGCAGACTTGGAGTGTATCCTAGAAACTGTTAATGAAGGAAATTTGTTAACTAAACATATCCCTCACAGTGTAGCATTTTATTTACACTGTGCATTTAACGATCGATTATCGACTTTTAAAATTGTAACCGTACAGACGAAAATTAACCAATTATTTAATGTTCAGTTCTGCTGTTGATTAGATTTATTGATTTCATTTTAATTCATCAAATCCAATCAACCGGGTTACCTGCAGGTCCGGTCGCCAGGTATTTTTTAAGATAAATAAAAACACCAAAACTATAATTAAATATCAAAACACAGAGCTTTTTCTATTCTTCAAACACATTTAAAATTACACTGCTACAGACTAATTCACTCAATCTTATAATCCTTAGCACTAACACTTATGGTTTCTACTTTATCGACTAAAGGTTACTTCACTATTCGCGGGGAGTTCCGTCGTGTTTGAAGTTTCGAGTAAGACTGCCCCTCCTGCGGCTCGCGCACTCCTTTTATACCCCACCGGTCTAATGTTTTTTTTAAATTTCTAAGTTATGATCATTTGATCTAATAATTATATATTTTCGTAATCCCCACTGTTCTGGGATTACTTTGATATATTTTAAAGGAAGCTAAGCCCTATTCCTACCTATTTCCCAAGATTTTCAATATATAGGTAAAAAAAATATGATTAATGCAATTCCCACTTCATTTGGATTAATTTAATACTTGATGCTCTCAGCTGGATTTATAATTAACGGAGAACGTGTAATTATAGGCCTAGACCTTCAAATCTTGGTTGGCTTTAATCACCACGTTATCCTGATTACAAATATCTAATTTTCTTGTCATTTTTCTTTTTTTATTCATTAATCAAATTTATCTACTTAACTCCCCACAAATTCTATGAAGAGAACCTCCATTTTCCCCGTTTAGAGGGCAGCACCAGGCTCATTGCCCGCCACGGTATGCCCCACGCTACTGTCTCAATTCCTATCGGCAAGGTGGCAGCACGAGAGACTTAACCTCTCCAAACCGGGCTTTCCCGTGCTGTCACAAAATCAAACGTGGACCAAATTGTATTCAATGGTTTATTGATGAATTAAGGATGATCGCTGAGATGGTGAGTTTTCACTTGAATAACGTAGTACCGAGGGAGCCTCTAACAATGGATCAAGTGGAAGCTTTTGAAAATGCAGAAATGTGTCATATTCGTGAGAAACCCTTCAGTCTCGCAGCAATAGAGCATCATGATCATTGTCATTTCACTGGCAAGTATCGTGGTCCAGCTCACCCAAGATGTAATTGAAATTATCAGAAGGCTCACAATATTCCAGTCATATTCCACAATCTGTCTGGTTATGATTCACATTTTATAATTAAATATTTGGCGAAAAATTTTAAGGGTACCATCAATTTACTTCCCATCAATAAAGAAAAATATATAGCAATTCAAAAACACGTACCAAATACAAAAGTCAACCTAAGGTTTATGGAGATTTATGGCAAGTAGTTTAGAACAGCTCGCATCGGATTTGAATGATTGTGATAAGAGAATTACACAAAAATACTGTGACAATAATGCAGAAAAATTCAAACTCTTGACTCGCAAAGGAGTATTCCCCTACGAATATGTTAATTCTTGGGAAAAGTTGGACGACGTACAATTGCCGAAGGAAGAATTATTCTTTTCAAAATTGAGTCATGCTGAAATATCTGAAGAAGATTATGTACATGCACTTAGAGTTTAGAATGAATTCCAGTTATCTACATTAGGTGAATACTCAAACTCATACTTGAAGACTGATGTACTTCTACTAGCAGATAACTTCGAAAATTTTCGTCGTAGCTGCTTTAACGTCTAACGTATAAATTGGATCCACTTCATTATTTTACGGCTCCAGGACTTGCATTTGATGCGATGCTCAAGTGTACGGGTGTTGAACTTGAGCTACTCACCGATCCAGACAAACTATTATTTATTGTAAAAGGGATAAGAGGTGGGGTGGCTCAGTGTACCATGGATACGCTAAAGCAAATCATAAATATATGGGTGCAGATTTTGAACCAGAAGAAGAACAAACTTATCTCATGTATTTCGATGTGAATGATTTGTATGGAGCAGCGATGTCTGAATATTTACCATATGCATCATTCGAGTGGAGTGAAGATGTGAGTAAATTCGATGCATTTCAAATCGTGGATGATTCACCTACTGGCTACATTCTAGAAGTAGACTTGGAGTATCCTCAAGAGCTCCATGAGAGTCACAAAGATTTACCATTATGCATAGAACACTACATAACACCATCCAGGAAACATTCGAAACTGATGAGTACTCTTCTACCAAAGATTTCTTATGTTATACATGATAAGAATTTGAAACAGTATTTAAGTCTCAGATTGAAACTCAAAAAAATCCATCGAATACTTGAATTCAAGCAGGCAGCCTGGCTCAAACCATGTATAGATCTCAATACAGAATTGAGGAAGAAATCTACAAATGAATTCGAAAAAAATTTCTCCAAATTAATGAATAATGCTGTTTTTGGAAAGACCATGGAAAATGTGAGGAAGCACAAAGATGTTGAATTGATTACCGAATGGGGTGGAAGATATGGGGCTCGAGCTCGAATAGCTCAACCAAATTTTTATAGTAGTGTTGTCTTCGATGATGATGGAGATTTTATTATCATAGAGCTGAGTTGAACTCAAATAATGTTCAAGAAGCCAAGATATGTCGGATTTGCTATTCTAGATCTATCGAAAACCTACATCTACGATTTCCATTATAATTATGCAAAATCGGTCTGCGGTGACAAAGTTAAATTGATGTATACCGACACTGACAGTTTATTGTATTGTTTCAATGGGTTGGACATTTATGAGCTGATGAAACGAGACATCCATAGATTCGATACATCAGATTATCCAGAAAATAATGTGTACAGAATGCCACTAGCCAATAAGAAAGTACTGGGGCTCATGAAGGACGAGTGTAAAGGAAAAGTTATAACAGAGTTTGTTGGTCTACGAGCTAAAATGTACAGTTTCAAAATCTTGAATGAAGTTAAGGGAAAGAAAATAGCAAAAGGTGTGAAAACAGCAACGCTCAAGACAATTAAATTTAAACATGACAAAAATTGTCTATCCCACCAAAAGAAAGTGGTAAGAAAGCAATTTCTATTTCGAAGTAAACAGCATAATGTTTTCACACTAGAACAGAAGAAATTGGCACTTAATTCAGAGAATGACAGAAGAATTCTAATACCACATAGCCCTGATACTGTATCATATCATTTTTGCTGATCCAGCTGTTATGAGATTTATCAAACTCCAACGATTTTACATTAACTTTGTTTCCATCGTTTTCAGCACTTTTTCAACTAAATATACATCTGGATATTGCACTTTTGTGAGTTCCTCCTGATAGAAGGCTCCTCCAATTGGATTCCCCTGATAATCAATTAGTTTATAGGTGATGGGATTTGCATTTTGCACTCGATCAATGCTGAATATTTCCGTTGTCCAATTGGGTGTGTAGCCTTTCTCAAGAACATTCTTATACTTGTTGATTCGTACCTTGTCGCCAATGTTGAAACGTATCCTACGCGTCTGACTTGTCTGCAGTTTACCATAAATGTGTAATAAAAGATATTTCTCCATTTTCTCTTTGGGTCTCATCTTGATCGTATTGCTTTGTATGATTATCACTCATAACTAAACCATCTATTATTGGGAACCATTTGGGTGAACCTTGTAGAGAAAATTGCTTCCACATTTTATTTTTAAGTGTACAATTGAAGCGTTCGCAAATAGATGCTTTGAGATTACTGAAGGTGGAGTACATCTCAATACTATGTTTCTTTAGGAGGGTCCGAAAATCTTGATTAAAGAATTCTTTACCCTGATCAACATGTAATTTTTTTGGTACGTGGCCCTTCTTCAACACTGATTTCATTGCCTTCGAAACTTCTTTACCACTTCTCGTTTTGATTGGTAATGCCCAGGCATACTTAGAGAAAATATCGATAATCGTTAAGAGGTATTTAAAACCTTTGTTCACATTAGCGTACGCCGACATATCTACAAGATCTGTTTGCCAGGTCTCATCCAGTCCACGGATATGAACTTTTCGCCTTGGATAATTTCGTCACACTGGTCGGTGAAGTTCCTCCACTAATGCTATTTTCTGCGGACTGGATTTCTGATTCCGCTGGACTGACTGATGCAGTTTTTTTACCATTTCCTCTAAATCCACTAGATTTATCATATAGATTTGCTATCTTCTTTCCTTGTCTTTTCAGACGCTCGTCTAAATAAGAAATGACTGTGGGCACGTATTCTTTCAGTTCTTGTAATCTTTTAGATTCTGCATCTGCAGTCTTCTCAATTGCTTGAAATCGAGACTCTACAATTTGAAGCATAGCCTCGATGGTCTGCTCTTTAATTAATCTCAACTCTTCCTTCACATATTCCTTAAGGGGGGGTGGGGTAAGGGTTCACGCGTGGAGAAAAAAACACTTTTTTTACGATTTTTTTTAGACGTATAGATTAAGCAGATTTATTGAAACCTTTCGAACATTGTTAAGCATGGATTGAACAACATTGAGTAATTTTTTTATGCACAATATCCACTAACAACGGATCTTTTCCAAGAACGTTTCTTTGAAATAGACGATTTGCGGTGATCACTGTATCTCAGCTGGAAATTATCAGAAATAAAAAACCATTGAAATTTAGTCAAAGTATCATTAAATCCTCCCCCCAACGTTCTCTGATTATTTTTCTTTTTACATTAAAGGGATTTTCTACCAAAATTGTGCCATAAAATGGCGCAATTTTTCGTAAAAAATAGCAGTTTTAACTTTAAATGACCACCAAAAATTGAAAAATGGAAAAAAAAATAATCAGAGAACGTTGGGGGGAGGATTCGATGATACTTTGACTAAGATTCAATGGATTTTTATTTCTGATAATTTTTAGCTGAGATACAGTGATCACCGCAAATCGTCTATTTCAACAGACGTTCTCAGAAAAGCTCCGTCACCGGCTTGTTTGTGGATATTTTCGTATAAAAGAATGACTTCATGTTGTTGAATCCATACTCAATAATGTTCAAAAGGTTTCAATAAAGTTGCTCAATCCATACGTCTAAAAAAAATCGTAAAAAAAACGTTTTTTTTCATGCATAAACCCTTACCCCCCCCCCCCCTTAAGAACTCGGTAAGAAACTGCATCGAAGTTTTCAATACTATCACCAATATTACATAATCTTCTATTTTCCATGTCATAATGTCCATGCTCGGTAAATTTGAGTCCTATTCCAGATGGCCCTTGTCTACTCAGAGTAGATAATTTACTCCAAGTGGAAAGCAGTTGCCGTCCAAACACATCAACACTCATTATGAGACTGATACGTATGCTATTAAGACAACCGCTAATACATTATTCCAGTTTCCCGTAATTCTTCTATGATTGACATGATTTCGTTAGTATGACTTGTATTTCCAGCAGTTAGAGATGTCATAAGTAAACGTAATCTGTTAACTAATTCATTTGCATCATCCCAATAGATATAATCAATTTTCCGTGGTCTTGATGCAATCATATAGTCAGGCAGAAGAGAAGATCCACTTTTGGGGTTAATCAGACTCTGATATTTCATCGATTCACTCTTCCGGATTCCGTTGTTGACATGATAATTCAACCGATCTGCATTGGTGTGAGTGATGATATCCCGATAATTATTTCTATTGATGCTGGGGACCAGCAGCATGGTGGGGCTTTCCTTGAAAATCAATTCAATGAGACCAGGTGTCAATGTGAATTGTTTACCATTCTTTAGTATCATAGAATCGTCACGGAATTCAACTCGTGAGTCTCCAATTCTCCAACCGTCTTGTAATTGACGAATGCCATATTCTTTATCCAATTGTTTCTCTCTATCGGTGTTGAAACTGTTCAAATATTTTTCGAGGAGCCATGCTGTATCTACAGGAGATGTATGTGTCAGCTCATGATCCTTGAAAGGATTAACGACGGCTTTCATTGTTTCGTCATTTCCTTCAGATGACAGGTCATCTGCGCTCTCACTTGAAGCGTTTTTGGTAACCAGTTGATTCATTGATGGGGTCAACACTAATGGATTTGGAGTACTTGTTATAACATCAGACCCCACATCAGCTCCATAGGATCCATTCTCATCGTCACTATTATCATATGGTATGATAGATAATCGCTGTTTCTTTCGTCTAATTCTTCTCCTAGCTGGTAATTCGGTTGATTGCTGAACTGTAGCTTGACCAACTAGTTTTTCTAGTGGTGTGACTACAGGCTTGAGAGCCTCATGCATGGATCGTTCGATGGTATCTTTACCCAATTTTATCATTTTGTGTTTCCGGCGGATCGCAGCACTCGCTCTCGCAATATGCTGCAAAATATTAGATTTTTTTTCCAACAGCTTACTGCGCATGTTCACAATTGTATGTCTAATATCACACTGCCACATGGATTTCCAATCATTCCTTATTGATGGTGATAGAACAGTCGAAACCTTTACGATATCGACCTTCATTTATTTCCGTATCTTTATCAATCACAGTGAAAGCATATTTATTTTTATTCCAACAAATAGAAGAAATATCTTTGAATTGTGCATAGCATGAAGTGTTGACATGATCATTATATATATGCTTCAAATTCATTTCATCTTGCCGCAAGAGAATTAGAAAATTGGTATTATCACGTACCAAATGTTTGGATACATGAGCATACGTCTGACAGAGATAGAAGCTGTCTACATCTCTATGTCGACCCATGCAGAAAAATGCTCGCATATTATCCTGCTTTTCACAGGCTACATCATCGAATATTATAATTGAATTCGGTCGAGCATCTTCAGGCTTAACCACTTCCTCATGATCGTTGAAGGGACAATATCCCACTACTTTCGTTGATTCCAAGAGTTTTTTTGAAAGTTCATATTTCGGTTGATTTAGTGATTCAGAATAAACATAGACATTTTCAAATCGTAAACCATTAGGATGCGTTATCAGAGCGAATAATGCATTTGTTTTACCACAATTAGAAGGACCGCACATAACGGCGCGCACACTGTTTGGGAGTAAGGGCCCATGTCTCTTGTTTTTTACATCTTTGTGCTGTAGAATTTCATCAAAATTCGGTACAGGCAGCTTTACATTTTGATTCTGGAACTCCATCCTGTTGACTGATTCTGAGCCTATAAATGCTGGACATTTATAGCACACGGGTCAATTGTGTTAAAACCATTGTCATGCGCAAACGTAAGGCAGAACGTTCCGGATGAGGCTTCGTGAACAGTATTATAAATAAATTACCTGTGGAGTTGCACATACCAGGCTATCAGTATTGTGGCCTAGGCACAAAACTACAGAAGTGACTAGCGCGTGGTGATCCTGGAATAAATCCCCTTGATTCAGCTTGTAAAGAGCACGACATTGCATATTCACAAAACAGAGAGAATCTATCTGCAAGACACGCAGCAGATAAAGTTTTGGAAGAAAAAGCTTTGAGTCGTGTTGGAGCTGAGGATAGTACTTTTGGTGAAAAAGCAACTGCTTGGAGTGTAGCAAAAACTATGAAAATTAAGAGAAAGTTAGCTATGAGTGCAAAGAAAAAGAAGAACAAAAGAGTACGAAAAAGGAGACAGAAGAGAGGAACAGGTGCTAAAAACAAAAAGAAGATTCCATTACGACGTATCACGGAAGTAGCAAAATCTTCTATTACTCCGGGATCTGATGCTATCAAGTCAGCATTGAGAGGTGCACGCGAATCGGTGAAGAATGCTGGTGGTAGGAGGAAGATTCGATTACCCCGTATCCTTCCGGTTCCCTCTGAGATTGGAGGAATTCTACCGGCCTTTCTCATTCTTATTTTTGCAGCACTAAGTGCTACTCGAGCATTAGCAGGTGGAGCAGCTGGTATAGCAAAAGCTGTGAATGATTCGAAAGCAAATAGAGAGGCCCTTGACGAATCTATGCGTCATAATAAAACTCTGGACGCTATTGCGTTAGGCGAAGGCTTATATTTAAAGCTTTACAAGAAAGGATTAGGACTTCATTTGAGCCCAAAAAACTTCTAAAACTACCCCAGCGACCTCTCACTGACGCAGATTTATTGAAATATGCAGAAATGCTGAGAATCTCATATTTCCGAGGGGCTTACATGAGAAATGCTATGCCGGAAAAGGGTCCTTGGAAAAATGAATGTGCTATTGTCAACCTTGATGATAAAGATGGTGCAGGCACGCATTGGGTAGCCTACAAGAAAACCAATCATAGAATCATTTATTTTGATAGCTTCGGTAATCTGCATCCTCCACACGACCTCATGACGTATTTTAGTGCTGGTAGTGTAGTTAAATTTAATCATGAGAATTATCAAGATTATAATACAATCATATGTGGACACTTATGTCTAGAGTTTCTAACCAATCGACTATAAAATCAACTATCAGCTTGCTGATCAAACCAGTTTAATGAGAACTACGATGGGTGACTCATTCACACTGTCAGTATCCGGCACGTCCTTTATACTGGAGGCTTACTATTCCCCACCAATAGAGTTATCATCTGGGAATTACAGTCTTGGACTTGTTGAATTACTCATATTCAATTCAATTCCCAACATTGACGAAGGGAATAATAAACTCTATTATTATCAGAAAAAGTTGGGTATATTGGAAGAGAAGTATATTACAATACCAACAGGAAATCATGAGATTGAGGATCTCGAAAAATTCTTGCAAAAAAAATTGTCTGAGAAAAATATATTTTTTAGTTTGAAGGCTGACAATAACACCTTAACAATTGAAATTCAATGTGACGAAGCAATAACTTTCATTCCCGAGGATTCAATTGGTCATATGCTAGGATTTAAGTCTCGCATTCTCGATGCGCGACGCTTCCATCGGTCAGATATGCCTGTTTCCATCATACATGTCAATTCACTCCGCGTTCAGTGCAACATTACCACAGGAGCATTCGTTAAGAGTAATCGAGTGCATACTATACATGAATTTTTCCCCAGCGTACCACCAGGATATAAGATCATAGAAGTACCAGCTCACATCATTTACCTTCCAGTAGTCGTGCAGTCAATAGATCATTTACAATTGAAAATTGTCGATCAGGACGGATATTTAGTCAATTTCCGTGGAGAAGTTGTCACAATAAGGCTCCATATAAAAAGAACCTGAACAAAAAAACGTGAACATGGGTATTGTCTTTGACAGGAGAGAACCGAAAGTTGGTCATAGTTATAAAAGTCAGTTACCATGCAGCCATTCAAACAGTCCTCGAGCATCTCGCAACGAACTAATATCTCAGAACATCAAATTTCTCAAGAGTCTGGGTCTCAGTCTTCGTGGAAAAGGAAGAAAGTTGAAATAAAGTTTTGCTGTATAGCCCTACTTTGCTGTATACCATGGAAGAAATCTTAAGGATACAAAAAGCAATTATTTTTGCTGAATCTATTGCGCATTATGAAATTCATGCGCATCAACCGTTTGCGTCATCAACATCCAACAGTCATAATGGAATCCGAATTGCTGTACAGCATCAAGATTTGTGTGTACTACCAACCAAAAGTTCATTGCACATTTGCGGTCATCTAACGAAAATCGATGGTACTACAGCTGTGGAGAGAACAAATTTTGTCAACAATGGAATTTGTCATTTATTTGAAGAAATTCGCTATGAGAGTTTTTTTTTTCCCAAGAAAGTTTATTTTTTTTATAGGTTACAATATTTACAAGTATATACAGGGTTCTTATTTGAAAGAAACATGTTTGAAACCAAAAAAATAGAGTATGTATCGCAGAGATTATTAGTCGCATGGCTTTTGAAGCTCTCAAGACTATATGTTATTGTGAGGTTGATAATTATATTTATATGCGTTTTTTTTTTTTTACATAGGTTGTGGGGATTATTTTATTGTCTTTATTAAAGATTAAGGAATGGAAAAGTTGGTACCTTAACCCTAGTACCGTAAAAACCATTCGATTGTAATCAACGCTGTTGAGGTGACAAATGGAAAAATGGTGGCCTCACAACGCTCATGAAAAATTATGCATCATTCAGTCTTATGCAAGCTCCAGCTATGGCAAATGCTGATTGGGTTCTTCCTAATGCAAGATTCATCGATGATAATGGCTACTTTGATATTTCTATACCATTGCATATGATTCTGGGGTTCGCTGAGGATTATCGTTGGATTATTGTGAACGCCAAGCATGAACTGATTCTCACACGATCTCACAGTGATACCAATGCTGTAATACAAGCAGCACCAGCGGAAAATGTGAGGGCAGAGGATTATAAAATTTCCCTTACAAAAATTGAATGGCTACTACCATATGTCAAGGTGGCGGATTCGCAGAAAGTTCATCTGTTAAATCTCATCGCCAATGACACGTCTATACCAATGAGCTTCCGAGCATGGAACTTGTATGAGTATCCATTGCTCCCGCGAACGTCCAAGCATGTTTGGGTCGTCAAGTGCTCTACACAATTGGAGAAACCACGCTATATCATTGTTGCATTCCAAACAAATAGAAAGAATCAACTCACTGCCAATGCAAGTGAATTTGATCATTGTAAAATCAAAGATGTAAAACTATTCTTAAATTCACAAAGCTATCCATATGGCAATCTTAATCTTGACATTGATCATAATTAATTTGCATTATTATATGATATGTATATCAATTTTCAAACATCGTATTATGGTAAGGATCTCGAACCATGGTTAACTAAGGAGAATTTCTTGCATAGAGCACCACTAATTGTAATTGATTGCTCGAAACAAAATGAATTTTTAAAATCTGGCCCCGCTTCCCAATAATACAGCAGCGTATTGTTTAATACTACATGATCGAATTATTGAATATAATCCACTTAGTGGTAATGTTAAAAAATTAATCTAGATGTAAACATGTGAAATGGATTTATAAAAGAATGAAAACGATTATTTCAAATGTGAAAAAAATGAAGGTACACTTTATTCATTTCCCATATCACATGGTTTTTGTTGAAGCCTCAAACATTAAATCCAGATGACTCTTAATATCACATAGATATTTAACGATGGATGAGAAGTGATAATCACCAACTGATCTCCACTGCCTCTTCATCATTTGTGTGCGCACCTCATGTTCCATTCGAATAATCAAATCACTGAATGCATCTCTGATCATTTCCCTTTTTTCATCTAGAAAAATCTCCAGAGATGAATCTGTCTGATTCCTCATCTTTTTCCGATCTCTTCTTAGAGCGTTGAAGCTATGTTCAAGTGCCAATAAATCTTGCAGGAACTTCCATATTTTTTTGGAGGATCCTCACCAAAGTATCTCGCGATGACGTCATCATAATCACAAAGATAGGGAGGAGTACTGCACAATATTCTCACTTCATATGGCGTCAAATTGTACATAATGATCATTGACTTTTCGAATGATCAGTCTAGTTTTATAATTCCATCCCCACTCTCCCCCACCAGCACGTGAATTTCTTCATTACAGTAAATTATAGCTGACGAATCTTCTTCCAAAGTCATAGATACGCCATCTATCTGTTCGAGTCTATCCCCTCTCATCCCTCCCCTCGCATCTCTCCCCCTCCCCTCTCCTCCCCTCCCCTACCACCCTCACGCCCCACCGCATCCACCTACAACCTACACCAGCCCTCCGGACGTGCTGTCCCAGAACTCCCCTTGAAATTGTCGCTGTCCCAGAACTCCCCTTATATAGCTACTTTTATTTATTTATAACCCGAGGGTTATTCATATTCAAGGGTATGAAAAATTATCCAGATTGTAGATATAGTAAAATAGCTAAAGTGAATCCTTCGGCAATTTGGACTCAGAGCCCGTGGGGTCGCTTGAGCGTAAAACCGCAAAAATCACTTTTCATGTTTAAATCCGCTCAATTTTTCCCATTTATGAATTCTCAGATGATATTGGACTTGCAGAAAAAATTAGACATCTGGTGGGGATTTCATTTACTATGAGGATTTACGTATGAATAGCTCTTTTCTTTATTCGAATTTCAGGAATTCTCGAGCGAAGAAGTTGTATTATTTAAACTTTAAATACAGCTTCTTCGCTCAAGAATTCTTGAAATTTGGATGAAGAGAAGAGCTATTCATACGTCAATCCTCATAGTAAAGGAAATCCCCACCAGATGTCTAATTTTTTCCGCAAGTCCAATATCATCTAAGAATCCGTAAATGGGAAAAATTGAGCGGATTCAAACATGAAGAATAATTTTTGGGGTTGCACGCTCCAGTGACCCCATGGGCTCTGAGTCCAACTTCCCATAAGATTCACTCTGGCTATTATACTATATCCCCAATCTGGATAATTTTTAAGACCCTCGAGTGTGAATAACTTTCAGATTAAAAATGAATGAATAATCATGAGTGCTCTATTGATTAAAATTATGTCCAGACACTGAGATGTTTTTTTTATTTTTTCATTTTTTTTGCGAATTATTCGAAACGAAAGACACCTATCATTTCGAATGAAAAAGTTAGTAAAAACAATGGTGAACATGATTCACCATTGTTCCAAAAGATAGAAGACGTCCGGTGTAAATAACACTGCTCGTCCGATATCGATTTTTAGATTATTTTATTGAAATGAGTAGAGAGAGGGAAAACACAAGTTAAAAACGCAGTTTAACTTGATGCTTCCTTCTTTCTCCTTCACTCGTCCTTTCTGATTGTCAAGGGCATTGGATCGCAATGCCTTGGCAACAGAAAGAAATCGCGAATTTTCTCCCACTCTTCAATAAGTGGGTGCAAATCATATGTGATTTTTTGTCACATGATTGACCCCAATATTGCAAAAAGGAAATTAGGTAAGGAAGGGGCACTCGCGAGGAGCGATGCACTTCCTTCCCGAATTGATTAGGGCGCGGCATCGGAAGAATCGAGTTAAGAGTGAAAAAAAAAAGATTATTAGACTATTGTGAGAATTTTGAGTGTGAAAAGAGAGAGAAATAGAAACGATTTTATTGAAGAATTGTGGTGATTTTTGATGTGAAGAAGAAAGAACTAAAACGAATTTTATTTAAAAACTTTGGGGATTTTTGAGAGTGAAGGAAAAACAAAAGAAATGTAACGAATTTGATTGAAGAATTATGTATTTTGGAAACTGTGAGAGAAAGAAAAGAAAAATTGTTAACCTCTGAAACTATGAAAGAGAGAGAAAAAAAAAGAATTGTGACTTTGGGAATTGTGAGAAAAGGAGAAAAAGGAGAGGAGAAAAATTTTGAAATTGAGAATTATTTAGAATTGAACAAAGAAAACCGTAAGTGGACAAGAATTAATAAAAATCGGTGGATACTGTGCGCGCAGATTTCGCGTATTCGGTGAAGAATTTTTTTTATATGAAATCGGATTTAATTATGGAAATTATATTATTTAATTTTAATTGGTTTTGAAAGGGAAATTTATAGAATTTTGAAAAGTAAAATTTAGAGAATACATCGGATTCATGATAAAAATTATTTGATTTAATTTTAATTGGGGTTAATCAACAAAATCGACCAAATTCTAGAAATGTAAAATTTAGAGAATCCTGTCGGATTCATTATAAAAATAATTTTATTTCATTTTAATTAGGTTTAAATTAAAAATTAATAAACTTTTGAAGAATTAAAATTTAGAGAATCCCGTCTGGTTCATGAAAAAAAAAAATTTTATTCTATTTTGTTTTTAATGAGAAATTGATGAAATTTTAAAAATGTAAAATTTAGAGAATCCTGTTGGATTTTATTTAATTATTTAAGGTTAATTGGTTTAAATGAAAAATTTATGAAATTCTGAACAAGTAAAATTTAGAGAATCCCGTCGGATTCATTATAAAATTTATTTTATTTAATTTTAATTGGGTTAAAATGAAAAATCGACAAACTTTCGAAACTGTAAAATTTTGAGAATCCCGTCGCGTTTATGAAAATTTTTTATTTCATTCTATTTTGATTGTTTTGAATTAATGAAATTTAATGAAAATTTGGATAAGTAAAATTGAGAGAATTTGTCAGATTCATGATAAAAAAAAAGAAGAAATCATGTTATTTTATTTCAATTATTCCTATTAAAAAAAAATTAAATGATTAAAACTGAAATTTCATCTGAAAATTGATTCAAAATTCGAAATTATTATTTTTCTGAAATTTTTCAAAATTGCTTTTATTATCAAAATGTGAATAATTATTTATGTAAAATCTTTCAAATAACTTTTATTTAGAAAATATAAATCAAATTATTAACGCCTGATTCCCTCCGGTTTCTGTGGTCTCGCCGTCCCCCAAGTGTGAAGCACCCCATCCACCTCGCGCCACGGAACACTGCTGAAAACCTCGACCAGAGCGAGAACTTTAAACAAATTCCCGCCACGGTCACGAGAGTTCCGAGGCCCATCCCCGCGTATCCCAGACCATGCTCGATTGTTTTTAAACGTCTTGTCGTGTCTTTTTGGGTTGTGAGAGCTTTAGCCCTCTCTATTATAGCTTGTAGTCCTATACTGTCCCTGTCAATACTTTGTTCGTTCCCTTGTCTATTTCCCTTTGTTTGTACGCTCGTCAATTCTTTATTCATAATGTCCGTCAAGTTTTCCCCCAGTCCTTTTACTCCATCGTCAATCATAGCCGGAATATCTATGTTCGGCTGGTCCCCAAATTCTCAGGTTTGCTCAGAAACGATCTGCCCAAATGGTACGAGGGTCAGCGGACGCGACCGAGCCTCGCAATTTGACGGAAGTGTAACTCTACCTGTTCCGGAGATGATTCGTATCTCCGATTCACGGCCCGTGCAGTGAATTCTGATCTCGTTTCCCGTTATTACCGAGAAAATCCATGCGTTCCAATTTTGAATCCGAGCCCAGTATGTGTGTGTCATTGCTTTGACTCTCACATCGCAGAGCTCAGTTTGTCTAAATCACGGGTTAACGATGAGTTGGACCTCACAATCCTTTTCGTTGTTCACCTCAAAGATGGGTGTAGCGGCTTTGCATATTGGGTCAGTTCGGCCTTTCTTGCAAATATTTAAGTCTTCGTCCGTCATCTTAGAGTATGTATCTGAAAATTCTGACATAACGGTATACGGGTACGATGGTAAAATAAAAGCAACCAATGGGGTAGAAGCGTTTTCAATTTTGATGGGAAAGATCATATGCTTGTAAACTATGTATCGGGTTAAGTCCGTCATTGGTATCGTTGTAATGAATACTAATTTTTCCTTGTGCAAGTACGTGGTTAGATCCGAAAGTTGCAATAGTTCGCCCATGCTATCCAGTTGGAGAGGGACAGGGAATTCCGTTCCTCGGCTGTGCCCGTTTATCTCCCTTGCCGTCGCAATGATATTATCTGTCTGTAAGATTAACGGATGCAGTTGCCCTCGTTTCGCAAGCAATATCGCATTGACGAGAATTTGAGTATCTAGTTCATACTCACCCAGTTCGATACTTAGAGCTGAGAGAATGTTAGCTAATTTCCCGTTCCTACTTATTCTTTCCAACTGATTTCCGATCTTATCTCCCACCGTTTTGATTACGTTAGTTATTAACTGCATCCTCTGATCATAATACCCCGCGACTTCCTCGTCCATTGTACCGAACAATACCTTGCTAATTTTTCCTATGAAGGTTAGGGGTGCGCGTTTCTTCCGCGAGTTCCCGTCTGAGAGCAATTCTCTCATGTGTCGGTGCGTTGCTTCTATCATATCTAGACGATGAATGTTTGTTCGATCTGATCATCGATCGTGCACCCATCCGACACCTTTTTGCATGCTAATTTCATTCCCAACCAGTTCTTCGTCATTGTCTGACGTTTATCGAGAAATTTTTCTAGATTTATATGAGTCACCAATTTCCATGCGGTACGATATCCGCGCAGTCCCGTAAATTTCGTCGTGTAAGGTCCGTTTTTAGTAAAAGTTTGGGAGATCTGAACCTCGGACCTCTCTGGATTTCCAGCGAGGGTGAAATGAAGGAGAGAAAAAAAAATTTATTCCTTCCATTTTATGTATACATTTCTTTCCGTCCTACATATTGTGAGGAAGTTTCCAACCCCCTCCCCCACTTAAATTGTTCTTACTCCCGTAAGAATGTCTGCTCTAAAAAAAATCGATCCTTTATGGCTTTTCCCATTTTCTGTTTTGTTTTTCGGTAGACGGAGTGTTGCTCTCTGGAAAAAATTTCCCATCATCCCTAGAACCTTGTTTTTCTTGTTCTCGCCTAATTATCTTCTTCCCAATTCTGATTCGTAATGTAAATAGTGCATCAATCATCGTTAATTTGCGGATAAATGTGTGATCCTATGAAGATCAAAAAAAGGATGGTATGACTAGTCGTTATTCTTATATTATTGTGTTTTTTTTTATTTTTTCATTTTTTTTTTATTTTCCTATGCAATTTTCATTTTTAATTTTCAATTTCCCTCTATTTCTTTGATAGAACGGACAGAAAGGAATAATCTTCATTTTTCCTTTATTTTCTTTGTCAGTTGCATAATTTTTGCAGTGTTCTTTGTACGAGTGTGGAGTCGAGACGCTGTAGAAAAACAGAGGAGAAGACGGGAGAAGTGCGAGAAGAAAGAAAGGAGAAAATGAAAAAGAGAAAGGAGGCGGGAGAGAAGGAAAAAGATTGTTAGTGTAAGGTGGAAAGTGCTACTCGAAAATTGACATTTTACAAGTGATTCGAAGGTGTGTCTAGAAGTGATTTTGATAACAATAAGGTGTTCGTTCGGAGAAAAGAGGAAAAAGAAAATCGTTGGGGCAGAGAAACGAGAGGAAAGAACGGCGAGAAGAGAAAAAAGGTACAGTAAAATTTCGCACGAGAATTATCCACAATATCTATATTTTTTTTCTTTGATATTATTATTTTCCGTTCCCCCTTCTTTTCAGTGTAGACAAGGAGAAGAGGAAGAAGGAAAGAAACAACATTTCCGTAGAGACGTGGGAAGAGAAGAAGCAGCGAAAATTTCCACTAATCGGAAAACGGCTGTTCATGGTAAGAACCTCTTTTAATTTTGACTAATTCCGAAAAGTTTATGCGCGTCGAACGTAATCCTAAGGCTGTCCCGTCTATTCTCCATTCCTCCTTGATTAAATTACAATTTCCCACTTAACCCTCTGAAGACAAACTCCGTCTCCCCACCACTGAATCAGACCGAAGGGCGAGTGACTTGACCCTATGGTGGGGCGCAACATCCAGTGCCGGCGTATCGCGCGGGGGGCCGGGCGAATCACTGCTTAAAAAAAATACAATCAACCGGGGAAAATAAATAAAAGATGGATCGGTTTTGAGACAGTGGACTTTTTTAAAACATGTATTTTCTTCAATTTCAACGAAGAAGGATTTTTGATGGAATTTTTTTCGTTCTTCACTGTTATAACTGGAAGAATGTTTGCAGATGAATTTTTTTTATTTCCGTTTTTGTTGACGCGTCTCCATTATTTCTTCTCCAGTAAATAGTATTTTTAAATCAAACACTTTTTTCTTAGTCTAAACAATTCTATCATAAATTTCTATTTTATTATGAACTTGGAAACGAGAAAAAATATAAGAAAAATCGTAACCGGCCAGGACCTACACGTTCACGAGCTCTGTACGGTCATGGGATAGTAGGAGAGGGGGCAGCCATCTCATGACGTCACGCACTAACACACTGAACGCGTGCCCGCGATTGGCTATTCCCTCTCTCTAGTTCACACGACAGGGATTGCTAGGAGTTTGTCTTCAGAGGGTTAATTAAGAAGTAAAAGCAAACTAAAAAGTCGTCTTATCATTTTTTCCTGTTTTTTTTTCTTTTTTTATTCTTTTGTTGATTATTTGCAATAGCTCCCAATTCAGCCTGAAGAACAAGCATCGAAGCAATTGAAAGACGAATTTTGAGAGGAATTGGAAGAAAAAATTTTAGGAGAATAATTTACTGATTCCAGATAATTGACAGAAGGGAGAGCGAGACAGAGAAACATCAAAATTAACAGCTTCCGGTTTCTTCGATTCGGCATGGCTCGCGCAGATTTCAGGGGGAAAGTCTACCCCTCCCTCTGCGACCTAGAGGTAAGAGCCCATTCGCACCATTTATTGGTTTAACGAATGGTCTATGAACATTTGAACTTCATCTAATCGACTACCCCCCTTTTTTTTCAGACGTGTACTCATCTGTTCTGCGCGTGGGGTGAGTTCTATCCCAATTTACTTCGCGCATGGCAGCAGGGGAAATTAAACGAGTTTTTTGAGGAACCGTTACTGTGACATAAGCTGTTCCACCCGCTCTTGTGGACCTCTGCCGAGCACTATGCGGGTTCTCATGCTTGTAGGTGTTTTCCTCCTTATATTTTTTTTTTTTTTTTTATTCGAGCAGAGGATAATTACAATTTTTTTTTCTTTTTTTTTTTCTAAACATTTCTCTCTTTTTTTTTTGGTAAATTCGCAAAAGTGAGGTTCTACTTTGCCTTCTTTGCTCTCTTTTTTCAATTTAATCGATTAGAAAAAAAAAATTTGCAAAAATTAACTTTATTCATAAAAAAAAAATTCCAGATCCTCGTGCTCCATTCTTGGCCGCTTTTTCCCTCTGGCCTACTCGGTATCATCCTCGGGAGAGATACTCAGGAAGCAGAAACGGGGCTCATCGAGGACGGCCTATTGCCCATCGACCGACTGAACGTCACGATCCTCACCATCGGTTTCCAAGCTCCTTCATCCAAACAGCCCCCGCCGGCTTGACGATTTCACGCTCGTCCCTCGGCCGTGGGGGTGCTAGGCCTGGAGCCGGGAGGAAACCAGGGCCAATATACGGTGGTCGCGGAGGATGTGGAAAACGTGGTGGTCGTGGAAAACGCGATGGGCACGCAGGGCAGTAGTCTCGTTTTGGCGTGAGGAACACGGTGTTCTCGTCTTCTTGGGTTTTTTCCGTTTTATTTTTTCTATTTATTTTCATATGTATATGATTTCAGTGGAATGATCTTATTTACTCCTGTTCAGTAAAATAAATTGGCAATAAAGGCTACAAGCAAGTTTTCATATTTTCCCTTTTTTTTTCTCTGTTTCCCTCTCTAACCCCTATTCGATTCTTTAGGCATATTCCTATATTATCGAGCATGAAAGAAGGCGGGAAGGAAGAAAGGGAAGTAAAAGTTTGGTTTTTCTTTGAATTGTGGTGTCCTATTTTCAATTAAGATGACAATAAGTTGACTTCGTCTATTATTGGGGAAGAAACAAATGAATGAAAAGGCAAAACATGAGAATTTGGGGCCTTATAGAAACTGCAATTTATTCATTATTATTCCCTTCTTTGTGTAATTGGGCGTCAGTTGGTTTTTCTCTCGAGAAACCAACAAACGAAATATCATTTATTCTCGTATGTTTTAGTTTATAATGTTACCGTCCTCTTGATTGCTGACTCAGTTTCCCAGACAGAGAGTTTTTTTTTATTTTCATCTTACGTTGCCTGGGCCTGATGGTCACTTCCCTCCCATTCTTGCTTTCAACGGCTATTTTTTCTTAGTGCTTGACAAGTCGCCAGGGGGTTCATTTGCAGTGTCTCCTTGTTCCCCTTTTTTTTTGTGAGTGGAAACAGAAATAGTGTGGTGATTCTACTATGCCTCTCGATAGAGCTGACCCACGAGCTGTCATTTTGGAAGATTGTATGGAGGTCATCCCTTGGGTCAGGTATCTGATCCGAATAGGCGATGGAGAGGTGATGCATCACCGTCGAGCTTTTCGGATACACCCGGACCCCAGTATGACCCCAGAGGGAGTTGTGACGGCTCTTTCCTCCCCGGGTTAACCCTTGGCCATTTCTTTGGTATTGGGTTGCGGACGTTTGTAATTCTCTGGAGGATGGTTGTCTGGCAATCGGTTGCCATATCTGGGCCGACACAAATGGGAGCACGTGCGTCGTCTACGATGATGGATTTTCACCCTACGTAGAATCTGTAAGTATCCTAGTTCTGATGAGGGAGGAAAAAAAAAGAAAATACTTATTTTTCATATTCATCCCCTTTTTCTTTCAGTTCTGCTGTCGCATTTCCGTCGCTCATCGGGCTGACAAATGATTAACTCACGCTCTGTGTTCGTACTGCGGAGTGTCTTGTCCTTCTGAAGACGCTCGTAGTCGCATTCTCTACCAACTTCTAGGAGATTACGCTCTTCAACGCGTGCAATTTACCGTGGAGGTTTTCCTCGCTCGAGAGAACGTCCGCCGCTTGAATCAACGCTTTTGGATGAGCGGTGATTTTTGTCTCGCACGACTTTTCCTCGAGTACTCCGGTCCCACCGTGAGTTATCATTACTACCATTACCATTATTATAATTATCACTTTTTTTTTCTACTTATTTGTCTTTGTATGTCCTAATTCTCCGTGTCTCGTTCCCCTGTTCTCTCTCTTTTCAGGCTCCTATAATGTTTGAATTCGGCACCGAGCCGCTATCCTATCTTCGTTATCTCACTAGAGATCCCCAGCTTGGTGTTGAAATTGAAAACGGGATAGAGGTGTGGGAAGAATACTTTGCAGCTCTTATTCCTGCTCCACCTCAAGTATGTATCTAATACATCTCTTTATTTTCCAAGTCATTCCCTAGTTTGATAATTTTCATAAAAAAATTCTTTTTCTTTTCTTTTTTTTTCAGTGCCACCATAATGAGGACTGATAGCTATGGCCTATAATGGAGGGACAAAAATTAAGATAACCCGCTATTCTCTAAGGAAGAGTGGGAAAGACAACAGAAACCGAGCAAAGTGATAGAATGGAAAGGGAAGGAAGAAGAGCTGAGAGGAGAAGGAGTAACAAGAGGAGAGGAAAGGAATTACAAAAGAGGAGGAGAGAAAAAAAAAGTGCTATGAGTTTTATTTTATTCTGTTGTATTACCACTCCTTCCTTTCAATAAAAATAAACTACCTTTAGGGGTACCTAAATTATTTACTTTATTGATTCTCGGTTTCCCCCGCTCAGTCGATGTCCCCTGTCCCTTTCCAGTATTACCCGGAAGGCGGCTTGGGACCCACTTTTGCAGGTGCCGTTTATTATTATTTTTATCTTTCCTTCATTTTCCATTTTCGAAGTCTATGAGTCCCCCGCTGTTTTGCGTTTCTCTATCTCATGTCTAGTCGGACGTCTCCGGCAGACGTTTTATAGTGTTATCGAGTGGTGAACCTGGGGCCCCTTATGTTTCTACTCTTTGTTTCTCTCAACTCTTCTGGAGTCATATCATTTTCCCTATTGTCTAATGCCTCCTCGCGCGCGCGGCATGTTATCATTTATTCATCATCATCCTTATCGTTACTCTCTTAACTATTTCTATAACTTAATTCCCTCATTTACGTATTCTCAATAGTAAAAAAATCTCTATTCTTCGTCCCTCCTTACTCTAGCCTTCTTCAATCTGTCCCTGTGGACAGTTCTCTCCCCTCTTTCCGTTCGGATTTCAACATTATTATTCTCTAGTATTTCTATTACTTCATAGGGGCCTCTTCATTCATCGTCTCTTTTTCCTGTTTTTGGCTCATTCAACAGCCGTACCTTTCCCCCTACTTCGTATTGGACCAGTCTCAATTTTCGATCATAATATCTTTTTGATCTTTCCTTCGCGGCGATTTGGTTGAGCCGCACGTTGGCCTTACGCACCCTCAACCTTTCCGCGAGTTCATTCACATACTCGGAATAGAATTTTCCCCCGATTCCCTCAAAAGACCTAGCTGACGGAATGCGGGCCTTAGTTCCGAATACCAGTTCGAAGGGAGTATAACTTGTGCTCTCATGAACGCTCGTATTGTAAGAAAACATTCCCCTCTCGAGCCATTCATCCCAGTCATTCCTTGATCCTATGTTTACATTTAAGTATTCTGTTAAAACATGGTGACTTCTTTCTAAAGCGCCATTCGATTGCAGGTGGTACGCGGTCGTTAAATACCTTTTTAGGCGAAACAATCTGCAGAACTCTTTCATGAGCTCGCTCGTGAAATTCGTCCCCCTATCCGATAGTAGGGCTTGAGGAGCCCCGGACGTGCAGATTACCCACCTCGTGAACGCTTCCACCACGTCTCTTGCCGTCTGATAGACCAATGGTATTGCTAATGAGTATTTTGTTAGGCAGTCTTGAATGGTCAAGACATACGTATGGCCTCTCTCACTCCTTTTCTTAGGCTCATAGATATCAATTGAGACCTTCTCAAATGCGTCTACTGGAGTGTCCGTGATGACCATCGGGTGTCGGGCTTTCTCCCTCACTAGTTTCTTTCTTTGGCAGACTTCGCAAAAGCTGACGAAATCTCTCACATCTCTGTCCATCTTTTTCCAATAGTACTGGTGAGAAACATGATGTAAAGTCTTTGTTACTCCTTCATGACTTCCAGTAGCCGATGTATGTTTCTCTTCAATAATTCCTTGTCAATCGTCCAGCTCCGGAACTTCGATCAGCCTGGTGCACAAGGTCACGTGTCTGTCTGTTCCCCTCAGCATCTTCCGAAGCCTATTTTTCAGGAATCATCTGGCTCTTTCAGTAAGGCTTTCCTTATCATAGACCATTCTTATAGTTGTAATGTCATTTCGTAGGATGTCGATAAGGAAGCTTTCAGTCGCTATCTCGAGATTTTCTTGTTCCGTTTTTTGGTCCCCTCTTTCTCTTATGATAAGAGCTAGTCCATGTT
Organism: Aleiodes leptofemur; assembly: GCA_963942555.1. Lineage (NCBI taxonomy): Eukaryota > Metazoa > Arthropoda > Insecta > Hymenoptera > Braconidae > Aleiodes > Aleiodes leptofemur. The sequence continues at coordinate 8,931,849 of OZ012612.1, forward strand.
TCCCTGCTCTCGTTAACCTCACCACATCTCCTACCCTTGGATTTTGACTTGCTATGTCCTCTGATTTGATCCATCTCTTCTCATGCAAGACTCTCACGCCTGCACTCCAGAGTACGCCATCGCTAGAGATGGAGAAGGCAAAATTGTCCTTTTCAGCAGTGACGTGATCTCGGCTCATTTTCACATTTATTTCCTCCTCCTCGTCATCTCCCGACGAAGGTTCAAGAGGTAGGTCAGACGTATCACCTTCTTCCTGTTAGTTCAAATCATTTTTGAGCTCCTGGTGGGGATTATCTTTCTCCTCTCGTGATTCGGTTGTTTCTAAGGGCTCGTCTTCCGATGCTGACTGGCTTGGCTTGTAGATGCTAAAGTCCTTTTCGACTCTCGTGCCTTTCGACTCATCGGTTTCCAGTCCTAAGATGTCACTCAGGTTTTGTGGCTCCATTATCTTCTTGGGATTCTTTCTCAGCCCTTTCCGTCTTTTTCCTTGAGGAGGCTCTCAGTCATCGGTTCGACGCTTTCGTGAAGGCCCCGCCTGGTCAGCCTCTTCTCTATCATCGTCCTAGTAACTATCCTCCATTTCCTGTGGCATGGGAGTTTCAGGACGATTTTCCGTCGGGTCACTGGACGGCTCGTTGATAGATATGATTTGTCCGACCTCGATGGACTTGTAGCTTCCTCCATTTTTTATCTTAATCAGGTCAGGGGAGAGGACTTCCACTGTCACGTGCGGGCCCACCGTGTGGCCAGTGAACACATCGGTGTACCACACTAAGTCTCCAATACCCGGTAATCTGAGTCCCTCTTCTGTGCTCTCCTCTTTCTTTTCTCTCTCTGGACGCTGATATCGCATTATTTGCTCTTTCGCGATAGTCTCGTTTCTATCAATATCTATTTCAATAATTATTTCACCCCCTATCCCCATCGTTAACGAGTTTGTAAGGCCCTACGGTGATTCGAAATTTCTTTATCCGGTACCATACGTAATCGCCTATTTCCAACTGCGCATTTTGTGCTCCTTCGAAGTGCCTATGCTCTTCTTCAGTCGCTAAGGCGGCCACAATGACTTCTTCACATTCTTCCGTCTCCCCCTCTATCGGATTACGCAATAACGCGTCCGCGTTCAAATTTAACTTCCTGGGCTCATACTTTATATCATAATTATACTCCTCCAACTCATTTGCCCATCTCCTCAATCGGGCCCCCGAATCTTCGGTCGATTTTAACCACACCAAGGGCTGATGATCAGTTACCAAAATGAAGTTGTGACCGTATAGATAGGGGCGAAATTGACGGATGGCAAATATGATCGCTAGCAATTATTTTTTTGTCGTGGTGTTATTTCTTTCCGCCCGTGACATCATTCTTGATGCAAAACATTTGGGGAGGTCACGGCCTATCTCTCCCTGGCTAAGTATCGCGTAATCTGATGCATCCGTTGTAACTAGGAACGGCCTATTAAAGTCGGGATGTCTGAGTATTGGGTATGATGTTATTTCTTTGATAATTTTATCAAATGCATCAGTCTGTTCGTCGGCCCAATCGAAGGGTACCCCATCTTTCAATAGGTTCGTTATTGATCTAGATTTCCCCGCGAAGTTTTCAATAAATTGACGATAGTAGCCTGTCAACCCCATGAATTGCCTAATCTGTTTTTTGTTCTTCGGGATCTTATATTCTGCTATTTGTAACGTCCAGAAAAACTGAGACGTTTTTTTTTTTTTTTGAAATTATTCGAAGCGAAAGACACCTTTCGTTTCGAATGAAAAAGTTAATAAAAACAATGGTGAACATGATTCACCATTGTTCAAAAAGATAGAAGACATCCGGTGTAAATAACACGGGTCGTCCGATATCGATTTTTAGATTATTTTATTAAAATAAGTTCTTTCTGATTGTCAAAGGCATTGAATTGCAATGTCTTGGCAACAGAAAGAAATCGCGAATATTCTCCCACTCTTCAATAAGTGGGGTGCAAATCATATGTGATTTTTGTCACATGATTGACCCCACTATTGAAAAAAAGGAATTAGGTAAGGAAGGGGCAACGCACTTGCGAGGAGCGATGCACTTCCTTCCCGAATTAATTAGGGCGCGGCATCGGAAGAATCGAGTTACGAGTGAAAAAAAAAGATTATCAGACTATTGTGAGAATTTCGAGTGTGAAAAGAGAGAGAAATAAAAACGATCTTATTGAAGAATTGTGGGGATTTTTGATGCGAAAAAGAGGGAACAAAAACGAATTTTATTTAAAAACTTTGGGGATTTTTGAGAGTGAAAATAAATGAAAGAAATAAAACGAGTTTGATTGAAGAATTATGTATTTTGGAAATTGTGAGGGAAAGAGAAGGAAAATTGTAAAACTCTGAAATTATGAAAGAGAGAGAAAAAAAACGAATTGTGGCTTGGGAAATTGTGAGAAAAAGGAGAAGAAAAAAATTTTGAAATTGAGAATTATTTGGAATTTTATTTATTTATTTATTTATTTGAACAAAAATTAATAAAAATTGACGGATCCTGCCCGCGCAGATTTCGCGTATTCGGTGAAGAATTTTTCCTCATATATAAAATCGGATTAAATCATAAAAATTGTTTTATTTAATTTTAATTAGGTTCAAACGAAAAGTCGATAAAATTTGGAAAATGCAAAATTTAGAGAATCCTGTCAAATTTATTACAAATATTATTTTACTGAAGATTGATTGGTTTAAATGAAAAATTCATGAAATAAAGTAAAATTCAGAGTATCCCGTCGGGTTCGTGATAAAATTTATTTCACTTAATTTTAATTGGGTTAAAAATGGAAAATCGATAAAATTTTGAAAATGTAAAATCTAGAGAATCCCGTCGGGTTTATGGAAAATTTTTTGTTTTATTCTATTTTGATTGTTTTGGATGAGGAATTGATGAAATTTTAGAAAAAAAAAATTTAGAGAATCCTGTCAGACTCATAATAAAAAAAAAATGAAGAAAATTATGTCATTTTATTTCAATTATTTCTAATGAGGGAATGAAATGATTGAAATTGAAATTTCATTTGAAAGTTGATTAAAAATTCGGAATTATTTTTTCTAGCCATGTATAACCCTTCGGTTTTTTACAATTTTTCTTTCCTTTCCCCACCCCCCGTGCGACTCCATAGATCGACTTCTTGCCATACTGCCCGCATTTGCCGTGGACCAAGGGAAACCATGGAAAACCCTGATCAGTGCAGTCGGATTCGTACAGAGCCTTAATGTGCCTTTCTGTCACGCTGACGAGAAAGGCACACTAATTCTCTATAGTCACACCTACCGTGTGGTTCAGTTTGTCATTCGAATCTGTGTACGGCAAGCGGTCACCCATCCAAGTAGTAACCAGACGCAATGCTGCTTAACCCGGTAGATCCGCCGAGCCGTACACAGACCGAACAGCCAAACTGCCGGTAAATTCAGAATTATTATTTTTGTAAAAATTTTGAAATCGTTTTCATTGCAAAAATTGAATAGTTAAAATTTGAATCTATTAAAAATTAATTGAAAAATCTAATTAATTATTCCTGTAAAATCTTCAAAATTATTTGTATTCATAAAATATAAGCCATGTTACTATTAAAAATGTACGTTATTTTCACCTTGTCACCCTATTGGAAATAGTTAAACGCCAAAACTCCCTTCATCCTATCCCGAGCTATTGGTTCTTAATTAGGCTCAAAACCGGAAAAATAAAATAATCCATGCTATTTTGGAATTATTAGTAATAATAGTTCTAACGTAACATATTGGTGCTAATGTCGCGGGATTGGCCTTTATGCCTTCTTCACTTACCACGTGGCCCAAGAAAACCGCCTCCTCCCTCAGAAATTCGCATTTTTTGGGAGCGAGGCTCATGTGCGCAGAGCCTATACGATTAACGAATTCCTTGTATCTTTCGCGGTGCTCTTCCAACGTTTTCCCATAGATAACTATGTTGTCCATATAGACGAAAAGTCCCATGCCCTGTAGTCCTGACAATACCACGTCCGTGGCCCTTTGGAAAGCCGGTGGGCTATTCGCAATTCCCATTGGGATTCTTGTATACTGATAGTGCCCCCCTGGTGTTGAGAATGCCGTTTTGTGTCGATCTTCTTCAGCGATTGGAATTTGATGGAAACCCGAAACAAGATCAAACGTGAAGAAATATGGAGCTCCTCCCAATTGATCGAGTATATTCATGATGTTTGGCAATGGGTACGCGTCGGCTATAATTTTTTCGTTCAACCTTCGGAAGTCAATGACCAACCTCCACCTTTTCTCGCCGTTTGGTCCCGGTTTCTTGGGTACCATCCACGCAGGTGCATTATATGGTGAGTCCGACGGCTCGATGATGCCTGCGTCCAACATCGTCTGTACTTCTTCTTCAGCCCTGTCTCTAAGATGGAACGGGAGACGACCTTGACGCGCCGACATAGGGTCATCGTCCTTCAGCTTCAATCGGCATCCGGGAACATCTGCCCCTCGGAGTTTCTCCTCCTTCAACTTATGAACCCATGGATTGTATTTTATGAGGTCTTCGACCTCTTCTCTTTCGTCTTCGTCGAGTTCTTCTAATCTCATCATGTCCATTATTCTCTGCGTTCTCTCTTTACGTTTACTTTCGCTGTTATCTTCGTCTCTAGTTACTGACATGGTTTTTATTCCTTTTACCGTTAATATTTCGTTATTTCCTTTAAGCTCGATAGTAGGGACTCTATACTCTTCTTCTGTATCTCGCGTATTGTATACATAAGTGCAACCCCTTCCCTTGCTTCGACAATAGCCGCCTCAAAGTAAATTCCTGGTTTCATTTGCTTTCGCGGTACGTAACTCACGTGCGTGTCCAGCCTCCTCACTCTAACATACACCAATTTCGCCGTTCGGGGGGGGGGGGGGGGAGACGTATATTCTCTGATTTAATAAAAAAAATGAACCTTTTTACCAATCACCATGGTATCGTTCCCATAATCTTTTTTTCCAGTATTTGTTTTTAGGAATGGTCTCCCTATCATTCCATTCTCAGAAAGTGGAAATGATGCGGGGACTATATAAAATTTATCTCTCATACCATCAATTTCGAGAACTACTGCTCCGATTGTTCTTACTTCACCCGCTGTAACCCCCTTTATAATGACTGTTTCAGTATTGTCTATTTTGATACCTGATCTCAACCTGTCCTCCTTTACGATATTGATATCCGCCCCACTATCCACAGAAAACACCGCCTTTTTCCTTCTCAATCCTCTCGTGTTAAGTCTAATTCTGGTGGGCGTAGTGTCGATATGTGTCATATTTATCCGAGCCATCCGAGTTGCTCGGTTTCCCTGCGCTAGATCGTTCTCTCCAACGGCCACTCCGACGTCGAGCCTAGGATCGCGCAGTCCCTCCGGGCTCGTGTTCAGTTTTTTTGCTGATCATTTGGGGACCCACTTGAGCCCCCTGGTTATTCTGGTCGTGGTTTGTACCTTGATTCTGATCGTACTGTTGTTGTTGGTTCGAAGGAAAACCTGGGCTTCCCACAGAACCTCCGCGATAATTTCCCCTACCCCCTCGATAACCCCTCCCTCTGCCCCCTCTTTCCCTTTGTGAGTTATAACCATTATTCACTTGCGGCGTGAACTGTTGGTACTCCTGGGGGGCATTTTGGAAATAAGGAAATGGGATGTATTGGGGTGGGATCTGGGGTGGGATCTGAGGTGGGAACTGAGGCGGGAAGTATGGGTATCCAAAGGGCATATACAGTTGTGCGTACATATTATTAGGAAAATAGTTTTGAGCGGATGGTGACCGAGATGCAACACCTGGTTGTCTCATGTTTGGGTCCTCTTGGGGGCCGTTTCGTCCATTTCCCCCATCAGTGTTCTTTTCCGCTTTCGGGCATTCTCTCGCAAAGTAGCCTAATTCGTTGCATTTGAAACATGCTCCCCCTCTCGTCCTCGCGCCCCGTTTCCTTTCATTGCCCTGATTACCTTCTCCTGATGAATTTACCAACCTAACGTTCAAGAACTGCTAAATGAGTTCTCCATCTGGACCATAGATTTCGTCCTCCGCGCCGGTTTCCTTAATTTTCGCGTGTCCCGGATTTGCCCTTCTTATCTCACTCATCTTTCGCATCTGGTCGAATTCCTCAGTTTCTCTCAATTTGGCCTCATAATTAACTGCAAGGCCGACTATGAGGCCATCGAACGTCGGGGGTGACAAGGGGAGAATCGTCCCCTTGACATCCCTCCTCAATCCCGCTATAGAGCATTCTCTTGCGTTCTGCGTGACGCCGTTTAGGGTTATCCCCAGCTCTCCCATGTCTCTCTTCTCAATTTTGCTTCGGGCCTTTAAAATTAGTTCTCTAAATCGTGCCGCGCACTTGACGACCGGCTCGTCATAATCTTGGAAAAGTTGGCTCATTCGTGTCAGAATTTGTCTCAAATTTTCTCTAGTACCAAACGATAATCTCAATCTTTCTATCAAGTCTGTGATTGTGTTTAATTCATGATACACGCTCTCCACGAACGTTCGTGCCTGCGGGTCCAGCTTCGTCGGGCAATGAAACAGAAATATTTTGTCATCCCCGTTTCGCAATAATGATTGACAGTGTTGAACGCTATCAATGAATCGCTCTACATCCTCTCCCACTTCAAACGTCATGAGAAGCTTGATCGCGTGCTCCACCCTGATCGACCGTTTCTGAGATTGATCGGTTCCCCCCAAAAGATATTCCGGCATTTCAAGTAGTCTGGGGGGGGGAGGGGGGGGGTGCCTGAACGCCCCGTTCGCGTCTTGCTCGTCCGTCTCGTCAGTCACGTTCCTGTTACCATTTCCTGTATCGTGGGGTGACTATCTAGGGGGTGGATCCGTCCTCGTCGGATGTCCCAAGCCCCCAGCCGCCTCGTCAATTAAATTATAGTTCATGTGTGGTATGATTGATGGTACTGTCCCCTGCGGTACTGCTCCCATCGGCAGGCCGTTCATTGTTTAATCGTTATCTATATGGGCAGATCCATTACTTTTCGACAAAAACGTGCGGGCGTGGGTCTGCGATTTGGCTGACGATTTTTTCATCAATTATGGGTCACAAAAGGAGGCAATCCCCAAAATTTCAGCTCAATACAACCAAATGCGGTTTCTGTGCAATTTTCCGAAATTTAAAGAAGGTCGATTTTTCAGTCATTTTCAAAAATTTATATCTTAGCCACCATATGAGTTAGAGATTCGCAGAAGCCGGCATTTTTTCCTACTAACCTTATATTTTTCAGAAAAAAATGAATTTTCGATCTACGCTCGGATCTGGCTTCGCTGGGAGCTTCCAAGTGAACCACAGTTTTAGCGAAATTTCGTCTACTTTTGAGACGTGCTCAGATCTACAGTTCTTGAAGTAGGAAGTGGCCTGATGGCTTACATGCTTTATCTACTCATATTCTCTCCATATTTACCCTAATTTCCGTCAAATACCGTTATTCCTCAATGATATGACAAAATAAAGCCGCTCATTTTTCGAAAAAACGCAGTTTTCGGATTTTTATAACTTTTTTCTATGAACTCCGAATTGCTTGAAATTTTCAGGGAATAGCCTTCATTCTGTCCTCAAGCAGCCCTGAAAATTTCAATCTTGGAATCGAAGTGGTTTACGAGCTGTGAATTTTCACAAGTAGCCAATTTTCTACTTAATATGGCATTATTGAGGCTTTATCCTTGATATCCTCAAATCTGCCTGATCAATTAATACTCACCATCATCATCATAATTATCTTCCGTCATGTCTCAAAGTATTTCAGAACTATGATAAAAGTGTAATATATACTCAGCAAAACAATTGAAGAAGCAAAATTTTTCTCCCATTTTTTCAGTGTTCTTCAAAGAACTGTAACTTCGCGAAAAATGATCGGTTCGGGATGAAAAAAAAAGAAAAATGAAGCTTGAGATGTCTACTTTTGAAATCTTGGGATAGAAATTTTTTTTGAACATCATTTATGGCGCGAAAAAAAGCAATGAAGGCAAAGAATTTTTTGTTTTTTTGTTCAATTTCCAAAATGATGTACGAGCTCCAAAAAATTTTTTTTGGCTCAGCCAGTGGCAGGGTCTTTTAGCCTGATTCTTCAGCTTCAATACAAATTTTTTTTTTTTTCTGTACGACCATTTGTCACTGAGATATCGGCAATCGAATGAAAAAAACACCTTTTTGTCTTTGATCATCGATATCTCGTGAACTACTGGTCGCACAGCGAATGGATGGTGGGTTTCGTAAACTTGAATCAATGCTCTATGAGTATCTTTCAATCTTTTTGGGGAAATTTTTTTTTTTCATTCTTAAAATTGGTTTGAAAAAGTGGCAAAAATGAAATTTTTTGGTGTTTTTGAAAAACGACCTGAACTTCGCGAATATTGCGAAAAGTGCTAATGTTTTAAGGTACTTTTTGAGTTTAAGATATGCCTAGACACCCTGCAAAATTTCAAGTTGATCGTTCGAACCGTTTTTTTAAATCAAACTCTCAAAGTTCCAGCAATAATTTAAGGAGCTCCTTAAACGTGAATTAACGATGATTAAGGTAATAATTTTTTTTTTCATTATTTTTTCCGTCGTTTCGCATTAAATGATGAACATTTCATAAACAATCGTCAAAGCTAAGAAAAAAATGATTAAAATTTTTTTTTTTTCAAATTTAAGGAAAATTGAATTTTTTTTAAATAAAAAATTGAATTAAAAGAAAATTCAATTTTCCTTAAATTTGAAAAAAAAAAAATTTTAATTATTTTTTTCTTATCTCTGATAATTGTTTATGAAATGTTCATCATTTCATGCGAAACGACGAAAAAAATGATGAAAAAAAAAATTATTACCTTAATCATCGTTAATTCACGTTTCAGGAGCAAAAACGTGCTCCTTGAATTATTGCTGGAACTTTGAGAGTTTGATTTAAAAAAACGGTTCGAACGATCGACTTGAAATTATGCAGGGTGTCTAGGCATATCTTAAACTCAAAAAGTACCTCAAAACATTAGCACTTTTCGCAATATTCGCGAAGTTCAGGTCGTTTTTCAAAAACACCAAAAAACTTCATTTTTTGCCACTTTTTCAAACCAATTTTAAGGATGGAAAAAAATTTTTTTCCCAAAAAAGTTCGAACGATACTCATAGAGCATTGATTCAAGTTTACGAAACCCACCATCCGTTCACTGTGCGACCAGTAGTTCACGAGATATCGATGATCAAAGACAAAAAGATGTTTTTTCATTCAATTGCCGATATCTCAGAGACAGATGGTCGTACAGAAAAAAAAAAAAATTGAATTGAAGCTGAAGAATCAGGCTAAAAGACCCTGTCACGGGCTGAGCCAAAAAATTTTTTTTGGAGCCCGTACATCATTTTGAAAATTGAACAAAAAAACAAAAAAAAATTCTTCGCCTTCATTGCTTTTTTCATGCCATAAATAATGTTCAAAAAAAATTTCTATCCCAAGATTTCAAAAGTAGACATTTCAAGCTTCATTTTTCTTTTTTTTTCATCCCGAACCGATCATTTTTCGTGAAGTTACAGTCCCTTGAAAAACACTGAAAAAATGGGAGAAAAATTCTGCTCCTTTAATTGTTCTGCTGAGTATATATTACACTTTTATCATAGTTCTGAAATACTTTGAGACATGAAGGGAGATAATTATGATGATGATGGTGAGTATTAATTGATCAGGCAGATTTGAGGATATCAAGGATGAAGCCTCAATAATTCCATATTAAGTAGAAAATTGGCTACTTGTGAAAATTCACAGCTCGTAAACCACTTCTATTCCACGATTGAAATTTTCAGGGCTGTTTGAGGACAGAATGAAGGCTATTCCCTGAAAATTCCAAGCAATTCAGAGTTCATAGAAAAAAGTTATAACTATCCGAAAACTGCGTTTTTTCGAAAAACGAGCTGCTTTATTTTGTCATATAATTGAGGAATAACGGTATTTGACGGAAATTAGGGTAAATATGGAGAGAATATGAGTAGATAAAGCATGTAAGCCATCAGGCCACTTCTTACTTCAAGAACTGCAGATCTGAGCACGTCTCAAAAGTAGACAAAATTTCGCTAAAACTGTGGTTCATTTGGAAGCTCCCAGCGAAGCCAGATCCGAGCGTAGATCGAAAATTCATTTTTTTCTGAAAAATATAAGGTCAGTAGAAAAAAATGCCGGCTTGTTCGAATCTCTAATTCATATGGCGGCTAAGATATAAATTTTTGAAAATTACTGAAAAATCGACCTTTTTTAAATTTTGGAAAATTACACAGAAACCGCATTTGGTTGTATTGAGCTGAAATTTTGGGGATTGCCTCCTTTTGTGACCCATATTTGATGAAAAAATCGTCAGCCAAATCGAAGACCCACGCCCGCACGTTTTTGTCGAAAAGTAATGGATCTGCCCATATATATATATATTAGACTGTGCCAAATTTAACGACTATTTTTTTTTTCGGCTCCCAAGTGAAAATTACATTTTCCGTTACCAAAAAATAATACTCCCCAAATCCGGGCTTCCTATCTTTTTTTTCCAGTTAGCGCTCACGTAAATAAGCATTTTTCAAGGGAAATTAAAAAAAAATTATTTTAAACCTCAAAATTTATGGAATATGATCTCTAAACATTAAAAAAAGCATTATTTCGTCGAGAATTCAATGCCCAACAAAGATAGCCATGGACGAAGTCGAAACAATGGCCTACACGCCTTGTAGACCAAGTAGAAAGCGAATTTTTCCTCAATTTATTACTAACATTCATTCTTATACACATATCAAACAATTGATGTGTGATTGAAACTTGTGAATTTCATTTTTTAGACAATCCTCATGACCCATAGAACTAATTCTTATGCTCTTTTTATTCTTCTTTGCAATTTTCTTCAAACTGAAATCATAATGCTATAATTAAAAATACTTGACACCTGTAAAGCTTAGAAAAAAAATAGGGTGCGTGAAATTCACGCGCGGCAGAAGTGTAACTTCTTGCTGATCGTCCAAGGATCAGTGCAAGAATACCGTATCTTGCTTAGACTTCGAGACATTCAAAGAAAGTTGATGATAAAGAGCACTCAATTTGTCTACAAACTTGATATTTTTCTCTTCCTGAACATCCATTTCTTTTCAAGAATATTTCGGAAAGTGAGCGAGATGGCGAAATTTTTCTGAAGATTTTTTTTTTGCAGAGAATCTCGAAAACTACAAAAAGGGTCTCTACGAAAATTTCATTATCTCGCTTAGTTTGAGAGACATCCATCAAAATCCTACGACCAGAACATAGACTCATAGATATATCAAAATCTAACGGAGAAACGCCCATTTTGATTCAATTTCTTCTGAAGCTCTTGAAACTTCAACAAAGAAAGGATTAGGGCAAAATCATGCTATCTCGTTTAGTTTCTGGGATATTTATCAAAAACAAATAACAAAAAATGAACTTATTTTTGAAAGAAAAGTAACTCTATTCCAATGATTTTTTGAGAATATCTTGGAAACTCAGCGAAGTAAAGCCATTTTGACCTAATCCTTTCTAATAGCTTGTCTTGAAAATCAAGAAAAAAAAGAGGGTGCGTGGGATCCCCACGCGGTAGAAGTGAAACTTCTTGCCTATGAGGTATAAATAAAGATAAATTATTAGTTTATCTTTATTGAACAAGGGATAAAATTTTTCGTTAACAAATTATAGTCTTTGTCACAACCAGTATTCAGACCAATAGATTCTTTCAATTCATTGTGTTTGTAAATTCTCGGGAATTGCTCGAGATAGAGCGATTTTGGCACAATCCTTCTGTGTAGGTCTCGAAATTCTCTGGAAGAAAGGATTAGTGCAAAATCGCCCGAACCTGCTTAAATTTCGAAATATTCAAAGAGAATCGCTGATAAAGTGAAATTGATCCGTCTGAAAATTTTCTTGTATGTATTTTTTCAGCATTCTTTTTTTTACGAATATTTTTGAAATTGAATGGGATAAGAAAATTTTTCTGAAGACCTTTTTTGTGAACAATTTTGAAAACTGCGTAAACGGTTTCTCCAACAATTGCCTTCTTTTGCTCGGTTTCTGAGATATTCATCAAAACACTATGACAAAGCATAGACTTATAGATAGGGTCTCCGTTGTAATGGTTTTTTGAAAGAATCCATCGGAATTTGATGGAGATATGCTCTCATTCATCTTACTCTCTTTTTAATTCTCGAAATTTTCTACGAAAAGGGATTCGGGTGAATTAACGCTATCTCTCTTAGTTTCTGAAATACTTATAAAAAAGTTTACCGAAAAAAATAGACTTATACCTGAAATTTCTGCTCCAATAATTTTTCATAACTATCTTCGGAGATACTTTGGAAACTAAGCGAAATAGAGCTAGTTCATCCCAATCCATTTGTATAGCTCTTAAGACTCTCTATAGAAAAGGATTGTGGTGAAATTACGCTATCTCGCTTACTTTCCGAGACATTCTCGAATTACTGATGATAAGAATTTATATCCTGTTTTATCTCTCACCTATTAGATTTTTTTTCAACGAATACATAAGAAACTAAGCGGGATACAGGGAATTCGCCTGAATTCTTTTTAGCAGAGAACTCTAAGAGCTACGTGAATGGATGAAGACGATATCGCTCTATCTCCTTTAGATTCCGAGATATTTCCAAAGAATTGTCAGCCTTTCTGATCATTACACTAGCATCTAGCATGCTACAGAAAAACTAGTGAATGAATCGACATCGGCTTCCTTCGGCTCCCATGCCCCACCGTATAAATTTCGGCTTCGGTACGCCTCGGCTTTCGATTCTTTTCTTAGGACGACTAAACGCTACGTATCAACCTACTCCCCCCCCCCCCACACACACTCCGCTAGCTCCCTCACACCAACTACGAAAGATAGGCTTCCCCCACCACTCAGAGCGGGACCGAACATCAACAACGTATGACTTCTCCTTTCCCCCACTACTCAACTACTGCATTCCCCTCAAAAGTCTACGCATCAGCGTGACGCTCGAAAAAAGTTGGTACCCTGCCAAAAGAAGTTTCACTTCAAAATCAGAGTGAGATCGCTGCATCTTCCTCCGTTTCTGAGTATTCTCAAAAAAAACTTTCGGGAATAAATAATTCGAATAACAAGGAAAGTAGGTTTTTTTTTGTCGATAGTATTTCGAAAATAATTGGGAAGCTAAGCGAAATACAACGATTTTACCTAAAGGCCTTCTGTAGAGAATTTCTAAGGCTATGAAGAAGGATTGGAGCGAAATAACGCTATTTTACGTAGTTTCTGACATATTCCCAGAAAATTATCAACGAAAAAAAAACTTTTCCTGTTTTTTTGGTTTGTTTGTCAATTGTTTCTTGAGAATATCTCGGAATCTGAATAAGATAAATCAGTTTCAACTTTAAGCTTTCTTGTCGAGAATTTAAAGATCTACAAAAAAGGAGAAAAGCAGAGTCACTCTATCCCACTTAGTTTCCGAGATATTCTTGAATAACTGATGATAGAAAATAAACAGTAACAGGACAGGTATTGTACTAACGAAAGAATCGACACACGAGGCATGCCGAAGCCAAAGATTATTTGGTGGGGCATGGACGTCGAAGAAAGCCGATGTCGATCCCTTCGCTAGTCCTACTATGACGAGCAATGCTGCAGGGATACGAGTGCACATGCACACATTCGTTCCCTCTCTCTTTCTTTTCCCCCACCACCAAAGCGTGGAAAAGTAACGCAACAGCGTTAAACGCGAGGACTTCGTATAGGAAGTTTCACTTCAAAAAGAAGCTAGCAACATCTCCTGACTAATATTTGGAGTAACATGTTGGTAAATCACTCACGAATGTCAATCACTATAATTGGTGCCATGAATATAAGCATCAACGTTATGAATATTGATTTAAAACTTCTGAGTCAATAAAAGTTGTGAGTAATGATGAATGATGAAATGATATAATTTTTTTTTATATTGTTTGCTATTATTATGATTTTTAGTTGAAGGAGAAAATATAGAGAAGAATTGAGGGACGAAAATTAGTTCTTTGGATCATGAGGATTGTCTAGAGAATGGAATTCACAAGTTTCAATTACACATTCATTGTTTGATATGTGTATAAGAATAAATGTTAGTAATAAATTGAGAGAAAATTCGCTTTATATTTGGTCTACAAGGCGTGTAGGCCACTCTTTGACTTCGTCCACGATTATCTTCGTTGAGCATTGAATTCTCGAGGGAATGATGCGTTTTTGAAATTCTTAGAGATCATATCCCATGAATTTTGAGGTTTAAAATCATTTTCAAAAAATTTTTCCTTGAAAAATTCTTATTTACGCGAGCGCTAACTGGAAAAAAAAGATAGGAAGCCCGGATTTGGGAAGCATTATTTTTTCGTCATGGGAAATGTAATTTTCACTTCGGAGCCGAAAAAAAAAATAGTCGTCAAATTTGGCACAGTCTAATATATATATTTTTTTTTGTTCAACTATTTGACAACACCTTTCTCTTTTTCCTAGTCTGAGACACGTGGTCAATAGTTAGTTAATATTCTAAACTCTCGGACCCCGTGACTGGCCAAGTGTTTTCGCGGAGCATGCAACGCAAAATGAACGAGGTACTCACTCCAAAGCAACGACAACCAACAGCAACCACACCTGCATCCTTATTCGTCCTTCTCGGCTTGGTTCCCCACAGGAGCTGAATCCTGGCTGTTGCCCGTTCTAGGCTGCTTGGTCCTTTCGTCCTTGAATGTCCCTAGTCGCTGGCTCTTTGCGCTACCTCTTTCTTCCCTTCCCAGAAGAGTTTCCCGAAGTCCTCGATCCAATTCGTTCACTGGTCTCAGTAGAATCAAGAATCGATTTGCTCACGTTCTCTTCCCACTTTTTCTTTGTCTTATTATATTTATTATTTCACTATTTTATTATTTTTTTTTTTTTTGATTTCTTGTAAACCAGTAGCACCAATTGAAGAGAAAATATTATGTCTCTATGTATTCACTCCACCGTTACTGTTCAGGCTTCGCGCACTATCACGTATTTCTTGTGTATCCTTGGTTTCACTTATCACTTATTTGTCCATCAGATTCTTTTTCACAGTTTCCAACACTGGACCCTAGTTTTTCCCAACAACAAAGAAAAATATCCCGATTCGAGTGCCAAAACACGTTGGGCGCCAATGTTACGTGTGAGGTTCACCGGATCGTCTTACAAAGCTGTGCGATCTGTCCCCACACTTCTTCCACTTAATGTTATATCTTTATCGGCGATTAACCCCTGCTTCCTCTGCCAGCTTGTCTTCGGAGAGCTCAGGGGTGAGTCCACTCGCGTCCTTGGAATATTTTTAGGAATATTGGTGGGAAACTTTAAATGATTAGATTCTGTATTGATTAAACTCGTTGATATAATATTGGTTTCATATAAGCGATACAAGGGTTAGACTGGGTCGGTTCACGGAGCTAACGTGGTCGCGATGTGCGCTATCAGAAGTCTATCCGCAGATCGCCCGCAAAAATAAATCGTTCCCTTTTCTTTCGCTTCCAAAAAACGCTTCATGAGCATTCCCACGCTTTGCCCAACTTCTCGCTCACGAAAAGCTGGACAAAGCTAACTTCCACAGTCAAACGGGTCTACACGAGACCCGGACTTGCATTCACGCGCGGAAATGCTTATTCCGCGTCTTCTTACGGAGCTCAAGTTGCTTTTTAATAAATTCTCTTTATGTTCTATAAAAATATGTAGGGATTTGGTGACGTGTGGTTTCCCCACACGTCACATTAGTAATAATAGTTCTGACGTAACACTCACATGAATTGAGATGAAAATCTCGATAGAAGAATACAGTTTTTTTCATTAAAGAAAACGAAGAAACTATCATCAAATATGAAGTTCATAAATTGGAAAAGAAAATTAAATCCTTGATCAAAGAATACACTGTATATTCTTAACTCACGCGAAGCAAATTATTCATAAGTATAAATGACATGAATTGAAAAGGAGGAAACTAATTTTTCACGGAAGAATATAGTGTATATCCTTGAATACAGCGATGGTGGTTGGGGGAAGCCAAGAATTACTCATGAGCGTTCATCTTCTTGAGGCTAGAATTCGACTGCTAGTAATGAAGCCAGTGATTCTTCGATTGTTTCCGAAATTCCTTACGATCTATGAAAGTTTTACTCCAACTCATATCTCGATCCATTGCACACTAGCACCCATAATTGTAGTATTACGTATAGGTGGAATGAACTGAAATCACAGAGAACAAATCCTCCAGTTGATGAAATCTTAGAAAAAATTTCCGTAATCTTGACGGAAGAATGGATGGTATGCCCTAAAACAAAATCATATTGGTCGCTGAAAACTAAAAATTATTCGTGAGTTTTCATCTCCTTGAGGCGAGAATTTTATGACTAGTCATGAATATTGTAATTCCTCAATTGATTCAATTATTACTCACGCTTTTCTGGAGTCCTTTTTCCTTTGACACTTTAATTTTTATATAGAAAACACTGTAACTTGTCTAACGTTGTTCGATCTCTTCGACAGAAATAATCAACGTTGGAGAGTAACGATGTCAATATTATGTGATTTTCATATTATCATGAGAAAAAACAGTACAGCTTTCCGTACAATTGCATGCTGTCTATGTTTAACTACAATCGTTCATTAGTAGCTCATTAAATATAAAAACCTTGTCCGTTCAAGTATATAATGATGGGGTGAAATTTCGTAGAGTTTCGCAAGGGAAGACACATTCTTGTGACAAACTTCTATATGACGCGATCCCATTGAATGAAAATCCTTCAAATGAATCCAATATAATCGCGGATTCATATTAACAGCCGTTAATTGATTTTTTCTTTCTCATAACGTTGCCGCTATTCCATGACAGAATGGAAGATATTTCTCAACGGAGATAATCTTTTGCATGCCACATTGAGTTTCTTGTGAGGAGGAGATCGTTGCTTCCCACCAGTTTATATTTTTCATGATCGATCCTTTCATTCTTGAAAGTAATACATATTACGTCATCAACAAAATCATAAGTTTTACATTAATTTCGGAGAATCTTCGGTTGAATAATTCATCGCTCTATTAAAAAAGAAATAAGCTTCATTGAAATGAACAAGCGTTATCATCAACATTCTTCGATCCAGTACGGAGATCTGGTGCTCAGGAATACAGAAAGTCAGATTCTTCCTCCAAGAACTTCTTCACTCGGACAAATCAGTCTTATTTTCTTGAGCTGATCATTCATAAATATCCCTATAATACACAAGTTATCATCGCAATTGAGGGCTTTCTCATTACGATAGTATTTTCAACTGGTCTCAGCTAGTTGATTATTCTTCGAAGCTGTTTTCGAATACGTGTAAATTCAACATTTACCTTAATCAGTCATCTTCATCTTCCCCTGGTTAATAAAATTCTTCACCCAAATTCTCCATGTTTTCGTCCATCTCCTGAAATACTCGAGTAGAATCCATTAAAATATCTTGTTCAAGCCTAAAATTTCTTTAAGCAACCCATCATTCAATTCTTTCGAGTCCAGGGTTTCTTTGGGTTGAATTAAATATCATTGGTCGAAATACGTGGATATCTTGAGTCAAGAAACTTGATTCTACACAGCGGAGATACTTTCCTTCACTGAGACTCACCCAAATTCACACTCATATTCAGTGGCCTATTCCCAAGAAAGTCATTTTCTCAGGAGCAACTCTTTTTTATCCTATTCAATATATTCATAGTCAAGAATATATTTTCTTGTCACAAGAAACTATGTTTCTGATAAGTCGACACTTTTTCTCTCAGCGTAATAAGACGCACATTAAAGTCGTTGGGTGGCGAGCGTTCCGATGTTTACCCGAGTCGAACAATTTCGTTGGTTTTTAGTCTGAAACACGTAAAAATGATCGGGAAAAGGTCTAAAAATTGCATTCTACGAACCAAACCCGACCAACCGAAAATGACCAAGTCGGTTTCAAGTCCATTCCTTTTTTCCGATGAGTTTGTCGTCTCCACTGACTTTCAAGGGAAGGGGAAATACTAACGGAAACAAGAGTCTCTGGGTGCTGACATTTTTCTAAGTTCTTGACGAACTTAGAAAAATTTCGTCGCTGCAGATTTTTCTTCTAAGTCCTTCCAGCTTGTCCAATTTTATGTCAATTTTTTCAAAGTCCAAATTGACTTATTTCTCTTTTTCCTTCACATTTTTAGGAAAGTAGATCATCGCTTCACATAATTAATATCTCACATTGAATGAAAAAGATCATAACACTTCAGCGATTAATATTACGAATATCCTATACCGAATTTATTCCCAAACTGATTGAAATATATGAATAGTATATTTTTAATTGAATTTAATTGATCTCAGCTCTGTTATAGAGAGTTCATTGAAGATAGTGAAGATTTTCTCTGATTGTCATTTCTATGATTTAAATTATATTTGATATCAATTTACAATAAAGGGTAAGAAGGAGATGGAAAATTATTGGATAAATTTTAAGCAGTGAAAAAATAGGTATTTTCCAAAATTATAATAAATGCCCTTTTTCCTTGTTCGAGTACCCCGGAGTAATAAAACCACACATGTTGCCTCCGGTAGGCTTCATTATTCTGATCTCTCTCTCTCCCACAATTTTTTTTGAGTAGCTCACTGAAAATTCCTTGCTCTTTCTCTGTTACTCTTCACCTATCAGTTCAACGTCAACCACCGGTGGACGTACATCTTCTTGAGGTTCCAAGTGATTTCCAGTGACGCGCAGAGTTTTCAGTATTACCCAGGTGGAAATATGAATGTCAAATTTTTGCAAAAAATGTCAAATTCTAAGCAAATTTGACAAATTTTCAAGAAAAAACCGTCGTAATTTGACGTATTTTCACAGAATCTATCATAAAATGTCAGAATTTGACTTTTTCGTCGAAATATGAGCATTTTTGACCATCAATTGGAACAGTATGTCATGTTTTGTCAAATTTTCCCAGAAAAATTTCTGTCATAATTTGACAAATTATGACAGAATATGTCATTTTTGCTTCCGAATGGAAGCATTACTATCATGAAGATTTTCGATCTGGATTTTTTTGTTCGGAACTACTTAGGATGATCCGAAAAGGCCAAAAATCATGTTTAGAAAAAATGTCTGCATGTATGTGTGTGTGTGTGTGTATGTGTGTATGTGTGTGTGTGTGTGTGTGTGTGTGTGTGTGTGTGTGTGTGTGTGTGTGTATGCCTGTGCACAAACATAAGTCTCACTAACTTCTGAAATTTTATGGGTAGTGCGACGGAATCCAATAATTCCGTCGGCAGAAATGCCCATTTTATTTGAAGGGGAAAAGAATTCAATTCTTTCTCCCATTCAAATGTTCGTGGGCTACAGTTGGGCCGATTCTCGTGCCGCTCTGTTGCTGAGCGACAGCAACAGAACGCGCACGCATCGCCTCAACCGGACACGCCGCCATGTTCTAACACATGGCAACGTGGAACCAGTTGCGTCCGGGATCTCAAAGTGTGCACAACGAGTGAGCACCGAATATTTTCCGGCATGTTTACCGTTTTCCGCGGATTTTCAGGGCGTCGAGAATGGAAGAGTCTATTATCGCGCAGAGGTTTTAGGCGGTTGGCGTCAGCTCAACTTTGCACCCCCGCGTACACGACTCCTCGCAACTCCCCCTGGGCCTAACTCAGGGGTAAATATTAATTGTCGCGTGGGGCTCGGATATTTTTTGTCCGAAAACCACCCCCAAATCGAATAGGGCATAATCCCTTGGGTTTTCCCATGATTTGGGGATGAAATCAATTAGTCGAGTGGTGTTTGGATATCTTTTGTCCCAAAACCACCCCCAACCCCCATTCGAAGAAGCCGTGGGATTTTCCATGGGATTTGGGGAAGATAATACTTGTCGAGTGGGGCTCGGATATCTTTTGTCCGAAAACCACCCCCGAAGCCACTAGGGCTGAATCCCTCGGATTTTTCCCAGTATTTGGGGACAATAATAATCAAGGGGCGCTCGAGTATCTCTTGCCCAAAACCATCCCCAAATCACAATCGGGAAATCCTGTTGATTTCTCGTGTGATTTGGGGAAGAAATGTGGTGATTGAGCGTCTTCGGATATCTCTTGTCCAAAAACCAACCCTAAATTACAATCGGGAAATCCTGTTGATTTTTCGTGTGATTTGGGGAAGAAAGGTGGTGATTGAGCGTCTTTGGATATCTCTTGTCCAAAAACCACCCCCAAACCCCATTCGGAGAATCCAGGGGATTTTTCGTGGGATTTGGGAGAACAGGCTGACCATCGAGGGGCGTTTGGGTATCTTTTGCCCAAAACCACCCCTAAATTGCCCTCGGGAGATCCTATTGATTTCTCGAGCGATTTGGGGAGGAAAGGCAACTAGCGAACGTCACATGGGTATCTCTTGCCCAAAACCACCCCTAACTTGCCATAGGGAAATCCTATTGATTTCGCGGGTGAGTTGGGGAGGATGCGCCATCATTGAGCGGCCCGTGGGTATCTTTCGCCCAAAACCACCCCTGAGTCACAATCGGGAAATCCTACTGATTTCTCGTGGGACTTGGGGAGAGATTACGCGGGTTGAAAGACTTGTTGGTATCTTTTGCCCAAAACTACCCCCAAACCTTATTCGAGCCAATCCTCGGGATTGTTCGCTCGATTCGGGGCGGAAAATCAGGTCGTGGCGAATCCCCCAGATGCGTTCGCCAAAAACCACCCCCAGCTCAAATTCGGGACTCCTCCGAGATCGCGTAAGAGTTGGGGTTGTTCCCGATGAGGTAAGGACTCTAGTGGAGAGTCAGATAAAGGAACCACCCCAGGGGTGTCTTCATTCATCCGCCGTGGTCAGGAGACCACCCCTCAGTGCACGCAGGATGGACGACACGGACCAATGGACTTGCGCCCTCTTTTTTTTATATTATCATAGTTATTATTAATATCATCATTATATTTTGTATTTTTTCGTTGGAATTCAATAATGGAACACGTAAGGACGATCTTTGTGTTTTATTCTGAGTTTACCCTAGTGTCCCATCTTCACCGAAGAATCCACCCCTCTCTCCACAACCGAGTACTGAGCTGCTGAGGGGCTGTTCCGTACCCTTCCACCCTCTTTAGTTTAGATTTAAGGTTCCCGTTACGGTGTAGGTTCCCGGTTCCGTTTAGGGGATGATTAGGTTTAGGTATTTTAATTTGTTGGCTGGAGTATTCGCGGTGTCGGTCCCGCCAAATCAGACCAGCTGGCGCCCATTTTTAGCCCCTGCGGGGGATGTTTAGTTTTAGGTCGACAAGAGGGTGGGGAAGGGACGAAGGTGTCGGCATTTTTCTATGTGTCGAGAAATGTCACGTCACAGTAGGATTCTGAGATTTTGTCACTATATTCCGGTTACTGAACTCTTCACTTTAAGCCCTTTTTTTTATTGGAATCGGTTCAGTAGTTTTTGAGATATTAACAAATTCGAAAATTTGTATTTTACCAAAATTTTGAAAACTTCTGAATGGATTTCGCTCAGATTAACAGGCTGTGCTGGCAATCATATGAGCTAGTTCGCTACGGATTTTTATCTATTTATTGATGATGGTTTTTGAAAATTTTTAATTTTCATGACTTTTTCAATATGATTCTTGTGAGCACGATAAAAAAATATTCAAGCTAGAGACTTTCAATTTGGTAGATTCATGCTTTTTATCCCAAGTTGAAGATTTCAGCCTCGAAATAGACCTCATTACTCTCATTCAACCTCTAACTGCCCTCGTAGACCCCTGAGAACTCAGATGTGAGGCTTGGGTGAGACTCAAGAGCACTTGGAACCATATTTGAGCCTCTGCAGTCTCTTTCCTACAGCCATCCATACTTTTTTTTGGTATCCGAAATCTCGTTAACCTCAGATGAGCCTCAATACACTATTTTTCTGAATTGTTCCCATCGCAGTCCTTGGTCGACTCTTTTTGAAAGCCCATTGAGTAGGGCTGTAAATCTTCTTAATACTTTCTCCCAATTTTTTTCTAACAGCATTCCGTTGCAGTAAACACATGTGCGCCTAGAAGCCGTACAATCTAACGTTGTTCTTTTTCAACAAAACTTGTCAACTATTTTCAAAGAAAAGAATATTTTCGTTTACCCTTCAGTAGCCAGTTGAACTCCAGCTCGGACGCATCGTTTACTTAGCAGGCTTCATCGAGTCAATTTTCTATTTCGTTTTAAGTTAAAATTATAAATATCATTTGACTATGACTGCAAATTTCAAGTGTGTTATGTGATAGATAAGTGTTGATTAGACACAATGACGGTGCGGCAAATTTAAAAAAGATCCAGTCAAGTCACGAAAACCAATGTTAGTGCTCGCTTATTGGGTGAATATTCCTTAAGAGGACGTTAGTTCAGTGAAATTCGTAGGGAAGAATCACTCAAGTGTGGGTGATATGAGAACACTTCCATGAAAAGACAAAGCAAGTGGACAAACGATGAGGAATGACGCGAAAGTACTCGCATTTGGTGGTGAGTTCACTCTTGTAAATTTTAATTTTTCGATTTCATGGATCATCACACTTCATACGATTTTGCCCTAAACGTTTTTTGTAGCTCTCGAAATTCTTTACAGAAAAAATGGAGCCAGAATTGCCCTACCTCCGTTATATTTCGAGATATTGAAAGAAGACCGATCATAAAACCCAATCAATTTGAATGAAATAGACTTATTCCAAAGAAAAAATGACTTCCTATTCTGATGACTTTTTGAGAATATCTTGGAAACTGAGCAAGATAGGACGATTTTCTCATGATTTTTATTTTTAGCTTTTGAAATGCTCGGCAGAAAGCGCAAGGGTAAAATCGCTTGATCTCGCTTAGTTTCCAAGATATCCTCAAAAAATTGTTGACAAAAATATTTAAAAAAAAGGGAAAGTTCATATCTATTGTCAATAGGTTGTTAGAGATATCTCGGAAACTAAGCGAGATAGAGCAATTCTACGTTCAAGCTTTCTTGTAGAACATTTGGAGAGCTACAAGGAAGGATTGAGGCTAAATCATTCTATCTCACGCAGTTTGCGAGACGTTTTCCAAAATCTAATAACAAAAAATTAACATCCATTTCGAAATAAAATCGAAAAGTGTTGAAAATATAAACAAGTGAGTGTGAATTATTTAAAAGACCCCGAAAACTCTCCAAGAGGGAATAAACATTAACAGTCGATATTATTCTAAAAAAAAGAAAGGAAATTAAAAACGTCAAATCATATTTTGAGTAGAGATATAATTTTTTTCTGTTTTGTGTGAGGGTTTTTTCGCTGAAAGCTCACAGGGATAAATGAGTAAGAATTTTAGCTAGAGCCCAAACAAAATTCGGACATAACAGCTAAAATTTGATGGCGCAGTCGGTAGGACGGATTACGGGTTTCCATTTGTCGCATTAAATAAATTCAGAAATGCAATATTGAATTAATAGAAAATTTCTTTGTATTATTTTATTAATTCTGATGATAAAGAAATTTGTTATTAATTTTTTTTTTCCATTTTTTTTCTAAATCTTTCTTCTTCTTTCTCCACTCTTTAAGTGAAAGGGAAAGGGATGATTGCGTTAGAAGCATTTTCTTTGCCCATAAAGTCAAACGTATGGAACATATTCTTTTTATTTGCTTTTTTTAATTAATAGTTAAAATGCCGAATGATCCGGGAAATAACGCTACATTCGTAAATATTTCCTATAATAGAAACGTAACCAATAGCAATGCAAATAATGCTGCTGCTGCTCCTGCGGTTAGTCATGAGAATTATGTAAGGGCGCGGGACATCGCAAATAGCATTCCGATATTTTCGGGAAGTGATCAACATGCAACCCTCAATGAATTCGAATACGCAATTAGAGTCAATTTGGCACATATTCCAACCGCAGACGGAAAAAAGACGAGTATATTTATCATATACTCAAAGGTCTTTTATCTCCAGCAAAATCAACGGTTATGAATTAACCTTTATATTCAGTAGAGGATATTTTAACTCATTTAATCAAACGATATCGGAAAAAATATGATTTGACCTATTACGCGAATAAAATCCGTTGTTTACTGAAATTTTGTAATGAACCCTTGGAGAGTATTCTCGATCGACTGGCAGCACTGGTTCAAAGTGGATTACGCGCGGTAGAAATACAAGATGCAGCTTCGAAAACAGTTTATGAAACGTATCTAAACCAAACTGCAATACAGCGCTTCAAGGAATACGGGAATTTCACAGTCAATGAAATTCTGAGAACAAAAAAACCATCAAAGCTGTCGGAGTTAGCAGCCCTCTTAGAAGGAGAGGATCTCCAATCATCTGACCATGTACCAGTCCTGGAAGTTCCTGATAATGGGCAATATCGTTACGTAACTGAATACTCATCAATACCAACATATCCAGCACCATCCGGTCAACTGGGTGTGCCTGCTCAAATTGCACACGGATTACCTAGTGCACTATCGGCTACTGCTTATCCGGTGAATTATAGAAACCCAAATATTCATCATAAACCAGGTCAGTTGAATTATTTTACTCCTACACCCTCACGTGTATCACGACGAGGATATCACAGAGAGGATTATTAACGTGATTCGAGAGCTGTGAACCCGACGCAAGAGGCAATTAACGTGCTCATCCGTGAATATGTCCCTTCCCGTCAAAATATCAGGAGTCAATCATCAGGCAGATCTGTGCAAAATCAAGGCATGCCAATACCATCACCACCTCCTTTGCCGGGGCCTCTTTATTCACAGGTAGCAGCGTTCCCTATGCCAATTTATCAGAACGCAGCTGCTCCTATTTATCAAAATGCCGCGGCGGGATTCACGGTGCCTACAGATTTTAATTATTTAGTTGAGTCAGTAGGAGAGGGGTATGAGCAGGCTGAAGTAAAATTAATGGATCCGTCGGGAATAGATATCGATCAGCTTCAAAATCTAGCAGAAATCTTGGCTGTGAATCATCAACCCCGGAAAAATTCCCCGCCCGTACCGAGAGAATTGGCAGAGAAGGATAACATGAATGAATTGACCAAAATGTTAAAAGATTTAATGGTAGAAATGAAGGAACAGCGACAACAAATCAATGAGCAGCGTCAGCAGCTAAATCAATTGAGTCAACAATTTGTAAGGAGACCGGGCTCGCGAAATAATTCTAGAAATCGCGGTCAGTCGAGGTCATCGAATGAGACGTCAAACAATCGGGATAATCTGAATAAGGTGCCTGGAATCCTATCCACTGAGCATTTAAACGAGGTCATAGCTCAGCAGAGAGGTGTGATGCCGAGTTATCAGAGTCAGGACACCTCAAACCTGACGAGCACCCACCCCAGACCATAAGGAAGGAAACCGTGTAGCATACCAAAATTCTTAATTACTTATTTTTAACTAGTTCTTAGACTTGAGAGAGAGGGAATGAGAAATGAGAAGGCAGAACACAAATTTAAACAGAAAAATAAAACAATTTATTCAATTTAAACTAACTACTACATAAACAAAATCAGTACATATGTAAAACGGGAAAATAATACATATATATATTTTGGGAAGTGTGGGTGTGTGTGGGTGGAATGAATGAAATGTGTGTACTATACATGAATTATCAATGAAAAATTATACCAAGTATATAACGTTTATACATAAAATCAAATTATCAATTCTCAGAAATTCAATAATAATAATAACACTCAGAACCGCGAGTTCGTTGTGCTTCACTCGGGAGTCCCCGATACTCCGTTGTCTTTAACCTCAGGAAGTCGGCCTTCCGTTGGCTAAGTGTCGGCAGAATGTTGGCAGAATGTCGGCAGAATGTTGGTAGCATGTCGGCAGAGTATTGTCAGAATACTGGCTGCCAACGTTGCCCACGCGGAGTGCAGAACACTCGTAGTAAGGATTTGGGAGTGAGACACCATCGGAAGTCTCCTCCGTTGAGTGGGCCTCAGGTTGTCGAAACCACCGTTGGCCAGGGGGTGAGACACGCTCAGGATTTTACCTCGTTGAGTTGGCTTCGGGAGATCCGTCGCCTCCGTTAGCCGTGAGTCGTCAAATTGATTTGGGTGAGCGTCGCCCTTTTATACCCGCCAGAGCCTTCCCCTACCACTAACCGTCACGTGACGTTGTCATAGCAACGCTGTAGTGGGGGTAGGGCAGTCTATAGCGCTCGGGCCGTGTGCGACGTTTTGTATACGTTGCAACCGTTCTATGCAGATCAGGAGTAGGTGGTCGGGAAATACGGTTGTCAGGACCCTGGATCCAGAACTCGGGGATAAATGCATTGATCGATACGGGGGCTTCAATAAATTTGATATTTCTAGAATCTTTGGAATCTCGTGCAGGAATTAATACCGGAGAAATTGTCACCCTCGCGGGTTTGTCTAATGACACAATGGATTCAGTGGGAACTATAGATTTTTCGGTGCATCCTAGGGTAAATATCAAATTTCATGTAATACCTCAGCAGAGGCCAGGTGGATATGGAGCGAAAGTTGGAGACGAAATGCTGAATCAACTGCAAGCGCATATTTCATTTTTCACTAACACTATAACATTTAGTATTAAGTACCTCCATCCAATCCATTTTTGTGTAAGAAGATTAAATAACACGAACACGGCCAGGATATCTCTTAGCGGGGGTGGACTGCGAATAAACCTTAGGGTACTGAAATTATTAGGCAAACATCACAGATTACTGATAGACAGTGGAGCGGACATCAATTTGATAGGAAGGAGTGTAATTCATCCACACGCTAGAATAGATCCCCCTAAAATAGAATACTTGCTGGGGGTAACAGAAGACACCTTACCCACTTGTGGACTTATTTACCTGAAGATTTCTGGTTCCCATGTTCCTTTCCATATCGTAGACTTCAAATTACCGGTTAAGGGAAGTGGATTATTGGGCCTGGAATTCCTTATCAAAGAAAAAGCCGAAATTCGATATCGGCAGAGAAATATTTCCACGGCCAGGCAGCCTCATCAACCCCTAAACTGGTATGATAACCCGAAAGTAACAGAATCCATCATCATACCCCCAAGAACGAGAACGACTATAGGCATAAATATTAGCACTCCCAATATTAAGATCGGCTATCTCCCGCGAATTCCAATGCCAAAAGGTATATTTTTGGGAGAATGCGTGGTGTCAGTTGAAGAAGGGACAGCATGTGTTATGGTAATGATCACCAGAGAAGAAGCGGTGGAAATTACAATTCCTCCACAGGAAATTTTCGCATTCACTATGGAGATGGAAGAAGCGGATCAAGAAAATGAAATTGAGTCTTGTTGCATGACCATAACTGCTGGAGAAAGTGAGAATTCTAATGAAAGGGCAATTAAAATTCTCAAGAATCTTCCAGAACATGATCTGAAAATCTTTGAGAGACAAAAAGTTGTTCAGCTCATCCAAAATTACGATGATGTCTTTTATTCACCGGGTGATAAGCTAAGAAAGGCTACCCAGGAAAAAATGTTCAGATCAAATTAGATCTGAGTTCCTTAGATCTGATCAGATCTGAGAATTGGCACGCTCTGATCATATCCAATTGGATCTGCAAAAAATCCGGAATAAAAATTTTCAATTTTTAGAGAAAATGAAAAATAAATGAAAATCTGAATTCTTCGCTAAACAAACGAATCAAAATCGGAGTTTTTGAAGAAAAAAAAATCGAAAAAAAAATGCGCTTCAGCAGGATCGAACCCGGGACCCTAGCATTACTAGACTATTACCTTAACCATTCACCTATCACACGATTCCTTGATATCATTTGAAATTTAAATCGTCATAATTGAAGAAAATCAGAAATATTAGAGGAAATAACTTCGGAGGAAAGTCGGGACTGCCCAAATGGAATGCAGAATCATCCGCGGAAATAAATATAAAATTCTATGATAATGAAATGAGCACAGATCTGACACATTGTGGATTTTTTTAAACAGATAAATTTTCATTCAATAAACATTTCAAAAAAAGTCGTATTTACAGTTCTATGAATTTCCTACATGTGCATATTTTTCATTTTTTTAAAATAATGTATCTGTTGAAGAAATTAAAAAAAACTAGGAATTGTCAAATGTCTGCTATTTTCAGTTTTATTAAATTCTACCTTATGAAGTTTTCATCCATCGCCTGATGCATCATAATGTGAATTGGATTGGATTTGATCATATCTGACTAGATCTGATTGGATCAAACTAGATCTGATTAGATCTGACTAGGTCTGATTAGATCTGACTAGATCTGATAAACCGATATAAATGGACTTGATTAGATCTAGTTAGATCTAATCAGATCTGGTTAGATCTAGTCAGATCTGTTCAGATCTGATAAGGCATTGATCTGATTAGATCTGATCAGATATAGTTAGATCTAATCAGATCTAGTTAGATCTGATCAGATCTAGTTAGATCTAATCAGATCTAGTTAGATCTAATCAGATCTATACATATCAAATTTCTCAATTTAATCAGATCTGATCAGATCAAATTAGATCTAATCAGATCTAATTTGATCTGATCAGATCTAAACATTTTTTCCCGGGTAAATACTTTAAATGTAAAATTCGAACCACTGACGACAAGCCAGTACACAAGAGACAGTATAAAATCCCCCACAACATCGGGAGGAGGTCAATAAACAGATCAATGATCTCTCGCAACAAGATATAATCAAACATTCCGAGTCGCCGTATAACTCCCTCTTGTAGATTGTTCCCAAGAAAGCAGATTCCCTAGGGAGGAAGCGATGGCGAATGGTCATAGATTTCCGAGACCTGAATCAGAAGACAATTAGTGACTCATATCCTCTCCCAGATATAATTCAGATTTTGTCCCAGTTGGGTGGGGCAAAATACTTTAGTGTCTTTGACCTTGCCAACGGGTTCCATCAAGTGGAAATGGATCCAAATGACGGTGAAAAGACAGCTTTCACTGGACCAAATGGGCATTATGAATATGCCAGGATGCCATTTGGGCTACAGAACTCACCACCAATTTTTCAACGGATGATGGACCATGCTTTAACAGGCTTGAAGGGAACAGAGTTATACGTGTATTCAGATGACATCGTGGTTTATTCCAAATCACTTAGAGAACATGAGAGGAGATTAAATAACTTCTTTGAGAATCTCAGACAAAACGGCTTAACACTGCAACCAGATAAGTGCAAATTCTTCATGAAAGAAGTGTCTTATCTGGGTCATATCATCGATGAAAAGGGGATCAGGCCGGATCCAGCCAAAGTAAAATCATTGTCTGAAATGTCTCCCCCAAAGAGTCAACACGGAGTGCGATCATTCTTGGGTATCAGCAATTACCATCGGAGATTTGTCAAGGACTATGCTGATAAATCTAAGCCTCTGAATGATCTGCTGAAGAAAAATGAAAAGTTTGTATGGGGTCCAGAACAGGAACATGCCTTTAGTGAACTGAAGGGAGCATTCACGGAAGATTCTCTGCTGTATCACCCAGATATGACAGAACCTTTTACCATCCATGTGTCGTCATCTACATCTGGGATTGGAGCTATTCTTAGTAAGAAAGATGAGGAAGGTGATGAGCACCCAATCCTCTATGCATCCCGAACACTCAGGGACGCTGAGACAAGATATACGTCAGCGGAAGTTGATTGTTTAGCAGCAGTATATGCCCTGAGTCAATTCAAGCCATATGTGTATGGAGTACCTTTGCACGGTAGTAACAACTAGCCCTGCATTAAATTGGCTCCGTGACTGTTCCAATCCAACTTCTAGACAGGTTAAATGGAAGACTTATTTAAACGATTTCACTTTTCAGGTCGAGATTAAAAAGCAAAGCAAAAACCAACTTGCAGAGATCTATGAAAACCCTCTACAGAGCCATGAAGGAACCGTGCTTCTGGTCACTTGTCTACCCATTCAATCAAAAGTTAAGTCATGCTTGAAGACGGGACCCAGGATTCAAGATCTGAACCGAAGAGTGAGGATTCAAAGTGACCCAATAGAAAGAAAGGTGCAACCAGCTCCAGCAACTACGGTTGCAGAAAGACTAAGAATCAGGAGAACAACGGAGAACGCCAGTGGTATACGAAAACCTATTTCATACAGGCTGAATCGACAGTATAAGTCAGGATTGAAAACATCAACGGGGGTGGTCCATCCATCTTCAGCCAAAGAAGAAGTTCCAGTAACCAGCTCAGCCGACGTATCAGGGCCGAATGTGATAGAAGTAGAGCAAACAACGCCAACTTCTTCAACATCCACGATGAACATTCTTAATTCTGATGATGAAAGAAAGAATACGGAACAGTTAGAGGTCTCATTGGAAGGAGTGACAATAGATGCCCTTGAAGACGACGTCTTTTCCTCCGAACAGCTCCAGCATAGCCATCAAACCTCCTCACTGGTGGAATCTATTCCATTGTTAGATGAGGAGGATGAGGAAACGTCATTGATCGATATGGGAAATCTGTAAGAGAGTCTCAAAAAATTGAGAGAATCATAAATTTCGACCAGTCTATCATAAATTTCGATGAGAAAATGAAAATGTTTGAAGAAGCCTTTACAACTCTCATTGACGAAAAGGATGAGGCTCGAGAGATGGATGAGAAGGAGATAAATACTACTACAACTCCATCAAGACATTCGGTTATCACCCATCCAGGGATTACAAGAGAATCCCTCTTACCATCCCCTCGTTCGTTTAGGGATCCCATCGCCGGGTCCTCACTTAACGACATGGAACAGAGAACATCATCCCTCATGAGCCACTGCAACAATCAAGGGAAGAGGAATCTTTCGAGTCGTCTAACTCATCAGTCATTAGTATCTCAGAAAACACAGAGAGAGCAGGCACCGCTGACTCTCAGGAAATACGAAACACCAGGCTAGAAACAACTGGGGAAGAATCGATGGGGGTGACTTTAACTCCCATTCCCGGATACAGTTATCAGGAGTTCTTGGCATCGAAGGATAAAGCACCCAGAATAGTTTTGAACCAGTCAAGTCAAGAGAATGAAATAAACGATAAAATAACTATTCCGAGCAACGAAGAATACCAAGCTGCTATTAACATTGAGGAGACAAGAGATGGACTGACCTTCACAAGAGGAAACCTTGCTCATTTCCTGTCTGCAGATGTAAAATTCACAAAACAAAATATAAAGTTGCTTCAGGACTTAAATTTTGTCGACACAAATTAGATCCGTAAACTGCGACCAGAGATTGGCCAAGTAATAGTTACGAAATGTGGAAAGTTTAGAACTTCTACTCTCATCACTAAGCGTTATCATTTTGATGAGGTACAAAATAGAAACCTGAAGCTGTGCCTACGGAATCTGAAAACAGCAATAGACAAATACGACGTCAAAGATATCAGAATGACTCTGAATGGAAATGAAATTGATGAAGATATTCGAATAAAGTATTTCCTTGCGAATGAATTCCGACACCATCCGGTTACCATCACCCTTTGCCATGAAAAAATAAGTATGCCGCCTGAAACCCTTCGGACAGAGATCATCAAAGAATGCCCTGAAACTCTTCCAGGAGGCCATAAGGGTATAGTAAGAACATTTCATCGAATTAGGGAAAGATTCTATTGGCCAGGCTTTAAACAAGCGGTGGCGAGATTCATCAAGAAATGCAGAACATGTCAATTGGAGAATCTTCAGAGAATAAAATTCAAAAAGCCTATGCTTATCACAGAAACACGGAGTGAATGTTTTGAAAAAATCTCCATTGATACAGTGGGTCCTTTACCCAAAACTTCTTCTGGAAATAGTCATATCCTGACCATACAGGATAATTTTGCGAAACACTGCGTGGGGGTGCTCATCAAAGACATCGAGGCACACACACTCGCGCACGCACTAGCAACGCAATATGTAGCATTGTACAGATGCCCTAAGGTCATTCTATCGGATAAAGGACCAGCTTTATGGGAAAACTCTTTTCCCAGCTGAGTAAGATTTTTCGGTTCCATCATATCACGACATTTGGGTACAGGCCCCAATCAAATGGGTCTCTGGAAAGGAGCCATCTAAGCCTAGTCGAATACCTCAGGGCTTATGCAGATGAAAATAAGGAATGGGATGAGCTCTTACCCTTTGCAAAGTTTTCGTATAATACAACTGTACATGGGTCAACTCATTTCACACCTTTTGAATTATTATACGGGGATGGGAACATGGAGATGGAAACCTATAACGATTATATGGTAGAACTAGTCACGAAGCTGGATAAAATACAGGAACTGGGGCATAAATATCTGGTGGAGGCCAAGGAACACTCAAAGGCTCTCTATGACCGCAATGCTTGACCTCTAGAATTGAAAGTAGGGAATTTCGTTTATGTTCAGAAAGAGCCAAGAACAGGAAGATTAGACCAACATTATACAGGACCTTACGAAATTGTCCATGTCACTGAAAAAGGAAATGTGTATTTAGAAACAGAAGAGGGACATAGATTCATGAAACACCCTGATAAGCTTAAGCCGTGTAGCGACTAAGGAAACAGTGCTGCCAGGGAAATCGTCAGCTGTTATTTCTTCCAGAGTTAATATTTTCTTGTTTTATTTCCTCCTTGCAAAATAGGAATGGAGAAAACCGTAGGACCTGATGGAAGAAAAATCGTGTTCGTAGATGGATCTTGCTCTTATAATGGAATGGCCCAAGCAACGGTGGGGGTCGGAATCTGGTTTGAGAAAGAACATCCTCTAAATACATCAAAAACAATTAAAATCATCCGTTCAACTAACATTGTGGCAGAAACGGCGGCTGCCATTGAAGCCTGTAAAATTTGCATAGGGCATGATATCAGGAGAATAAAAATTCTCACCGATTCAAAATATTTAGTAGCCTGCATGAACGAACATATTGGAAAATGGAAGCAGAATGGATGGATGAGTGCCAAAGCCAAGCCCGTTACGAATCAGGAACTACTAAAAGAATTAGATGAGCTATCCACCAAAATTGATTTCAAAATTGAGTATATACCAGGACACCAGGGTATATATGGGAATGAACAAGCGGATAATTTAGTAAAACTGGGGTCGGGAATATATCAGGCTGAATAATAGAAATGATCCAAACTGTACCAGTGGCACCAGGGGGTCAGTTTAAAATGAAAATAATAAATCATTAACAAAAAAAAAATTTTCTTCTTTTCAGAAAGGCGAAATCATGAGCCTGTTGGGATACGTCTTCATGTTTATGACCTTGCAAATGGGTGTCCAGGGTCAGAATCAACTGGATCAACTGTACCAGCTGCATCCCATAGCCCATAACCCTGGCATGTACTTTGAGAAGATTGATCTTATACGACCCATAACCAAGACTTGGAAGCTGCTGTTTACATTAGATATGAGAGGATTGTTGAGATCTCCTCTTCCTGGGCTAAGATACATGGAAAAGAATCTCCAAGAATGCGTGAAATTGGTAAATCATAGTGCGTGTTATGATCACATTGGACTCAGAATCATGAATGACTATGACAAAGAGCTAACCAGTATAAAGGAACACATAAAGAAGCTGATGAAAGACCCTTCTGAAGGAAAAGAATCTCGACGCTGAGGAAGAGCACCTCTACTGGGATTCATCGGAACTATCTCTAGGAGTTTGTTCGGTACGATGGATTATAATGATCAAAAACACCTCACTAAGGAAATAGACAAGCTGTATCAGGATCAACGACAAATTACGCACTTGATTGGCAATACAACACATATTATTCAGGCTGAGATAAATAATATGAAGCAAACCTATGAGAGGAATTTCCAACAAATTCGAAAAGCCGAAG
The DNA here is from genome assembly GCA_963942555.1 of Aleiodes leptofemur. Lineage (NCBI taxonomy): Eukaryota > Metazoa > Arthropoda > Insecta > Hymenoptera > Braconidae > Aleiodes > Aleiodes leptofemur. The sequence goes on from OZ012612.1 coordinate 8,965,589, forward strand.
AAGGAATTAGGAACTACACGAGACAACTGAGTTACCTGGCAGCGGGAATACAAAATTTCGAATCCCTGGAAAAATTGAGCATAGTCGCAACAGAGGCTGAATATTCTGCTCAAAAGTTTGTTGAGGCTGCCAATCGAGTAATGCAAACAATGGAGGATGCCAAGCATGGGAAGATCTCGACAGAAATAATAACAAATCAACAATTGGCGGGGGTCCTTCTCGATCTGGAGAAGTCGTTAACAGATAGTATCTTCCCACTGTCAAAAAAGCACATCGATGTGGCCATGCTCAGTAAAATTGATACGGTTGAGACGGCTTATCATGGTGAAAAAATCCTCATTATCATCAAGGTGCCATTACTATCCATCAACCAAATGGAAATGTACAGAATAATCTCTAGTAAAGTTCCTCAGGTAGTTCAAGGGAATAGAACTGTTGCCACGTGCATAAAAACCACAAGCAAATACATCGCAACAACTCGACACAATACATATTACTACCAATTCGATGATGAATATTTAGAGTCCTGTATTCCTCTGAAGAACTGTCTTGCTTGTCCCAAAACGATACCCTTGAGAAAGGCAAGTTCCAAAAATTCCTGTGAGTTCGCTCTTTTAGCTAACGCAGATTTGAAATTAAACCCCAATATATATCAGTTATGAAACACAAAAATGGCTATATTCTACAACTTATCCAGAAAAATTGGAAATCACCTGCGAGAACCAGCAGTCACAGGCTAGCATTTTAAATGGGACAGGAATTCTACATATCCATGCATCGTGTACAGCTGAAACAGTGGGGACAGTTTTGGAAGGTTTGGGCTTACTCGAAACCCAATTACCTATCATACAAGGAATTCCCAAGACCTTCAACTTGACTGGAGTAGCCCCTCTGCTGGGAGGAGAGCCGAAACCATGGAGCCCTCTCACCAAGCTGGAATTCCAACACTTACCAACCAGTCTAGATTCCACCTTCGATAAATCTCTGCAAGAGACCATCGAAGATGCAGAGAGGTTGGGATTGGACCATCAGGAGGATTATTACCATCGCATTTTCACGGCCACCAACGGGATTCTCACCACCATCGTTTCTGTCGCAACAATAGCATTGGGTGTGACGGCATACAAAAGAGGTATCAGCTATTGGAGTTGCTTCAAAAGCTATTGCTACAAACAAGAAAAGCGAAGGAAGAGAGCAGTGGTACGGCAGTGGACTTCTGGACCTCAACAAGTCTATGAAACTCCCATAACTACCATTTCTATGCCGAGATTAAATTTGCCAGCACTGCCAGCACCATCTCGGCCAGCACCATCACCACCTATGGCAACTACCCCGGAAGTTAGAGGAAACCTAATCAGAAGTACTCCATCAGCAGTAATTGTATATGATTAAAAAAAAATATCATCAGAAATTAAACACCTATCCTCAAAATTATAATTTTCTTTGTATTCAGATGGAAAAAAAAAATTGAATCTTGAGCGGGGGCTGTAATGTCCAAAATATCATTTTTTACGAAATAATACTTTTACTAAATTTATATAGGAACATCTTGCAAGCAGTTTCGAAATTACCTGTGGGTTCATTGAATCCATTCATGAACTCAACAGATGTTTCGAAATTGCTGAATCTGAAGAGTTGGCCGATCGTGAGGCTGATGGCCGCCTGCAATCGACGAACTCAAAAGAATGGTGGAATAAGCATTTTGTTTATTAAATTAAATCTGAACTTCAGGTGGGGAATATCCGCACTTTTCTATCTAGAACAGAGTTTTCTTTAGAATTAATTTTTAAGTTTTTCGTTTGTACTTTTCGGCACCTTGAGTCATGAACTTCAGGGGAAGAAGCAATATCCTTAGCGGATTAACTCGCGAGATCGGTCACGAGAAATTCATGTATTTTGGGATGCAATAATTCAAAGATAAAGTGAAATCGTGCCGCGATCAGTCATTGAATGATAGTAGATGATTGAGGAACGTGATTTCTTCAGGGAATTCTTTTCTTTTCAAACCGAAACTAGTCGGTAATCCTGCAAATAAAAAGGAATTTAAAAAGTGCAAATCTTCCCTTGGATTCACGAACTCAAAATTAATGAATAATAACAAAAATAAGATTAAATCTCTATTGAACTTATTAGACTATACAATTTAGCAGAATCGAAACTTTAAAATCAAACTAATTCGAAAATTTGAACATAACTAGACTCATTAAGTGTTAAAACAAGGAAAAGAATTTTAAATCAAATTGAACATCGTGACCATAAAATAAACTAGACATAGTGAAACTGAAAAATTGTTGGAATTGTGTAGTTGAAACGAGAATTTCACCAATGAAAAAAAAAAAGTGTTGAAAAATATAAACAAGTGAGTGTGAATTATGTAAAAGACCCCGAAAACTTTCCAAGAGGAAATAAACATTAACAGTCGATATTATTCTAAAAAAAGAAAGGAAATTAAAAACGTCAAATCATATTTTGAGTAAAGATATAATTTTCTTTGTTTTGTATGAGGTGTTTTTCGCTGAAAGCTCACAGGGACAAATGAGTAAGAACTTTAGCTTGAGCCTAAACAAAATTTGGACATAACACAATACATTTTTCCTATGCCAAGAGCCTCATTTTAGTCTCATCAACCTCAGCCCAAACCTCAGTATGAGGCCGAAGTGAGGCTGAAATCTTCGAATGGGAAGTTTTTGATGGAGGAAATTTTGTCGGTTTTGGAAAATATCATTTTGTCAGAAATATCTCCGGTTCTATCAGTCGTACTGATTTGGGCTTGGTCTTGAATGGAAGGTGAGTTCGTTTCAATTCAATTTATATAGCTGTAAAGAAAATTATCGATTTTTCAAATAGATATGATGTAGAAAATGATTTCCAGAAAATGGGCTATGAGTAATTGAAAAATCGATAAAATAGAGATTCGAATGATATAAATCGATGGAAAATGATCTCACCTTCCATTCAAAATAACAACTAGGTTGCTACGACTGATAGAACCGAAGATATGTCTGGAAAGGAGAATTTTTTCACAACTGAAAGAATTTCCTCCATCAAATACTCTTCAATCAATTATGCCCACAAGCAATTCCATGCATCAGTGATATTGATCTTATTAATTCCATATGCAGGACGTCTCGGCCTTTTACATTTGTTTCCCCCCGCAGTACCGCATTCGCCGAAGGACGAAGGAAAATCTCATATTTTGAGGAAAACCTGCTCAGATACAATCGTCTCTTACGAGACTCCTGCTCGGTTGAGTGAAGCTGTGAAATGAGAGCTTTTTCAAATTTTTGGCTTTCCCTCGTCGGGATTCGAACTCAGGACTTCTGCGTGCCAAACCCCCTGCTCTAACCACCTAGCCACTGCCGTCGGTCCATGCATCAGTGATATAAGAAGTATAAATTTACCAAATTGGAAGTCTCTAGCTCGAATTATTTTTTTTATTATTGTGCTTACAAGAACACCGCTGAAACAAGCAGGAGCCCCACTACTTGTGCGTAATTTGAACATCGTAAATTTTACATTCTGCCAATGCAATTGGCAGAAAGCTTCCGAATGCCCGTTTCAATTTTAAATCCATCATCACTGATCTGTGCGTGGAGTGCGAAAACTAAAATAGGCCTCAGAGGGTTGAGTTCACTCCAAATATAATCAATTGAATAGTTTTGAAGATATAGCTTGCTTTTTCTGATGTTTCTATGCTAATATCTAAGAAACTACTGAACCGATTCCGCTCAGTTTCAATACCAACTTTTGTGCTCATCAGATGTATAACCTCACGAAATTTGAGGTCTCTAGCTCTATTATTCATTAAGTTATCGTGGAATCAAGATTTTTACGAAAAATTTCTCAAAAGTTTTATACTGGACAAATTAAAAATCTGAGCTCCCACCACCCCCGAGGTCAAAGATGCAGCTCTTGGACGCGCATCTCCTCGTGGAAAGTGGACGCTGTGATTCCATTTTTCATCGAGAAAAGTCAAAAAAACGATATTTCGACATTTTCGTTTTTCTCAAAAACTATCCGGCCGATTTAGCTGAAATTTTAGTGAGAGCTTGGGGCACGCATGGCAAACTCATGGTGAAGTTTCCAGATCGCTAGCTAGCCCCACTTCAGAGTAAAGCGGAAAATGCGTCATCACACACACACATACACACAGACATTTTTCAAAAACGGCGAATCTTGATGTTTTGGGTCATTTGTAGTCATATTATGATGAAATCTCAAACTCGAAAAAAATTACGATTACAAAGCTTCCATTCGGAAGCAAAACGGTGGATCTTGACGTTTCGGGTCATTTACAGTCATATTATGATGAAATCTAGAACTCGAAAAAAATTACGTCTACAAAGCTTCCATTCGGAAGCAAAAACGGCGGATCTTGACGCTTTGGGTCATTTGCAGTCATAATATGATGAAATTTCAAACTCGAAAAAAATTACGATTACAAAGCTTCCATTCGGAAACAGAAACGTCAAATTCTGACAAAATTATTATATGGCATATTTTAATTGAATTGTAAGGAGGGCTTATGTCTGAATTTGACATATCACTCATAAACTGCCATTTTCAGACAAATTTTGGTACGGTTCTCTTACAATTTGATATTTTTGCTTCCGAATGGAAGCTTTGTAATCGTAATTTTTTTCGAGCTTGAGATTTCATCGGAATATGACTCAGGATGTCCCAAAACGCCGAGAAATGACATTAAAAAAAAATGTCTGTATGTGTGTGTGTGTGTGTGTGTGTGTGTGTGTGTGTGTGTGTGTGTGTGTGTGTGTGTGTGTGTGTGTGTGTGTGTGTGTGTGTGTGTGTGTGTGAGTGTGCTCCCCTTTCCTTCCCATGCAAATTGTTCTCAGTAAAATTTGAGCGAAATCGGTTGAGAACTTTTCGAGGAATATCAACTTTTCGAAAAATCGTTTTTTCGATTTTTCTCCGCGAAAAATTAGTTCACAGCCCCCACTCTCAGCGATGAAATTCATCTCATTTGAACTCACAAGTATCACTCGGGGTAAATGTAGCTGCGATTTTTCGTTTGCAGATAATTTCAATTACTGTGTTTTTTATCCTGAATTTTGTATACACGATAGCTCAAAAACTACTTGAGTTAGAGACTCCAAATTTCGTCAGTTTGTGCATCTAATGAACGAAAAGTTTGGTATTGAAATTGGGCGAAATCGCTCCAGTAGTTTCTGAGATATTGGACAAAAACCATTTTATGAAGAGAGGTTATATCTCGAAAACTATCCAAGCAATTGCATCCAAGTTCAGCTTGAAAGATTCATCTCAATGAGCTCCACAAATGGTGAGAATTTCAGATTTTTAAAAAGAAGTCTCTTGTAAGAGTTTTCGATAAATTAGTTTTTTCAAAAATAACGGTTTTTCTTAGCTTTTTCTCTAGGAACACTACTATATTTTATTCCACCATTCGAAAGGAGACAATTTTTTCTACAAAATGAGTAAGTTTCCTTTTGACGACAATCAGAAAGAATAGAAATCCTAGAAGGAACCCGAACTTCAATTTTTCAGAGTTGTCGTAGCCCTGGAGGATCACGCGACAGGGCAGTCGATTTTTTCACGGAATCGACCGTGATTCCATCACGATGCCATTGGATCGCAGTTGCATTGCAGTCACATAGCAGTCGCATCTGTTCAGTGTCAAATGACTGGTAGAATTAAAATATTATTTCGTCTGTTTTATCAAGACTCCATAAAATTACTCCAAATACATTTTTTCACTTTTTGTCATTTGAGGAGTAAATAATCCTCAAATTTATGACCTTTCCTTTTCTCGACTGTCTCCAAGAGTCTTGGACCAAGACCCTTGTTTTTAACACGTGTGGGGCAATAAAATCCCTACACAAAAAATCCTTTGTAAATTCTTATTCCTGTTCATTTTCAAATATTCGAAAGAGAGTCAAATTCGTCACGACTCAATCTTTTGACCGCCCAACAGTTTTCACATCCTCTCAAGTTTTAACTCACCAATCATGATAGAGAAAAATAATTTCTACCAATCAGCAAATCCTCGTGGCCCTTCCTGGTTATTCCCGAATCCCCACTACAAAATATTTCAGGATAGCCAGAACTGCTATGTTACATTTTAAGTTAGATACTTTTCGACTTTGTAAAAAGACAGACACGACGTTTAGTCCTGAGCTGATTGAATTATTGAAATTAAGAATAAGAATAAGAAATAATTTGGAGTGCAATTAAAAAGAAGAACTCTTCTAAAAACTTTCAAAGAATATTAATAATTTAATAAGTGCAATAGTTTTGTGTGGACTTTCATGAACATTGATTCTTCAATTTGATACATTAATTTTTTATGTGAAAATCTAATCTTTTCTAATTATCATTTTGTGCTATTTTTAAAATATATAACAGATTAGTGTATGTTGTGTTTAATTCCTTTAATTCATTCCTCATCATTGATCTCAGCACCTGCGGTTATCGAGACATTGGTCGTTAACCTGCCCGTACGGAGTGAAATTTGGCGTACCTGAAATTCTGGTATACCTGGAATTTACAACCCCAGAGATGGGTTTACGCTCAGTAAAACTACCGCATCAAATCCCATACAGCATCGTCATCGCACGCAGTCGCATCGTGGTCACATGACCGTCGAGTTTGTGAAAAAATCGACTGTCTGATCGATATGCAATCGCCCGATCCATCAAGGAGGATCTTCCATTTACCATTGAAGAATTGATTTTTTTTTTTTTTTAGAACAAATGAATAAATAAAATCCACCAAAGATCGAACCATCATTTAATTTGTCCTCACAAGCGAATTCACTTCGGGAAAATATCCACTCATGACAATTTCACAAATTGGGGAAATTTGTGGTTGGGAAAAATTGAGAAACAGGAAGAAAAAATAGAGAAGTAGAGAAAATGGTTGAGCATTTAGAAACGTCTTGGCTGAGTATAATCAAACTCTAAACGATTCTGTCCGATGATTTTTATGTGGGCCAGGTAAATCAATTGGATTTTCAGCCCATAATCAATTTTTTCTGTTATTTCATTTCTCATAAATGAATATCATCCCTAGCGAATTCATTTATCTCGATTCTTTGAGTATTTTTTGAGTATAATTCCGGTATAGTAACCATTGGGTAGGATTTTTGTATCATTTTCAGATTATACCCAAAACATACTGAAATAATACCAATATTTTCAGTGTATTCGTGGAATTTTTATACCCAAATCATCCTGACGAAACACCATTATTTTCCTTTCTTCACTACTAAAATCAAAATATAGTTAATTCTCGAATAGAGAATTGTGAAATTCTTTGATTGAAAACAATGTGTGATTGAAAGAAATATGAATCGGTCCGTTCAATTATTCTGTAAGAATATCGTCACCATGGGAATAAAGAGGCGCAACTGTTATACTTATACATAGGACCTAGGAGTTTATTTATCGATCGGAAATATGTAAGGTTACTCTTCTGTTTTTAGTTTTTAGTGTGAAATAACTTAGTGAGTTTCAGAATATCAAAGGATAATGACCGACTTCATGTAATGACATACAACATGAGATTATTGTGGATCGGAGCATTCCTGAGAGTGAAAGTGATCAGTGTTATCAATATGTGTTCTTATAATGTGGTTGTTATTATATTGTCATTATTATATTATATTTTCATTTTGAATAAAAGACATATTGAAATATTGAAAAGTTGGAAGATTTGATTGATCTTGAAATTGAAGTATGACATGTAAAATTGTGATGTATTCATAAATTATAGTGTGAAAAAAATGTCTGTAGAACTATAATAAGTACTTATCTGTTGAGAAAACCAAGTTTCGTTACTGCATTTAGAATAATGAAGAATGTAAATAGTAATTTCATGGATAATATGTATAAAAATTCCATTCGGAAGCATTTTACCAATCGAATTGGCAGAATATTAAATGTCGCACAAGGAGTGGGTCTTGCGAATTACGCACAGGATATAACGCTTCTGCTTGTTCAAAAATTTCTATGTATGTGTGTGTGTGTGTGTGTGTGTATGTGATGACGCTTTTTCCACTTTACTCTGAAATGGGGCTAACTAGCGACCTAGAAATTTTACCATAAGTTCGTCGTACGTGCCCCAAGCTCTCACGAAAATTTCAGCTCAATCGGCCGGATAGTTTTCGAGAAAAATGAAAATGTCGAAATATCGTTTTTTCGATTTTTCTCGATGAAAAATGGAATCAGAGCGTCCACCCTCCACGAGGCTATGCGCGCCCAACAGCTGCATCTTCGACCCCGGGGGTGGTGGGAGCTCAGATTTTTAGTTTGTCTAGTATAAAACTTTTGAGAAATTTTTCGTAAAAATCTTGATTCCACGATGACTTAATAAATAATTAAGCTACAGACCTCAAATTTTGTGAGGTTATACATCTGATGAGCACAAAGGTTGGTATTGAAACTGAGCGGAATCGGTCCAGTAGTTTCTTAGATATTAGCATAGAAACATCAGAAAAAGCAAGCTATATGTTCAAAACTATTCAATTGATTATATTTGGGGCGAACTTAAACCTCTGAGGCCTATTTTGGTTTCCCCATACCGCGCACAGGGGGTCTATTCTCGAAACGCGGGAATTGATTTCCGTGGAAAACTCGACTTTCGTGAACGAAAGTTCTCGACGGGAATAAAATTTCCGCCGAGGAATGAAGATTTGCGGGGAACATTTATTTCCCACACGAAAAAAAATCACGATTCCCCACGAAATGACCAGAGAAAATGGCCGCGTGACTCGTTTCTCTTTGTTTGTGTCGAATTTGATTTTATCGACCGTTCAATATTAAGATTATTTTTGGTTTAAGGATGTATTCTAGATTGAAATTTTTTTTTCTTCACATTTTTTTAAAAACATTTTTCGAATGTATATACATCTCAGAACATTGTGCAGGTATCACAGAGTAAATTTTGGTAAGATTTTTTTTATGATTTCTTGTTTATCAAAAAAAATTCTTGTTTAAAACAACGTAAAACGCGTTTTTCTCTAAACAACGTCTTTTCAGACCTCCCCCACGATTTCTCCAGAACCAGTGGGCCGATCCTTCTGAAATTTACACCACATATTCTACAGTAGCTATTAAAGGGGGATTCTGGGGCACCGAGAATTTCAAGGCGGGTTCTGGGACAGCGCGTCCGGAGGGCCGCGTGTAGGTTGTAGGTGGATGCGGTGGGGTGAGGGGGAGGGCAGAGAGGAGGGGTGTGAAGGTGGTGGGGGGAGGGGGAGAGATGCGAAGGGAGAGATGCAAGGGGAAAGATGCGAGGGGATAGATGCAAGAGGATAGATGCAAGGGGATAGATGCGAGGGGATAGATGCGAGGGGAGAGATGCAAGGAGATAGATTCGAACAGATAGATGGCGTATCTATGACCTTGGAAGAAGATTCTTTAACTATAATTTGAGTGCTGTAATGAAGAAATTCATGTGCTGGTGGGAAAGAGTGGGGATGAAATTATAAAACTAGAGTGATCATTCGAAAATTCAATGGTCATTATGTACAATTTGACGCCGTATGAAGTGAGAATATTGTGCAGTACTCCTCCCTATCTTTGTGATTATGATGACGTCATCGCGAGATACTTCGGTGAGAATCCTCCAAAACAAATATGGGAGTTCCTGCAAGATTTATTGAAACTTGAACATAGTTTCAATGCTCTAAGAAGAGATCGGAAAAAGATGGGGGAAGATTCATCTCTGCAGATTTTTCTAGATGAAAAAAGGGAAATGATCAGAGATGCATTCAGTGATTTGATTATTCGAATGGAGCATGAGGTGCACGCACAAATGATGGAGAGGCAGTGGAGATCAGTTGATAATTATCACTTCTCATCCATCGTCAAATATCTATATGATATTAAGAGTCGTCTGGATTTAATGTTTGAGGCTTTAATAAAACCATGTGATATGGGGAATGAATAAAGTGTACCTTCATTTTTTTACATTTGAAATAATTGTTTTTATTCTTTTAAAAATTCATTTTTACATGATTACATCTAGATTAATTTTTTAACATTACCACTTAGTGGATTATATTCAATAATTCGATCATGTAGTATTAAACAATACGCTGCTGTATTATTGGGAAATGCTTCGGATGCTTCAAACTCTAGTCGGATATCTACGGGGCCAGATTTTAAAAATTCATTCTGTTTCGAGCAATCAATTACAATGAGTGGTGCTCTATGCAAGAAATTCTCTTTAGTTAACCATGGTTCGGGATCCTTACCATAATACGATGTTTGAAAATTGATATACATATCATATAATAGTGCAAATTGATTATGATCAATATCAAGATTAAGATTGCCATATGGATAGCTCTGTGAATTTAAAAATAGTTTCACATCTCTGATTTTACAATGATCAAATTCACTCGCATTGGCAGTGAGTTGATTCTTTCTATTTGTTTGGAATGCAACAATGATATAGCGTGGTTTCTCCAATTGCGTAGAGCACTTGACGACCCAAACATGCTTGGACGTTCGTGGGAGCAATGGATACTCATACAAGTCCCATGCTCGGAGGCTCATTGGTATAGACGTGTCCTTGGCGATGAGATTTAACAGATGAGCCTTCCGCGAATCCGCCACCTTGATATATGGTAGTAGCCATTCAATTTTTGTAAGAGAAATTTTATATTCCTCTGCCCTCACATTTTCCGCTGGTGCTGCTTGTATTACTGCATTGGTATCACTGTGAGATCGTGTGAGAATCAGTTCATGCTTGGCATTCACAATAATCCGACGATAATCTTCAGCGAACCCCAGAATCATATGCAATGGTATAGAAATATCAAAGTAGCCATTATCATCGATGAATCTTGCATCAGGAAGTACCCAACCAGCATTTGTCATAGCTGGAGCTTGCATGAGACTGAAGGATGCATAATTTTTCATGAGTGTTGTGAGGCCAACATTTTTGCATTTGTCAACCTCAACAGCGTTGATCTCATAGCGAATTTCTTCAAATAAATGACAAATTCCATTGTTGACAAAATTTGTTCTCTCCACAGCTGTAGTACCATCGATTTTTGTTAGACGACCGCAAATGTGCAATGAACTCTTGCTTGGTAGTACGCACAAATCTTGATGCTGTACAGCAATTCGGATTTCCTCATTACTGTTGAATGTTGATGACGCAAACGGTTGATGCGCATGAATTTCATAATGCGCAATAGATTCATCAAAAATAATTGGTTTTTGTATCTTTAAGATTTCTTCCATGGTATGCAGCAAAGTAGGGCTATACAGCAAAACTTTATTTCAACTTTTTTCCTTTTCCACGAAGACTGAGACCCAGACTCTTGAGAAATTTGATGTTCTGAGATGTTAGCTCGTTGTGAGATGCTCGAGGACTGTTTGAATTGCGGCATGGTGACTGACTTTTATAACTATGACCAATTTTCGGTTCTCTCCTGTCGAAGACAATACCCATGTTCACGTTTTTTTTCAGGTTCTTTTTATATGAAGCCTTACTGTGATTACTTCTCCACGGAAATTGACTAAATATCCATCCTGATCGACAATTTTCAATTGTAAATGATCTATTGACTGCACGACTACCGGAAGGTAAATGATGTGAGCTGGTACTTCTATGATCTTATATCCTGGTGGTACGCTGGGGAAAAATTCATGTATAGTATGCACTCGATTACTATTAACGAATGCTCCTGTGGTAATGTTGCACTCAACACGAAGTGAATTGACATGTATGATGGAAACAGGCATATCCGACCGATAGAAGTGTCGCGCAGCGAGAATGCGTGGCTTAAATCCTAGCATAGGACCAATTGAATCCTCGGGAACAAAATTTATTGCTTTGTTGCATTGAATTTCAGTTGTTAAGGTGTTATTGTCAGCCTTCAAACTGAAAGATATATTTTCCTCAGACAATTTCTTTTGCAAGAATTTTTCGAGATCCTCAATTTCATAGTTTCCTGTTGGTATTGTAATAGACTTTTCTTCCAATGTACCCGACTTCATCTCATAATAATAGAATTTATTATTTCCTTCGTCAATGTTGGGAATTGAATTGAATGTGAGTAATTCAACAAGTCCCAGACTGTAATTCCCAGATGATAACTCTATTGGTGGGAAATAGTAAGCCTCCAGTATAGAGGATGTGCCGGATACTGACAGTGTGAATGAGTCACCCATCGTAGTTCTTATTAAACTGGTTTGATCAGCAAGCTGATCGTCGATTTTATAGTCGATTGGTTAGAAATTTTAGACATAAGTGTCCACATATGATTGTATTATAATCTTGATAATTCTCATGATTATATTTAACTGCACTACCAGCACCAAAATACGTCATGAGATCGTGTGGAGGATGCAGATTACCGAAGCTATCAAAATAAATGATTCTATGATTGGTTTTCTTGTAGGCTACCCAATGCGTGCCTGCACCATCTTTATCATCGAGGTTAACGATAGCACATTCATTTTTCCAAGGACCCTTTTTCGGCATAGCATTTCTCATGTAAACCCCTCGAAAATATGGAATTCTCAGGATCTTTGCATATTTCAGTAAATCTGCGTCAGTGAGAGGTCGGTGTGGTAGTTTTAGAAGTTTTTTGGATTTAAATGAAGTCCTAATCCTTTCTTATAAGGTTTTAAATATAAGCCTTTGCCTAACGCAATAGCCTCCAGAGTTTTATTATGACGCTTAGATTCGTTAAGGGCCTCTCTATTTGCTTTTGAATCATTCACAGCTTTTGCTATACCGGCTGCTCCACCTGCTAGTGCTCCAGTTGCACTTAGTGCTGCAAAAATAGGAATGAGAAAGGCCGGTAGAATTCCTCCAATCTTAGAGGGAACTGGAAGAATACGGGGTAATCGAATCTTTTTCCTACCACCAGCATTCTTCACAGCTTCACGTGCACCTCTCAATGCTGACTTGATAGCATCAGATCCCGGAGTAATAGAAGATTTTGCTGCTTCCGTGATACGTCGTAATGGAATCTTCTTTTTGTTTTTGGCACCTGTTCCCCTCTTCGGTCTCCTTTTTCGTATTATTTTATTTTTCTTTTTCTTTGCACCCATACCTAATTTTCTTTTAATTTTCATAGTTTTTGCTACACCCCAAGCAGCTGCTTTTTCACCGAAACTACTATCCTTAGCTCCAACACGACTCAAAGCTTTTTCTTCTAAAACTTTATCTGCTGCGTGTCTTGCAGATAGATTCTCTCTGTTCTGAGAATATGCAATGTCGTGCTCTTTACAAGCAGAATCGAGGGGATTTATCCCAGGATCACCACGCGCTAATCGCTTCTGTAGTTTTGTGCCTGGACCACAGTACTGATAACCTGGTATGTGCAACTCCACAGGTAATTTATTTATGATACTGTTCACGAAGCCTCGTCCGGAACGTTCTGCCTTACGTTTGCGCATGACAATGGTTTCGACACAACTGACCCCATGTGCTATAAATGTACAGAATTTATAGGCTCAGAATCAGTCAACAGGATGGAGTTCAAGAATCAAAATGTGAAGCTGCCTGTACCGAATTTTGATGAAATTCTACAAGACAAAGATGTAAGAAAAAAGAGACATGGGCCCTTACTTCCAAACAGTGTGCGCGCAGTTATTTGCGGTCCTTCTAACTGTGGTAAAACAAATGCATTATTTGCTCTGATAACGCATCCTAATGGTTTACGATTTGAAAATGTCTATGTTTATTCTAAATCACTGAATCAACCGAAATATGAACTTTTGAAAAAACTCTTGGAATCAACGAAAGTAGTGGGATATTTCCCCTTCAACGATCGTGAGGAAGTGGTTAAGCCTGAAGATGCTCGACCGAATTCAATCATAATATTCGATGATGTAGCCTGTGAAAAGCAGGATAATATGCGAGCATTTTTCTGCATGGGTCGACATAGAGATGTAGACAGCTTCTATCTCTGTCAGACGTATGCTCATGTACCCAAACATTTGGTACGTGATAATACCAATTTTCTAATTCTCTTTCGGCAAGATGAAATGAATTTGAAGCATATATACGATGATCATGTCAATACTGACATGTCTTATGCACAATTCAAAGATCTTTGTTCTGTTTGCTGGAATAAAAATAAGTATGCTTTCATCGTAATTGACAAAGATACTGAAATAAATGAGGGTCGATATCGTAAAGGTTTTGATTGTTTTATCACCATAAATAAGGAATGATGGGGAATTCATGCAGCAGTATAATATTAGACACACAGTCGTGAACATGCGCAGTAAGCTGTTGGAAAAGGAATCTAATCTTTTGCAGCATATTGCGAAAGCAAGTGCTGCAATTCGTCGGAAACATAAAATGATAAAATTGGGTAAGGATACCATCGAACGATCCATGAATGAGGCTCTCAAGCCTATAGTCACACCGCTTGAAAAACTAGTTGGTCAGGCTACAGTTCAGCAATCAACTGAATTACCAGCTAGAAGGAGAATTCGACGAAAAAAACAGCAATTATCTATCATACCATATCATGATAGTGACGATGAGAATGGATCCTATGGAGCTGATGTGGGGTCTGACGTAATAACAAGTACTCCAAATCAATTAGCGTTGACCCCATCAGTGAATCAACTGGTTCCCGAAAACGCTTCAAGCGAGAGCACAGATGACCTCTCATCTGAAGAAAATGACGAAACAATGAAAGCCATCATTAATCCTTTCAAAGAACGTGAGCTGACACCTACATCTCCTGTGGATACAGCACGGCTCCTCAACAAATATTTGAACAGTTTCAACACCGATAGAGAGAAACAATTGGATAAAGAATATGGTATTCGTAAATTACAAGACGGTTTGAGAATAGGAGATTCACCAGTTGAATTCCGTGACAATTCTATGATACTAAAGAATGATAAACAATTTACATTGACACCTGGTCTCATTGAATTGATTTTCAAGAAAAATCCCACCATGCTGCTGGTCACCAGCATCGATAAAAATAATTATCGGGATATCATCACTTACACCAATGCAAATCGGTTGAATTATCGTGCCAACAACAGAATTCGGGAAAGTAAATCGATTAAATATAAAAGTCTGATCAGCCCCAAAAGTGGATCCTCTCTTCTCCCCGACTATATGATTGCATCAAGACCACGAAAAATAGATTATGTCTATTGGGATGACGCAAATGAATTAGTTAACAGATTGCGTTTACTTATGGCATCTCAAACTGCTGGAAATACAAGTCATACTAACGAAATCATGTCAATCATAGAAGAATTACGGGAAACTGGAATAATATATTAGATGTTGTCTTCATAGCATACGTATCAGTCTCATAATGAGTGTTGATGTGTTTGGACGACAACTGCTTTCAACTTGGAGTAAATTATCTACTCTGAGTAGACAAGGACCACCTGGAATAGGATTCAAATTTACCGAGCATGGACATTATGACATGGAAAATAGGAGGTTATGTAATGTTGGCGATAGTATTGAAAATTTTGATGCAGTTTCTTACCAAGTCCTTAAGGAATATGTGAAGGAAGAATTGAGACTAATCAAAGAGCAGACCATTGAGGCTATGCTTCAAATTGTAGAGTCTCGATTTCAAACAATTGAGAAGACTGCAGATGCAGAATCTAAAAGACTACAAGAACTGAAAGAACACGTGCCTACAGTCATTTCTTATTTAGACGAGCGTCTGAAAAGACAAGGGAAGAAGATAGCAAATCTATATGATAAATCTAGTGGATTAAAACCACGATCTAAAGGAAATGGTAAAAAAACGTCATCAGTCAGTCCAGTGGAATCAGAAGCCCAGTCCACAGAAAATAGCATTAGTGGAGGAACTTCACCGACCAGTACGACGAAATTACCCAAGGCGAAACGTTCATATCCGTGGACTGGATGAGACCTGGCAAGCAGATCTTGTAGATATGTCAGCTTATGCCAATGTGAACAAAGGCTTCAAATACCTCTTGACTATTATCGATATTTTCTCCAAGTATGCCTGGGCAGTACCAATCAAAACGAAGAGTGGTAAAGAAGTTTCGGAGGCAATGCAATCAGTGTTGAAGAAGGGGCGTGTACCGAAAAAATTACATGTTGATCAGGGTAAAGAATTCTATAATCAAGATTTTCGGACCCTCCTAAAGAAACATAGTGTTGAGATGTACTCCACCTTCAGTAATCTGAAAGCATCTATTTGTGAACGCTTCAATCGAACACTCAAAAATAAAATGTGGAAGCAGTTCTCTCTTCAAGGTTCACACAAATGGCTGCCAATAATAGATGATTTAGTTGTAGTTATAATCACACAAAACATCGCACGATTAAGATGAAACCCAAGGATGTTGATGAGAAAATGGAGAAATACCTTTTATTACACATTTATGGTAAACGGCAGACAAGTCAAACTCGAAGAATACGTTTCAACATTGGCGATAAGGTACGAATCAGCAAGTATAAGAATGTTTTTGAGAAAGGCTACACACCCAATTGGACGACGGAGATATTCAGCATTAATCGAGTGCAAAATACTAATCCAATCACATATAAACTAATGGATTATCAGGGGAATCCAATTGAAGGAGGCTTTTATCAGGAGGAACTCACAAAAGTGCAGTATCCAGATATATATTTAGTTGAAAAAGTGCTAAAAACTAATGGAAATAAAGTTTATGTAAAATGGTTAGGGTTTGATAAATCTCATAACAGCTGGATCAGCAAAAATGATATGTAATTAATAATAAAAACACATAAGAATGAATTTGAATATATCTAGTTTTATTGAAAATATCCATATGGTACAGTATCAGTGCTATCTGGTATTAGAATCCTTTTGTCATCCTCTGAACTAAGTGCCAATTTCTTTTGTTTTATTGTGAAAACATTATGCTGTTTAGTTCGGAATAGGAATTGTCTTCTTACCACTTTCTTTTTATGGAATAGACAATTTTTGTAATGTTTGAATCCAATTGTTTTAAGCGTTGCTGTTTTCACACCTTTTGCTATTTTCTTCTCCTTAACTTCATTCAAGATTTTAAAACTGTACGTTTTAGCTCGTAGACCAACAAACTCGGTAATAACTTTTCCTTTACACTCATCCTTCATGAGTCCCAGTACTTTCTTATTGGTTGGTGGTATTCTGTACACATTATTTTCCGGATAATCTGATGTGTCAAATTTATGGATGTCTCGTTTCATCAGCTCATATATGTCCAACCCATTGAAACAATACAATAAACTGTCAGTGTCGGTATACATCAATTCAACTTTGTCACCGCAGACCGATTTCGCATAATTATAATGGAAATCGTAGATGTAAGTTTTCGATAGATCTAGAATAGCAAATCCGACATAGATTGGCTTTTTAAACATTATTGGGGTTCGACTGAGCTCTATGATAATAAGATCTTCATCATCATCAAAGACAACACTACTGTGGAAATTTGGTTGAGCTATTCGAGCTCTAGCTCCATATCTTCCACCCCATTCGGTAATCAATTCAACATCCTTGTGCTTCCTCACATTTTCCATGGTCTTTCCAAAGACAGCATTATTCATTAATTTGAAGAAATTTTTTTCAAATTCATTTGTAGATTTCTTCCTCAATTCTGTATTGAGATCTATATATGGTTCGAGCCAAGCTGCCTGCTTGAATTCAAGTATTCGATGGATTTTTTTGAGTTTCAATCCGAGACTTAAACACTGTTTCAAATTCTTATAATGTATAACATAAGAAGTCTTTGGTAGAAGAGTAGTCATCAGTTTTGAATGTTTCCTGGATGGTGGTACGTAGTGTTCTGGACATAATGGTAAATCTTTGTGATTCTCATGAAGCTCTTGAGGATACTCCAAGTCTACTTCTAGGATGTAGCCAGTAGGTGAATCATCTGCGATTCGAAATACATCGAATTTACTCACATCTTCGCTCCACTCGAATGATGCATATGGTAAATATTCAGACATTGCTGCTCCATACAAGTTATTCACATCGAAATACATGAGATAAGTTTGTTCTTCTTCTGGTGCTGGTTCAAAATTTGCACCCATGTATTTATTATTTGCTTTAGCGTATCTATTGGTACACTGAGCCACCCCACCTCTTATCCCTTTTTCAATGAATAATAGTTTGTCTGGATCGGTGAGTAGCTCAAGTTCAACACCCGTACACTTGAGCATTGCATCAAATGCAAGTCCTGGAGCCGTAAAATAATGAAGTGGATCCAATCTATAGACGTTGAAGCAGCTACGACGAAAATTTTCGAAGATATCTGCTAGTAGAAGTACATCAGTCTTCAAGTATAAGTCTGAGTATTCACCTAATGTAGATAACTGGAATCTATTCCAAACTTGGAGTGCATGTACATAATCTTCTTCAGATATCTCAGCATTACTCAATTTTGAAAAAAATAATTCTTTCTCTGGCAATTGTACGTCGTCCAGCTTTTCCCAAGAATTGATATATTCGTAGGGGAATACTCCTTTGCGAGTCAAGAGTTTGAATTTTTCCGCGTCATTGTCACAATATTTTTGTGTAATTCTCTTATCACAATCATTCAAATCTGATGCGAGTTGTTCTAAACTACTTGCCATAAATCTGAATGAATCTATAAACCTTAGGTTGACCTTCGTATTTGGGACGTGTTTTTGAATTGCTATATATTTTTCTTTATTGATGGGAAGTAAATTGACTGTACCCTTAAAATTTTTCGCTAAATCTTTAATTATAAAATGTGAATCATAACCGGACAGATTGTGGAATATGACTGGAATGTTATGAGCCTTCTGATAATTTAAATTACATCCTGGGTGAGCTGGACCACGGTACTTGCCAGTGAAATGACAATGATCACGATGTTTTATCGCCGCGAGACTGAACGGTTTCTCACAAATATGACACATTTCCGCATTTTCAAAAGCTCTCAGTTGATCCATTGTTAGAGGCTCCATCGGTACTACGTTGTTCAAGTGAGCATTGACCATTTCAGCAATCATCTTCAGTTCATTAATAAACCATTGAATACAATCTGGTCCGCGTTTGATTTTAAAAGTCGATAATCGATCGTCAAATGCACAGTGTAAATAAAATGCTACACTGTGTGGAATATGTTTTTCACACAAATTTCCTTCATTAACAGTTTCTAGGATACACTCCAAGTCTGCATAAACAGCGAACGGCACAGTTTCCTTGAATTTATAATTGTTGAAACTCAAAATTTTCTGCTCTTCAGTTGGGAATATCATCCTACACTTATTTATCGCATAACAGTCTTCTCTATGATTTTCGTAGCATCGTTCCTCTTGGAAATGACACAAACACCGATCACACAACCACGTTCGAGTCTTATGTTTCGATATCTGTGAGCTCACCAATCTTGATAAATTTCGAATCCATGCATAATGGTAAATTGGTTGTATATCAGCGTCCAAGTACACATCTGTACACAACAAAAGAAGATGAATCGTTGGATATTCTGATGCTGTCTTGCTCAAATGAAATGGAACAATTTCGTCGGTGCTATTCTCTCGCATCTCCATTCCATAAATATTAATGGACAAATCATTCATTTTTTCGAATTTGATGACGTCACTTAAAGAAATAGGGAATTTAATCCCTTGATAATTGAGAGGCTGATCAGTCCCAGGTAGTGTTGCAACTGAGTAATGTGGATAAGAAGTAATACGATTTGCCTTCTTCTTCTCAGTTGGATAGAGTGCAGCAATTACTGACCAGAGGAAACAGTATTGATCATCACTCTTAATATTTACTACTGCTCGCTTTACTTGTATCCAAGTTGGTAATTCCACGTGACTTGATAATCCACCGGTTAATGGTACATATTTGTTGATATTTATCAATAAACTTATGATTTCTTTGATTGTCCAGCCTGAATCACGCTCCTCGAAATCCTCAACCTTTTCGAGAAGTGTCTCCGTTATATTCTCATCGAACCATTCTTTGATTTCGGTGCTGGGCAAGATGACTTCATTCCTCGTATTGAATGCTTTTGTTTCTTCAATCATCTCACCATCTTTCATCACTTGGAATTTACACATGAGAATACTATTCACTTTTACGCTACCCATCTGTCTTAACAGAGTCTTCAATCGTACACTAGTTAGAATTTTCGCATCTCCAAGGAAAGATTCCACGTTCTTGTGACGTAGATTCACCACAGTACCAGTGCGTATTCGTCCTGCAAAGGCAGTCTCCATGTCTTTCCAACGCACACGCTCAGTAAGCTTCCTTCGATGAGAGGAAGCTTCAATTCCAGCCCCGCGTCTCTGTTTGTCCTTGAATTTCTCATGAAGTGTATAGAGATTTGACAGGGTGGCTTGAATACAATTTTTCTCACCTACAGAGAGTTGAACTCTCTTCTGAACTTTCGAGAAAAGTCTAATATAATGAGCACACCAGTTTATCCATTGTTCTGCATCAAGCACTGGTGCATTCTTTTCAGCATGGTCTAGAATACTCAATACTCTAGCACAAAGTTGTGAATCCATTTCCGGTTGTGGACACGTTGGACTCGAGACACTGAATGATACTCTTGGTGGTTGAGCGAAAACATTTTATAGTCAGAGGATGAAATTAAAATCACGTTTATTTCCCAATAATTCACATTTCTGCAAAAAAAAATGTGTTGATGGAGATGTTCCACATGCAGCTAGTGAAGAGTCATCCCTCATAAAAGATTGTCTGTCGGCATGCGTTTTTATAAACAAATTCCAATGGACTGTGGTTCGTCATTGCATAAACATTTCAAAACGATAAATATAAAATTAAAAATTACACCCCATAAATATCAGTTGTCATAATTTCAAGAACAAAATATTTACTTTAATGATTTTTGCGCACTATATAAGCAGCAGTTCTATGCTCAGAGCTATCCAGTCATCTCTCCAAACTCTTCGAACGAGCTTCGCTGAAGAAAAAGAGTGAAACTTACAATTTATTTCGAATAAATTTTTAAGAAAAAAAATGGACTTGGAGGCAATCAACCAGATCGCTCGTTTGGAGCACTATTTACCGACGAAAAAACGAGACGAGTTAATAGTTGGCGAGAAATATCTTGTCACAGGATTCAAAACTGTCAACACTCAGTTTGGAAAGAAAGTATTGGTGGAGATAGATGGTTCATTCACCGTTTTTCTACCGAAACGACTCTCCGACCGATTCATCGAGAAACCAGAGGAACTGCTCAACTTCGAAGTAAAATCCGCTGAAAGTCTTCTCTACATCGAGTTCCTCCCTGGACGATTCAACCCATGTCAATTCATATTGAACGATGAATAAATGCAAACTGGAGCTGCGATGAAGAATACAAATTCAAAAACGTCAATGTTGCATTTTTGTACTATTTCAATGAAATTGAATAAAAAAAAATTTAATTTTGACTGCAATTCCATTTTTACCAGTTATTTAATATATCCTTTATTACCCATAATAATTTTTAATTAAGAATGCATTTTTTTCTTTATCTGATAATAAAATTGTTTCAAAAAGTTGAATTGAAAGAATGTTAGTAGATGTAGTATAATAATAATGTAATTAAGTGTTTTTTTTTTTTAAATAAAAAATAAAGAATGATATCAAATGTTAGATAATAGACGAGTGAAATAATGAAGTTTTTTCAAAGCTAAAATAACAAGAATAATGATGAATCATATAATAATCATGAAGTATTTGTGCATGTGAATATGTGTGATTTTTTATTCACACATCTCGCAAAGCTTTTGTTTTCGGTTTCTCAATCACCCATCCCACGGGCCGTGTCCAAAGATGGAGTGTTCCAACTGCTCCAGCTTCACCACTGCAGGGCGAATTTTGCGTGTTCTCAGCGTTGAGAGCTAAAGAACAAAGCGCACACTCTGGTGAAGAATACTAGACTGATTTCTTACCATCGAGAGTGGGTAAGCCCAAAAACTGTCATACATATCATTTGACACTTTCGGGATGATGCGTTCTGTTATGGAGACAGCGTCAATGGTCCTATTCATTGGAGATCCCGCGTGCACGCACGTACTCTCAACGTAAACTTGACCTTCGCGCCAAAACGTAAACATTGTCGCCACCCAGCAGACTCACTCGATGGATCATACCCAGTGTTTCAAACTGATTATAATAACTTTGAATGAATGAAATGAAATAAAATAAAAAGAGAATTGAGGAGATGCTCAATTCGTACACCTATACTGTAAGGAGATTGAAAGGGAGAGGAAATAAAACTGTACAAAATCCAACATCATTAGTATATCAATTCTTTTTATTGTCAAAATACATTTTACTTTTAAGAAGATGAATAATACTCATTTGCACATTTTGCACTGACTTTTTATTGGTTTGCCTTCTTGATCGTGAATCTCAATGAACCATATATGTCCATGCTCACAACGATGATATTTTGCTGCGATTCCATTGATTACCAAACATCGATTTGTCTCTGGATTGTCCTCATTTGCAATAATTTCCTCGATTTTCTCTTTGATTTTTTTAATTGAAAGCTCATCACTCTGCCACTCTTCAGGGATTGATACGTGGATTTGATTGGTCTTGTCTTCAGGTGTAAAAAAAATGTCTCCATTGCATGCAACATTCATTTTTGCGCGAGCTCCTGCTACAGTGATGAATTTCTCTTCATCCTGGCTCCACATAAGCCTCAAAATTTCAAGAAATAGCTCGTTCCTTGTGATTTTATTTTCCCATTCGATTGGAATATTAATATGGAGCTCGAAATCACCATCATCCTCGGATTTCCCCTCGGTGCTGTGGAGATTTTGACTCATTGTGATTGCTGAAAAATAAATCCCATCTGTTGTTGAATACGATGAAACAGTAACGAAGAAATTGAAAGAATAAAAAAATTTTTATTGTACTTACTGTATGAAATTTAGCTGGAGTAAATGAGAGAACGAACTGTATTGAGATTCTTGAGCATACACCAATCATTTTATAGGAAACTATTCTTCAAGGGAGGGGTAATTTTCAAAGAATTCAACCAATCGTCTTCAGGCTTGAATCATCAAACATTTAATGTTTATAAAAACTTCTTTTTGCGTATGATTTTTTCGCGATCAGTTCTTCAAGAACGGAAAGTATAACAGAATGAAAGACATGAAGTGATGAAAAATTTATGAGAGTGCGGCATTTGATCTGAGATGAAATTGCACTCTCTCATAATTAGCACGTATGATAAACATTTAGATAATGTGGCTCGGGTGATATTATTAAAAATCTATCATCGCTCCAAGAAAGACTGCAAAATAGAGGTCTGTGCAATCTCTCCAGTACAATATTTACCATATAAGTATGTTCTTATGACAGACTAAAAATTTGGCAAAATAAATTGAATTCGCTGCACGTCTCATAAATTTTTATAATCATCACCGATGACTCACTCACGTGACTCGAGAAAGAGTATCACATGGTGAATAAAAAAAAATCCCATGAGATTTAGCTCTTTCATAAATATTTGTGAGTGAGAATGATATTAACCGTAAGGAAATAAATTGCAAGAATGATTTCATTGAGTTGCAGTATCCATCTCCATATTTCTACCTCCTCTTTGATTCTTTCCAAAGTATAGAGACCACCATGCGAATCTTTCCATTCATCGTTTTTCTGCAAAATTCTGGAAAAGTTCCTTTCAAGAACCATTGGGATCATGGAAGTTATCATCGATATTCAGGATTTTGTACATGGTAATAACAAGTTGGTTTGTTAAATTTCTATAAGCTTATGATATTTTAACGGGATCATTTTTTTTCTTTCAAAATGTACTGGTTATTGCTTTGAATAATAAAATGAACCTTTTTTGTAAATTACTTCTCCATATTTCATTCATCCCCTCTCATAATTCCATATCCCCACTCTCGCAAATTTTTTATATTGACTTCTAGTATATAAGAAGAAGATTTTGTCTCAATTGATCAGTCAGAAGTTTCGACGTCATCATTATAGTCTCCCTGAGTTTTTGAAAAAAAAAAAAATCGCTAATCGAAATTGTTTTCCCAATTATACATCATGGAGGTCATTGTGGATTTGGTGGGATTTTTCAAAGGAGTCAATGAAGAATTTATTGTGAAAGAGGTGGCAGTAGCTACTTTAAAACCTACTGATGGTGGTCATTCATGGGTTTCTTATTACGTATTCGCACCTCCGTGTCCTATGGAGGACTTGGATGCGAAAAGTTTAGCAATGAATTCATGGTTGACATCATTTTATCATGGATTATCGTGGCAATGTGGAGACACACGTTATAATCAAGTTAAACCTGTGCTACGACGACTCTTCAAGAACGTCCGAGTCATACATGTCCTAGGAGGAAAAAAGAGATCACAGTTGGAGAAATTGATAGGATATGGCTACAAAATAAATGATTTAGAATATTTTGGTTGTCCAGAGTGGACGGAATTAAAGAAATTTTCGTTATATGGACATAAATTCCTCCACTGTTACAGGAAAGAGCCTGGAGATTTTTATTGTCCATTGGATAATGTTGGTCGCATAAAATTGTGGTATGAGAAGCACTGGGGAGTTTGGCCAGGACATCTAGCTGAAGCATGTGGTGCTCCTAGTCTCCTAAGTATGGAACCAGAGAAAATGATTCATCTTGAAGCCGAATTCCTTAGTAGGTGTGCCTCTCACATTTACATTGATGATGTGTGGGATAAGCTTCCAGATCATTTAAAGGAAGATCCACGTATCGCTCAATGTCGCAAATGTCGCAAACATCATGATCCCACGTCCAATGAATCATCACCAATGATCAAAAACTGTCAGATGTGTCAGGATAATGATGATGCTGACAATGAGACTGGAGGCAAGGCGGAGGATGAACAGAAAACCGAAAAAGAATGGTGAGAAAGAGGAAGAAAAGGGAAAAGAATTGGCTAGAGATGTAAAAGACAAGAAGGAAGATCATTCAAGTGGAGAGAAAGAAGAAAAAAATTCGGATAAGAAAGAGCATGAAAATAAGATCGAAGAAAAAATAACCATCAAAGAGAACATGAGTGGAGGAGAGGAAGAAAAATCAAAAGAAGAAAAGATAAAAAAGAACGAAGATAATGTGGAATACGAAGAAGACAAAAATGAAGGGCCCGAAAAAAAAAATAAATGAGAAAAAATCAAAATTGTTCAAATGTATTTTTTTTTTAATTTTTCATTTCATATATGTATATCTTTTTTTTTTTTTTTGTTTTTTTGATGAATAAATAAACTTTTATATGCTATCACTCCTTGTATATATATCTCTCCCACTCTACTTAAATTTAATGTAAGCAAACTGACGCCTATATAAGTGCAGAATTGAATAATTTGGTTCATCAAATGATTTGGACAACGATCGATCCCAGTATTCATGATTTATTGAAATGTGTGAATATCCATACATACGTTTAATGAAAAATGTATTTATCCCAAAACAATGGATTGAACGCGGAGCATGTCCACGACAAATTTATAAAAAGATTGTCTCTGTTCTCAATGATCGTGAGAAAAAACCTTTATGGGATTGGTTTCTCACTATCAAAGGCATAAGAACAGAAGTAGCTGTCATTAGAAATGGAGAATACCATTTTCTTCTACATCCTCAGGAAGATTCATTCTTTGAGAATTCATCTGATTCTGATGGAAGAACATCACCTTCCTGCAGCTCATGTCATCATACAGACGATGAAGAGACAGAATAAAGTGTTTGAATAAAATTGTTAACTCATCAAACATTGTACACTTGTTCTATTTGAAATGAATAAAAGTTGAAATCTAAAATAATTATGTCTTTCTATCATTGAATTAAGAACTCCACTCGATTCTTAGATTATTAATATTCTATCTATCTCTTCGTATCTATCCCCTCGCATCTATCCCCTCGCATCTATCCCCTCGCATCTCTCCCCTCGCATCTCTCCCCTCGCATCTTTCCCCCCCCCCCCCCTCCCCCCACCACCCTCACACCCCTCCTATCTGCCCTCCCCCTCACCCCACCGCATCCACCTACAACCTACACGCGGCCCTCCGGACGCGCTGTCCCAGAACCCGCCTTGAAATTCTCGGTGCCCCAGAATCCCCCTTTAATAGCTACTTTCTACACGTAAGAAATCACAAGATGAACCTCCATCAAGTTAAAATTCGGATTTTTACTATTTTTGTTTTACAAAAAACGGTGAAGAATGCACACTTTTTTTAGTTATTCTTCTTTTTTTCTGATAAAATTAACGAAATCAGTTGAAAATTAATATTTTGGAGGTTTAATCTGTAGCTACTATCATACCGAATCTAAAGCACTTCGATTTTTTTGTATCAGATAAGCCGTTGTCGAGATATCGTGTGGGAGCCGAGCGGCCCCAAAATTACAGCGTTAGGTTGAGCAATGGATTTTGTATACAAAAGCTGGAAAAAAAAGATGAAAAAAATTTTTATGTTGTATTTCAAGACTCCATTAATCATACCTATTCATTTTCATATTCATCTCTTCCATAGCATTCTAAAAAAAAATTTCGAAAGATAGGTCTTTTTTTTACCCAAAAAATTAGAATACATCCTTAAGTGGCTTTGCGGTCATAGAGAGGGCGCGTTCGTTTATGAATCATCTGTTCCGAACGGGGGGAGAGGTCCCAAATAAACTTTGTAGAATTTTCCTCCCACTCCTTCAGTTAACCCTATAAGGAACTGGGCGTTTCTCCCACCAATTCACCGAGTGGAGCTGAAATAGAGTGGGGGTGCCCACGGACCAGTCCAAGCGAGCGCGCGAACGCTGATGACAGTACCGTACTTCTTAAACATAAAAAAATGTGGGGTTTGATGACGTAAATATACACAATGAATAAACTGGCACGAAGACTAATTATTGTTATGACGGACTGGAATTTATTAATGGAAACAACAAAATAAAATTTTATCATAACCAACAAAAAATATGATGATGTGTAAATAGGTGTGAAAAACCTCAGTTAGTACGGTCCTGGGCCGACGAATATCGCCACCCGATTGGCTATCCCCCACTCTATAGCCCCAACTACGTTTTACTACGACTTGTGGCTTAGAGGGTTAAATGACGAGACTCAAATTATCGCGTGAAATGATGGAATAATTAAATTAATTGATTTAATTTTAAGAATTAAATCAATTTTAAAATTTATGCACAAATTTCTGAAGAAAATTGAGGTATTAGATCTCGAGTGAGTATCGAAATCACATCTTTCCACTATCCGGGCGGATGCTTTAAACCATTAAGCTACCGAGACCCCTCAATTTAATTATAATCCTACAAAGTTTATTTGGGACCTCTCCCCCCGTTCGGAACAGATGATTCATAAACGAACGCGCCTTCTCTATGACCGCAAAGCCATTTAAATCAAAAATAATTTATTGCTATTACTTATAGTTCAATCATCAGTTTTTGATCAATGTTATTGTCTTCTAAGTATTTCAAGTGAAAGTGTTTTAGGTGAAAATAATCAAATATTCATTTACAATAATCTAAGCCAATTCAAATTGATGGTTTGATATATATTAATGTTGGAGCATTTCTCAATATTGTTGCGTTTTAAGTATTTCAAATGTAAGTGTTTCACGTGAAAATGTGAATCAAGTATGATTTATATAGGTGTAAGCCTATTTTGATTACTATATTTTGATATGTACACTGTTAGGAGAGTTCATAATTTTCAAGTAGAAATAAGAAGTAATTTCACTAATTATTGGTGAATACGGACTTCACGTCCCAATGGTCTGTCTATTTACAAAAAATTTCACTGATATTAGTATACTGAACAAAAATCATGTAAATTCACTCAATTCTCAACACCACTGACAACTGCAATAGAAATGTGCCGTGATGATACTTGTTATTGTATGTGATCGCATTTACATGAAGTTTGTTGTGTAAAAGTACAAACTCCGTACGTAAATCGTATACACCTGACCTTCTTAGGTAAATATATTCACATACATTGCTCGGTGAAATTGCAAATGATATTTAAGCTTCACTCATTATTTGGTAGGGTATTAATCTAATTGAATCTACTCCATAATTTTCTTTCTAAGAAGGTAAATTCCCAAAGAAACTCCCAAAACTATTCTTTATTTATCCCAGAAATTCAGATTTTATGACACTTCAAATTTTCTGTAGCGTATCGTGAAGCCATTTTGTTGGAATTCAGTATATCGAAATTTTTGAATGAAGAACGGGGAGCAAAATATGTTCGGGTAAAGAGAATTTTATATCAATTGAAATAATTTTTCATGAAAGCTGAGTTGTTTTCTACCTTTTGCTTCCGAATGAAAGCTTTGTAATCGTAACTTTTTTTCGAGTTTGAGATATCATCATAATATGACTGCAAATGACCCAAAACGTCAAGATCCGCCGTTTTTACAAAATGTCTGTTTGTATGTGTGTGGGTGTGTGTGTGTGTATGTTCACAGCGTCCACTCTCAGCGAGGAGATGCGCGTGTAAGAGCTGCATCTTTGACCCCGGGGTGGGAGCTCAGATTTTTAGTTTATCCAGTATAAAACTTTTGAGAAATTTTCCGTAAAAATCTTGATTCCACGATAACTTAATAAATAATTGAGCTAGAGACCTCAAATTTCGTGAGGTTATACATCTGATGAGCACAAAGGTTGGTATTGGAACTGAGCAGAATCGGTCCAGTAATCCTTTAGATATTAGCATAGGAACATCAGAAAAAGCAAGCTATATCTTCAAAACTATTCAATTGATTATATTTGGGACGAACCCTCTGAGGCCTATTTTAGTTTCTGCACTCCACGCACAGATCAGTTATGATAGATTTAAAATTGAAAAATGCATTCGGAAGCTTTCTGCCAATTGCATTGGCAGAATATTAAATTTGCGATGTTCTAATCACGCACAAGTAGTGGGGCTCCTGGTTGTTTTAAGGATTTTCATGATTTTTGAATGGAAGAACTCTGTTTTTCATTGTTCTCCAACAGGTGCTAGGCTCCGTATACCTGAGTCATAAACACCCGGACAATTTTGGACATCTCACGCTTCACTTCTTTTTTCATTCAATACTCTCTTCAGTAATATACCTACCCCTCTATCCTCATTTCGTTCCCACTTTTTTTACTATATAAACACAAATGTTTGTATTTCGAAAATATTTTCAGTACGTTGGAAATGTTCAAACTAGTCGGTCTTCCGTACAACTTTTCATTGTAGTCTCGTGAGTTTTGTGCATTAAATTTTCCAAAGAGATTAAGTGGAAGTGGGTTCAGAAAGAGGAGATTAACTATGACGAATTACTCAGGTATGTATTGACTTTGATTCTATATTTTCCGAATCATTCGAGAAGTGTTAAGTATTATACAGCGCACTATTTCCGAATTGAAAAATAATCAATCAATTTTGTAATTTTTGGATTTCAGAGTTTTTTGAACATCAATCCGGCAAATGGAACGAAACTTATCAAAGGAGTAAAATGCAGCACCACATCATTCGATGTCAAAGTTTGGAAATTGAGTGTTGCCTTAGAAAAATTCCGAAAATGGATTGAGAGGGCACATTTCATGGAGATATAATACCGGAATTGTTGAAAATCATCAGTATGGTTATATTTATAAAATCAAGAATACTTTTCCTGCATCTGGAATATGTGTGCAATAAAAAATATGAGTATCCAATAATCGAGTAAACTTTTCATTATTAATTCATAAATCCCTACACGACATAGAAATCTCAATTTCAATTACGGTTACGAAAAATTACAAACATCGTGTCTAATCAAGGCATAAAATGTTCGTAAATTCACGAACGATACGTGCTGTATTTTTACGAATTTCTCGTCAGTTTGAGTCACAAAGCGTTTGTAAATTCACGAAACCAATCTACTGTACTCTCATAAGCCTCTTGTCAGTTTAACCCTCTAACGCTGAAGTCGGACTAACTCGTACCTGCGGCGCTAGAGTGGGGATAGCCAATCGCGTGCGCTCTCAGTCCCCACTACCTCAATTTACGAGACTCAGGCTCGGTCATTACCGTGCTACACACGTCTGATGGGTACCCTCAGTGCCTCTTCTTAGTTATTTAAATCAGAAAACGTGACAGCGTTTTGCGCCATGTGTACGTTTAAACGTGCACAGCGCTTAAACACAGCGCTATATTATACATTTCCGATTAGAGGGTTTTTTTTAAATTTTTTAATTGAGCCCTTTTCTCCGTCACAAAAAATACTGCATGTCACATGCAGCATTTCAGTGGAAAATAAACCTTCAAATATAAAAAAAAACAATCCTGTTGTTTAAAAAAAAATATTTTCATGTAAGCCACGCCCCATCCCGACGTTTTTAAGTAAAATGAAAAGTCGGTGAGACATTTCGTTGTAACGTTGGCTGCACTGACTATCCTATTCTCTGGCCAATGAAATGATGACAAATATTGGCATCATTGTTGTTTCAAGGTAGAGAACGGCGGTAAATAAGATTTCAAAGTAGAGAGTTTTCGATTTTAAAGCCGTGGGGGGTTAAACGCATAAATGGTGACACATAAGAGCTCACGTTGAAGAACAAATTTGGATAATTAATGACTCGGGATTAATAGAATAATTCTCTTGAAATTCTGCACATAACCCTAAAGTTGCTTGAAAAAAAAACATGGACAGATGAGAGAAATTGATGAAAAAAAAATCACAGCTTACGAGCTGTGATTTTTTTTTCATCACGTTGGACTAATTAAGTGAATCAAACGAAGAAAAGGATACAATTGACTACAGATAAATTCATGAAAAAAAAATTACGAGAGTTTTTGAAGGTACAATAATAATGATAATTAAGAAGGAAAAATTTTGCATAAATTCTCAGTAAGTTATTTAAGTCTCCTGCCAAAATTTGGAGTAATTTTGTAGTTTAGTTTTTGGGAAAAAAATATTTGAAGTCACAGATTTCACACGGGGAGATAAAAGTATTATGGAATCTTCTATACCGCTCGTACGGTAAAATAGATTTCACGTCAATCCCATCGGCTTCCCATATCTCCCCGTGCAAAACTTGGAACTTCAAATATTTTTTTCTTGAAATCTTCGCTCCGAAATCACTCCGAATTTTGGCGGGACATTTTTTATTATTCAGATTGACTGTAAAATTTCAAAGAATTTTGCATTACATGGAGTTTTCTCAGCGAGATGGAATGATTTTGCCTAAAGTCTTTTTTGCGGAAAATTTCAAGAGTTAAAAAAAGGACAAGGGGGAAAAACGTACCTCTATAAGTTCCCAAGATATTTTTAGAAAATAATTGAAAAAGAGGTTTATCTCTGCTTTACCTCTCGATTATTGAAATTTGTAGTTTTCTGAAAAAATCGCGGAAGCTAAGCGAGATGGAATGATTTCGCCTGGATTCGTTTTCATCGAGAATTCTAGAATTACAAAAAAAGATTAGCACAAAATTGCTCCATTTCGCTTGGTTCCCGAGTTGTCCTAAAAGAAGTGGGAACTTGCTACAATTATAGTTATCATTATAGTTTTATCTGCTGATTCATTAGCAGGTTGCTTCCGAATGGTTCCCCTTTTTCTTAGTGAACATTTCATTTCGAATATTCTCCTAATAATAATCTGGATGGAATCGATTGAGAGCTTATTTTGAGTTTTAAGATGATTCTGTGAATTGAAATTTAACAGAATTGCCTATATTTTGAAAACAAGCTGTATCGAGATTTTTTATCGAAAAAACAACATCCTCATGCAATATTAGTAAAATCAAAATAACTCGAAAACTAATGACAAGAAAAATCTGAAAAAAATTCACACAGTTAGATAATATAGTGTCTCATGTGATCCCTCAATCTGAATCAAATCGATTGAGATTTCATTCTAAATTTAAAAAAAATGAAAAAATTGAAATTTCAATAAATCATTCGTATTTCGAAAAATATTTTTCCAATGTTATCCAGTAACAATCCCAGGCAGTAGATTCAGAAAAGCGATATATGAGCCAAATTTGCAGTTTCTATCTTAATTGTTCTGGTTGTTATAGAAGTAACAACATTTTTCATGAAAAGCTATGAAAATCGACATAATTTGAAAACCAAGTATTAGAGAAATCTGAAAAAATTCACACAGTTACAGAATATGATATCAAATGTTATGAATCAATTTAAACAATATCAGTTGAGAAATTTTTTAAAAATTAGATTTTTTGCAAAAATGAAAAAATCATCATATCTCAAAAAATATTGAATGAATTCCAAGCAACAAGGTTTCAAAATAAAGTACTTGTCACGACAAATATACAGTGAAAATATGAGATTTTGAGGCTGAAATTTTACCGTTTTTGCTTCCGGATGGAAGCTATGTAATCATCAGAATTATCGATTGTAATTTTTTTAATAGAAGATACTTAAGATGATCTAAATAGAGAGAAAATGATATTTTCAGCGCATGTCTGTGTGTGTGTATAAAACCAAAACGGTTCCATAGAAAAATTTCATATTTTGTGGAAGACTTCCTCTCGACGAACTCTATTGTTTAAACTTTATTTGAAGAGAATCCTATCGGTATTTTTTGAGATGTGTCCATTTTTCGAAAATCAGTTTTTAATGGTATTTCTGGAAACTATTCAATTGCTGTTATTCCTACTCATATATTATCTCGAGAGTTGTATCAGTTAGATGCCTGTCAATTTTAATAGCTAATAAGCTATTAAAATTGAAAGCAAATTTTATTGAAATCAATTATGAAAGCAAATTTTTCAAAATTTGATATTATGATGATGGTTTCAAAAATTTAGTATCACTTCCATTCCGAAGCATATCGCTGAAGTATTAGCAGAAGAGCTATATCAGTTGGAAAGCAATACTATTATCCACTCGTTGAGTGAAAAAAAATCCATACACACTCACACACACACAAAAATTTTTTCTAAATCATTCTCAGACTCTCAGCACCAGTTTAAGTGATGCCTTACAAAAAAAATTTTAATCGAAAATTCTCACGTTTGTTGAGCTTCCATGCGGAAGCAAAAACAAAAAACATCACTCAAATTTGACATCGAATTCTTTCTTTCTCAAAAGGTTTTAAGATTTCATCTCAAGAGAAATCTTTCTTTAGTTATTCTATTATCTATTTTGTTTGTTTTCACATAATATTTGGCCGAAAGAAGGTCGGTGTGGGATATTTATATAATTTTCATTATATAAATATCTACACTCAGCAAAAAAATTGAAGGAACGCTAAATTTTGTCAGTTTTTTTGCTTGATTTTCAAATGGCTGTAACTTCGCCAAAAATCATCGTATCAGGATAAAAAAAAATGGTTGGAAAACTTAAAGTTTCTACTCTTGAAATTTTGAGAGGAAAATTTTTTTTGACCATCCGTTATAACGAGATAAGAGGGTTGAAAGCGGGAAATTTTTTTTCATTTTTTTCCATTTTTTCAAATTGTTCCACGGACTTCAAAAAATTTTTTTCGACTTAACCCTTAGCGGCCACTAGGGGTAATAAGTTACCCCAGGCTCGGAAAAAAAAATGTTGGAAAAATCATTAGAAATGTTGAAGAACTCTTCAACAAACACGAAACAATCGATTAGAACTTTTAAAATACACCGTATCTCTTTTACAACTAAGTTTTGCTAACGTGGGGAACTCGTTACCTCGTGTGGCCTCTATGTGGCCAAATCGAGGTGTGGCCGCTAAGGGTTAACCCTTATCAGGATCGTGTAGCCTGATCTTTCAGCTTCAATTTTCTTCTTTTTTTTTTCCCCCTACGACCCTTTGTTGTTGAGATATCGTCGATTGAATCAAAAAACACCCTTTTGTCTTTAATCGTCGATATCTCAGGAACTACTGATCGCACAGCGAGCGGGTGATGAGATTCGTAAACTTGAATAAATTTACTATAAGATTCTTGCACTGTTTGATTGGAAAAAAAATTCCTTCCACTTTTAAAATTGGTTCGGAAAAGTACCGAAGAATGGAGTTTTTTTTCTTTTTTGAAAATTGCCCTGCCTTTCGCGAATTTTGTGGAAATTGCAAATGTTTTAACGTTTTTCTTCAGTTCAATGTGTGCTGAAACACCCCCTGAATTCTCAAACCAATCCGCCTGACCGTTTTTTTTTCCCGAATGAACAAAGTTTCCGCAAAAATTAAAGGAACACTTTTTTGTTCCTTAAACACCAATTAATGTTGATTAAGGCCGAAAATGTTTTTTCTCCGTTATTTCTTCGTGATTTTTTGGGCTAAATTTGTAGAATTCCATCGAAAAAAAAAAAAAAAATAGAATTTTTTTTTTTTAGTCATTGAAAAAAGTCGAAAAAAAAAAAAAATTGATTTTTTTTTCGATTTGAAATTTTTTTTTTTTTGATTTCTTTTTGTTTTTTTTTTCTTTTTTTCGATGGAAGTCAACAAATTTTTCCCAAAAAATCACAAAGAAATAACGGAGAAAAAACATTTTCGGCCTTAATGATCATTAATTGGTGTTTAAGGAACAAAAAAGTGTTCCTTTAATTTTTGCGGAAACTTTGTTCATTCGGGAAAAAAAACGGTCAGGCCGATTGGCTTGAAAATTTAGGGGGTGTTTCAGCACACATTGAACTGAAGAAAAACGTTAAAACATTTGCAATTTTCACAAAATTCGCGAAATGCAGGGCAATTTTCAAAAACGAAAAAAAACACCATTTTTCGGTACTTTTCCGAACCAATTTTAGAAGTGGAAGGAATTTTTTTTCCAATTGAACAGTGCAAGAATCTTATAGGAAATTTATTCAAGTTTACGAATCTTATCACCCGCTCGCTGTGCGATCAGTAGTTCCTGAGATATCGACGATTAAAGACAAAAGGGTGTTTTCTGATTCAATCGACGATATCTCAACAACAAAGGGTCGTAGGGAAAAAAAAAGAAGATTGAAGCTGAAAGACCAGGCTATACGATCCTGATAAGGGTTAAGGCCCGGTGCTATGTTCTAGTTACCAAATTTCTAGTAATTTAGATGACCAAAAACCACTAGGCTAGTGCAATTATACGGGATCCATGATTTCTAGCGCAATATAAGGGGAAAAATTTCATTTTTGGGCTCAAAAAATAGGTTATGACCTTCCCTCGGCCGCTAATTATATCTCGAAGGGATGACCCCTTCCATTATATTTTAATTACGCGTAGATAATTGATGTATAATTATCACTACTTATCACTAGAAAGATAACCAGATGAATCCAACATGGCAGACCGTCCACATGCACACAAAACTCGTAATTATTATTTTCACAACAATAATTTCCCTTCAAAACCTAATTAGCGGCTTTCACACTATTATTTTATATTTTTACACATACTTTTTTTTAAAATTACACAAAGAATGCAGCCAAAATTACGGATCCCGTGAATGAGATGATCAGCTGTCACCATGCACATCTCTTCAATCCGAGGGACGGCGCCACTAAGATCACTCTCTTGTAGAGTTAGGGATGTATTGAATTCGGGGCACTTCAGGGGCCCCGTTTTTTCTATAGAAATCTTTATTTCTATTTTTTTCATATTTGGAAAATGATGATGTAAAATTGCCCAATTTTCCATAGAAAATTATACCAAAGGGTTACAACACTAGATTTTCAAGGGAAAAGAAATATTTTTTTGCTTTGAATTTTTAGCTGCGTGACAATTTGAAAAATCTGGTTTCGAGGAGAACACGACCAAAATTTCGATATGTGCTATAAATATGAAAAAATCCTTGGGGAAATGTTCAAAATTTCACAAGAAAGAATAGGTTTCAGGTGATAAATTTCCTATTCTCAATTTTGAACGGTTCAAACTAGATTTTCACGAAAAAAAAATTTTTTTTGCTTCGAAATCTACTTTGAACCGTTCAAAATTGAAACGAGAAAATTTATCACCTGAAACCCACTCTTTCTAGTGAAATTTTGAACTTTCCCCCAAGCATTTTTTTATATTTATAGCACATATCGAAACGTTGGTCGTGTTCTTCTCGGGACCAAATTTTTCAAATTGTCACGCAGCATCACTCCATTGATTCTCATTATTCTCATTCGAATTTTCTACAAGATCTTGGAATCATCATTCTGAAGAAAAAAACGTAGCGAATTTTCATAAATCCGAATTGCCTATTTTTTATCAATAAAAGATTACTGTCATTTTTTTGTCGAAAAATCAACGTTTCCATTCAAATGCTCGCAACTCACATCAGAAAACAATATTTTTTAAATTCCGTACGTATGTCTGTAACTATGTGCATCTAGATTGAGCTAATTTTTTTTTCTTTTTATGAAATTCGCACCAGTTAGACTGCGTGCTGCAGAGATTCCGGAAAAAATACTAGCATCCCTCCACCGCATTTGAAAAGAGTTTGAAAATGATTGGAAATCGATAAAACTCATCAGTTGAAAATTTATATTTCGTTTTTTTTGTTCTAATTCGTAAATGTAAAATCCGGGGGGCGGGGGTCAACAATTTGGGAAAAGTCGCAGAAGAGGGTATAGATTTCGAAAAAGATTATTATCAGCCCTTCACCGAATTTGGAAAAATTGGAGGAAAACTGGACACCAGTGAAAAATGGGAGTTTTATTTGAAAAATTTCCAGCCTCTTCCAGTTAAATTTTTTTTTTCAACTCTTTCGTTGCCTTGATGCATTTCTTTCTCTTCAGCAACGATAAGAATTATTGCTCAAGAGTAGGCAACGGTCAAGATGAGAGAAAGAGTTGAAAACAAATTTAAAAAAAAATGGCAGAGAGTGCAGGTCTCTGTCACATTTTCAAATTTTTTTATTCAACTATTCCCTTGCCTTGACGCATTCCCCTTTCTCCAGTGACGATGGAAATCATCGCTGAGGAGAGAGGAACGACCAAGTTGAAGGCTAAAATTGGATGAAAAAATAAGAAAGAATGGCAGAGAGGCCCAGCCTTGTCTACTACTTTTTTTTTTTTTTTTCAATTATTCCCTTGCCTTAACGCATTCTCCTCTCTTCAGCAACGATGAAAATCATTGTTGAAGAGGGAGGAATGGTCGAATTGGGGGAAGATGTTGGAAACTTTTTTTGAAAAAAATGGCAGAGAGTCCCAGCTTCTACCGCATTAAAAAATTTTTTTTTCAACTGTTTCATTGCTGTGACGCATCCCTCCCTCTGCAGCAACGATGAAAATCATCGCTGAAGAGAGAAAAACGGTTCAATTGCAGGAAAAAATTGAAAAATGGTTGAGAAGCCCATCCTTTCCTACTATTTAGAAAGGAAAAAAAATTTCAACTATTTTATTTCGTCATGACGCATTCCTCTCTCTCCAGCAACAATAAAAATTATGGCTGAAAGAGAAACACGGTCAAATTGTAGGAAAAAATTTAAAAAAATGGCTAAGACTCTTCTCTACTATTTTGCAAATTTTTTTAAACTCTTTCCTCGCCTTGACGCGTTCTCTTCTCTTCAGCAACGAGAGAAATCATTGTTGGAGAGAGGGGAACGATCAGATTGAGGGAAAAAATTGAAAAGAAAATGGCTGAGAGGCTCTTTTCTACTATTTTTTCAATTTTTTTTTTCACCTCTTCCCTCGCCTTGACGCACTCCCCTCTCTTCAGCAACGATGAAAATCATTTCTGCAGAGGAAAACGGTCAAATTACAGGAAAAAATTGCAAAAAAAACTTAAAAATGGCAGATAAGAGAGGATCGGACCTTTTAACTATTTTTAAATAATATTTTTTCCAACTATTCCCGTGTCTTGACGCATCCTCCCTCTCTAGCAACGATGAAAATCATTGCTAAAGAGAGGGAAACGGTCCAATTGCAGGAAAAAATGGTTGAGAAGCCCGGCCATTTGAACAATTTAAAAAAAACAGTGAAATTGAGGGAACAAATTGAAAAAAAAAATAGTAGAAAAGGCCCGGCTGTCTGCAATTGAAAAAAAAAAATCCAAATTTTTCCTGCAATTTGATCGGATCCCCTCTTCGGCAATGATTTTTATTGCTGCTAGAGAGAGGGAATGCGTCAAGGCAAGGAAATAGTTGAAAAAAATATAGTAGAAACGGCCGGGCCTCTTTGCCATTTTTTCATCCAATTCTTCCCTTCAATTTGGCTATTCCCCTCTCCTCAGCAATGATTTTCATAATTGCTGAAGAGAGGGGAGTGCGTCAGGGCAAGGGAACAGTTGAAAAAGAAATTTTGAAGATGTGGAAGAGACCTAGACTTTCTGCCATTTTTTTCAATTTTTTTTTGTAACTCTCTCCCTCAATTTTACCATTCTTCTCTCTTCAGCAATGATTTTCATCGTTGCTGGTAAGAGGGAAATACGTCAAGGCGAAGGAATAGTTGAAAGAAATTTTTTTTTAAATACTACCAAACGCCGGACCCCTCTGCCATTTTTTTAAATTTATTCCTTTAATATTTTCCTGCAATTTGACCGTACCTCTCTCTTCAACAATGATTTCCCTCGTTGCTGAAGATAGGAGAATCCGTGAAGGCGAGGAAAGAGTTAAGAAAAAAATTGCAAAATAGTAGAAAAGGGTGGGCGTCTCAGCCATTTTTTTCCATTTTTTCCTGCAATTTGACCGTGCCTCTCTTATAGCCATTATTTTAATTATTGCTGGAGAGAGGGGAATCTGTCATGACAGGAAAATAGTTTAAAAAAATTTTCTTCTTTAAATAGTAGAAAAGAGTGGGCTTCTCAACCATTTTTTCAATTTTTTTCTGCAATTGGACCGTTTTCCGCACTTTAGCAATGATTTTCATCGTTGCTGAAGAGAAGGGGATGCGTCAAGGCAATGGAAAAGTTAAAAAAAAAATTCTAATGCGGAAGAGGCCTGAAATCTCTGCCATTTTTCTTTTAATTTTCAAATTTTTCCCTCAATTCGACCGTTCTTCCCTCTTCAGCAAATGATTTTCCTCATTGCTGGGGAGAGGAGAATGCGTCAAGACCAGGGGATAGCTGGAAAATCAATTTTTTTTTATAGTACAAAAGGCCGATCCTCTCTGCTATTTTTTAACGTTTTTTTCCAATTTTTTCCTACAATTTGACCATGCTCTCTCTTCAGCAAAGATTTTCATTGTTGCTGAAGAGAGGGAGATGCTTCAAGACAAGGGAATAATTGGAAGAAAAATAAAAAAAGTAGTAAAAAAGGCTGGGCCTCTCTGCCATTCTTTTTTATTTTTTCATCCAATTTTACCCTTCAATTTGGCCGTTCCCCTCTTCTCAGCAATGATTTCCATCGTCACTGGAGAATGGGGAATGTGTCGAGGCAAAGGATAGTTAAATAAAAATTTTCGAAAATGTGAAAGAGGTTTGGAATCTCTGCCATTTTAAAAAAAATTTGTTTTCAGCTCTTCCTCTCATTTTGACGGTGCCCCTCTCTTGAGCGATAATTTTTATCGTTGCTTAAAGAGAGGGGAATGCGTCAATGAAGGCAAGAAAAGAGTTAAAAAAAAAAATTAAGTAGAAGAGGCTGGGACTCTATCATTAGAAAAAATTTTTTTTCAACTTTTCCCCTCAATTCAACCGTTCCCCTCTCTTCAGCAATGATTTTCATTACTGTTGAAGAGAGGAAAATGTGTCCAAGCAAGGGAATAGGTGAAAAAAAATTGAAAATTTGTACAAAAGCCCGAGTCTCAGCCATTTTCTTTCCAATTTTTTCCCTCAGTTTGACCATTCCCCTCTCTTCAACAATGATTTCCCTCGTTTCTGAAGAGAGGAGAATGCGTCAAGGCGAGGAAAGAGTTTTTAAAAAATTCGCAAAATAGTAGAAAAGAGTGGGCGTCTTAGCCATTTTTTTCAATTTTTTCCTGCAATTTGACCGTTTCCCTCTCTTCAACAATGATTTCCCTTGTTGCTGAAGAGAGGAGAATGCGTCATGCCGAGAAAATAGTTAAAAAAATTTTGTCTTCCTCTCTTCAGCAGTGATTTCCATCGCTGCTGAAGAGGGGGGATGCGTCAAGGCAATGAAACAGCTGAAAAAAATAAATTTCAATGCGGAAGAGGATTGGACTCTGCCATTTTTTCAAATTTTTTTTTCAACTTTTTGCCTCAATTTGACCGTTCCTCCCTCTTCAACAATGATTTTCATCGTTGTTGAAGAGAGGAGAATGCGTCAAGGCAAGGATATAACTGAAAAAAAAGGAGTAGAAAAGGCTGGGTGTCTCTGTCATTCTTTCTTATTTTTTCATCCAATTTTACCCTTCAATTTGGTCGTTCCTCTCTCCTCAGCAATGATTCCCATCATGAGAAAGGGGAATGCGTCAAGGCAAGAGAATAGTTGAATGAAAAAATTTGAAAATGTGGAAGAGGCCTGGACTCTGCCCTTTTTTTTAAATTTGGTTTCAACTCTTTCTCTCATTTTGATCGTTTTTTCAAGTTTTCATTTAAGTGCGGTGGAGGACTGGTAATATTTTTCCCGGAATGAAGACCGTGTCCTGCGATTCTCTCCAAGTTTTCAACCATCCAGGATTTTGCGTTTACGAATTAATTTTTTTTGTAAAAAAATTGGTTATTTTTCAGCCGGCAATTTATTATGAATCTTAAGTGTTTTTTTCCAATTTTCCCAAATGCGGTGGAGAGTAAGTAGTTTTTTTTCTTCAAAATCTACACTCTATCCTGCGACTCTCCCTAAATTCTCGAGCACCCAGAGTTTTGTGTTAACGAATTTTTTTTTTCAATACGTTTTTAGCCGATCAGTTTTATTGATTTCAAATCATTTTCAACTTTTTTTGAGTGCGGTAGAGGGTTGATAGTATTTTTTACGCAATTTACAGGGTGTCCTGCGACTCTCCCCAAATTCCCAACTTCCCCAGATTCCGGGTTTAATAATTAGCATTAAAAAAAAAAAAATTATTTTTTACCCGGTAATTTCTATAAATTCCAATTTTGTCTTCAGTTTTCCCAAATTTGGCCGGGGGCTGGTAATATTTCTTTCGAAATCTACACCCTATCCCGCGACTCTCCCCGAATTCTCAAATTCCCAGGATCATGCGTTCATAAATTGGAATTCTTGAAAAAAAAATAGAAGTTTTTGGCCAATGAGTATATATTTGCTCATTTATCCCCGCATTTCTTCATCAAAATAAAAATTTTCCAATATTTTCCTCTTTCTTTCCTATAGTCCTTCGGCTGGGACGAAAGGAAATCTTTCAAAATTGGGGCCCGTAGACATTCCGGGCCAGCCCTGTTTCTCTACTATTTCATACAGTTCGCCATGCTACCGGCAGTGCGAGTTCCGACTTGGAGCTCCTTAGATAACCGCATTATCTGGTGGCGCATAAGTCGATATTTTGTAACTAGAACATAGCACCGGGCCTCAAGTCGGAAAAATTTTTTTGAAGTCCGTGGAACAATTTGGAAAAATGAAAAAAATTTTCCCGCTTTCAACCCTCTTATATCTCGTTATAACGGATTAACAAAAAAAAATTTCCTCTCAAAATTTCAAGAGTAGAAACTTCAAGCTTTCCAACAATTTTTTTTCTATCCTGATACGATGATTTTTGTCGAAGTTACAGCCATTTGAAAATAGAGCAAAAAACTGACAAAATTTAGCGTTCCCTTAATTTTTTTGCTGAGTGTATATATATATATATAATATATTGTAAAGAAAAAAAATTTTCTTTCTAGAATATGAGAGAAAATATCACGAGATTCTATGAGTCCGAATATCTACTTCCTTATGATATTGTAAGAATTACAATATCAAAAATGACGCAAAAGAAATGAAATATTAGCCGACAAATTATTAAAAATAGGAAAAACCGCGCCATGTGCACGTTTGAAACGTGTTGTTTGGCAGGCCAAAAACTGAACCAGGGTTGGCTGAGCAAATAATAGATGGGTGGTCAAAATAATTAAGTGGTAAATCGAAGATTCGAAGAATCTTACGCAAAAGAATGGAAATAAAATTCAATAACAGGGAAAAATATAAAAGAGGCAGGGGGAAATTTTCAAGTTAGCTCATCCATCTATAATTGAAGCAGTAAAGACGAAAAGATAGGCCTTTCTACGTAAGAAAACAGCTTTATCTTTCCACTATTGGTAACAATGCACATGGCGCGCCCGGTTTTTTTCGAATAGATCAAATCATTCCGTAGCGTAATGAAGACGGTGATGATGGAAAAAATCATCTAAGCAATATGATTTTACATCATTTTCCACGACCATGTATGAAAAAGAGCATTCATTCCATAGTATCGCACACTCATTAATATAAAATAGAAAAATGAGTTTGAGGGTTCAACAAGAATGACTATCACCTCAACCAGTTGTTCTCCATATCGGTATTTGATTCATGGAAAGTTCATGGATTTATGAGAATCTTGGAATGATAAACATTTCCTCATCTGAAAATCAAGATGACTATTAGGTGACTGACATAGTCTTTATTGCGTTAAGTCGTTCTAGAATGATACAGAATTCTACTTGAAAAAAACCGGGTGCGCCATGTGCATTGTTACCAATAGTGCCCTAACGGTTTCTTGGTCACGGTCGAATCGCTGACGATTGACCGTGAGTAGCTGAGAAATAAACAGTCATGAACCAATTGAAGTTTGGTGTTTTCACGGTGGATAAGTAGTGAGTTTGTGCAAAACTCTCACTCGGCATATATCAGAAATCGTTGGTGATTTAACGCTGAGAAGATCGCTGTTTTACCGACAACTCACCGTGAATTCACGGGACTTTGACTGACGAACTACCGTAAACTGGAGGGAAAGTGTAATATATGAATATAATTCGCCTCCTAATATAAACATCATTCATATTTATATTATATAAACAATATATCTGTATTGATTCCCTCAATTACTAAATTCTTCATTAATAATAAATTTCAAAGAAAAAAAAGAAAAAAAAAAAACTGCACTCAGTTGGGATCGAACCTGGGACCCTGAAAATGGGAGCCTATCACTTAACCGTCTTCACTATTCGCATTTCAAATTACTCGAATTAGAAATTTTGATGCTCATATATTGATCAGTGTCTTTCTGACTTGGAAAAATTGAATTCAATTGAATTCGTGCGATCATTGAAAATAATTTAGTAATCACGGAAAAGCTGATTTTCGAATGTTGTCAGAATTTTAAACCCTCAAATTGAGCAGAAATTCACTAACAGACCGTGCATTTGCCATTAATTATTCAAATTTACGATTTTTACATCTTTATATAAAATGAGCGAGCGTTTCTCTCTATGTTTCATATATGCTCATTATTAACAATTGCACTTCACACGGCAATACTACTATTTTAGAAGAACAAAATTCTTTATGAACATCGTAAAAATGAAATTTGAAAACAGAAATAAATTTGCCACTGGCGATTCACCGACTATTCTCTCCTACCTTACCGACAATTCACTCGCGCTTCACCAGCCAGTCACCATCAATCGTCGGGAGAATCACGGTCAAATAACGGTAAAAAAATGGTCGACTCACCGTCATTGTATGGTGCCGAATTTGCACAAATGTACTGGTTATGCACGGCACAACGACTGGCGTTCGACGGTGAGTGTACGGTAATTTGTCGGTAAAATAAAATCACCGTCAATTCACGACTTTTTCACTAGATTTTTACCGTGATCAAGAAACCGCAAGGGTGGAAAGATAAAACTGTTTTCTTACGTAGAAAGGCCTATCTTTTCGTCTTTACTGCTTCAATTATAGATGGATGAGCTAAATTGAAAATTTCCCCCTGCCTCTTTTATATTTTTCCCTGTTATTGAATTTTATTTCCATTCTTTTGCGTAAGATTCTTCGAATCTTCGATTTACCACTTAATTATTTTGACCACCCATCTATTATTCGCTCAGCCAACCCTGGTTCAGTTTTTAGCCTGCCAAACAACACGTTTCAAACGTGCACATGGCGCGTTTTTTTTTATTTTTTCAAGAGTTGAAAATTCCATTCGGTACTCTCTGCCAATTGCAGTGGCATACTATTGAATGCTCTTCGTGATAAATTTTTCAATAGTGAAAAGACATTATTAAGGGGTTACATACGTCCAGCAGCGCCGAAAACGCGCTAAAAGAGAAACTCCTTTTAGAAGGGATAGGAATGGAAATTCGTAAAAATAATGTTTGCACATTGTTAATTGGTCTTTAAACTTTATAAAAAAATTTATTTAATTTTTTTTTTTTTAATTACTATGTAAAAAATAACGTTCCCCGAAGCACTGTAAAAAAAAATTGCTCCACGGTCGGCATCATTCCTCTATGAAATGTTGATGGATCTGCAAAATGTAAAAAGTTTCTTGTAAAAGAAGGTTGTAGTTATAGTCTATGGGGCCGGATTTTTTAATTTTGGAAAATTCAGCAATTTACAGCAGTTTAAAAAAAAGTTTGCGTTTTGCGTCATAAATTTCACACTTTAATATTTTTTTAAAAGTTGTTCAATTACAATATCAAAAATCCGGCCCCATAGACTATAACTACAACCTTCTTTTACAAGAAATTTTTTACATTTTGCAGATCCATCAACATTCAAGGAGAAATGATGCCGACCGTGGAGCAATTTTTTTTTCACAATGCTCCGGGAGACGTTATTCTTCACATAGTAATTAAAAAAAAAAAAAATTAAGTAAATTTTTTTATAAAGTTTAAAGACCAATTAACAATGTGCAAACATTATTTTTACGAATTTCCATTCCTATCCCT
Organism: Aleiodes leptofemur; assembly: GCA_963942555.1. Classification (NCBI taxonomy): domain Eukaryota; kingdom Metazoa; phylum Arthropoda; class Insecta; order Hymenoptera; family Braconidae; genus Aleiodes; species Aleiodes leptofemur. Next base: position 9,010,120 of record OZ012612.1, read on the forward strand.
TCTAAAAGGAGTTTCTCTTTTAGCGCGTTTTCGGCGCCGCTGGACGTATGTAACCCCTTAAGTGAATAACGATGGTTGAAATTTACGAAGAATGCCCATGGGGTGAAGCCCCTGCTTGTTTTTCGTCGCATCCATTATGAATAATTGTATTGGTAAGAAATGAAGAAGTAATATAATACGAATCAACTCTGATCAGATTTTATGAAATAACTCGCAAACTAAGGGAGATAGTGAAATTTTTGTTGTAACTTTTTTTCATGAAGAAGAATGTGAGCTACAAAAGATGTTTAAAAGAAAATCTGTGCATTTGACTCATTTTCTAAGACATTTAGAGTAAACCAAATGAGTCGATTTAATTCTTTCACGTTTTTGGAGAATATATCAGAAAATAATTAAGATAAAAAAATTCTTGTAGAAAAGAAACAGAGCTACAAAAAACATCATTATAAAGATTTCTTCATCTCAATTATTTTCTGAGATATTCAATTTTGGACAGACTAACATAGTTTCATCTCCTGGTCACTGAATCGTTTTTTGATTAAACAATCATAATTTCGATTGTGAAGATGATAAAAATAAGCAGATATTAAATTGGTGAATGTTCTTGTGTGAATGAATAAATTTCTGAATTTCTCATTGAAAGAGAAAAACAGAATGAGAAGGAATGAATTGAAAGCATTATTTTTTCAAGAAAAAGAAAATTATCCAAAAATTTTATGAGTGAATTGATCAATCGAGCTCTCTTTCGTAAAAAACGAAGAATTCATAAAATTTGAATACTTCAATGAAAACAATCTGAGTGGCATAATACTTAGAGTATTGAAAATAGTAGTGAGAATTTGGAGATGGTTCCTTAAGGTTTTATTGCATATTAATGTTTAACAAAAAATGAAACTGAATAAATAAACTACAATAGATTTTTTTTGCTGCCTGAAAATACACAGTTTCAGCTTTTGTAAATTAATTAATGATAATAATTGAGTAATTGGTTACCATTATCTGATAGAAGCGGTATCTGGTTCTCGAATCAACTACTCATTTCAATAAAAGAGAGCAAAGAAACAATCGTGAACAACTATTCTATCCAAATTGTCGTCCATTCAATTTAGAAGAAAGTTATGATTTATCAAATGTTATTATTTGAATGATTACACTAGACAAATTATGTTGCAAATATCTTCAAAAGGAGTCGATTTGAAGAAAAATATTAGTAGACATTTTTGTCGAGAATTTCATTGGCCATAAAAACGATCTCTTGACAAATTCTCGTGAACGCGATACCTTCTGAGATATTCTCAATGCAACAGAAATGGAAGAAATCGTTCGAACAGAGATGTAATCATTATTTTGCAAATATCTCTGAAACGAGGGATTTTAGGAGAAAATTATAAAACTTTTCATGTAGGTTTTATATTTATTAAATTCTTTAAAACGTATGGATTAGGCAAAGTTTTACCTCTTTTTATATATATATATATATATATATCCTGTCGAAGCGCGTTAAGAATCAAATAGAAGGAAAAGTGAATGATATCATATAACCATAGTATGAATAAGTTGTTTTTCTTATGGAAGAAAAAATGATAATTTGTGCATTTAAAGTTACTGAAAAGTATTGACTCAATAGAAGCACTCACTATGTGAATAGTCTCTCGATATAAAATATCAAAAATAGTTTAACAATATCATGAGAATCAGCAATCATTGTTTCACTTCATATTCCAAAGTTAATCGTTTGTTTTTTTTTCCTAATATCGTAAGGCACTCAAGGTCAGTCGCACTATCATCCGAAGTTCATTTGGAAGACATTTCTAATCTTAACATAATAAATATAGTTTTCAAGAAGATATGAATATTGCTTTGTAACTTAAGAGAGAATACTTTTGCAAATTGAACAAATGTTTCAACACATGTCTGTTTGTTTCTCACCTCGATAGATGAGTTTCTTTCTCTAGATCTAACAATATATAATAGAATATGAAAATTCATTGAAAAAGCAGATGAGAAATTCGATTCACGTGAAACGGTAATTCTCAGCTATGTGGTTGAGCATGTACTGGAAGGCGGATGAGGAGGACGATGAGTAACCAAATTTCTGCTTCCAAAGGTGAGTAGAAATAATCGATTGACCCATAGACCGAGTCGATTCTTGAATTTCCTCGCAAATATCAACACCATTCTGCCAAATTGTCGCTGGATTAAACAAAAAACAATGATGATCAAAAATAAGAAAAGAAAAATAAGTATGAATGACTCTATATGAATTATTTTGAAGATGGAATGAAAGGAAAAAAAATCTTGGAAGATGCCTTTGTTTTTCAATTTTTTTTTTCATTTTTTGAGATGTTATATGGGACTTGAATCTTGAAGCACGCCTTTTTACTTCTTTCAAGTGAATTCTAAAATCATATTTTTCCACATTTTTGACGATTCGCCTTGGCCAGTAAATAATTATAATAGTTTACGAGGCATTCATGAGCGAACTTATTGAAAATTGCGGCGTATGTGGAAAGGGAGAGAGGGGGAAAATATCTTGAACTCGAGAGAAATATTTAATTTATGTAGAATTCTCTCGTGTATGAATAAGGAATTATTAGCAGAAAGAATAAGACTTCTGCTTCACAATTCCAAAATTTGAGATATCACTTCCCGATAAAATAATCGAGAAATATCTATCTACATGCCTCTGTTATGGCAGAATCGTTGGTACTCGACTTTCCGCCCAGTATTTACCGAAATTTAGCACATTCGTATATTATGATAAGATAATGATTCAATGAAATTTTTAAGAGACAACAGAGAGCTAGTAAAAAGTTATTGACACTTGAATGAGGCGTAAATCCTATACTTATATATAGCACTCACGCCACTTTGTGATACATTTGAGATACTTAAAAGTACAATGTCTTAGATGCTTCATGCAATTTTCTCTCTATTGTCAATATATATTGTTGCCTTAAGCACGAAGTAGCGTTCGAAATGGGTGAACAGTTTCTAATATCGTGTGACTGATTCTCTCTAGCCCCTCAAAAATTTAATTGGATCATTATCTCATCATAATTTACGATTGTGCTAAATTTCGGTAAATTCTGAAGAGTAATTTGAGCACCGGTGGTACTACCTGAAGTATGATCCGATAAAAGAAACAAAGATACCATTAGAAATTTGCAAAAAATATGGCCCAAAGCTTTAGGCATAATTTTTGCGAAATCCAATTATTTTTCTGCATTGATTGAAGTCAGTCACATGCAGTTATCAATAATCTATCAGAAAGCAGCTTGAAAATCCTTGCGTGTGCTCCATTAACGATCAAAATTTCATATAATACCTCAATTTGCAAATATCATTAGTACTGTTGAAAAAAAAAGTTTCACCTAGATTTCCGAGTAATTTGCTGCTATCAGGATCATCAAATTTCTGTAAAGATTCGACACTAAACACTCCGTATTGCTTGAGCTCGTTTAGAGACTCATAATTGCAACATCGAGCCCGACTGTTTGCTACCAGAAAGCTGCCTGGTAAAACTTGTTTTTTAATCTCTGTAATAGCTTCTTCTACCATTCCGCACTTCTGATTGCCAATTTGTCCTTTTTCCATCTTTGGTACTGGTTGGGGCATTGTTTGTATCATGTGGAGCCACATCTTTGGAGGAATACAATTTGCTTCAGCTATGCAGAGTATTGTGTGTGAATTATTATTCCGTTTCTTCGTTGTCATGAGATCTGTACTTTCTGACATCATATAACCACCAGGGAATTCATCAACGAGAAGAACGACCCCCGGTCCACCGATTTGAAACTCTTCTGGATGTGCCTCAATATAGAATTCACAAATCTTTCCACATTTTTCGTAAATTTTTTTAACGATGTGTACTTTAATTTCTGAAAAGGTTGATAAGACGTCAGTTTCATTTATTTCTCATCGGTAAAAAGTGGAATTCTTCCTTGATATACTTTCATATTCTTACCTAAATATTGTGCGGTTATGTCTGAAGGAAATTGCTGACACCAAGCAAGGATGGTCATGAGACAACTCTTAAAATCAGTCTTGATGCCATTGAAAAATGACTTCTCTCGTATCAATTGTTTCTTGCCGCAATCAGGACAAACCCAACTGTATCTGTCACGCACTCTTGCTCCCGTCCAAGTCATATTGCGACCCTGACAATCACTCTGAGGACAGGAAACTGAAGATCTGATAAGAGAAGTCTCTTTCAGCCAACTCAGAAGTTCACCCTCGTGGCCTTGCTGGAACATTGGTTTCACGACCACGTCGAAGAACCCTCCCTGGTCGCCAAAACGCTCCATCGTCTCTCTTCCATGACTAATTAACATATAAATGAACCAGATAAATGATCAAAATAAGAATCACGAGATTATTTTAATTTGTGAATATTATTTTACTATACTTTTTAAATCTGAGATAGGGAGGCGTTAGATATTGTAGGTTATAAACAATTAACCTTCATTTTATATAATTTCATACCTGGTTTTTACATTAGTCATTATTTGAAAAGCTGAAAACACTCAAAACGTAAAACGCAACAATAAAATAGATTTGAAAAATCAACGAAAATAAAAAAAAATAAATAAAAGGAAAAACTGAAAGAAAAGTTCGTCAAGCCCTCATCTCTATCATATAAACAAACATGGCGTTTGTTTCCATGTAAGAAGGTTGGTGGGAGATCACCATGACGAATTGGGGGTGTGTTCCACTTGGGACCAGTAGCTGGTCAGTAGTAGGGACTTTTACGTTTAGGAACTAGAGGCTGGGGGTGCATTCGATCAGGTAACTGTGGCCAGGGGAGGTATCCGTTGCGTTTTAAGATTAGCTTAAAATCTTATAATTTTGCTCCCGCCAGAGGGCCTAGCGACGGAAGTAGGGATCTCGGTATGTAGAGTTGTGGGGAAGGGGTCAAATCGTACAAATGGTGGCTTTTGAACTCCTAGCTGTGCTCCAAAATGTGAAAATTATTGTGGGCGTGATCCGAAATTCCCTGTCAGTACTGAAACTGTACAGATTCTGTTACTGAAACTATACATTTTCAGTACTGACAGTGAATTTCGGATCGTAAGTACTATTTCTGCTGTTCAAATTCACCGGAAGTTCTCCCCTAGCGCGGCCTCTGGTGGGAGCAAAATTATAAGATTTTAAGCTAATCTTAAAACGCAACGGATACCTCCCCAGGGTAACCAGACTCTTTTGCTGACGAGTAGAGATGGGCGCCCGTCACATGACGCGTCACAAGACGGTCATATGACGGTCATGTGACGTCACGCGACGAAGTAGTTGTGACCGTGACAGAATTAGGTCACAAAATTTCACTGAATGACGGTCATAAAAGGAAAATAAATTATGACCGACGTTCAAATCAAATGTATCAAATTCCCACAGATTTATAAAATTAACTGAATAAATGACCGTCATAAATTGAAAAAATTGAATGACGGTCATTTTACATCTATATAGATGTTTTAGCATCAATTATTTTTCATTCCTTTGCAAGTGTAAATGAATTTGGTTATGAAAGACTCAATTGAAATCCGTTTAAATTGAAAAACAAAAAATTCATATTCCAATCAAATGTATTAAATATTTACTGATTTTTCAAATTGACTGAAAAAAATTACCGTCACAAATGAAAAAAATTTAATGACGGTCATTTTACATCTATATAGATGTATTTTACTATCTCACTCATTTTCCAGTCTTGGACAAGCATAAATTTATTTGTGACTGTCATTTTCCATTTGAAATTTTGTGACGTCATGTGACCGTCACAAGACGGTCATTTTTTGGTCATATGACGTCGGTCCAAAAATGACCGTCATTGCCCATCTCTACTGACGAGTAGCCTGACTGTGGCGCCGAAGTAGCCGAAAGTAGCCGCGATTATTTCGAATAAAGGACATGAAATGAATATAATTTTTCAGTACAAATGTTATTATTATTACTCAATATATATTACTAAATATTTATTTTGATAATCATTAAATCTTCAATCTTCATTATTTTTATATTTAATTCATAACAAGTATATTAATTCAATAGAAGAACATAGAAATTTTCAATTTCTAGGCAATCAAAGATATCTAAAAATTAAATATTTTTTAATACTCGTTAATATCATCAGACAATTCATCAATATTATTGTCTTCTGCATATTTAATCAAATTGAGAGCTTTATCAATGTCCTTATCATTAGTTTTGTTATTACTACTATTATTATTATGACTGTCATCTTTGGCTCCAATTATGTTTTGATACATCACGATCGATACTTTCAATCATATTCTGAATAAGATGGTGTTATAACAAGGTGCAATAAAGTGTGGCGGTAAATTTGAATAGAAACATTCATTTCATTTTCATTCTCACCATTTTTTTTTTTTTTTTTGGTAAATGAAAGTGAAGGTAGGAAAAAAAAAAATTCTCCTGAAATGAAAAAGTAGCCTTGCGGCGACCAGTCGCCGACCCCCAAATTTTAGTAGCCGGCCAACTCAAAAAGTAGCCTAAATGGCGATAAGTAGCCGCATCTGGCAACCCTGACTGTGGCAGCACAGTAATAGTTTATTTTGGTTTTGAAACTAGAAATTGGTACCAGTGGCGGTTGCTGTCAAACCGTTCGACCAAGCTAGGGACAGTAAATAGTGGTGGCTTCGGGTGCATTCGATCAGGGAATTGTGGCAGCAAAGTAATAGTTTCTTTTGGTTTTGAAACTAGAAATTGGTACCAGTGGAGGTTACTGCCAAACCGTTCGACCAGGCTAGGGACAGTAAATAGTGGTGGCTTCGTATGGCTTGATTGCTGATCAAAATTACATTAAAAATTAAAATCAAAATGAATTCGATAGAAAAATTGTTAATTACTGACCCTGTCACAGGGAAAAGAATGATTGTTCCTGTTGCAGCTCCCTATTTTACTGTCCCTAGCTTGGTCGAACGATTTGGCAGCAACCGCCACTGGTACCAATTTCTAGTTTCGAAACCAAAAGAAACTATTACTGTGCTGCCACAATTACCTGATCGAATGCACCCTTCGTATGGCTTGATTGCTGATGAAAATTACATTAAAAATTAAAATCAAAATGAATTCGATAGAAAAATTGTTAATTACTGACCCTGTCACAGGGAAATGAATGATTGTTCCTGTTGCAGCTCCCTATTTTACTGTCCCTAGCTTGGTCGAACGATTTGGCAGCAACCGCCACGGGTACCAATTTCTAGTTTCAAAACCAAAATAAACTATTACTGTGCTTGTGATGTCGCGAGTCGCAACTCTGTTATGTCTTAACAAGTTACTAGGACGATCTCGGAGGTGCGTTCAGAATGAACGAAATGGTAGAGGTTTGGTAAATTGCACAAAGCTCTTACCCGATGTCGTTCGGAATGAACGAGTAGGTAAACCATGCTTCGTTTTGATTTTTGAGACCTAATTTCGGGCACTTTTAACTTTTAGGCAATAAGAGTTGATGAAATGCAACCGCTAACTTCTAAACTGACATAGTCATATATTTTTTTCATTTTTTCAGCACATCCCAGAATTAATATCAGGCTTTCATAATTTAATTTGACTATGAGTATAATTGACCTATCCGTTCATTCCGAACGACTTTGGGTAGGAGCTCGGTAGAATTTACCAAACCTCTATCAATTCGTTCATTCTGAACGCACCTTGGCGCTGCTGCTGTTGTTGAGCGCGAGAATTTTGAATGGCAATAGGAACGTTAGCCGCCAAAGTTCTGAAGAACACTCCACCGAATCTCTTTCCACTTTCCTATTATTTATTTAGGATTCACCACTAATAATTCACTATTTTTATCTGTTAACGTAGGAATGAATTATTGGAATAGGTTGTTAAATAACTTGAGGAAAACACAAGTGCTAAGAGAGCACACACAACTTATTTATTCACTTCAACACTTAACTTTAATTTACAAAAGTAGAGAGAAGCTCAAGATTAGAACAATTTAGATGTTGTCTGTTTTGGAGGACGAAGGTGACTAACTAAACTTAGCTTGGCTTGGTGTACAGGAAGTCTTCGTTGATGTATCGTGGGGGTAGTTTGTGGGGGGTCGAGAAATGGAGAGGGAGAAAGGCCCAGCGACCTATTGGCTATTTCAAAGAGGAGGAGGGTGCTTGGAGGGCTGGCCCAAAGAACTGTAACTTCCGGGGGAAATCCCGTGTATTTCTCCCAATATTCGGGAAAATCCCCGGAGGGGTTTTATTGCAGGGTACCTTGGGTCTACGGAGCAATAAAATTGAGTAAGTGAGGGAATTCAATCGTGAAGTATTCGGGTTTTGAGGGATTAAAGTAATAAAGGGAAAAGAAAGGGGCGCCAAGAGTTTGGACATTTGGTGACCACGTGCTATGTAATAAAAATAGAAGAAAGGTTCAGAAAAATATAAAGAAGATAATTTAACTGTACAGAAAATATGGAGAACAATACCATAAGCATAGCAGCTGTCGGTTTTTTCCCGTTGTCTATTATCCATGCACATTTTTGAATTCAATTTGGATTTTATTTTATCTCTAGTAAATTTAATTGAGCATTCGAAATAGAGAATTGAATTTCGCGGATAAAAATATGACGTGACCTCTGTAGCCAAGCCTCGCGACATAACAACCCATCGGATGGCGCCACATTTACGCGCGAAGTTTCAATTTTTAATATAAATATATAAAAATCAATCTTCTCTTCTCCTTTGAACGACAAACTTCTCTTTTCTTGTAGAAAAGGAGAAGCAAAGTTAGATATTGAGTTTGAATAGTTTATTAACTGGAAATAAAGTGTTAGTGCTCTCGAAACTTGTGTTGAACATTTTTATAATACCACCTCTACATTTCATCACTTTCTGAAGAGAACCAAAAGGGATAAATCACAGGTGGAGTGCTCGCTTGAGCTTGAGCGGCTCACGTTCTCACCTTCAAAATTTCACGCTGATACTGGGATTGGCGCTTCAGTAGTCCTAGTAACAAACTAGGACATAACATGCTGCCACAGAGGTGCGTTCAGAATGAACGAAATGGTAAAGGTTTGGTAAATTTTACCAACCTCTTACCCGAAGTCGTTCGGAATGAACGGGTGGGTAAATTATACTCATAGTCAAATTAAATCATGAAAGCCTGATATTAATTCTGGGATGTGCTGAGAAAATGAAAAAAATATATGACTATGTCAGTTTAGAAGTCAGCGGTGGCATTTCATCAACTCTTATTGCTTAAAAGTTAAGAGTGCCCGAAATTGTGTCTTAGAATTCAAAACGGAGCATGATTTACCTACTCGTCCATTCCGAACGACATCGGGTAAGAGCTTGGTAAAATTTACCAAACCTTTACCATTTCGTTCATTCTGAACGCACCTCAGTTAAAACCTTCGCACACGAATTTCTTAGCCGTAGGCATAAGACGTAACGTAAGGTTTCAGCCAATCGCGATCGTGATTTTGTGTTCGCTCAAGTCATTTGAAACGTCTCGCTAAGAATTTATTTTCAATGTTGAGAAAATTTCTCTTTCCAACATCAATTTTAATCAACTTTCATATGTATTCTAGTCCATATTCGTTACCCATTCTCAATACTTTTCTCATCCATTGCACGAATTAATCATTAAAAGAAAAATAATTGGAGAAAAACTGATGTTCATGTGATTTTTGTAATATCATTCGTATGAATTCTCAATTTAATTGGATCTGAACATTTTTTCCCGGGTATGTTATTGTTAATAGTGAGATCAAATATTTGAAGGATTTTTTGGGTCACGGGGAACTCATGAGCGTTATTATGCAGGACTGCATTTGTAGGTACAGAATGGAAAAATTGATGAATAAACTAATGAAAGTTTGGATCATATTGGAGCCAAATATGTGTTCTTCAGTCAGCTAAGTAGTCTAATAAAGAGAAGTTTGAATTCTTCACTCGCCTCCCAGCTTAATTTTTTTCAAATAAATTTGTTTTGATCTATATTTTAATTATTTCTAATTGAGAAATTACAAAAGGGTGGCGAAGGGGTGGAAAAAAATCAAAACCACCCCAAAAATGATGTTTTGCTTTTGCTTCCGAATGGAAGCTTTACTTTCGTCAAAATTTTCGACTTCCATTTTTTTGCTGGGAATGACCTAAAATGATCTGAAAAGTCCAAAAATCGTATTTAGAAAAAATATCTGTGGGTATGTGTGTGTGTATGTATGTGACAATTTTCGTAACTTCAAATTTTTTTCCCTTAAAAGGGTAAAAGTTCAACCTAGGAATCTCATATTTTTACTGTATATCCCTTGTGATGTAATCTTTCATTTGAGACCTTGTTCATTGAAATCGGTCCAGTAGTTTTTGAGAAATAATCGATTTTCGAAATTTACAAAAAAAATTATTCCTCAAGATATTCTCAATCGATTTGATTTATATTTTACAACAATATTACACATAATGTCATCTAACTATGTGAATTTTTTCAGATTTTTCTGGTACTTGGTTTTTGAGTTATTTTGATTTTTATGATTTTTTTATCGAAAATGTTGTACCCACGATAACGATCAAAATAATAGAGATAGCAGCTTCAAATTTGGCTGATATGTTGGTTCTTTGAAGTGAATGGCGCGTATTGTTAATGGATCATATTGATGGAAAATTTTCTAAGTTATGAATTATTTTCAAAATTTGAATTTTTTCATTTTTTTCGAAAATTAGGATAAGTTCTAAATCGATTGAGTCCAAATTGATGCACGACATTTGGCACCACATTATGCAACTGCGTGAATTTTTTCAGATTTTTCTGATATTTGGTTTTTGAGTTATTTTGACTTGAATTATTTTTTATCAAAAATGTTGTACCCACGATAACGATCAAAATAGTAGAGATAGCAACTCCAAATTGGGCTGATATATTGGTTCTTTGAAGTTAAAGAGGCGTATTGTTAATGGATCATATTGATAGAAAATTTTCTGAATTATGAATTATTTTCAAAATTTGAATTTTTTCATTTTTCTAGAAAATTAGGATAAGTTCCAAATCGATTGAGTCCAAATTGATGCATGACATTTGGTACCACATTATGCAACTGCGTGAATTTTTTCAGATTTTTCTGGTACTTGGTTTTTGAGTTATTTTGATTTTTACGTTTTTTTATGGAAAATGTTGTACCCACGATGACGATTATAATAACAAGTGGAAACTTGCATCATTATCCACATCATTATAGCTTTATCTGCTAATTTATTAGCAAGTCGCTTCCGAATGCATTCATTTTCCCCCACTTTACTAAATCGTTTCATATAAATTTCCATTTTCATTTAAATTTCAAAGAAGAAAAATATTAATAAGCTAATCTGCACTCTCAATCATTGAAACAAAGTTTATAATTATGAGTGGGACTTCGTGAAAAGATCTCTTGGATCAGCAAGAAGATGCACTTAATTATAAACTATATTGAATTTAATAAAGAATTTTCGTAAATCCGAAGAGATAAAATCAGCCAACACAAGAATAATAACTATACTGACGCATAAAATCACCGAATAATATGAATATCCTGTTTTTTGAAGCTCAAGAAACCTCAATGTTTGGAAATCAGAATAAGCTTTTAGCTGATTCCTTTAAGCTGAAGCCATGATATTGACATTATATTTTTCAACTAATAATAGGTTGCGGGATCTAGCTGTTTTTATTTGTTGAATATCATAAACCATTTCTATACTAAACAATGAATGGAAAAAAAGAAGACTATAAATGAAAACTGCAGCATATATTAATATCCACATATATAATTATATGTATATTTCGGAGACCTTTCTGTTTTCTCAGTCTTGGAGTACTCGTTATACGGCGACTCTTTTGGGAACATTCCTTAAGGTAGTACCGCCGATACTTGATTGACAGTTTCAAAAAAAATTTAATCCGGCATATACGTAGATTATGATAAAATAATGAACCAATTGAATTCTTGAAGGGCTAACAAGAACGAGTCAAAAAAATATTGTCAATTTCACAAGTATAACATTGAGCTTAATGGGGAATCACACATTTCATCGTATTTTACAAAATTGCTAAATTTTACCGCTCCGATTCTGATGAAGAAAAAAGAAAATGATAGAAAGTTATGTATGAAACAGTTCACACCCTCAGCCAAATTAAAATTTTTTATCTTTATTATTTCAGTCGTTATCGTGTGTACAACTTTTTTGATGAAAAATAATGAAAATCAGAATAACTCAAGAACCAAGTTCCAGAAAAATCTGAAAAAATCAACGAAGTTACATCATATGATGATGAATGTTATACGTCAATCTGGACTGAATCGATTCAGAACTTATCATGATCTTCAAGAAAATGAAAAAAAATGTAAATTTTGGAAATCATTCGTATCGCAGAAAATTTTCCATCAATATGATCCATTGTTAATACGCTTCCTGAGCTCCAAAGAACTGATATATTAGCCAAATTTGAAGTTGTTATCTTTATTATTATAGTCGTCATCGTGGGTACAACATTTTCCATAAAAAAACGTAAAAATCAAAATAACTCAAAAACCAAGTACCAGAAAAATCTGAAAAAATTCACGCAGTTGCATAATGTGGTACCAAATGTCATGCATCAATTTGGACTCAATCGATTTGGAACTTATCCTAATTTTCTAGAAAAATGAAAAAATTCAAATTCTGGAAATAATTCATAATTCAGAAAATTTTCTATCAATATGATCCATTAACAATACGCCTCTTTAACTTCAAAGAACCAATATATCAGCCCAATTTGGAGTTGCTATCTCTATTATTTTGATCGTTATCGTGGGTACAACATTTTTGATAAAAAATAATTCAAGTCAAAATAACTCAAAAACCAAATATCAGAAAAATCTGAAAAAATTCACGCAGCTGCATAATGTGGTGCCAAATGTCGTGCATCAATTTTGGACTCAATCGATTTAGAACTTATCCTAATTTTCGAAAAAAATGAAAAAATTCAAATTTTGAAAATAATTCATAACTTAGAAAATTTTCTATCAATATGATCCATTAACAATACGCGCCGTTCACTTCAAAGAACCAATATATCAGCCAAATTTGAAGCTGCTATCTCTATTATTTTGATCGTTATCGTGGGTACAACATTTTCGATAAAAAAATCATAAAAATCAAAATAACTCAAAAACCAAGTACCAGAAAAATCTGAAAAAATTCACATAGTTAGATGACATTATGTGTAATATTGTTGTGAAATATAAATCAAATCGATTGAGAATATCTTGAGAAATAAATTTTTTTGTAAATTTCGAAAATCGATTATTTCTCAAAAACTACTGGACCGATTTCAATGAACAAGGTCTCAAATGAAAGATTACATCACAAGGGATATACAGTAAAAATATGAGATTCCTAGGTTGAACTTTTACCCTTTTAAGGGAAAAAAATTTGAAGTTACGAAAATTGTCACATACATACACACACACATACCCACAGATATTTTTTCTAAATACGATTTTTGGACTTTTCAGATCATTTTAGGTCATTTCCAGCAAAAAAATGGAAGTCGCAAATTTTGACGAAAGTAAAGCTTCCATTCGGAAGCAATAAAGATAACAACTTCAAATTTGGCTAATATATTAGTTCTTTGGAGCTCAGGAAGCGTATTAATAATGGATCATATTGATGGAAAATTTTCTGCGATACGAATGATTTCCAAAATTTACATTTTTTTTCATTTTCTTGAAGATCATGATAAGTTCTGAATCGATTCAGTCCAGATTGACGTATAACATTCATCATCATATGATGTAACTTCGTTGATTTTTTCAGATTTTTCTGGAACTTGGTTCTTGAGTTATTCTGATTTTCATTATTTTTCATCAAAAATGTTGTACACACGATAACGACTGAAATAATAAAGATAAAAAATTTAAATTTGGCTGAGGGTGTGAACTGTTTCATACATAACTTTCTATCATTTTCTTTTTTCTTCATCAGAATCGGAGCGGTCAATTTTGTAAAATACGATGAAATGTGTGATTCCCCATTAAGCTCAATGTTATACTTGTGAAATTGACAATATTTTTTTGACTCGTTCTTGTTAGCCCTTCAAGAATTCAATTGGTTCATTATTTTATCATAATCTACGTATATGCCAGATTAAATTTTTTTTGAAACTGTCAATCAAGTATCGGCGGTACTACCTTAAGGAATGTTCCCAAAAGAGTCGCCGTATAACGAGTACTCCAAGACTGAGAAAACAGAAAGGTCTTCGAAATATACATATAATTCGAAAAAAAAAACAAATAAAACAAATAAACAAATAAACAAATAAATTTATTAATAAATTAATTTTAATTAATAAATTTTTTTTTAGGAGAATCAAATTTCGGAAAAAATATGTAATGCGCAGGCGAGATTTGAACTCACGACCCTCTGATTACATGTCAGGTGCTCTACCGCTGAGCTACTGCGAGTTACTATATTTACCTTCGAATTTTGATTCTCACATCTTTTCTCCACCTCCCATCCACGAGGCAATGTCGCCATTAAACAAATAAATTTATTAATAAAATAAAAAATTATATATGTGGATATTAATATATGCTGCAGTTTTCATTTATAGTCTTCTTTTTTTCCATTCATTGTTTAGTATAGAAATGGTTTATAATATTCAACAAATAAAAACAGTTAGATCCCGCAACCTATTATTAGTTGAAAAATATAATGTCAATATCATGGCTTCAGCTTAAAGGAATCAGCTAAAAGCTTATTCTGATTTCCAAACATTGAGGTTTCTTGAGCTTCAAAAAACAGGATATTCATATTATTCGGTGATTTTATGCGTCAGTATAGTTATTATTCTTGTGTTGGCTGATTTTATCTCTTCGGATTTACGAAAATTCTTTATTAAATTCAATATAGTTTATAATTAAGTGCATCTTCTTGCTGATCCAAGAGTTTCTCATGAATTAGTTCCTCAATCCAGAATACTAAACATAATTACCTGACTGAGAAAGAGGACCACTATCTGACTTATTTGCACTGTTCATATCACTTTTTCCACTTTCTTCAGTTTCCTTTCCTTCAAAATTATATTATCGATTAATTGATAAGAATGAAACAAATAATTCATAATAATATTAATTTGATAAATGGAAAATAGAAATAACCTTCAGACATGACGTTTCGTTTCCTAAAACTTCAAGAATAATGCTGATTGAAACTTGGTTACCAAGGAAACAATAAAAATTGAATGGATAAATTGATATCTGCAAAACATAAAAAAAAAATTCGCAACTGAATAGCAATTCGAACGATTATCGAATATCAATTTGAATTGAATTATTAAATACTCTTTTTTTTCTAAATTTGAATAAAAATGGAAATTTATATGAAACGATTCAATGGAATGGAGAAAGAGATCCATTCGGAAGCGACTTGCTAATAAATTAGCAGATAAAGCTATAATGATATCGATAATGATGCAAGTTTCCACTTGTTTTGCTAATATCTTGGAAATGGCAAATAATACGAAAAAAAGTTTCGGACAAAAGTTGAACATATCAAAGTTATCTATACAATTGTTGTGATAAACTTTTTCCGTATTTGCAGAATTAACCGAAATATTAACAGCTGAAAATTCTTGTATACAGCTCAGCCGCGAGAAAAATGCCAAAATCTTCAAAAAATCGTATAAATATGAAAAAAATCATATTTTCTAACTTTTTTCTCTGAACATATCTACAAAATACGGCCAATAATTTCTGAACAACCGATTTTTTCCTTCGTAGACTCATTCAAAAGTTATTAATTAATTAATTGTGTAAACTCATCATTTTACCATTCAAATTGTATGTTATTTTTTATTATTTACATTCCCTGAGGTGTGCAGAGAATGATAATATTAAAAAAAATGAAATACAATTTGGATGGTGAAATAATAAGTTTAAACACTTAATTAATTGATAACTTTTGAATGAGTTTCGTAAGTCTCAAAAGTTTTCAGCTGTTAATATCTCGGTTAATTTTGCGAATACGTAAAGGGTGTTTCGTAGCAATTTTGTGGATAATTTCGATAACTTCAACTTTTGTTTGAAACTTTTTTTCGTATTATTGGCCATTTCCGAGATATTAGCAAAAAAAATACATTTTCGGGGTGGTTTTGATTTTTTCTACCCCTTCGCCACTCTTGTGAGATTTTGCAATTACAGAGAATTAAAATACAGATAAAAGAGAATTTATTTTAAAAAAAATTATTAACTATATAAAATTATTAAAATTTTTAACAACATTAATCGCCGTCAACATTAATTCAATGTCTTTCATATCAATATTTTTTCTATCAAAATAAAGCAAATACTTTTAAAAATGGTGCAAATTATGAATACGGATACAATCATGAAGTATACACGAAATCTAGATGATCCGCACTCATTCGAAACACAGCTTGCCCACATCCATAAATTTGTGTCCGTGAGAATTCCAACTCTACGGAAATCTTCTTATGTTGAAGTTACCACTCATTTCTCATTCCGTTCCAATGGTGAAACCTATAGCGTTCTCCTGATTGGCTGTTAGGGCTCAAGCACAATGATAAAACCGGCCGGTTAGAAACCTCTTATGACGTCATATGTAGGAACGAAATGGGAATGGAATCGATGCTCGCGCCATCTACTTTTCAGCTGTTGAAATTTGGATTAGTCAACGGTTCGTTTATTTTGGGAAATAATTGTAAAATTGACAAACTTTGGAGACACTCAACAGTATCCAACTTTATTTTGCACACAATTAATCACTTATTTCACGGTAAACAGTCGCCATTAACGCAGTTCAAGTCCACAGTCCTCGTTCAGTCCGGTCTCATGGTCCTACCGATGACGTCATAAGAGGTTTCTAACCGGACGGTTTTATCATTGTGCTTGAGCCCTTAGGCTTAAGTTACGTCTTACGACTATGCTCTACGGAAATTCGTGTGCGCAGGCCTTTACGTGATCGAATGCACCCTGGGGAGGTATCCGTCAAGGTTACTATATACCCAGGTTGGGACAATGCATGTCCCCGTGTTGAATTCTGTCGCTTTGCTGTTATGTCGCGAGGCTTGGCTACAGAGGTCACGTCATATTTTTATCCGCAAAATTCAATTTCAACCTCAACCATTCCTTTTAAATTCACTGACGATAGAATAAAATAATACATTCAATTTAAAATAAACAGGGACAATAGAAAACGGGGAAAAAACCGACAGCTGCTATCCTCAGGGTATTGTTCTCTATATTTTCCGTACAGTCGTAGTATTTTTTTCATACTTTTCTAAACCTTTCTTTTATTTTATTGCCAAACACGTGGCCACCAAATGTCCGAACTTTTGGCGCCCTTTCTTTCCGCGTTATTACTACTTTTATTGCTATAATCCCTCAAGACCCAAAATCCTCGCGTTAGAATTTTCTTACTCACTCTCACTTTATTACTTTAAAGACCCAAAGCACCCTGCAATAAAACCCCTCCGAGGATTTTCCCGAATATTGGGAAAAATACACGGGACTTTCCCCAGAGGTTACAGCTCTTTGGGCCAGCCCTCCAAGCGCCCTCCTCCTCTTCGAAATAACCAATAGGCCGCTGGGCCTTTCTCCCTCTCCATTTCTCGACCCCCCACAAACTACCCCCATGATACATCAACGAAGACTTCCTGTACACCAAGCCAAGCTAAGTTAAGTTAGTCACCTTCGTCCTCCAAAACAGACGACATCTAAATTGTTTTAATCTTGAGCTTCTCTCTACTTTTGTAAATTAAAGTTAAGTGTTGAAGTGAATAAATAAGTTGTGTGTGCTCCCTTAGCACTTGTGTTTTCCTCAAGTTATTCAACTACCTATTCCAATAATTCATTCCTACATTAACAAATGAAAATAGTGAATTACTAGTGGTAAATCCTAAATAAATAATAGGAAAGTGGGAAGAGATTCGGTGGAGTGTTCTTCAGAACTTTGGCGGCTAACGTTCCCATTTCCATTCAAAATTCTCGCGCTCAACAACAGCAGCAGCGCCGAGATCGTCCTAGTAACTTGCTAGGACATAACAGTGCTCAATCTAGGGGAAAAACGGGAGAGCCAATAGCGAACGGAGCACAGCGTAAGCCGCGTTTCCACGGACGCCTCACTCCTCTTGGAATGAGCGGTATGTATGAAATAACTCAAATTATATTCTCAATCATTTTTCTATTCTTTTATTCTAGAAAAAAAAATATACAAAAATTAATTGCCATGTTTTTAAATGCTTTTACTATATAATCATAAATTATTACAATATTACTCCATTATTGTTCTTTATAATTTATTATTGTACAGTTTATTGTATAGTTCAGTGAAATAAATATATTTCACTTAATTAATCTCGCACATTATTCAATTCATCTTCCATCTCCCATATCGTTTTATGAACAAAACAATAAAAAAGCGTATTTCTATTGTATATATCCCTTTATTATTAGAAATTTCATCAATTGTCCTATATCTTTTAAAAATAGATATTAACAAAAAGACGTATCATTCCGCCGTTTCATTACTGGTAATTTTTTTTCAAATTTTCAATTCACGTTGGAATTATGTAATAATAAAGGGCTTCTCCATAAAAATTCTCGTAGAGTTAAAAAAGATGATTGAAGACAAAAAGCCGTATGTACGGGAGATACGTCTTTATAACATCAAAATAAAATCAAAAGTGCTTATTTAGTGAAGAAATGCCTTTTTGTTATTACTGATTCTTCTTGAGAAGTCGTGAATTGAGGAAAAAATTAAAAACAAAAGGGCATGTATGCAGAATATGCCGTTTTGTTATTATCAACGTTATACGATAATTAGTCGCTGCGACCATGGAAAACCGGAGATATTTCTGAAAAAGTCTGAGTTTTTGCTTCTGCATGGGAGCTTCGTCTCCCATGAATGATCCGAAAATGATCCGAAACATCGCGAAATCAGAGTCAGAAAAAAGTAGACGTGTGCACACGTCTGTCTGTACGGCCTTACGACTCATCTCTCTCCGTTCTAAAATAATAGGGATCCCTATGATTTTAGAACGGACAGAGATGAAGATCTGACATTTTGGCAAGAAATCAGTTTCGATGAAGTGTATGTCCTATGAAAATTTTAGCGATATGGGCTGAATAGGTTCTGAAATATAGTAAATTTATGAAAATTGTTTTTCTAAAATTCCTGAATTTGCGTGGAGCAAATTCCGTTCAAATTTTCACAGAAAATTTTCATTCATAATATCTAACTTTTGGCAAATTTTCATAAATTGAATGCCGAAATTTCATGAGTTATTAATTCGTGCTTTTTTTCAAAAATCCAATTTATCGATGATAACTCAATAAAGAATTGACTTGAAGAATTCAAATTTTTTGTGTATATGCAGTACCTAATAAAGACAGTTGGGATTGACTCTGAGTCATATCGGCTGAACGGTTCTGAAAATACTTGAATTGTATTTTCTTTGAAAATAGACTACATCTTCCAAACTACTTTTGCGATTTCTTTCCAATGAAGATCAAAGGATTCATCTCCATGAGCTGAACTGACCGTCAATTTTTGTAATTTCGAGATGAAGTCTTCCTCCACTTATTACATGAAAAAATTAATTTTTTTCTTCGATGGTTTCAAAAAATGCAATTTTTCTTGTTCTTTTTGCATGAACCCTTAAACTTTTTTTTGTTTCTTTGGAAGAACATATTCTTCTCTTCAAAATGAGCCCATACGTACCTAGGACAATCAGAAAGGGTACCCAAACAAGAACATTAAAAGTGGAGAAGTGATTTTTTATGTGAAACTGAGTATAATTTGAAAGTAATCAGTCTCAATTGATCCCAATCATGTTATTCTATATTTTGATTCATTATAACACGAAATGAAAACTTTTGGATCTGCAACAATCTGATCTATATTTATATAATCGACATGAGGGTATATTCCTGATTCTCTTTGAAATTACATTTTATGGAAAAATCCCCAGCGGCTGTGAAGTGACTTATGAAGAAGAGGAATAAATAATTATTGAGATTAGGCATAATATTCTTGGAAGTGTGTGGAAAAAGTGAACTCTTTTCAAAAAAGATGTTAGAAAAATGATTCAGATGAAATTTGGAAAAAATCATTCGGAAGCAGTCTGCTAATCTTTTAGCAGGAATTGAAAGGAAGAAGAAATTGACAGGAGAACATGGAAGAAATGGCGTATAACTCCTGCGATGGACTCCTGCTCGTTTACTTAATAAATGTAGAGGAAGGCTAGGCATAATGGGACAGTACGGGCAAAAGGGGATAGGCCAATTTTGGGGAGAGAAATTAAAAAACAATGCTTCCATTTCAAAGCATAATAGAAAAATGATCCCAATAACTTATTAATTTGTCTCCATGTTTTCTTATCATTTCCGATAGGGAAAGTGAGAGAAAAGGGCTTTAAGAGGTCCTCGTGAATGGAGTCTTAGCTCTTTCTATCAATATGATTCTATCTATTGTATAGATATCTCAAGAACTATTGGTATTTCAAGAATTTAGCAAGAGACCTTTGGATAGCTCATGGATGGCTCTCCAAAAAAGTTCTCTTGACATTTTTCTCTAATTACGAAAAATACGGATGAAGTTGACCAGGACGTTTACTCAAGATCATTTGACGTTTCACCGCATCTGCCATCATGTTTCATTTATTTCATCTTCTCCTAAAATAAGCGATAAATACAAAACTGAACATGATACTAACCAGAGCAGATATCTGCCAATCTTTAAATTTTTGTCTTTTAAGGAGTGATATCACTGTAAAACTCTAAAAAGAGGTGTTTTTTGGCTATTTTTTTTCTATAGATAAAGTGGCAATGAAATAATGATATTTGAGGGAGGGATTGAGCATATATTTGAGTCTTCAGAAAAAAAATTCATCAAAAACGATCGAAAAATGACGACACAAGAGCCATTTTTGCAAGACCCCTCGAATTTAAAACACTCTGCGGCAGGCAGTATAACTGGTGCGAATTTCGAATGAAGAAAAAAATTAGCTCAGTCTAGATATACATAGCTACAGAAATACGTAGGGGATTCAAAAAATATTGTTTTTTGGGGGTTTGATGACCATTTGAATGAAAAAATTCAAATTTCGGTCAAAAAACCGGCGATTTTTCATCGAAAAAAATGCGCAAATCAATTTTTTGAAAATCCCCTACGTATTTCCGTTTGAAACATCGTTTTCAAGATGCTGTGGGAAATTCAAATGAAAATAACGAAAATTATTGGAGTTATGCTGCGTGCCAATTTAAAAAATCATGTTTCGAAAAACACGATTGAAGTTTTGACACAGGCTATGAATTTGAAGAAATGCCTCGGGAAAAATTCAAAATTTCACGTGAAAAAATGAGTTTCAGGTGATAACTTTTCTTGCCCGCATTCTGGAAAGCCCAAGATAATTTTTGAAGGAAGGAAAAAAAGCGATTTTCTGAAAATTTTACAGTGGTGTTACCCCTCAATAGATAAATTTACAAAAATATGCACATGTAGAAAATTGAAAAATCTATAAGTGCAAATTTTTCAAACACTTTTTTTATAATGATTTATTGCTTTAAAAGAATGTACAAAATTGCCAGATGTCTGCTAATTTTATGACCATAACTAAACTGATTTTTATATTAATTTTTTTCACTTTCGGTCTGTTCTATCTCATCACTCCTTGAGGAATGCGAATATAGGATTCAGAAAATGTATTTAAATATTTTCGATTGAAAAAAAAAAAAAATTATAAATAAAAAAAGAATTGAAATAAACATCGGATTGTTTCAAATTTTATAAAGAATTTGCAAAAACAGAATTTCTCGAGAAAACTTTCGAGAAATGCATCAAAAATTTTTTTCCCTCTAATAGCAGTCAATTGATTTGTTTAATTTGTTCAATCAATTTATCTACAGCTTCAGATTGACGGCCGGATGATCAAACGATCAGAACCATAAAAAGGAGAAAAAGCAAATCTTTAAATTGAACATTCCATACAGCGAGAGAAAATTTCAAATTTGTAACCTGAATGGTGCATTTCATTTCAGCGACACTTCGACTCCGTTCCTAACAAATTTTGGCGCACCCGCATGACGATTGAGCACAGCGACTTGCCATTGTCCCAACCTGGGTATATAGTAACCTTGGTATCCGTTGCGTTTTAAGATTAGCTTAAAATCTTATAATTTTGCTCCCGCCAGAGGCCGCGCTAGGGGAGAACTTCCGGTGAATTTAAACAGCAGAAATAGTAGTTACGATCCGAAATTCACTGTCAGTACTGAAAATGTATAGTTTCAGTAACAGAATCTGTACAGTTTCAGTACTGACAGTGAATTTCGGATCACGCCCACAGTAATTTTCACATTTTGGAGCACAGCTAGGAGTTCAAAAGCCACCATTTGTACGATTTGACCCCTTCCCCACAACTCTACATACCGAGATCCCTACTTCCGTCGCTAGGCCCTCTGGCGGGAGCAAAATTATAAGATTTTAAGCTAATCTTAAAACGCAACGGATACCTCCCCTGCTGCTGGAGTCAATGTGGCTTAAATGATTGCACTTACACATGTGTCAAAAAAGATTAATCACTCAATTAACGTACTAATAGAAATTTATTGATGTAATTCTATATCAAATGAATAAAAATCTATCAGCCTAATTGTTTAAAACTCTTGTTTATTAGTTTATAATAGAAATTTGTTATCCATAAATAAATAATGACTCATGTACATAGGTCAACAAATTCAAACAAATATAATGAATCAATATATAGACCATGATAAAAATTATTTATGGATAGTTTTGATTACTGTTAATGATGTAATAGTTCAAAATTTCATTCCTTCTGTGATGTCGCGAGTCGCAACTCATCGGATGGCGCCACTTTTACGCGGGAAGTTTCAATTTTTAATATAAAATGAAGTAAAGTAAATAAGTTCAATTTTGATTTGAATAAATAGATCAATCTCCGTACAAAGAATGTGGTGTTAACTGGGGCAACAGTGGACAATGGATAAAGGAAAAACAGTCACTGGCATTTCCCCCTTGAAATTCATTTTTATGTCTTTTTTGCCTAAATAAACAGTCACACGAGTTTCATTTGACATTTTACATAACTCAGAAATAAAACACTTAAATTCGATCGTCACGGTTCAGCTCGTAAAATTATATACTTTCTCTCAACGGTTTTCTTGACTCAACACGTGCGGGCTTTTCTTTGTTCATTGTCCATCGTATGACGTCTTGAAATTCTCAGAAAAGGGTCCTCAGACGTCATTGCCTCCCTTCCTCTCACAGAAGTGCGTGCGCATTTAGCAAGATTGGTGGGGGTTTTTGAATCCCAATAGTTTTAAGGAAATATATAAAAATGACTCTCTTCTCTTCTCCTTTGAACGACGAACTTCTCTTTTCTTGTAGAAAAGGAGAAGCAAAGTTAGATATTGAGTTTGAATAGTTTATTAACTGGAAATAAAGTGTTAGTGCTCTCGAAACTTGTGTTGAACATTTTTATAATACCACCTCTACCTTCCATCACTTCCTGAAGAGAACCAAAAGGGATAAATCACAGGTGGAGTGCTCGCTTGAGCTTTAGCGGCTAACGTTCTCACCTTCAAAATTTCGCGCTGATACTGGGATTGGCGCTTCAGTAGCCCTAGTAACAAACTAGGACATAACACTTCCGGATTTAGGGGATTTTTTCTCAGATTTAGGCAAATCTAGGGGGTTTTGAGATGGCTTTGGGAGGGGGGGGGGGAAGTTTCTGAAGGGCTGGCAATACTGCTATAAGAGTGGGGCGAGTGGGGACAATGCAGAATGGTGGGGAGAATTTGTGTATTTTAACCCCAAAATGTGTTGCATGATTTGACAAATGTTATGGTGATCACATCCTTTGGGAAATCGCAGGATATCAAGAACAAAACGTCTTACGTGAATGAAAAAACTGATTTTTGATTTGCACCATTCACCCATCAAATTATTCGGGATGAGTTATTATGCTGTGGCTAAAGGACGTAATCCTGGAGTCTACCGGTCCTGGTAGGTTTCAGAATATATTAACAACTTGTAACAATTATGTTGGAGAATCTTGAGATGATAAACAATTTCTATAGTATCTCCATATGTGAAACATACGTCGTGATAATTGTTTTTTTTGTAGCTCTAATTCGCTCTAAGAAGAAGTTTCTCACTAATATTTCCCTCCTCAGAATTCATGTAATCAGAGAAGGTCGGGTAGAATGGGTAAAATGTGCTTTCATTATAATTCTGACATAATACGAAAAAGTCCAGTTGATGAAGTCTTTGTAGAATCTTCAATTTACAAAAATTCTGCAAGATTGGAAACTTCTTCTATTCATAATTTTGAAAATCCTATTATTTCCCTCGATCATTATCAGTTAATTTTCTTTCTCTCTTATTAGACTTGTTGAAAAAAATTTTGGCTCAAAATTTCAAGGAGAGTCCGTTTCGCTTCATCTTTTCTTATTGAAAAAAAAACTAACATCAATCAGAAATTGCATATATCATTCTTCCCCTACATTCCTGAACAATTTTTTTTTCTCATTATAAATGAAACAATGATGAAGAATCTCAATTTATACAGGGACGAGTGTAAAGAACAGACACACAAATTTCCCGGAGCAGTTTTCAAGAAATTCGGATTAAAAACAGAGGCTGAAAATTTTGTCGAAACAGGTGGGAATCAATCCTCTAGTTTTGACGAAAAAGGAAAAGGAAGTTCTAGGAAGATAGTTTCGAGGTAGGTTCATGGAGCAATACTTTCAATAGTCTCAGAATCGTTGGAGAAAAAAAAAAATTAAGTACTTCTGGAAGTCTGTCGGATTCAACTATGATTTCTATCTTCAGCTTGGTGACTGCATAACATTCTTCAAAGACAAGGAGTCCCCCTTATGGGGGACTTAAGGTAATGGGGTTGAATTGGAGTTCACGTTTATCACCATGATTTTGCATTCTATCGAAAAAGCTGACTTCGCTCTACATATCTGCAAAATTTCGAATTGATTCCCCATGTAGTTTGGGCGTAATTAATTAATAATCTAGTATTACATTTATAACAATATTTGGAGAATGGTTCATTAAAAAAAAAAAAAATTAGACATTTTTTCTTTCAAATTCAATTTTTTATTTTTATCTTCTTCCGCGAACGATTAGAAAGTTATCTCCGGACCGTTCGCGAAAAAAAAATAAAAGTAGGGAATTTTTTGCGTTCGAATGCAATAACTCAAAAAAAATTGATGGGAGAAGAAAAAGTTTGGGATGACAAAAATAGGAAATTGTATTCGGAAGAAAACAGTCTCCATAGTTTTTTTTTGTAAAATGAACCATTCTCGAGATATCGCTATAAGTGTAATACTACATTATTAATTAATTACGTTTAAACTACATGGGGAATCAATTCAAAAATTTGCAGATATGTAGAGCGAAGTCAGCTCTTTCGATAGCATGCAAAAAATCATGGTGTTGAACATGAACCCCAATTCAACTCTACTACCTTAACTACATTGAATGTGCAATTCACTACTTCTTTCTCTCAATTTCTGCTCACGAATTAGCAATGTGCTTCCTAATGATTCTTCCTAAATTTTATCTCAATTATTTTTGTATTGTCTCAAATCGGAAGAATGACTTTGCACTGTATAATAACTGATTGTCCTGCAAAGGCAAGTATGGGCTTATTCTGGAGGGGAAAGTCTGTTCTTCCAAATAACCAAATAAGAACTATAACGGTTAATTTAAACAAGTGGGAACTTGCTATCATTATGGTTATCATTATAGTTTTATCTGCTAATTCATTAGCAAGTTGCTTCCGAATGGTGGGCCTTCCTTTGAGTGAACATTTTATTTTGAATATTCCTTTAATAATAACACCCAGATTTTCGTTTTATTGAAAAAAACTATAAAATTACTTTTGATAATAAACGATTCCACCTTTTATACCTATTCAATTTGATATTGTTATTATATTCTCATGGTTGTATTTATTCATTTATTCATTTATTTGAGTATCCTTGGTTACTAAAGGTTAGTATTCAGTATTTACCGAGAACCAACGTCAACCAGCCTGAGACTTTTAGAAGACAACTCATAGACAATCCAAAGAAATTCTTCATGAAAAATTTAAGTTTCCCACATTTTTTTGGGAAATTTCAAATTCTGTCAATTCAATTAAGTGATATCAATATTATTTTTCTTTTCCATCGTAGAACTTCCCACTATATCAAGGTGAAGTCGACAATAATGGAAATATATTAATCGAAAAGTTTGGATATGACAAAATCTACAATTTTATAAAGATGAAGAACATAACTCGAGTCTCTAATTAGTTACTATTTGTTTCAATTTTTCCGTCTGGGGTTTTGAAAAGAATATGGCTTAAGAACCTCAGATAATCAAGATGAATATTAATTTCTGTAGAATATTAATACTTATCTTTATTGCTCTTAACAGTTACATCAACAATACTGATTTATAAACACTTTGCCTACTAAACAATATATTCGATCGAGACCAAAATATGAGTGAAATTCGAAGCGCATATCTTTACTACTTCAGTTTTTATAGGGTTTTTTTTTATCGAACAAACAACATTCTTCATGCAATATTAGTGAAATCCAAATAACTCGAAAACTAATGACCAGAAAAATCTGGAAAAATTCACACAGTTAGATAATATAGTGTCTAATATTATTCCTCAGTCTGGACGTAATCATTCGTGAACTTATTCTAAATTTGAGAAAAAATGAAAAAATTGAAATTTCGAAAAATCACTCCTAGTTGAAAAAATATTTCTCCAATGCTGTCCAGTAACAATCCCAAGCTGCAGGTTCAGAAGACCAATATGTGAGCCAAATTCGAAATTTCTATTTTAATTTTTCCGGTTGTTATTGAAGCAACAACATTTTGCATGAAAAATTATAAAAATCGACATAACTTAAAAATCAAGCATTAGAAAAATTTGAAAAAATTCACGCAGTGGCAGAATATCATGTCAGATATTATGCATTAGTCTGGATGAGATCGGTTGAAGACTTTTTGAAAAATCAATTTTTTTGAAAAAATCGAAAAATGGTCATATCTGAAAAAATATTGAATGAATTCCAAGTAACGAGGTCTCAAAAGAAAACATTTATCACGACCAATATACAGTAAAAATATGAGATTTTTCGGTTAAAGTTTTACCGTTTTTAAGTGAAAAAAAAATCCACACAGACACGCATACATACATACATACACTCACACACACAGACTTTTTTTCTGAATATCATTTTCAGATTCTCCACATCATTTTAAGTGATTTGCAACAAAAAAATCAAAATCGAAAATTCTTACGTTTGTTAAGCTTCCATTCGGAAGCAAAAATAGAGAAAAGTGACATTTTTTGAAAATTAAAAAAAAATACATTTGGTCATGAAATGAGCGGAAGAATTCATCGGAGAATTCCGAAATTTGACAGTTATTTCAGCTTATGAAGGCGAATCTTTTGAGCTTTGTTCGAATAGAATCGGATGAATAGTTTCGGCGATATAGCTTATGTTCAAAAAAATACAATTCAAAATGTCTCTAGAACAGTTCAACCGATGAGACTCAAATTCAATCCCAATCGTCTTCATTAGAAACTGCATATACACACAAAAACATCATCGATAAGGCTCGGACGTTCCTTCAAAATCCTGACCGACGTGAATATAGCGCTGAGTCAAAATTTTCTAATTTTAAGGCCCGGTAGTAATAATTTTTCTCTCCGATGGCGATTTTACGCCCTCACGTTTGGCGGCCGACACTGAAGCTTCTCCTCGAAATCTGCGCGGTCGGTAACGAGGAAAAGCTTCCAGCGCAGTGCCGGATCGGAACCACATAATAGGGGCCCCGCTCATAAATGTAATTTTTTCACAATGTGGCGATATATGCCCGTACGAAAATTTAGAGCGGAGAGTGGGGCGAAACGGACATTGTAACGGAGATCGAGTTTCTTCGATGATTCCATCAGAAAGTTGAGGAAATTTTAAGCAAAAAACAAGTGCCAGGCGTATTTTTTTTGAATTTTTGGAGAATTAAAATTTTTTTCGGCATTTTTGAGGGGTAAAAAAATATTTTTATATTTTTTTAAAAAACGGCGGCTTGTAGAAAAAATCTGGAAAAATTCAATAATAATAAAGACATATTTTAGTACCTTTTCAAATTTTTCCAGATTTTTTCCACAAATTGCCGCTTTTCTAAAAAATATCATTTTCCAAAAACATAAACATTTCAATTTTTTTTGGCTTTTAAATTTTAAGAAAAACATTGTAAAAAAAATAAATGAATCTTTTTCAGCCAATAGGGGAAAATGGGGTAAAATGGACATTGTAATGGGAAATAGAATTTTCCTAAAGGTTTCATTGGAAAGCTGAGCAAATTTTAGGCGAAGAACAAGTGCCAGACGTAATTTCTTTGAACTTTTTGAGAATCTGAATGTTTTGGAGCATTTTTTAGGGGTAAAAAAATATTTCGATATTTTTTTAAGAAGCGGCGGCTTGTAAAAAAAATCTCGAAAAATTCACCAACAGTGCAAACATATTTTAGCATCTTTTCAAATTTTTTCAGATTTTTCCTAAAAACGGCCACTCTTTACAGAAACAAGTATTTCCAAAAAAGTAAAAATTTCAGTTTTTTCGCTTTTTCTTTTTTTACGAAAAGTAGTTTTTACGCCACAAAAAAACCCAAAAAAATAGAATTCTCAAAAAAAATTGAAAAAAATAATTTTGGTGCTCATTTCCCGCCTAAAATTTCATTATCTTTCCAATGATATTTTACTCTACAAAAAAAAATTGGTAAGAAAACAGAAAATTTATTTATGAAAAATAAAATATTTATGTTTTTGGGAAATTATAGTTTTCAAAAAAGCGGCAAGTTGTGGAATAAATCTGAAAAAATTTGAAAAAGATGCTAAAATATGCCTGCATCGTTGGTGAATTTTTTCAGATTTTTGCTGCAAGCTGCCGTTTTTTAAAAAAATATCCAAATATTTTTTCACCCTTGAAAGATGCACGAAAAATTTTCAATTTCTAAAAATATGAAAAAAATTGAGTCTGGCACTAGTTTTCCGCCTAAAATTTTCTCAGCTTTCCAATGGCATAATCAGAAAAACTCTATCTCACATTAAAATGTCCACTCTGCCCCACTTTCCCCTATTGACTCAGAAATACCCATTTTTTTTCTTTTTACCCATTTTTTTTTCGAGTAGAATCTCATTGGAAAGTTGAGAGAATCTTAGGCGGGAAATGATCACCAAAATTCATTTTCCGATTTTTTTTTGCGAATATTATTTTTTGGGCATTTTTTTGGGATAAAAACTATTTTTTCTTGAAAATCGAAAGGCGAAGAAAATTGGAATTTTGATGTTTCTGAAAATTTATTATTTTTCAAAACGCGGTGGTTTGCCGGAAAAATGTGAAAAATTGGAAAAAATGCTAAAATATGTCTGCATTGTTGGTGAATTCTTCCAGATTTTTTCTACAAGCTGCTGCTTTTTAAACAAATATAAAAAGAAAATTTTACCCCTCAAAAATGCCTGAAAAAATTCAAATTCTCAAAAAATTCAAAGAAACTACGTCTGACACTTGTTTTGCGCCTACAATTTCCTCAACTTTGCAATGGAATCATCAAAAGAAACTCTATCTCCGATTACAATGTCCATTTTGTCTCCTATTGATTCATAAAATAATTTTTTTTTTTTACCAATTTTTTTTTGTACAGTAAAATATTATTGGAAAGATGAGGAAATTTTGAACGGCAAATTAGCGCCAAAGTAAATTTTTTCGAAATTTCCTGAGAATTCTATTTTTTCGGGATTTTTTGAGGGGTAAAAAATACTTTTCGTTAAAAATAGAAAAGGAAAAAAAAGGAAATTTCTATTTTTTTGGAAAATCATATTTTTGTGAAGAGCGGCAGTTTGTAGGAAAAATCTGAAAAAATTTGAAAAGATGCTAAAATATGTGGCTGGCTAGCACACCTACACATTTTCATATCTTCACGTGCGAGTTCTGCAAATGAAAATGTGCACATCCCGATCTTACACATATTTTTAATTGCAGCTTTTCCAATGACACACATGGAGTCGCGACTTACACATTGGATTTTGAGAGAAAATAGATTCACACATAAATAAATTACACATTTGTTGTGCACTCATTCTAAGCCCACTTTTGGGTTTTTACACATTCATCAATAACACAGTAACGACAGATACATGAAATCCATAATTTCTGACTTACACAATATTTTCTGCACACGCGTGAAATACACATGTGTAGAACTATTCTACACATGTGTAAATTTGAAGTTTCGAATTATATTAAATTTGATGAATGAATGCGACAATGTTTGCAACAATAAATTGGACAATCAATGCAACAATTTATGCGACAGTCGGTGCAACAATGAATGCGATCGTTGCATTAATTGTTGCATTTATTGTTGCATTGATTGTCGCATTTATTGTCGCATTTATTGTTGCAAACATTGTCGCATTCATTGTATGAATCTTTTACATGAACAAATTATTTTCTATGGGAAATAATTATGCAAAAAAAAATTATTAATTCTTAATTAAAGATTGAAGAGGGGGTCATCAATGGTCATTTGCTGTTCGTTTTAATCATTTTGTCATATAACTTCTATTTTTCTATTGATCTTTCAATTCATCAAATATCAAAAATCTTGAATGACAGCAGAGAGGTTGAGAAGCTATATTCCGAACGTAGAAATGTCATTCATTCACTCTGAACGCCGGCATTATAGACAATTGTTAATGTCACGGATCTTTCATCTTTATGGCGGCCATTCTATTCGTTTTTATTGGCCGAAAAATAGCAAAATTCTTTCATTGATAATTTAAAAGTTAATTATCAGAAAAAATTAATTTTTGCGACAACATGTTCAGGATTTTTCACTCTACGTTTCCACTTATTTTGTAACAATAGTGGAAGCGTCACCCCGTATACTAATGAAGAAAGGAAGGAAGAAAGATATAGCAGTTTTGTGAGAATAGTTTCTTCAGAATTTCTTAATTTGCGTGAGGGCGATTCCGATCAAATGTTACACAAGATTCGAATCCATAATATCGAACTCTTGGCAAATTTCTATGAACCCATTATTCCATTAGTTATCAATTTTTTTGAGCTTTCTCTGAGAAATTCGATTTATCGATGATAACTAAATGAATAATTGATTTGAACACTTCAAATTTATTCTGTATATGCCGTTTCTGATGAAGATAGTTGGGAATGAACCTGGGGCATATTGACTGAATGGCTCTCGAGATATTTTGAATCGGAGTTTTTCCGAAAATAGGCTGTATCATCTTTTTTTTTTTTTTTTAACAAAGTTTATTTTTAGAATAGGTTACAGTATTTACAAGTATGTACAGGATGTCTTAATTAAAATGAACATGTTTGAAACAAAAATTGTTTTTGATATGTGTCAGTTATGACTGCTAGTCAAATGGCTTAGGAAGCTCTCGTGACTATATATTATTGATCAGGGAATTAATGTTTGTATTTATATGAGATTTTTCATCAAATTATATGATTTTTTTATTTTCTATTGGAGAGAATAATGAATGGAAAAAATGATGCCTTAACCCTAGCATCACAAAAACCATTCTGTAGCATCACAAACACCATTCTGTATAGGCTGTATCATCCAAACTATTCATCTGATTTATCAGCACACAGCTCGAAAGGTTCGTCTTCATGGGCTGAGCAAACAGTCAATTTTTGCCATTTTTAGATTGAATTCTTCATTTACTACCTTAGAAACTGTATTTTTTTCTTAATATTGTCGAAAAATTCAATTTTTCTCGACTTTTTTGAATGAGCCCCTATAACTTTTATTTGGTTTTCTGAAATAAAACATTTTTCTCATCAAATTTAATATAATTCGAAACTTCAAATTTACACATGTGTAGAATAATTCTACACATGTGTATTTCACGCGTGTGCAGAAAATATTGTGTAAGTCTCAGAAATGATGAATTTCATGTGTCTGTCGTTACTGTGTTGTTGATGAATGTGTAGAAACCGAAAAGTGGGCTTAGTATGAGTGCACAGCAAATGTGTAATTTATTTATGTGTAAATCTATCTTCCCTCAAAATCCAATGTGTAAGTCGCGACTCCATGTGTGTCATTGGAAAAGCTGCAATTAAAAATATGTGTAAGACTGGAATGTGTATATTTTCATGTGCAAAACTCGCACGTGAAAATATGGAAATGTGTAGGTGTGCAAGCCAGCCTTTTTTTTTTATATATTCGTCAAAAAGAGATATGAGAGAAATAGAATGAATTTAATAAGATAAGTCAATTTTTTTAACTTCCTAATAAGGGAAGTTTATGTAATGACCCCGAAAATGGAAAATCGATTTTTCGATCGATCTCCATGTTTTAAGACCTCCCCAACATTTTTTGATAGTTTTTACGATCATGTCTGTGTGTGTATGTGTGTGTGTGTGTATGTATGTGATCAATTTTTTCGTTCACGTTTTCTCATTAATCAATAACGCGATCGAGATGATCGATGTTGCGATCGAAGCATCTCGATATAGATTCGATCTGATTAGTTTTTGATTGAAATCGATATAGTACTTTCTTAGTTTTTTAAGAAAAACATCATCAAATTTTTCTCAACTTTCCAATAAGTGGAGTCTATGCACTGACCCCGAAAAGGAAAAATCGATTTTGTTATTGATCTTCATAATTTGAGATCTCCCCAACATTTTTCGATAGTTTTTACGACTATGTTTGTTGTTCTTTATCGATTTTCTTAATCGATAAATAATTGTGCAAATGGCCAGGACTTTTTTTGAAAATCTATACTCAAATATTGTTATAATTTTTTCACCCCATATGAAAATATTTGGAATTACGTTTTTTTGTTTCTTTTTCAATTCGTTATTTAAATTATGGCACTTACGCCTCTTGATTCTTATAGTTCTTTTTGAGATTTTTTTTAATCCGAACTTAAAGAGAGAATGAAGAAAGGTCTGTGCTGAAGGTATGCTTCTTTGTTATTATTATGTTTCTAATGATAAAGAGAAATTCAAAAAAAAAAAAAAACTGTAAACAGAGAGTTGTCCCTCTAGCACTCACGTCTTTTTAACTTCCCAATTAGGGGTGAGAAATTCCGAAAGATCTCATCTCTCATCTCCATTCAGAATTCTTATACTACGACCAATAAAATTGAAGATATTTCGGAAAACTTCTTCTCAACTTCGTTGTTTGCATTCGTTTTTTTTCATTCATCATTTTAGTAAGTGAGAAAAATTATCGGGAAGTTCTTAGTGCGGCTTGAAGAGTCACACTCATCACAATACATTCTTACTAATTTCTTCTAATCAGCAGTAACGTACTCTTCCATTCGCGAGCGAGCGTAGTGAGCGAGTAACTACGCACTCCTCTATTCGCGAGCGAGCGTAGCGAGCGAGCCACTACGCACCCCTAGTTGTCATTTATTTTGTGAAAATATCTCGGAAAATGAGCAAGGTAGGGTGATTCGGCTCCATTTTATTATATTGGGCAGGAGCATACAGACTAAATTCGGAAAGTTATCCATTGTCTGGTAAATTTCCGAGCATTGTAATTGCCATCTTTACTCTTACTTCCGGAAATATCCTAATTTCAAAAAAAAACTAATTAATTCATTATTTGATTTCATTCTTTCCTATTTGTAACGGTTTTATAACTGGACGCTTCTAAATATATCCACGTGTTGAGCGGTAAGAAAATTCTTTCTCCACAACACTGATAAACAATTACAATTTTATTTTGCATTTCAATTCGAATTCGTGATCCATGTGGAAAAGACTCCTGACTTTTTTCATCGAATCCACACTCTAAAAACTCTAGAAATAATTGAGATTCAACGATCGTGGGACGTTGGAAATATTGAATTTAACAATACTAATAATTGTCAAATGAACGACGTTTCGCCTGCTTTATTCAGGCTTCTTCAGGTTCTGGAAAAACCACAGTACAAATTATGAATTGTGAATTATAAAATTGAAATCACAAAGCTAACAAACAAAGAAACAAAACAAATTCAAAATTTTCCCTCATAACCTCAAAAATTCACCTCACTAATGAGTCTTATAAACAGTACAAGAATTATTTTCTATTTCTTTTTGAATTAAGTGGCGGTAATGGGGTAGTTTCACTCTGCCAAACCAAATTAAATTTCCCCGGATTTTTTTGACTTTTTTTGTTTTAATGTGGTGTATCTTGATTGACCAAAGGTCGGTCACAAGATTTCAAGGCTAAGAGACATAATCCTAATTAAATTTTTCCAAAAACATGTAACTTTTGCTGGAAGTTGGTAACCAATAGAATGAAAAAAAACAACCATTGAATATAATTGAAATTATCACCACGTTTTGCGTAACCCAAGGCCACGACGGGGACGTAGTGGTGCACAGGCCTCAAAAAACCTAACACGACCTACCCTATGCGACACTCGGGATTTTGATGAAGAAATTTATTGACTCAAACACCGCTCACCTTCATTGAGCATTAAAAATTTTAATTTTTTAACTTAGTAAGAAAATAAGTACATTGAGCATTAAAATGCGTACCTATTCCTTTAGTCAATAACTTGTACACATCGCGTGGAACAATATCAATCAAAAAATATCATAAAATTGAAACGAGAAGAAAAAACCAAAGCGAAAAAAAACTCAATAAATTTAATACGGATTAAATGAAAACTCGAAATACTCATCTGAAAACTGGATTTTCCAAGGAAAAACACCCGCAGTGGTGGCAACTAACTTTTAATACAAAACACACAGTTTTGATGTTTCACTGCAGACAACCAAAATCAATGAGTCTTATAAACAGTACAAGAATTATTTTCTATTTCTTTTTGAATTAAGTGGCCTTGCAGTCATGGAGGGGGCGCGTTTGTTGACGAAAATCATCTGTTCCGATGGAGGGAGAGGTCCCAAATAAACTTTGTAGAATTTTCCTCCCACCCCTTCAATTAAATGACGAGACTCGAATTATCGCGTGAAAATGATGAAATAATTAAATTAATTGATTTAATTTTAAAAATTTAATCAATTTTGAAATTTATGCACAAATTTCTGAAAAAAATTGAGGAGTTCAGTATTCGATCTCGAGTGAGTATCGAAATCACATCTTTCCACTTTCCGGGCGGATGCTTTAAACCATTAAGCTACCGAGACCCCTCACTCCTCAAATTTTCAGAAACTTGTGCATATCGTGTTTATAGCCGAATGATATAGATAGAATTTGTTTTTATCGACCGTTCAATATTAAGATTTTTGAATTAAGTGGCTTTGCGGTCATAGAGAGGGCGAGTTTGTTGACGAAAATCATCTGTTCCGATGGAGGGAGAGGTCCCAAATAAACTTTGTAGAATTTTCCTCCCACCCCTTCAGTTAAATTTTAAAAATGATTTAATTCTTAAAATTAAATCAATTAATTTAATTATTCCATCATTTTCACGCGATAATTCGAGTCTCGTCATTTAACTGGAGGGGTGGGAGGAACGTTCTACAAAGTTCATTTGGGAACTCTCCCTCCATCGGAACAGATGATTTTCGTCAACAAACGCGCCCTCTCTATGACCGCAAAGCCACTTAATTCAAAAATCTTAATATTGAACGGTCGATAAAAACAAATTCTATCTATATCATTCGGCTATAAACACGATATGCACAAGTTTCTGAAAATTTGAGGAGTGAGGGGTCTCGGTAGCTTAATGGTTTAAAGCATCCGCCCGGAAAGTGGAAAGATGTGATTTCGATACTCACTCGAGATCAAATACTGAACTCTTCAATTTTTTTTCAGAAATTTGTGCATAAATTTTAAAATTGATTAAATTCTTAAAATTAAATCAATTAATTTAATTATTTCATCATTTTCACGCGATAATTTGAGTCTCGTCATTTAACTGAAGGGGTGGGAGGAAAATTCTACAAAGTTTATTTGGGACCTCTCCCTCCATCAGAACAGATAATTTCCGTCAACAAACGCGCCCTCTCTATGACCGCAAAGCCACTTAATTCAAAAATCTTAATATTGAACGGTCGATAAAAACAAATTCTATTATTTTCTCTCTTTTCTCAATAAATAAATGAAAACAGAATTTAATACCTTGACATCATTACCCAGGAAAAAATGTTCAGATCTGATCAGATCAAATTAGATCTAATTAGATCTGAGTTCCTTAGATTTGATCAGATCTAATTAGATCAAATTAGATCTGAGTTCCTCAGATCTGATCAGATCCAATTGGATCTGCAAAAAATCCGGAATGACGATTTTTAGGTTTTAGAGAAAATGAAAAATAAATAAAAATCTGACTTCTTCGCTAAACAAATGAATCAAAATTGGAGTTTTTGAAGAAAAAAAAATTGAAAAAAAAGATGCGCTTCAGCGGGATCGAACCCGGGACCCTGGCATTACTAGACTATTACCTTTACCATTCAGCTATCACACGATTCCTTAATATCATTTGAAATTTAAATCGTGATAATTGAAAAAAATCAGAAATATTAGAGGGAATAACTCCGGGGGGAGTCGGGACTGCCCAAATGGAATGCAGAATCATCCGCGGAAATAAATATAAAATTCTATGATAATGAAATGAGCACAGATCTGACATATAGTGGATTTTTTCAAACAGATAAATTTTCATTTAATAAACATTTCGAAAAAAGTCGTATTTATAGTTCTATGAATTTCCTACATGTGCATATTTTTCATTTTTTCTAAATAATCTATCTGTTAAGGAAATTTAAAAAAACTAGGAATGTTCAAATGCCTGCTATTTTCAGTTTTATTAAATTCTACCTTATAAAGTTTTCATCCATCGCCTGGTGCATCATAATGTGAATTGGATTGGATTTGATCATATCTGACAAGATCTGATTGGATCAAACTAGATCTGATTAGATCTGATTAGATCTGATTAGATCTGGTTAGATCTGATGAACCGATATAAATGGACTTGATCAGATCTAATCAGGTCTGGTTAGATCTACTCAGATCTGATCAGATCTAAAAAGATCTGATCAGGCATTGATCTGATTAGATCTGATCAGATCTAGTTAGATCTAATCAGATTCAGTTAGGTCAAATCAGATCTATTCATATCAAATTTCTCAATTTAATCAGATCTAATCAGATCTGATCAGATCAAATTAGATCTAACCAGATCTAATTTGATCTGATCAGATCTAAACATTTTTTCCCGGGTAGTATATAGTCAACTTAAAAATATTTTTCTCCAATCGGGAGTCAAAAACATACAAGAAGATTAATATTAACATTGCAGTGTGTCACTCGAATCCCACTGCTGTTCGTGTAAACGAGTTTCTTACTTGTCATAGTGACAATTGTAATTAATTCGTCTATCGACCGTCCTGATTGATCAGATGTCAGCACCTCCTTGACCTATCCTCATGTGAACAGCTGATCAGTCTGGTTCCTTCTTTACCAGCTTCTTTTTGAATTTGCTCAGGATTCCAGAATGAGTTCTACTCAAGAACTGCGTATCTTCTCTCTTGTTCACTGTGTCGTTGACGTAGATAAATACCATTTCACTGACATTTCTCTTCTGCCAATTCGACTCAGTGTCCAAGATGCTTGCTTCGTCAGAAAGAAACGAGTGCCCCGTGTCGAAGTGATGTATAGCCAAAGCCGTTTTTTCTTTCTTCAGGATCTTAATCGGTGCACCGTCGTTCTTATGTTGACGTAATCTTGCTTCCAGTTTCTGCTTGGTCTGTCTGACATAGCACTTGGAGCATTCGCAGGTATTTTTGTAGATTTATTCCGATCTTTCTTGTATCGGGATTGGATCTTATAATCTTGAATAGAGATCTCCTATCTTCTTGCTGTTGTAGAAGACCAATCTCGAATCAGTATCCATGAGACAACGATCCACCTGTTGTGAGAGTCCCTTGATCAAAAGAAATTTGAAGCATTTCTTCCGTTTCGGGAATTTCTTATCTCTCTGTTCCGAGTTCCTTCGAATTTGGAACTGTTTCATACATCTATTAGTGAATTTCTCTGGATAGCCATTTTTCTTCAGGATGGATTTCACTATCGTGATGTTCTCATTATGGAAATCCTCATGGCTCAGGCCAATAGCTGGGTGTAACATTCCAGAGACTACACTAATCTTGTGTACAGTCAGGTGATTCGATGCAAAATTGATAACTCTGCTTGAGCTGGTGGGTTTACGATACCAGTTAAGTTTCAGGCTTCCATTTGCCATCCGATATATCTTTGTGTCCAGGAAACACAAAGAGTTATCAATTTCCTTTTCGACCGTGAATCAAGGGACTCTCACAACAGGTGGATCGTTGTCTCATGGATACTGATTCGAGATTGGTCTTCCACAACACCAAGAAGATAGGAGATCTCTATTCAAGATTGAAATATCCAATTCCGATACACGAAAGATCGGAAATAATCTACAAAATTCCCTGCAAATGCTCCAAGTGCTATGTCGGACAGACCAAGCTGAGACTGGAAGCAAAATTACGTCAACATAAGAACGACTGTGCGCCGATTAAGATCCTGAAGAAGGAAAAAAAGGCTCTGGCTATACACCACTTCGACACGGGGCACTCGTTTCTTTTTGACGAAGCAAGCATCTTGGACACTGAGTCGAATTGGCAGAAAAGAAATGTCAGTGAAATGGTATTTATCTACGTCAATGACACAATGAACAAGAGAGGAGATACGCAGTTCTTGAGTAGAACTTATTCTGGAATCCTGAGTAAATTCAAAAAGAAGCTGATAAGGAAGGAACCAGACTGATCAGTTGTTCACATGAGGGTAGGCCAAGGGGGTTCTGAGATCTGATCTATCAGGACGGTCGATCGACGAATTAATTACAATTGTCACTATGACAAGTAAGAAACTCGTTTACACAAACAACAGTGGGATTCGAGTGACACACTGCAATGTTAATATGAATCTTTTTATATGTTTTTGACTCCCGATTGGAGAAAAATATCTTTAAGTTGACTATACACTAATGATGTCAAAGTATTAAATTCTGTTTTTATTTATTTATTGAGAGAAGATAGAAAAAAATTTTTGTATTGTTTATAAGACTCATTAGTGAGGTGAATTTTTGAGATTATGAGGAAAAATTTAGAATTTGTTTTGTTTCTTTGTTTGTTAGCTTTGTAATTTCAATTTTATAATTCATAATTTATAATTTGCACTGTGGTTTTTCCAGAACCTGAAGAAGCCTGAATAAAGCGGGCGAAACGTCGTCCATTTGACAATTATTAGTTAGTTAAATTCAATATTTCCAACGTCCCATGATCTTCAAATCTCCATTTACGAACATGGAAATGAATATTACAACTGTCTAGAAATAATGACAGGAAAAAAATACATGTGTCTCACGAGTTAGAAATGAATATTTCTGATAATCAATTGGATGAGTTAACCCTATAAGCAACTGGGCGTTTTTCCTACCAGTTCATCGAGTAGAGCGTACGTAGAGTTGGGGTACCCACGGACCAGTCCAAGGGAGCGCGCGAACGTCGGCAATAGTACCGTACATTTTAAAACATAAAAAAATGTGGGATTCAATGACGTGAATATGCACGATGAATACACTGGCACTAACACTGTCACTATTGTTATTACGAAATAGAATTCATTAATGGAAACAACAAAAGAAAATTTCATCATAAGCAACAAAAATATGATGATATGTAAATAGGGGGGAAATGTTCAATTTGTACGGTCCTGGGCTGACGAATATCGCCGCGCGATTGGCTGTCCCCCACTCTATAGCCCCAACTACGTTTTACCACGACTTGTGGCTTAGAGGGTTAATGAGCATCTACCACCCGTTCTCGGGAACGCAATTCACTCTCGTTCTTCGGTTAGGTCTATTCTCCGATGCGGTAATCTCAGGTTGGAAAAATTCATTGGGCCAATGTTGGCCCAGCGCCGGAAGCCAATGATCCAATGCTGGCGCCTAATCATCAGCCATGACTGGCCCAATATTGGTTAAGCATTGGATGATAACATTGTACCAATGCTGATTGCCGAAACATGGCCAAGCTTCGATAACAAGCATTGGGTACTATATTGGTCCCAATGTTCAGCCAATGTTCATTCTATTGTAGATTTCATGTTAGATACATGAATTAGAAGTATTTAAATCTTCTAAAGCACGTAAGAATGATCAAAATCCAATGTTATTTGAATAGAAAAAGAAAAAAAAACCGGTACCTGGGATTGAACCCTGGACCTTTGGATTACCAGTCCAGGTAACACCTTACCGTCCTAGCCGTTAAGACTTTTCGTACTTTGAGAACTAAATTTGATCCTCATAACTTTATCGCTGTTTGCCTTAGCTGGGAAAATGAAATTTGATCGAAATAGTTCAGAAGTTATTTGATAATGTGAAATACTTCAATCATGTCAAAAGATCAAAGAATAATTGAAGCCTTGGCAGTACATTACTGGCCCGACAAGCGGTCAATGCTCAGGAGCCAAGACTTGGGAGTCCAAGTTTCGAACAACGCTTTGGCAATTCTGGTAGGCCAAACTACGGTGCATCGTTGCTCAGCCAATCCTAAAAGCCCGAACTACGGTGTACCGATGCTTGGCGTAGGTTTAGTCGAGCCGTGGTTACCAGGCTTTGGTATGCGACTTCTTGGCTGATGGTCGGCCAAGAGTCG
The DNA here is from genome assembly GCA_963942555.1 of Aleiodes leptofemur. Taxonomy (NCBI): domain Eukaryota; kingdom Metazoa; phylum Arthropoda; class Insecta; order Hymenoptera; family Braconidae; genus Aleiodes; species Aleiodes leptofemur. The sequence goes on from OZ012612.1 coordinate 9,050,837, forward strand.
AGCATTGGGTGATTCCTACCCGGGATATTAAATGAAATTCCCGCATTGCGATTTTGTTCAGGCTTAAAAACCAACAAAACATAGCTCAATAAATACATGATGGGGGATGTACCGTTTGTTCATCTATTATTTCCTGACAGATCCATTTTTCTTAACAATTCTTTATTTATTTTATCTACCCGAGAGAAAAAAAAAGGCGGACTAGAGGCAGCTTTTGGCATTTCCAAATGGCAGCCTAGTGGCAGTTTTTATGCCACTTTTCTGGCGGCGAACTGGTGGGATTTGCGCCAGAAGCTGCCTCTAAACTGCCATTTTCGTAAAGTATGCAATGACAGCAAAGAGCAGTCTTTTAGCAGATGCCACATGCCAGTACCCTGCCTTTAGACTGTCATCTTTATGACGCCATATTTAATTGGTTAATTAATTGTACTTATAAGTACACCTAATTTTGCGCGGTAAATTCCGAAATTATGGCCATCATTTGCCGTTTTCGACGCAGATCACACTGATATAAAAAGAAATGGATTGGTCGCGCCGTCTCCGAGATATTACGTTTTTTTTCCGGGACCGGGGCTCGAACCTAAGTTGCTCTGGTTCATCTTCCTTCTCTGGATGTTCACTTAGTCCGCACGGCTATTCTGTAAAACTTGAGAGTGTATATTTTTATTCTAGTTTATAAATATCGATTTTTTCACGGCAATTCTTTAATGAAAAAATTGTATGTATAAACATCCCCGCGAATTATTCAATGAAGGGAACTGTTCCTTTATTCGAAATCAGAGGATAGTCTACCAAATGATTACTAATTATTGAAAACTGGAGACTCTAAAGTAATTATAAATAGATAAGAAAGTAATCAAACATAGCAGATATTTTTTTGACATAATTGAAAAAGTTGTTGAATTTACTCAGCTTAACTGAATCAAAAATATCAATTCGTTGAACTGACTAAAATCAGTACATTCAACAACTATTTTTAGGTATTTCGAAAAATATTTGCTAAGGACCATTTGCCTCAATATTTAATTGTTTATATGATTATTTTTTACGCAGGGTCACTTAAGTTGTTGAAATCATTTGTTTGCCAATTGAAGAAACTGAATTGCAAAATACTCAGTCATCGTAGCCATCGTAATATCAAATTTTTTGTCCTAGCAAATGAATTGTTTCAAGAAAAATCGAATCCATACAAACGATCGGTGTGAACCTGAAATGATTTGAATTAATGACGAAACCGTCAATTAACCCTTCAAGTACGGGATCCATACGCTGCGGCCTGTCCTATTGGCCGGGAGCTATCTGCAGATCAGACTACGCTGCTCAATGCGCAACGTCTCGTAAACGCTTCATCCAAAAATTATGGTGAAAGTTCCATTGATTGGATTGGTTTTCCATAGAAATACCATAAAGATATCGATTTTCCTCAGATTTTGCGTTATAGAAATATTTAGTGAATTTTTGAGCCTAATTTTAATCCTATCCGATAATTAGTTGCTGAACTAGTCTTGCACGCTGAATTTATTTATAACGAACAAATTATCAATCCGATTGAAATTTGCATTCCGCCATTTGCTAGACGAACCTTCAGAGTAAATTGAGTGAAGATTTCAGAATTTTCAGAGAAAATCTTTCCGACAAACGAGACGATTGAATATATCAAGCGTGGAATTTCAGCCCACAACTTTTGTTTATCAAAAATAAGTGGTAAAAATATTGCAAAAAGAAAAATAATTCGCCACTCCGAAGACAGTTCCATTATATATCCAAATTAATTTTTTTAATCTCTACATCTGTGATAGTATTTGAGAAAATGATTTTTTAATGTTAGAGAAGAGGGTCGATACGACGTATCGACCCCGGCCGATAAGACAAGAAAGTGGGTCGATACGACGTATGGACCCCGTACTTGAGGGGTTAATGCTACAATTATGAAAGAAAGACGATTATGGAAAGGCAGTCAAACAACCGCAGCAAGGCAGATCCATGACAGCATGTATGAGCAGGCAAATGGCATCACAAGAGCGGATTGTATGAAAGACGGTCTTCTGGCAGCTCAAGCGCAGCTCACCAATGACGTTTTCGAAAAACTGTGCTTGAGCTGCCAGATTACGGCATTTTCTGTTGACCGCTCTTGTGCTGCCATTTTCCCGCTTGGAGGTACTGCCATGAAGCTGTCTCTTTACGGTTAATATGCTGCCATTCCTCCAATCCACCAAGTGATCTGCCTTTACGCTGCCTATAAACTGCCTGCCACTTTCCAATAAAAATAATGAAACTGCCATGTGCTGCTAGGAGCACGCCAGTTATCCGCTGCTTCCCGTCAAATCTGCCTCTGATCCGCCTGAATCCTGTTCGCTACCCGTCTTAATTTCTCTCTCGGGTATGTTTTTCAATTTGACGGGATGTCGATATCGGAAAGGATCGAGAACATCAATACCTTTCTGACCTCTTTGCTTCCAAATTTCTGAAATTTAAAGATTATTTCAAAAATTTAGCGTTAGTATGGATCATCACAATCAACCCCAAGATCTTAGGCTCATTAAATTTGAAAATAATCATCAATTCCGAAAAATCATTATTTGGAAAGAAGAAGTTTTCAAAAAATATAAAATTGCGGATGTTCCGGTTCATATTAAAAATAGTTATCTGCCGGAATAGCCTGAAATATTTCCGCATAACGAACAGTTAAAATCATTTTTTTCTTACGAAGATATTGAAAAATCATGTGAATATTCATCACATGCTATCACAATTTGATTTCTAACATCACAAGGTGACGATTTATTTCCGATTCGTGACCCACGTGGAAGAAATCCGTGAGTTTCTTTGACGTTTATGTTTGAACTTCCTCAAGTTGAATTCAATTTATTTGCATACATTTGTGATTAATTGACTGGTCGATTGACATGATAAAACATGAGCCGAAAATATTCAATTCAGATTGAATCTCCAGGAATGAAGATGTGGTCAACGCGAAAATATCTAAAATTCTCCCTCAATTTCTATGATACATCAGTTCTCTGCAACAGAGAGGAGTTGAAAATGGTTAAAAAATACAGTTTTGCCGACTTCAACATTTTGTATAAAACAAACACTTTTTCCCCAATTTTCTTCATGCACCTTGTTCATTGGATTTCAGACCTACACAGTCATATTTTTTGGATTTTTTCGATGCATCTAAACGCGACTATGAATATAATTTACCTTCTCGCTTATTCCGAACGACATCGGGTAACAACTTGGTGATATTCACCAGATTTCTTCCGGATTTCTTCCACGTCAGTCACGAACTGGAAATAAATCGTCACCTTGCGATGTTAGGAATCAAATTGTGATAACATGTGATAAATATTCACATAATTTTTCATTATCTTCATCCAAAAAAAATGATTTCAACTGTTCGTTATGCGGAAATATTTCAGGGTATCTTGGTAGAGAACGATTTTTAATATGAACCAAAACATCCGCAATTTTATATTTTTTCAAAACTTTTTTTTTCCAAATAATGATTTTGCGGAATTGATGATTATTTCCAAATTTAATGAGCCTAAGATGTTAGGGTTGATTGTGATGACCCATTCTTACGCTAAATTTTTTAAATAATTTTTAAATTTCAGAAATTTGGAAACAAAAAGGTTAGAAAGGTATTGATGTTCTTGATCGTTCCCAAATATCGACATCCCGTCAAATACAAAAACTTAGATAAAATAAAAAATTAATTGTTAAGAAAAAAGCATCTGTCAGGAAATAATAGATAAAGAAACGACACATCCCACATGATGTATATATTTAGCTATGTTTTGTTGGTTTTTAAGCCTGAACAAAATCGCAATGCGGAAATTTCATTCAGTATTACCGCATTGGAACATAGAACTACCTGAAGAACAAAAATGAATTGCATTCCCGAGAACGGGTAGCAGATGCTCATTAACTCATCCAATTGATAATTAAAAATATCCAAAAAGAGAATTTCGAAATTGTTCATATCTCAAATTATTTTGATTGTGCCTACTCTGCGCATGTTTCATTTCACATTATTGTATTTCCACATCGAAGGTGTGGATTCATTTCTAACTCGTGAGACAAATGTATTTTTCCCTGTGATTATTTCTAGAGTTTTTAGAGTGTGGATTCGAAAAAAAATATCAGGAGTCTTTTCCACGTAGATCACGAATTCGAAATGAAATACAAAATAAAATTGTAATTGTTTACTAGAGTTCTGGAAAAAAAAAATTTTACTGTCGAACACCTGGATATATTTAGGAGCGTCAAATCATGAAACTGCTACAAATGGAAAACAAGCAGGGGCTTCACCCCATGGGCATTCTTCGTGAATTTCAATCCTCGTTATTTACTTGATAGTGTCTTTACTATTGAGAAATTTATCGCAAAGAACATTTAATATTATGCCAATGCAATTGACATAAAGCTTCCGAATGGGATTTTTAACTCTTTATTTTTCATAAATTTAAAATGATATCAGGATGACTACCGTCTTATTTTTTAGCAAAAATTATCTACTTTCTAATGATAAAATAATAAATACTAGTGTTCTGTAAAAAAAATTGAGAAAAATTTCATTTTATGAAAAACAAAAAAATTTAGCATTCTTCAGAAGAATCCTTTGAAAAATCTAAAATATTTAGGTTTGGCGATGCTCATCTAAATTGATATTTTCAGCTCAACTTGGATGTAATCAGACAAGCAGTTCCGTGCATATACTCTCTTTTCATCCAATAGTTTTTCACAAATATCTCAGGAACTGTTAGGTCAATTCTGCCGAAATTTAATATCGAAGTTGGCACTCATAAGATGTACGAACACACGAAATTTGAAATCTCTAGCTCAAATATTTCTTGAGTTATCGCAATAACCGTGATTTTTCGAAAATTACAGTAAAAAAATTATAATAAATAAACCAAGAATCTGAGCGCTCACCACCCCTGGGGCTTAATGTGCGCCCTATCAGTGCGCATCTCCTCATGAAGGATAGATGCTGTCAATTGATTTTTCGCTGAGAAAACTCAAAAAAACGATTTTTTGACAATTCGCTTTTTCTCGAGAACCATTGAACTGATTTAGCTGAAATTGCGCTGAGAACATTGCGCTCGCGTAGTGAATATACCCTTAAAAGTTCATATTGATACATGCAGCCGTTTTCGAATAAAGTGATGGAATGTGTCATCACACACACACACACACACACACACACACACACACACACACACACACACACACACACACACACACAGAGACATTTGAAAAAAAAAAAATTTCCGACATTTCAGATCATTTGGAGTTATAATCCGATGAAATCTCAAACTCGAAAAAAATGACGATTACAATGCTTCCATTCGGAGGCAAAAATAAAATAAAATAATGAATTGATTAGTTTTTTTTTTGAAATTAGGATATTTCCGGAAATGAGAGTAAAGATGGCAATTACAATGCTTGGCAATTTACCAGACAATGAATAATTTCCCAAATTTAGTCGGTATGCTTCTGCCCAATATGATAAAAAAGAGCGGAATCGCCCTACCTTAATTATTTTCTGAGATATTTCCACAAAACAAATGACAACAAAATTAACTTCTCTTAATAAATTCATTCTATTTCTCTTATTGACGAATATCTAAAAAATAATCGACATAGAGCGATTTTGTCTCGTTTTTTTTTGTAGTGAATTTGAAGAACTATGAAAATGTTTCAGACCGAAATCATGGTATCTTGCTCAGCTTCCAAAATATTTTGAAAAAATGACACGATAATCAGGTAATCTCGATTCACCTGAGCTATTTTTTTAATTTCACATTTTTGCTAAATGTTTCAGAAATTAAGCAAAATAGAGCGATTGTATCCTATACCTATCCTGTAGAGGATTTCAAGAGCTACAAAGAAGAATTACGGCAACATGATCTTATCTCTCTTATTTTTCGACATATTCTCAAAAAATAGTTGACCTAAAAAATTTATTACTTCTATTTTACCAGAAAACGTCTGTTCAAACCATTCCCATCAATATATCGTTAAGAATGATAATTAACAGGAAATTATTATGGGGGCATAGTGCAAGATAGCGTTTTTCAGTGATATGATTTCCACAGCTCCTCTACTGTTCCACCCAACTAGTTGTATTATTTCCGTTTCTAATGAAAGTTCCGTTTTTACGCTGGCAGCTAAATTCGAACATGAATTCCTTGTATCAATACCGCGGTGTCTCTGTAAACAAATAATCTGACGGATTTCACAATTCAATCCTATATTTTCTTATACTATCGCTGCTGCCACATATCGCATCACGTCATTTTTTATTGCTTAAAACATTAACCATTATTTTACATCTTGAAGCTGTAACATCTTAGAATGCATCAAATTCCCTTTGGAGACTTTTATACATGCATTAACGACGATTCCTCATTTCAGCCGCCATTGTGTCCCAAAATGAGACCCCGTTTGATGTCTCAAAAGTGTCTACAAAATGAGACACTTGGGGTCTCAAAATGAGACCCCTGGATTTGCAGTGAGTTCACTCGAATCTTCGCTTATGGTTCTTATAATTCGCTACAGAAAAGAATTAGGGTGAAGAAGAGATTTCTCTAGTAGTTTCCGAGATGTTCGGAAAACGGATAACAAGAGAAATAGCATGGTTTTTATTGCAGTAAACGTCGATTCTTCTTGCTCATTATCTTTCAAAAATATCTTGGAAACTTAACGATACGGAGTGATTTCGGTCCAATTCTTCTTTGCAGGAAATTTCAAGATCTACAAACAATGATTGGTGCAAAATCATCATATCTCGCTTATTTTCTAAGATATTCTCAAAAAACATTTTCTCAGAAAATATTTCAGACCCAAATAGTCGTATCTTGCTCAGCTCCCAAGGTATTCTCCAAAAATGACACAAAAATCAACTGGTTTCGATTCACCCGAGTTATTTTCTTAAATTCTGATTTTTGCAGAGTACTTCAGGAATTATGCGAGATAGAGTGATTTTATCCTAGTCCAGCAGCATCGTCCCTCCTCCATTATTTTCTGAGATAGTCTTCAAAAATAGGCAACCGAAAAATTTTTAAACTTTTATTTTCACCAGGAAACGTTTATACAAACAATTCTCATCAATTTATATCGTTAAAAATGATAATAGAAAATTATTACGAGGGCATAAAACAAAATAGCGTTCCTCAGTGGTATGATTCCCACAGCTCCCCCCCTCCTGTTCCACTCAACTAATCCTATTTTTTTAGTTTTTAAAGAAGAATTCATTTTTATCCTAGCAACTCAAATCAAATATGAATCCGTTTCATCAATACCCTATTCTCTATAAACAAATAATCTCACAGATTTCGCAATTCAATTCTATATTTTTTTGTACCAGCACGTCTGCCATAGATCGCATTGCATTATTTTTTATTGTGTACAGCATTGACCATTATTTTACATCCTCAAACTCTAGTATCTTAGAAAGCATTGAATCTTCTCTGGGGACTTCTAAACCTGCATTATCGACAATTTACCATTTCAGCTGCCACTGTGTCTCAAAATAAGACCCCTTTTGGGGTCTTACAAGCGTCTACAAAATGAGACATGTGGGGTCTCAAAATGAGATCCCTGGATTCGCAGTGCAGATCCAGGTATATACACGGCATCATTTTTTCTGGCCTTCTTTTATCGATGTTTTAGATTATCGTGAGGGGTCATTACAGTATGGTGGCTAGAAAAAGCTCATTTTCGCGATTCTTTTTCTATGGTTAAAATACTTCAATTAATCTGATTTTTTTTATGACGAATCAAAAGACTCATGAAGAATGGAAAACGAAATTTTCATTTTATTCTCACTCATTTCTACATTTTTCCTTCCGAAGGGAAGCATTGTAACCGTCGGATTTTTTGATTTTGAGTGTTGATCCAAAACGTCGCAAAATCATATTATTAAAGCATGTCTGCATGTTTGTGTGTTTGTGGCTGTGTGTGTGTCTGAATGTATTGACATGTATCGACATTTTCTCTGGAACGGCTATACTGAGCGCTCTCAAAATTTGACAGTATTTTTCCTCTGTGTGCAAAATGTTGTCAGCGAAATTTCAGCAGAATCGGTTGGATAGTTTCCGAGAAAAATAGACGTTTCAAAAAAGCGTTTTTCTGAATTTTCTCGATGAAAAATCAATCCGTAGCCTCCAGTCCGGGCTATGATATTCATCTGATTAGAACTCACATTTTTCACTCGAGGTGAATTTTTCTCTGATTTTTCGTTTTGGAAATTATTTCAATTTTAGTGATTTTCAGTTCAGAGTTTAGCGAAACGATAACTCAACAAGTATTTGAGCTAGAGAGTTCAAATTTTGTCAGTTTGTATATCTGCTGAAGGTACAGTTTGGTATCAAATCGAGGCAAAATTCGTCCAGTCGTTTCTGAGATATTTGTAAAAAATGATTTTTTTTAAAAGGTGTATTTCTAAAAACTACTGGGCTGATTTACACCAACTCGTATTCAAAAATTGGTTATAATGGAGGAAATGAACTTTCTTGATTCCCAATTTATTGGTCAAGTATTTTTTTTTGTTATGAAAAAAATTAACCTTTTTAGAAAAAATCTGAAATTACCATTTTTTTTTCATTTTTTCCTGAGAACACACGTATGAAAAAAACGTATAGAAAGTTTCTATAGAAATTTTCTATAGAAACTTCCTATAAAGAATCTTATAGCTTTGCGTATATGATATTGGAATATTTTCTTATACGCCATGAATTTCGTATTTTCCTATATGCGAATTGCGGGTGTATAAGAATAATTTCTGTATGGTGAGAATCTTATGGGTTCCTGTACGCAAATTGAGGGTGTATAAGAATAATTTCCATATGAAGGGGATTTTATGGGTTTCTATACGCAAGTTGAGGGCGTATAAGAATAATTTCCATATGAAGGGGATTTTATGGGTTTCTATACGCAAATTGAGGGTGTATAAGAATAATTTCTATATAGTGAGAATCTTATGGGTTTCTTTACGCGAACTGAGGGTGTATAAGAATAATTTCTATATGGTGAGAATCTCATGGGTTTCTATACGCAAATTGAGGGTGTATAAGAATAATTTGTATATTGCGAGAATCTTATGGGTTTCTATACGCAAATTGAGGGTGTATAAGAATAATTTCTATATGGTGAGAATGTTATGGGTTTCTATACGCGGATTGAGGGTGTATAAGAATGATTTCTATATGGTGAGAATGTTATGGGTTTCTATACGCAAATTGAGAGTGTATAAGGACAATTTCTATATGGTGAGAATGTTATGGGTTTCTATACGCAAATTGAGTGCGTATAAGCATGATTCTTATACGAACGTGATTTTGTGGATTTCTATACGCAAATCGAGTGTGCATAAGAATAATTTCTATATGGCGAGAATGTTATGGGTTTCTATACGCAAACTGGGGTGTATAAGAATAATTGTTATATAGTGGGAATATTATGGGTTTCTATACGCAAATTGAGGGTCTATAAGAATAATATTTCATAGGTTTCTATACGCAAATCGAATGTCCATAAGACTAATTCCTAATGAAGGAAATTCTGTGCAAGACAATTTAAGAAAAAAGTCGATTTATCCAATTCTACTTTTTCAGTAGATTTATTTTTTGTATAAATATCTCGAAAACTGAGCGAGATAGAGCAATTTTGGCTGAATCCCTTTTTATAGAAAATTACAAGAGCTATGAAACAAGTTGAGCATAACAGCACTTTATCTCGCTTTGTTTCCAAGATTTCCTCGAAAAAAATTGTCAGAAGAAATCGATTTATTCAATTTTACTTTTTCACTTCACTCATTTTTTTATGAATATTCTAAGAACTAAGCGAGATTCAGCAATTTTTCCCCTATCCTGTTTTGTAGAGAATTTCAAGGGCTACAAAACGAGTTGTGAGTAAAATTGCTTTGTCTTGCTGAGTTTTCGACAAATTTCCAAAGCAATCGAAGAACAAAATAGATTTATCCAATTTCACTTCATCACTGGATTTCTTTTTCTTTGAATATCTTGGAAACTAAGCCTGAAGCTTTTTTTATAGAGAATTCTGAGTGTTCAGAGCAGGTTAAGGATAAAATCACTCTCTCTCGCTTAGTTCTTGAGATATTTTCAGAAACAAGTAAAAGAAAAAATTGATTCATTTAATTCTACTTCTTAATTGGCTCCAGTTTTCCATTAATATTTCGGAAACACTGTCCTGTTTTGTAGAGAATTTCAAAAGCTACAAAAGAGCAGGTAAGGGGAATCACTCTAAGTCACTCAGTTTTCGAGATTTTTGAAAAAAAATTTTGTTGGAAAATCATTTCATCCAATTTGACTTTTTACTAGATTTATTTTCCCATGAAAATCTTGAAACCTGAGCGAGATAGAGCAATTTTGCCTCGATCCTTCTTTACAGGGAATTCTCGGAGCTGCAAAAACCAGATGCGAATAAAATTGATCTATCTCGCTTAATTTTCGAGATATTCTCGAAAACAATTTCCAGAGAAATCCATTCATCCAATTTTCCTGTGTGGCTTCATCCATTTTTCTCATCAATATCTCGGAAATTGAGCGAGATAGAGCCATTCTGGCGGAATCTTTTTTTATAGAAAATTTCAAGAGCTATGAAAAAAGAGGGGCATCACATCACTCTATCTCGCTTTGTTTCGAAGATATTTTCAGAAACAATTGAGAGGAGAAAACGATTCATTCAATTTTTCTTCTTCACTTTATCGATTCCCTATGAATATCTTGGAAATTAAGCAGGATAGAGCTATTGAAAAAGTGATTTCACCCCAAAACAAGCAGGGGCTTCACTCCATGGGCATTCTTCGTAAATTTCAACCCTCATCATTTACTTGATAATGTTTTCACTATCAAAAAATTCATCACGAAGAACATTTAATATTATGCCAATGCAATTGGCATAAAGCTTCCGAATGGAATTTTTCACTCTTCATTCTTCATAAATTTGAAATGTTATCAGGATAACTACAATCTCATTTTTTAGCAAAAATTATCTACTTCCTAATGATGAAATTTTTTTTTTTTTTTTTTTTTTATACTTATTTAACGTCGCCATCTTTTACGCAAAGATTATGCCAATCAGCGACGGAGGTTCATGGTGTGTCTGTGGACAAAGCACTTGTAAATAATTTTTACAGTGGTGCTTGTATCATTCGGCAGAGGCTAGGATTTGAACCCGGGTCTACGAGTTGGCAATCCGACACTCTACCGAACGAGCCACCGTTCACCTCTAATGATGAAATAAAAGTAATAAATACTAGTGCCTTTTGAAAACATTGAAGAAAATTTGAATTTCTAAAGAGAAAAATATTTTTAACATTCTTGTAGAACAATCCTCTGAAAAATCTAAAATATTTAGGATTGATGATGCTCATCTAAGTTGATCTTTCAAGCCCAACTTGAATGTAATCAGAGGAGTAGTTCCGTGCATCAACTTTCTTTTCATCAAATAGTTTTTCGCAAAGATCTTAGGAACTGTTAAGTCGATTCTGCTGAAATTTGATACCAAAGCTGGCAGTCATGAGATGTACAAACCTACGAAATTTGAAGTCCTTAACTCAAATACTTCTCAAGCTATCGCAATAACCACGATTTTCCAAAAAACACAGTAAAAAAAAATATAATGAATGAACCGAGAATCGGAGCACCCGCCACCCCTGGGGCTTAATGTGCGCCCTACAGTGCGCATCTCCTCGCGGAGGATACATGATGTAAATCCATTTTTCGCTGAGAAAAATAGAAAAAATGATTTTTTGATCATTCACTCTTTCTCGAAAACCATTGAGCCGATTTCGCTGAAATTCAATACCAAAGTTGGCACTCATAGAATGTAGAAACCCACCAAATTTGGAGTCTCTAACTCAAATATTTGTTAAGTTATCGCAATAACCGCGGTTTTTTAAAAATCAGAGAAGAAAAATATAGTACAAAAACCAAGAATCGGAGCACTCGTCACCCTTGGGGTTTAATGTGCGCCCTATTAGTGCGCATCTCCTTGCGGGAGATACATGTTGTAAATTGATTTTTTGCGGAAAAAACTCAAAAAAACGATTTTTCAACAATTCGCTTTTCTTCGAGAACCATCGAACCGATTTAGCTGAAATTTTGCTGAGAAAATTGCGCTCACAGAGTCAATATACCCTCGAAATTTCATATCGATACATGCAGCTGTTTAGGAATGAAGCGATGGAATGTGTCATCACACACATGCATACAGACATGTAAAAAAAAATATTATTTTCCGACATTTTCGATCATTTGCAGTCATAATCCGATAAAATCTCAAACTCGAAAAAAATGACGATTACAATGCTTCCATTCAGAAGCAAACAAGCAGGCGCTTCACCCTATGGGCATTTTCCATAAATTTCACCCCTCGTTATTCACTCTATGATGTCTTTACTATTGAAGAATTCATTACGAAAAACATTTAATATTATGCCAATGCAATTGGCATAAAGCTTCCGAATGGATTTTCAACTATTCATTTTTCATTAATTTGAAAATGAAAATTAAGCAATAATTTTGATTTTGAAAAACCTCGAACCCCTAGCGAGTCGAACTTAGAACCCTCCAGTTATGCGTCGGATATTCTTCTAAGTGAGATAGCGTGGGCTCCCAGAACTTATTTCTCAAACTAATCACACCACCGTCTATTATACTTTAACGAGCCCCGAAGGTTCTCGTTGTCCCGCAGAACATCGGCCGAGCACAGGTAAGTGCAATAACCATCGTGCACGAACTAAAGGCAAATACCCCCGAAAAGTCCCATCCAACCCCGTAACGAAAACCCCGTATCAACCCCGTAGCGTGACCGTTAAAAGCGGAAGCGAGGCCAGGGATCGGAATAAGCGCGAAAAGTCCAGTGTAACTGGCGCTCCCAATAAGGGGATTTTATGTGTGTTAATTAATTTTGTTTGGTATAAAATTTCGAGTGAGGATTGGGAGGCAACAGTGGACAAGATCCGTGCCTCAGAGTACTCCAATCGTGTTTTACATCGGAATAAAGGCCCGTTTAGTTTTAGGAGGCATCAGCAGACAAGATCTGTGCCTCAGTTAGGTAATGTTGGAAGGTGAATCCCGGTTAGGTCAATTAGTATTAGTGATAGGAAATTAGGGAGTTCACTGGGAATAAATCCCGGTTAGATTTAAGGGGGCATCAGCGGACAAGATCCGTGTCCCAGGATCATTTTATTCAACTTAGTTTCATTGGAGAATCCCCGGAGAAGCGCTCCGAAAAGTAGCCCGGTCGCGAATTAATAGGAAAACCCGAAGAAATGCCTGCAAGGTAGAAGTTTAATTTCTTTGGGAGTTTGAATCTTCCCGCGTGAAGCAAGTCCCGTAGCGAGCGCGACTGTCATGCGCCCTGGCGGTACCGAGGGGCATGAGTCGGCTCGAACGAGAGACCACGTGAAGCACCCCCCCCCCCGCCCCCCCCCCCCCCCCCCCCCCGACGACTGATCGCGTCTGAAGAGTCAGTCGAGAGTGAACAGGCAAGGGGACAACACGTGCGAGTCCTGCCGTTTCATCAGTGTCACGGAAGCGGACTACCTACAGGATGTGGAGAGGCCTTTTCGTTCAGAGGATGAGGAGGATCCAGGAAAAGTCATTGAATTGGGTGAGATAAAGTATCGTTACCCCAAAGATCCCGTTTCACTCCCGTTAGCCGTGTCGATTTAAGCCGTAAATTCCCGACTCATCCCCGAACCAGTTAATTAATTAATTAATTAATTGATTCACCTTAAAAATTGCCGTTTCGTTATCATTCCTTTTGTTGTACGTTAAAACCCGAAGAGCCCCACGCCTTTTACTTGCCGTGACGCGCAGTGAATCTATCTCACTCGCACTCGTTACGTTGGGTAGGGAAAAAGGGTTTTCAGAAATAACTTCCCTAATTCCCGTGGAAAAATCCCGAACTCGATCCCATTCGATAGGGATAAAGTAGGCGAACCCAACGACCCCAAGTTTACCCCTCCCGATACATATTTCTATTTTTTATTGAATAAGATCTGGAATATAATTTTGAAGAAAATGCGTTAGTCCTGTAAGCGAAGCATTTTTATTCTCCTCTTCCCCCTGTATCGCGTCACCCGTATACCTCGGACGAGTTCCGAGAAATCCGTGCCTTTTGGATGGTTATTGTACTACCTAGAATTCAATAATGATAATTAAAATAATTTAATTTCGATACCCGTAATAATCAATGTATTTCGGTACTCTAAATAATCATAACTAAAATCACTAATTGCTGTAATTCCTTCCGAATTTAATTCTCAATAATTATTATTTGTTACAGAATAAATTCCTTTTGTCTTTTATTAGAGTTTCCAATGATTCTAAATTTTCGAGTCAAGTTAACTGTAATTATTATTATTCTGTCAATATACTCTGATTTTACCCAATTTATCTAGTATCCGAGTAATTTATTTGAGGGTTTCCTCTCCCCTATTTCCTCAACTTTTCAGGTTCATTCCGGTAGTCCTTAAGGTTTTTTTTTATTGGGAGATGGCAGCGGATCGGGTTAACACCCTCGATTCCCCCCCTGACTCATGTCATGGGTTTTCTCTCGGGCTAGCCGGGAAGAAGGTAACACCTCCCCCCCTCCGCCTATTTCGTTCCGTTCTCGGCGGAACTCCTTGCTGCTACGGGCTGGTTATGAGCCGTAAACATGAAGGGCAGGACTCCGCCGAGGAACTTCCGGTTTGGTGGTTCCGTAAAAACCACCTGGCGCCCATAAACGGTTTTTAATTAAGGGACTTTATTTGAGAGAGGCGGAGGGAGGGACGGCGCGGTGGCTTTTTATCCCCCCGGGTAAAAAGTCACGTTACAATACTGTCAGTTAAATAAATTGATATAAATTTTACAGTTAAAATTCCAAAATCCACACCATGAGTCTAACTTGCGACCCTCCAGTAATACTTCTGGTCGATAAATTTAATAAAAGTCAACACTGCACTGAATGCTTTTTTTTCATCAAATTACTCGATTTGGGGAACTTGATATACCAGGCCGTGCAGTAATTGAAAGGGAAACTTAATTCTTTAATTATTTTATTTTGAATGATGCTTTTATTTCGAATAAGACTTTGGATAATAAATATAACATATAGTACAGAATAAATATGAGATTCATGTCAAATTAAAAATCTGGAAATTAGAGTTTAAGTATCAGGAATTATTTCCAGTGCTTCTCGTTATTCTATCAGGATGAATACGGTTTTATTTATTTAGAAAAAATTATCTACTTTCTAATGATGAAATGATAAACACTAGTGACCTTGAAAAAAAATTGGAATTTCTGAAGAAAAAAAAAATTTCAGCATTCTTGTAGAAGAATCCTTTGAAAAATCTGAAATTTTTAGGATTGGTGATGGTCATCTAAATTGATCTTTCAAGCTCAACTTGGATATGGTCAGACAAGCAGTTCCGTACATATACGCTCATTGCATGGAATAGTTTTTCAACAATATCTCAGGAGCTGTTCGGTCGATTACGCTGAAATTTAATACCGGAATTCGCACTCATAAGATGTACCAACACACGAAATTCGAAGTTTCTAACTCAAATATTTTTTAAGTTATCGCGATAACCGTGATTTTTCAAAAATCACAGTAAAAAAAAATAATAAAAAAAGTAAAAATGGGAGCACTGGTCACCCTTGAGGTTTAATGTGCGCCCTATCCGTGCGCATCTCCTCGCGGAGGATAGACGCTGTAAATTGATTTTTCGCTGAGAAAACTCGAAAAAACGATTTTTTGATGATTCACTTTTCCTCGAGAACTATTGAACCGATTTAGCTGAAATTCAATAACAAAGTTGGCACTCATAAGATGTATAAACACACCGAATTTGAAGTCTCTAGCTCAAATATTTTTTAAGTTATCGCAATAACCGCGATTTTTCAAAAATCATAGTAAAAAAAATATAAAAAAAAACTAAAGATCGGAGCCCTGGTCACCCCCGGGGTTTAATGTGCGCCTCATCAGCGCGCATCTCCTCGCGGAGGATAGACGCTGTAAATTGATTTTTCGCTGAGAAAACTCGAAAAAACGATTTTTTGACGATTCGCTTTTTCTCGAGAACCATTGAACCGATTTAGCTGAAATTCCGCAGAGAGCATTGCGCTCGCGTAGTGAATATTCCCTCAAAATTTCATATCGATACATGCAGCCGTTTCCGCATAAAGTGATGAAACGTGTCATCACACACATACACACACACACACACACACACACATACATACACACAGACATGTGAAAAAAATATTTTTTTCCGACATTTTAGAACATTTGGAGTCATAATCCGATGAAATCTCAAATTCGAAAAAAATGACGATTACAATGCTTCCATTCGGAAGCAAAAGGGGTGAAATTACTCTATCTCGCTCAGTTTCCGAAATATTCTCGCAAATAATTGATGAGAAAAATGGATTTATCCAATGTTCCTTTTTCATTCATTTATTCATGAATATCTTGAAAACTAAGTGAGATAGAGCAATTTTTCTTGGATCATTCCTCATTTATAGAGGATCACAAGAGCTACAAAACGAGTTGTAAGTAACATTGCTCTATCTTGCTTCATTTCCGAAATATTTCCAAAAACAATTAAGAGAAAAAATAGATTTATTCAATTTCACTTTATCACTGAATTCATTCATTTTTTTTGATATCTTGGAAACTAAGCAAGATAGTGCAATTCCTCCTTCATCCTATTCTGTGAAGAATTTCAAGAGCTATAAAACAAGCTGAAGATGAAATCTCTCTATCTCACTTAGTTTTCGAGATATTCTCAAAAACAATGAAAAGACAAAATCAATTCATCGAATTTCACTTTCTACTGGACTTACTTTTTTATGAATATCTCGGAAATTAAGCGAGACAGCACTGCTTTGAATGAATTCTCCATTGTAGGGAATTCCAAGAGCATAGAAAAAACATGACAGTCAAATCATTCGATCTCGCTTAGTTTTCGAGATATTCTCGAAAACAATTTTTTTAAAATTTAATCATCCAATTTTATCATTCACTGGATTTATTTTTGATGAATATTGCGGAAACGCAGCAAGATAAAGCAATTTTGGCCCATTTTTTTTTTAGAGAGATGCAAGAGTTTCGAGCATGAAATCCCCCTATCTCGCTTAGTTTTGGTGATATTTTCAGAAACAATCGAATGAAAAAATCGATTTATCCAATGTGACGGGATTCGTCCAATGCCATCACACTTCCGGCCATCCCTTTCCGCACACACGGTTCGATAGCGTGGGCGCCAGTTTATTCTTTACCGGAGGAATAAACAAAACCCACTGTGTGCTGGTTTTCCCTGGGCTCACCACGCTTAACCTCTCAGGGCGGTTTCTGGCTAACCTGCTGAACCTCCGGTAGTAATTACTCGGGGAATTACTAACCCCAATGGATGGCATGGGCAATCCATTCCCGGTAACCGAGTGTGCTGGTTATGGTAGAGGGGCGTGGCTCTAGTCACAGTCCCTCTAGCGAGAACAAGTCGGAGTTAGGTATTCCGCGATAACCTCTGGATGAGCCCGTCCGCAGTATTCCTCCGCAGTAACGTTTAGGTTAACTACATAGAGGCTAATGATCCAGATTCCGATGGGATTCCAGCTCATGATATTCCTCGCGATGAAGGTAAAGATTGATGAAAATTTCATTCTCTGGTAATTACTCTATCTTGATTACTTTCCAAAGTATTATGAAAAAAGCAAATAACCGAAAACCCAAATTTTCTGGTTTTATTTTTGAATAGTGCGCTTTGTTGTTAACTTGGAATATCTCCGTGAATAGTGAAGATACGTTCTTTTTATCTCAATCCATTTTTGTAGCTCTTGGAATTCTCTACCAAACCACTTCCAGACAAAAGAGTCGTATCTTCATCAGTTTTCGAGAGATTTTCAATGAACTGAATTACAAAGAAAATTGAATTCTCCCATTTTAATTCTCCACAAATTAATTTTTCAGTTTTTTGAGAATATTTCTTTAAATAATGTAGATAGATTTTTTCTTGCTTGCGGATGATTCTATAGAGAATTCCAAGAGCTACAAGAATGGTCCAATGGGACAAGGCATATCTCCAATAGTCCTGAGATATTCTAAAAAAACTTAAGACAAAAAAAAGTCCGACAGTCTTGTCTTCAATTCTTTAATGATGAATTTTGCTGTCTTTTGGAAACTTTTCAACCTCAATAATTGATGAACATACCCCCTGTTTGTCTTGGAACACTTTTCTAGGAAATTCCGAGAGCTACCAAAAAGAATTGGGGTAAAATCGCTCTATGTCGCTTAATTCCCACAAAATTATGGAAAAAAGAAATGATCAGAAAAAAAATTTAGATTTTAATTTTTTAATGATGAATTCTATTGTTTTTCGAAATATTTTCATGAATAGTGGAGATTTTTTATATCAGGAACCATTTTTTATGGCTCTTCAAATCATTTACAAGACAATTCCGAAATGATGAGAGCCCATTCCCATCAGTTTTCGATATATCCTCAAAAAATTGAATGGCAAAAAAACTTAATTTTTTTGTTTTAATTCTTCAAACATCGATTTTTTATTTTTTTGAAAATATCTGTTTAAACAGGGGAGATGGGTCTCCTGCCTGGAGATAATTCCATAGAGACTTCCAGGAGCTACAAGAATGGACGTGAGGGGAGGGATCGTATATTTAATATTATCTGTGATATCCTGAACAAAACTGAATGAAAAAAATGCAATTTTTCCCTTCTTAATTCTTCGATAATCAATTTTTCCACTTCTCGAAAAATCGTGATAAACGATGGAGATACGTTCTTTTTATCCAGAAATAGTTTTGCGGAGAATTTTAGGAGCTTCAAAATAATTCCAGGATAGGAAGGATGTATCCCCAATAGTTCCTGACAGCTTTGGAAAAAATAATGATGGAAAAATCCAACTTTCTCATTCTAAATCTCTCATGATGAATTTTGTTGTTTTTTGAGAATAACTCTATGAATGAAGAAGATACGCCTGTTTTGCCATAAGATATCTTTCTAGAGTATTCCAAGAACTACAAAGAAAGACTGAGGTGAAATCGCTCTATTTCACTCAATTTTGAAGGTATCATTAAAAAGCTGAATGTCCAAAAAACACGAATTTTCCAGTTTTATTCTTCAAAAATGAACTGTTCATTCGAATCCATTTTTGTAGCCTCCGAAATTGTGTAGAAAATCACTTTCGGACAAAGAGGTGCATCTCCATCAGTTTTCGAGGTATCTCCAGAAAACTGAATGACAAAAAAATAGAATTCTTCTTTTTCAATTCTCTCAAAATTATTTTTTCAGTTTTTTGAGAATATTTCGTTAAACAATGGAAATACATTCTTCCCGCCCGAGGATGATCTTATAGAGAATTCTAAGAGCTCTAAGAATGGACGAGAGGAAAGAAGCCGTATCACCAATAGTTTCTAAGATATTCTGAGAGAACTTCATGACAAAAAAATGGAATTTCTCTGTCTTAAATTTTTTAAAGACCAATTTTTTTATTTTTTTAGGATATCTCTGAACATAATAGAAATACGTCCTTTCCACTCTGGAATGGTTGTGTGGAGAATATTAAAAAATAAAAAATCATCTTAGGGCAAGAAGGACAT
This sequence comes from Aleiodes leptofemur, assembly GCA_963942555.1. Classification (NCBI taxonomy): domain Eukaryota; kingdom Metazoa; phylum Arthropoda; class Insecta; order Hymenoptera; family Braconidae; genus Aleiodes; species Aleiodes leptofemur. The sequence continues at coordinate 9,070,486 of OZ012612.1, forward strand.
ATCTTATTGGAAAAATTGATTTTTCCATTCAATTGTTTTTGAAAATATCTCCAAAACTGAGCGAGATAGGGGGATTTCATGCTCGAAGCTCTTGCATCTCTCTAAAAAAAAAAAACTGGGCCAAAATTGCTTTATCTTGCTGCGTTTCCGCGATATTCATCAAAAATAAATTCAGTGAAATACAAAATTGGATGATTCAATTTTTAAAAAATTGTTTTTGAGAATATCTCGAAAACTAAGCGAGATCGAATGATTTGACTCTCATGTTTTTTCTATGCTCTTGGAATTCCCTACAATGAAGAATTCATTCAAAGCAGTGCTGTCTCGCTTAATCTCGAGATATTCATGAAAAAAATGGATGAAGCCACAAAGGAAAATTGGATGAATGGATTTCTTCGGGAATTGTTTTCGAGAATATCTCGAAAATTAAGCGATATAGATCAATTTCATTCGCATCTAGTTTTTGCAGCTCTGAGAATTCTCTGTAAAAAAGGATCGAGGCAGAATTGCTCTATCTCACTCAGATTTCGAGATTTTCATAAAAAAATAAATCTAGTAAAAAAACAAATTGGATGGAATGATTTTCAAAATTTTTTTTTTTTGAAAACATCTCGAGAACTGACCGAGTTAGGGTGATTCCTCTCACCTGCTTCTTTGTAGCTTTTGAAATTCTTCACAAAACAGGACGGTGTGAGATTGCTCTATCTCGTTCAGTTTCCGAGATATTAATGAAAAACTGGAGCCAATGAAGAAGTAGAACTGAATGAATCAATTTTTTCATTTACTTGTTTTTGAAAATATCTCGAGAACTAAGCGAGAGAGAGTGATTTTACCCTTGACCCGCTTTGTAGCACTCAGAATTCTCTATAAAAAAAGCTTCAGAGGCTTAGTTCCCAAGACATTCAAAGAAAAAGAAATCCAGTGATGAAGTGAAATTGGATGAATCTATTTTTTTTTTTCAATTGTTTTGGAAATTTGTCGAAAACTCAGCAAGACAGAGCAATTTTACTCACAACTCGTTTTGTAGCTCTTGAAATTGTCTACAAAACAGGATAGGGGCAAAATTGCTAAATCTCGCTTAGTTCTTAGAATATATTCATAAAAAAAATGAGTGAAGTGAAAAAGTAAAATTGAATAAATCGATTTCTTCTGACAATTTTTTTCGAGAAAATCTTGGAAACAAAGCGAGATAAAGTGCTGTTATGTTCATCTTGTCTCATAGCTCTTGTAATTTTCTATAAAAAGGGATTCAGCCAAAATTGCTCTATCTCGCTCAGTTTTCGAGATATTTATACAAAAAATAAATCTACTGAAAAAGTGAAATTGGATGAATCGACTTTTTTCTTAAATTGTCTTTTACAGAATTGCCTTCATTAGGAATTATTCTGATGGACATTCAATTTGCGTATAGAAACCTTCGAAATATTATTCTTATAGACCCTCAATTTGCGTATGGAAACCCATAACATTCTCGCCACATAGAAATTATTCTTATACACACTCGATTTGCGTATAGAAATCCGCGAAATCTCGTTCGTATAAAAATCATGCTTGTATGCACTCAATTTGCATATAGAAACTCATAATATTCCCACAATATAAAAATTATTCTTATACACCCCCAATTTGCGTATGGAAACCCATAACATTCTCGCCATATAGAAATTATTTTCATACACACTCGATTTGCGTATAGAAATCCACAAAATCACGTTCGTATAAGAATCATGCTTATACACCCTCAATTTGCGTATAGAAACCCATAAGATTCTCGCCATATACAAATTATTCTTATACATCCTCAATTTGCGTATAGGAACCCATAAGATTCTCACTATATAGAAATTATTCTTATACACCCTCAATTTGCGCATAGAAACCCATAAGATTCTCATCATACAAAAATTATTCTTATACACCCGCAATTTGCGTATAGGAAAATACGAAATTCATGGCGTATAAGAAAATATCCCAATATCATATACGCAAAGCTATAAGATTCTCTATAGAACGTTTCTATAGAAACTCTCTATAGAAACTTTCCATACGTTTTTTTCATACGTGCACATGGGGTATTCCATGCCAAATTGACCAGCTCGTGACTTCGACCTTTCCGATTTGGTTCGCAATTTTCTATATGATTCTTCTACCTCAAAAAAGTACGCTCAATTTTTTATTGATTTTTTTTATGTGCCTTTGTTTTTTTATTCATCTTGAAAGCTAAAAAAAATACACCATGCTCTAACAATATGAAAAAATTCAGAAAGATATTAAAAAATCTAACAATTTTTCTTTCATCGTTTACAAAATGGTCAACTTGATAGATACCCAATTCGCTGATCATATTCATGTATATGCAATGGAATTAAATTGAAGAAAAATTCGAGAATTATTTTCTTTTCGATAGTTTGACGAAAATTTGATACCAAAATTGATCCGTCATGAATTGATGACTGTAGTCATCATTTTCCCCCAGAAACAATTACAGATTGGAAAACAAGTTTCATACAAACATTGTTCCCCAGGAAAAACTGTACAAATTTAGTTTCCTGACTTTTTCTCGCATCTCCATTTTTCATCAAGATATTCAAAAATTAATGCGAAACGAAGTGATTAGGCTGACTATGAAAATGCTTTATATCATTTTCCCTTCATAAACTTTGTGAAAACGAGTCAATGAGACCATCGTTATCAATCCTGTTAGCATATTCATAATTGGTCAAGAAAATAGTGACAATACCAACGGAACCCGTTGGCCATTTCAAGAGTATGCGTGTGTAGCCATTTTCATGTGATCGGTGCGTCAACAATATTTATCATCTACTTCTTCAATCGTTTGTGAATAAAGAAAATTCAATCCAACTTATATCACTGAAACTCACTGAAAATCAGACGTGCTCACTCAGTTTCTCGAACACAAAAGCTTAGTGCATAATAAAGGAAGATTAATAAACATTCAATTCGCTTGCATTGAAATCATTGGTCATTGTTTTATTTTTCAGCTGGAAATATTCTAGTCTATTCATCAAGAAAAAGATTATTTTTTTTATTTTGTTTCTGTGGAGCCTGTTTTTTCAATTGGAATTTTTTCTTGAGATTTCCCAGTTTGGTTGCTGAATTTTGCGAGGTTTCCACAGCATCACAACTCATTTCCATATCTGATGATCCTTCAAAAGTTCGTTCGTCATCTCCAGAGTTGAGTTCTGAATCGTTCACTGCTGTTGTTTGGTGCGTCGAAGAGCTTGCCATATTATCATCAAAATCAACTTCGTGTAAATCCGTCTCACTTGCACTCATATCAGTTTCCGCTTCTCGTTTTCCACATACTATTCTGCAGTTTTTACACAACCGATCGTCTTTAGTTAATCTAAAGATCTTCCTCTTTCTATTTTTTGCACAATTTAGCAGATGGAGCTCTCAATTCTTTTGTTCTTTTATGATTCGGATCATTGAAAGTATCACAGCAGCGATCATATGCTTTAAAGGTGGCATGATCATGAATTTGATAGAAATGCGCTTATAACCTCAAAACGATGTTTATATGAACTTTTCCCGCAATATTCTCGGAATTGAACTTCAGAATGTGACACGCAAGATACTACTACCACTTACTAACCGTTACTGCCACCTTTAATATCCCAATAACTATAAATCTGACAATTTGCTTCATTCACTAACGATTGAAGGAGACAATGATGAATATCGTTGATGCACCGATCAGAAGAACATGTCTATACACGCGTACTCTCAAAATGGTCGACGGGTTCTATCGTCACTATTTTCTTGACTAATTGTGAATATGCTCACAGGATTGATAACGATGGTCTCGTTGACTCATTTTCACAAAGTTTATGAAGGGAAAATGATATAAAGCATTTTCATAGTCAGCCTAATCACTTCGTTTCGCATTCATTTTTGAATATCTTGATGAAAAATGGAGATGTGAGAGAAAGTCAGAAACCTAAATTTGTACAGTTTTTGCTGGGGAACAATGTTTGTATGAAACTTTTTTTCATATCTCTAATTGTTTCTGGGGGGAAATGATGACTACAGTCGTCAATTCGTGACGGACCAATTTTGTTGTCAAATTCTCGTGAAACTATAAAAAAAATAATTCTCAAATTTTTTTAAAATTTAATTCCATTTCATACACATGAATATGATCAGCGAATTGGGTATCTATCAAGTTGACCATTTTGTAAACGATGAAGAAAAAATTGTTAGATTTTTAAATATTTTTCTGAATTTTTTCTGATTTTTCGAGCGTGGCGTATTTTTTTTTGCTTTCAAGATGAATAAAGAAATGAAGGCACATAAAAATAATCAACAAAAAATTGAGCGTGCTTTTTTGAGGTAGAAGAATCATATAAAAAATTGCGAACCAAATCGGAAAGGTCGAAGTCACGAGCTGGTCAATTTGGCATGGAGTGCCCCATATATAGTTTTTATTTCATGATTAGGGCCCGGACGTTCCTTTAAAATCCTGACCAGCATGAATATAACGCTGAGTCAAAATTTTTTAATTTAATCATCTACGTCAAACTATCAAACTGACAGCTTATGAATGAATAAAATTTGAGAGAAAATTACATAATAATAATTATGTGGTGGAAAATTTGTGAGAAAGCTCAAGGTAAGAAATATATACTATATTTTGCGGGGGTAATTGAGAAAAATTCGAGAAAATACCGCGAGGGGAACTGGGGAGAATTTGAGAAAATTTTATATTTCGCGGGGGGAATTCGAGAAAATACTATCTTTCGCTGGGGGAATTTGGGGGGAATTCGACAAAATATTATATTTCACGCGGGGAATTCGAGAAAATACTATATTTTGCTGGGGGAATTTGGGAGGGAATTCGTCCAGAAATGTTCAGGACGAATTCCCCCCCAAATCCCCCAGCAAAATATAGTATTTTCTCGAATTCCCCCCCAAATTCCCCAGCGAAATATAGTATTTTCTCGAATTCCCTCCCAAATTTCCCCCGCGAAATATAGTATTTTCTCGAATTCCCCCCAAATTCCTCCCGCGAAATATAACATTTTCTCAAATTCCCTCAATTCCTCTCGCTTTCTCACAAATTTTTCACCTCATAATTATTATTATTTAATTTTCTCTCAAATTCTATTCATTTATAAGCTGTCAGTTTGATAGTTTGACGTAAATGAATGAATTTGAAAATTTTGACCCAGCGTTATATTCATGCTGGTCAGGATTTTAAAGGAACATCCGGGCCCGATTCATGATAATAAAATATATACTTTTCCGCATGAAATGAGATCATTTTCATCCTGATATAAAGATCGGGAAATATTTTATGTGTATTTTAACGTAATTCATGTTAATTAAAATGGTCATTATCATTAGATTAGAGTTTGAAAATTCCATTCAGGAGCCTACTGCCCATGGTATTGGCAGAATATTAAATCTGAGAATTCCAATAACGCACAAGGTGTTAACGTCTGCTTGTTTCAAATGTTGAATACATATTAGAAAAACAAGATTTGTTGATGGTGTACACGATCGCAGCCGTCAATATCATCTGAAACAAAATTTCTAAAACGATTATTATGGATGTGGCTATCGTATGACAGAAGTTTTATTTCTTCCAGAATAGAAAAAATGGCAGCGGTTCTACAAATACAGCATCAAACTGAACTATACTTTTTTGATAGTTCTTCGTTAAAAAGAAAAGAAAGATTTTGGAAAAAGAGGAAAAGCTTTCGTCATTTGATAAGAAATGGCGTGGAGATGCATAGCAGATGGATAGCTTAGAAATATTCAGTTTTGCCGTGTATAACGTTCCGAAAACGGACCTTTGGAGAAAACCGCGTGGCAAGTTTCGAGTAGAAATAGTAAAAATATCATCAAAACATAGCGAATAGGGAATATTAAATATTATCTACAAAATTCGAAGCGTTGCCGTGAGTATGAACGGGATGAAAGGAATAAAAGTTGAACGAGTAGAGGAAGCCGGGGTCCCTAACATTCCGATGACCCCTTAAGTAATTTGGATTGAGTAATTTGCCTAAGTAATTTCTGATGGAAATTGGGATTTCGGAAAAATATCGAAAACCAATTTCCTAAGCAGAAGTGGAAAACATTGGGAGAAGAATGTTCTGGAAAAAAATTCTAAAGAGAAAATTATTATAGAGTACATTCTTCGGATGATGGCAATTTTAGGTGAAATAAATGGATCTCATTATTCAGGAGAAAATTTGGCTTCAGTAGAGAAAAGCACCCCCTTGATGAAATTTATTTTTTACACTAGTTGGATGAAATTTTTTGATATATTTTGATTGTCCAGGGGTCAGTCTCGCAACGTGGGGCAGAAAAAATATCCTAATTAAAATTTTGGAAAAATTACAACCAACTTTTTCCTGGGAAGTATAACCCAAAACACGAAAACTAAAAATTGAGATTATCACCACGTTTTGCATTACCTGAGGCCACGACGGGGACGTAGTGGTGCGTAGGCCTCAAAAAAACCTACACAACCTACCTTAATGCGACAATCGCGATTTAGATGAAGAAATTTATTGACAAAAACGCCACTCACCTCCTTTGGGCTTTAAAAATTCAATTATAACTTATTATGAAAAACAGTACTTTGTGCACTTAGTGCATTAGAAAACGTACTTTTTTCTAGTCCATAACTCGAATGATTCGGGTGGAATAATATCAATCAATTATTTTTATCACACATATTCGAAAAAAAAAATAAATTAAATTAAATTGAAAAATACACTTGTAATTTTAATTCAGATTTTTAGGAAATTTCGAAAATATTCATCTGCAATTATAAAACCAATGGTATTTAGTGGAGACACTACACTTTTTTCTTCATCAAGAAGAACTAAACAAAGTTAACTAACACAGCAACACCAGAAAACTCACAAGTGAGTAGAAGGCTCAAATGGTTTATCATGCCAAAATTGCCCCACTCCAACACCATCGGTCTTTGTCTTACTAATGTGTACGTCTTCAACTCACTCATTTAGTAAAATTATCGATCTTTTTTTTTCTTGTTGCTTTTCGCTACAAACCGCATTCCCTCTCCCTGACAATTCAAAACAACGTAATAAACCGGTAGAAACTGACTATGTTTCCGTGTAAAATTTATTATTTTCCACTATTTTGCTTTGATTTGATTTAATATGTTGTAGAATTCGGTAATTGACTTAAAAAATACAAAAATTATTAATGATATTAATGGGAAATTGAAATTTTCCGAGGAGGACGTTTCCTTTACAAAAGCCGAAAATTTATGAGGAGAGGAACTTGCTCTGTTTTCAACGGCAAATTCCCTGAGCAGTTCATCGCCCTTTCTGGTGGAATTTGTTTCCAAATAATTTCTTTAAAAAATAATTTTTTCCAGGAAACTTATTGTACAAATTTGTTTTATAAACGAAATATTCTCGGATTTTTAAGCAGTATTGTCCAAATGAATTGGTTGTGAACAGTCTTTAATCGGGATAATGATTGATTGTTCTTTTTATCTCGTGCGTTTAGATTCCACCCGTATTCAAAGAATGCTACAAAAAAAAATACAACGAATGAAAATGGAGGAGAAGCTCCTGATATGGAAGAGCTCAGACGTCTCATGGAGAATAAGATCAGAACGGATGATGAGATCGATGATAGAGTGGATATATTCACAGATGGAGCATGTTCTAATAATGGACAACAGGGGGCTAAGGCAGGTTATGGAGTTTTCTTTGGAGAAAATCATACTTTGTGAGTGAAAATTTTTATATACCTAGACATTAAAACGATTTTGGTAAACTTCTACTTGTACAAAGTCGCATTATGCACAGTCCACTTGCCATTTACTATAACGCATATGCTTCCATCGTATATTGCTCTAATGGTAGGCGATGCATATCATCCGTCATAACACTGATCTGATATTTGAGGAGGTTGGGGGTTGAACACAAAACGATGGGAAAAATTTGATTTTTTCAGCAGGGACGAAACAAATTGCTTTGGATCACCTCAATTTTCTTCAAAGTTTTCATCCCATCGGTTCAAAAGTAATTAACGATCAAAATTGCGTCTAATACATGGGCTCTTATGCATTAAACCTGTCTCAGCACGAGGACCTTTGTTACACTGAGGAGATTTTTTCCTACTAGCACGACTATTCCTAAAAAGTGAAAACGAACTATTTTAAATCAATAATCGCACCTAGAATTATAACTAAAACAGCTAAATTATAGTCATGTGTACTATCTGATAGCTGTACTTGATGAGAATTTGGTCGCTGTTAATATATTTCATAGTAAAGGGCTTTCCTCCTATATTTTTAGTTCCGCAGTTCGGAAAATTCTCTCAGTGTATCACCTGGCCCATGTATAAGACGCAATGTTGAACGTTAATTACTTTAGAACCGATCGAATGAAAAATTTGAAGAAAATTGAGGTGATTCGAAGCAGTTTGTTTCATGTAATATGATATATAGCATAGAAAAAATCAAGATTTCTCGAAAATTTCAAAATTTGATATTAAATAGTCATTTTTTTTTCTTCATCCCTGCTAAAAGAATCAAATCTCTTCCTTCGTTTTCTGTTTACCTCCCAAACTCCTCAAGGTATTATTATCGCCCATGTCACTACTGAGAGTAGGATCAAGGAAGTTCAGAACAAAATTACTTTGAACAAAACAACCCAAAAAAGAAAGCAATTGTTCCATCTTTGACGCAAATCCATCTAAAAATAATTTTCACTTCCGTATGAAAAAATAATAGTACATCGTAAAATCAAAACAATGAAATATATAAATTCGTTAGTTTTTTTTTCCAAGAGTTGTAGTCAATAATTTCGGTACGTTCCTGCTTGCTCATATTGATATTGGACGTATACGTATGTACGTATCAAGATACGCGAAAGCCCATCGGGCCAAGTAGGGGAGAGCGGGGCAAAATGGGGCACTTCACAGCGCAGGAGTAGTAAGAACACATTCTGGAGAGACAGGGTTTACCCCCTCCACCTCCCCACTGGCGCCAGTGCACACGTGCACTGTATATTAATGAGCTGGACCCAAATATCTGGGTCCAGATAATGATCTCGGGAAAAAAAAGGGGGCGAGGCTTGTTGGAAATAGAAAACTTGGGATTTGGGAAAATTTATAATTTATTCCGAATCCTCAGGAATAAGACACAGGTTTATTGAATGAATAAATCCAGATATCAGAAAAAGTCCAGATATTTATTAAATAATTTGTTTTCTATCGAATTTACTATTTTCAAAATGATTAAACAAATTATTCATAGAATTAGATAATTCCTAGGGAATTTCAATTCAGTTATTTATCTAAGGCTAGCTCAGAATCATTATGCTTTATAAATTCCTAATAACAAGAAAAAGAATCAATCTCATGAACCAATATTTCTATGACAGAAAAACTAATCCCTTTATAATAAAGTAGATGAGATAAGAGTAAAGTTGGCTGCGTACACATTTATTCGTTCTGTGATTGGTTCAAGGAAAATCAATAATCAACAGAAAAATTGATGATAAATATTTTGACAGCTATTAATTATCTTGTCGTAGCTCACCATTGCTGAGGAATTTATAGAAAATAATTAAGTTTAAACTACAAGTGGAATAAGTGTTTGCATTAATCATAAGTGTTAAAATTAAAATATAATTAGTGATTGCTGGGAATTAATAGAAAATAATAAAGTTTAAAAAACTGTGAGTGGAATAAGTGTTGGCATTTATTATTGGTGTTAAAATTGAACACAAGAAGAGTTCAGGTTAGTGAATTTATATCTCTATTTATTTTAATAATAATAAGTAAACGTCAGTATGGGCAATATTATTTCGTTAAAAGGACTTGGATATTCTTTGAGTTATCATCATTATTTTTTTTGAGTAGCTTCTAGAGGTTATGAAAAGTATCCTGATGGTTTGTCACGTCATCATCTCCAATAGCATCAGACTCATGCATGTTTGAACGTGCATAAGTCTGATTTCATTGAAAATATGAATTTCATAATTCATCAGAATACTTTGTCTAACCTCTAGAAGCATTTTAGAAGAAAGGATGGTGATGAGATTATTTTCTATCGATTTCAAATAGTTTTGAATTGAAAATTAGCAATTTTTATGGCATTTTTAGGCTGGGAATTAATTTTCTTAAAATGACCTTAGAAATTCATTGAGAAAAAAAATCGAAGAAATCACAGAAATAAGAATTGTTGTGCGTCATTGAATTGAATAATATTTGTGTTTATTGTTACAGATATCCAGCGATAGCACTTGCGGAATCTCTCTGAAGATCTACTTCATTTTTCTGAGGTTTCTCACTCTGGAAATTCCTCATGCCAAATTTCATAATGGCTAATATAAGTGGAATATGCCTTTCTCTTCATTTTTCACCAATTCCCCGTGGAAATACGAGGTTTTCCTTGCTATTTCGACAAAGTTTAATTATAACGTGATGATGGGGGGACCTGGAGGGCCAAGGGCCAAGAAGATCTAGGACATCGAGCATTCACGGAATTTTTGGGCCCAGTCCAGAGGCAATGGCTCTTCCTTTGTGAAAATGGTCATTTTTGCTCAATCGAAGTCAGGGAACTGTTCGAGATGTCGATATGAAATTTTGCAGGCTGCTTTCCAATGCCATAGGCAGCATCACTGTCAAATCTTGGTAGAAAATATGGAGGAGAAAAAAATTTATGACGATTTCAAAATTGGAAATTTATTAATGGCTAATTTCACCTGAATATCCCTTTATCCTCATTGTTCACCAATTTCCCGTGGAAATACAAGGTTTTCCTTGAAATTTCGCCAGAGTTTCAACGAAGCGTGATGATGGGAGGACCTGGAGGGCCAAAAGCCAACAAGATCTGGGACATCGAGTATTCGCGTACTTTGTGCGATCAGGCCGGAGGCAACGGCCTTTGCAGTCTGAAAATGACCATTTCCACTCAATTGAATTTCAGGAACCGGGCAAGATATCGATATGAATTCAGCGAGAAATAATTATTAGGGAAAGAGTTATGAAAATTTGAAATTTTATGATGACTAATTCAAATGAAATACGCCTTCCTCTTCATTTTTCACCAATTTCCCATGGAAATGCGAGGTTTTCCTTGAAATTTTGCCTAAGTTTCATGAAAGCGTGATGATGGGGGGGGGGGGGGGGGAGGGGGGGGGGGGTGCAGGGCCAGGAGCCAAAAAGATCCAGGATATCAAGCCTTCACGGAATTTTTCGGCCGAACCCAGTGGCAATGACCCTTGTTTTGTGAAAATGATCATTTCCGCTCAATCGAAGTCTGGGAACCGTTCGAGATATCGATATAAAATTTGGTAGACTACTTCTCAATGCCATAGACAGCATCACTGTCAAATCTCGGCAGAAAATATGGAGTAGTGAAGGAGTGATGACGATTTAAAAATTGTAAATTTAAGACTGGCTAATTTTACAAAGAATATCCCTTCATCCTCATTTTTCATCAATTTCCCGTGAAAATACGACGTTTTCCTTGAAATTTCGCTAAAGTTTCATAAAAGAGTGATGATAGGGGGATCTGGAGGGCTGAAAGCCGAAAAGATCCAGGACATCGAACAAACATGGAATTTTTCGACCTAACCCAGAGGCAAGCCCTTGCTTTATAAAAATGGTAATTTCCGCTCATTCGAAGTCCGGGAACCGTTTAAAATATCGATATGAAATTTTGCAGGCTACTTTCCAATGCCATACACAGTATCACTGTGAAATTTCAGCAGATAATATGGGGGAGAAAAAAAGTTATGATGGTTTGGAAATTTGAAATTTAATGATGGCTAATTTCATTAGAGTATCCCTGTATCCATTTTTCCATATTTTTTTCCAATTTCCCGTAGAAATATGAGGTTTTCCTCGAAAATTCGCCAAAGTTTTGATAAAAGCGTGATGATGGAGGCGTCTGATGGGCCAAGAGCCAAAGAGACCGAAGACATCGAGTATTCGCAATAGGATGGGAATAGTCTTCAGCCGTATACCAATGAATAGATCCAGCCAATATTATAGACACTGAGCGCGCGCTGCGCGCGCATTTAGCCTCTATTCATTCGATCTGTGATTAGCTAAGAAAAAATAATCAACCGAAAAATATTTTTGACAGCTCATGAAATATTATGATGCCAGGTACGGCCGGATGTTCTAATATAGACAGAGCCAAAAATAAGAAGAAGATTATGCCAGGTTGATAGAACTACATCATGTTTAATTGATTAAGTACACAAAATTGATTCTGACTGGTTTTACATGAATTTTGGTGATTATAGGTGTTCTCCTGTCACATGTGTATTTAATTCATGATTTATAACACAAAAATACGATATCAATATGAAATTTTGCAGGCTACTTTCAGATGGCATAGGCAGTATCACTGTCAAATATCATCGAAAAATATGCCATATAAAAAAGGTCATGAAGATTTGGAAATTGGGAATTTTATAATGACTCATTTCCTTAAAATATCCCTTTATCCTCATTTTTCACCAATTTCCCGCGTAAATATGAGCTTTTCCTTGGAATTTTGGCCAATATTCATAAAAGCCAGATGAGGGGGGACCTGCAGGGCCGAAAGCCAAAAAGATGCAGGTTATCGAGTATCCGCGAAATTTTTAGGCCCAACACAGAGAAACCGGCCCTTGCTCTGTGAAAATGACCGCTTCTGCTCTATCGAATTCCCAGAACCGTTCGCGATGCTGTTATGGAATTTTGCAGGCTACTTTCTGATGACATATAGCCAGTATCACTGTCAAATTTCATCGAATAATATGCCATTGAAAAAAAGTTGTGAAGATTTGAAAATTGGAAATTTTATGATGGCTCATTTCCTTAGAATATCCCTCTATCCTCATTGTTCACCAATTTGCCGTGTAGAACCTCGTAGGTTTTCCTTGAAATTTCGGCAAAGTTTCACAAAAGTGTGATGTTGGGGGCATCTGATAGGCCAAAAGTCGGAAAGATCCAAGACATCGAGTATTCGCAATAGGATGAGAATAGCCTTCAGTCGTATACCAAAGAATATATCCAGCCAATATTCTAGAAGCTCAGCGGGCGCTGCGCGCGCGATGGAGCTCTAGTTTATTAAATAAATGAAGTGAACGAATGACATTGTATATGAATTAAGAATAAATTGAATAAAACATCAAAAACTTAATATCAGATTATTTCATTTCATTTTCACACTTTATTATATTTTTTTACATTTTTTTTAATTCCAGGTTATTTTATTTTTTGTTTTCTCCGTACCTCTATTTGTATTTTTTTCATTTTTTTCACTTTTAGAGTCTTGTTCCAATTGTCATCCTTGTCTTCCACGCATTGCGTTAATCACAAGTACAGCTCCACCATGCATATCTCAGCTGATGACCAAGTCTGGAAGGGAGGAGATTTAAAAACAACTGACGGTACTCCCGCAGTAAGTAAAGAGGAATAGATCTGAATGTGCCACAGATTCGAAACTTCGAGAATAAATTCTCCTCATAAGTAGAAATATATCTGAAAGTTTCATAACGATCGACCACGTAGTTTTTTTTAATTAATTATTAAAATAATTAATTTACACAGGCCCTAATGACACGTACTTATTCTTAAAAATCATCGACAATGTGCTGCAGTCTTACCTGCGCGCGAAATCACTTCCCATATTATTTATAAATATAACTTGATAATTTTTTTGATATTTTACCACGTAATTATTGAGAAATATCACACGGATTAATTGATATTTCTTAATAATTACATAGTGAAATATCAAAAAAATTATCAGTGATATTTATAAATAATATGGGAATTGATTTCGCGCGCGGGTAAGACTGCAGCACATTGTCGATGATTTTTAAAAATGAGTACGTGTCCTTAGGGCCTGTGTAAATTAATTATTTTAATCATTAATTTAAAAAAAACTACGTGGTCGATCGTGATAAAACTTTCAGGATATATTTCTACTTATGAGAAGAATATATCCTCAAAGTTTCAAATCTGTGGCACATTCGGATCTATTCCCCTTTACTTACTGCGGAAGTACCTTAACCCTCTGAAGACAAACTCCGTCTCCCCACCACTGAATCAGACCGAAGAGCGAGTGACTCGACCCTATGGTGGGGCGCAACATCCAGTGCCGGCGTATCGCGTGGGGGGCCGGGCGAATCACTGCTTAAAAAAAATACAATCAACCGGGAAAAATAAATAAAAGATGGATCGGTTTTGAGACAGCGGACTTCTTTAAAACATGTATTTTCTTCAATTTCAACGAAGAAGGATTTTTGATGGAATTTTTTTCGTTCTTCACTGTTATAACTGGAAGAATGTTTGCAGATGAATTTTTTTTTATTTCCGTTTTTGTTGACGCGTCTTTATTATTTCTTCTCCAGTAAATAGTATTTTTAAATCAAACACTTTTTTCTTAGTCTAAACAATTCTATCATAAATTTCTATTTTTATTATGAACTTGGGAACGAGAAAAAATATAAGAAAAATCGTAACCGGCCAGGACCCACACGTTCACGAGCTCTGTACGGTCATGGGATAGTAGGAGAGGGGGCAGCCATCTCATGACGTCACGCACTAACACACTGAACGCGTGCCCGCGATTGGCTATTCCCTCTCTCTAGTTCACACGACAGGCATTGCTAGGAGTTTGTCTTCAGAGGGTTAAGGAATATTCGAAAAAAACTTGGAGAAAATTTGAAAAACACTCGTAGAAGATTTTAAAAAGACATGGGAAAGATTTAGGAAAGACATGAGGAAGATTGAAAAAATACTTGGAGAAGATTTCAAAAAAACATGGGGAAAATTGGAAGAGACTTGATGGAAAAGAGATTTTCTTTCTACCTCAGTTCTTCATTATTATTTTTTTTCTCCTCGTCATGTGTTTTGGCTACATTTTCTCAATAATTTGTGGAGCTTCTCCGAATTCATTCTTCTCTGCCACTCACTGCATCATTTCACTCACGAGTATCAAGTCATGTATGCACAAATATCATTAGTTTTATCAATTAAAAAATCCCGTATCGTGAAAAACAAATTTAAATGAAATTCGCACTGAAATTGACATTTTTTAAAAATTGTTTACTCTCGTAACCAAGGTATCAGCTAGGGCTGGCAATACTTTTAGATGACGAAGTTCCGGGCCCTGGTCATCACACACATACATACATACAGACATTAAAAAAAAAAATATTATTTTCCGACATTTCAGATCATTTGGAGACATAATCCAATGAAATCTCAAACTCGAAAAAAATGACGATTACAATGCTTCCATTCAAAAGCAAAGAGCACATGAGTGGCACATAATTATTCATTTGTCAACCCCCCCCCCCCTCAGACTACCTTGTACTGCTAAATTTACGGAGGTCTCATTTTCCGAGATATTCTGAAACAATAGTTAACCAAAAAATCTCCATATTCTATTTTCACTAGAAAACGTTTGTACAAATAATTCTCATCATTATATTTTTGAAAATGATAATAGAAAATTATATCAAAAGCATAGCACAAAATAGCGTTAGTCAGTAGTATTATATACACAGCTCCCCTCTTGTTCCACTCAACTAGTTCTACTTTTTTCGTTTTTATCAATAAAGAATTCATTGCTATCCTGGCCACTAGATTCGAATATGAGTTCCTCCCATCAATACCGTTCTTTCTCTATGAACAGATAATTTCACGGATTTCTTCAGTCAATTCTATATCCCCTTGTACTATTGATCTGTGACATATCGCATCGCATCATTTTTTATTGCTTATAACATTGACCATCATTTCACATCATTAAACTCTACCATCTTAGAATGCATCAAATGCATTTCCTCTGGGAACATCCAAGCCTGCATTATCGATAATTCCTCATTTGAGCCGCTATTGTGTCTCAAAATGAGATCCCTTTTAGGGTCTCAAAAGTGACTACAAAATGAGACACTTGGAGATTCAAAATGAGACCGCTGGATTCGCAGAGTCCATTTACAATTATTCACGAAATTTAATATTAGTTACAAATGTTGGTGAAAGAGTTTTTCGCTCATAAGAATGAAATCAAGAGTCCATACTAATTACTGTAGAACTGAGACTGACTCAGGTAAAAGAATTGATGCCGAGCATTGTCCGTATTAATACGGGTCCAGATCGCTCTAATGTCCAAGATCACCATCTGCTCATCTCTTGATCGAAGCGAGTGGATCCGAGTCACCTGCAGCCTGCCCATCCTGGCTCTAGCTCTTGCTCTTCAGGAGTCCTGAAAAAAATTTCGAAACTAAAAAAAATGGTATCAGTAAAGGAAATTGGTTCCTTTTTATTTTTTTCTATTTAGGCACTATTATTTGTTGAATACGGTCTTATTAGTGTGATTGATAATGTGTAATGATATAATTGAAGTTGCAAAGGTTAAACTATCTACTCATGGGGTCCTTGACGCTTGAGTTTGGGAAAACCAAAGCGTGAAGGACACATGAGAAGTTGGAAAAGACAATCGTGCTTCTATCGCGCTCCCCTCACTCCGTCATGCTGGCAGAACCACGCCGTGCACGTGGAGGGGCTCAGGTTCCAAAAAATGTGTTGGAACTTGACGCTGTGAAGCCGACAAGTCCCAACGTTGATGCCAATGGAGACCACTATCCTTGGTACCAGAAGCTCAACGTCCAGGGACGGAACTTCTGTTGACCTTGGTCAATGAAATGAAATGGTGATTTTGATGAAACTGAGACCTTTTCAAGAACTCCGCCCCCATCGTACTAGGCAATTAATTGTTTAAAAAATTTTGAATAATTTTATTAATAGAAAAAATTTCATTTTCACCCCGAAAACCAGTTGCATTTCTGCTAATGCTCAAAATCCACTGATTCATTCATCATCATCCACCCGAGAAAAGCACTCAAACCTAGATTTATACACCTTCTTCATTTAATTCAAAATTTTTTTTTGATTTTAAAGTTTATTTCAAAGTTAATATTCAAAGTTCTATTGTTCATTGTCCAAGATAACCCAAATTCATTCTACCACATCCATGTTAAACATGTGACCCGACCCAATGCTTTCTTCAGCTACTTCAAGATCGTCTGGTGAAGTAGTCCTCAGTAAGTCCAAAAATACCCCTAGAATTTGTGTGGAACTATGTCTTTTGCGGAAATAGTACTCAGCGAAGTGCTCGAAGAAGTACTCCCTCAACAAGCCTTTGGTTGGAAGACTGTTCTTCAGGCTGCACCAGGCACTCTCAATGTTCTGAGTATAGGCACCAGAATCAGGATCAACATAGTTCTGGGAATGGTTGACAGTAAAGTGCTTGTAACCCTAGTACGACAGCCCACAGTATGAAGCCCAACAATCTGTGTGGACTGTTGAACCAGGTCTTACATACTTGGTAACGATATTATGCAAGACTTCTTTGGATCTTCCTCTTACCACAACTACAAACATTCTTTTACTTAATCTGCCAATACCACCCACCACCCAATACCCTAGTCCTGATCTTATTGACTTATCCCCTGGGCCTATTCTAGTTTCATCCATTTCCACAATTTCATCACCACCAATTTGTCTTAAATTTCTAAAGTAATCTATTTTACATAGATTTATAAATTTACGATTCCACTTAACAACAGTGGGGGAGGTCATACTGCACTGTGACTGTATTTTATGCTGTGTAGGTTGGAATACCAACTTATAAGCAAAAAGTCTCATTAAGTCCCGAATGTCAATTTTTGTATATTTGAAAATAGTATCATTATATATGAAAATTTTTGTGTTACACTTATTTTTGTTGTTTGTCTTATTGCAAATAAATAATAAATTATTCTTGCTCAATTTGCACTCTCTCGAGCACGTGGGGCAGAGAAACACGCGGTATAATACTCTTTTTTCTCTCAAAAACCTAATTGATGCCTCTTTACTTCTACAAACATCCAAAAATTCGTGCAACAGCATGTTGATAATTATGATTTCCTATTATATATGTATTAAATAGTCTTACTTGATGATATCAGCTATTTTTTTCTTTACTTTTTCTCGTTGACTAATGAAGCACTTGTTGCGTCTCAGCCAGCGCCATGTTGGTCAAGAATTTTATTCTTGTCGGTGGTCAGTGTCACAAAAATTGTCGCTGTGGATGTATTGAAATACAATAAGTCATCATGGCCACTTTTTTTGTGGGAAAATTCAAATTGGAGTTATTTTTATAGGAGAACCAATCTCCTTTACAAAAGCTAAAAAAATTACCTTACGGCACTAGTACAAGTAGAAATTCGCCAATTTTGGTCTTGATATACCTTGATTAATTTCTTTTTTTCTTTTCTATTGAAGGAATATCGCTAAACCAGTGATAGGTCGTGCAACTAACAACAATGCAGAGATTCAAGCAGTTACAGAGGCCGCTAGCCTAGCAAGGAAGTATGGAATGACGAAAATAAGAATTCACACCGATTCTCAATTTTTGATCAATTGCATCACAAAGTGGATGCCTGCTTGGAAGCGAAGAAATTGGAAAACTTCTTCGAATCAACCTGTGATAAACAAAAAGGAATTGATGGAAATGGAAGCAGCTTTAGCGCCCTTGGACGTTGAATTTGTGAGTTACTCTTCCACAATAATGAATCCAATAGTAAGCATTAGAGAACCGACAGTTTGCTATTCGGTCTGCGTACGGCTCGGCGGATCTACCGGGTTAAGGTATGACTATCACCAGAGGCTTGAAATACGAAAAATCTG
Organism: Aleiodes leptofemur; assembly: GCA_963942555.1. Taxonomy (NCBI): domain Eukaryota; kingdom Metazoa; phylum Arthropoda; class Insecta; order Hymenoptera; family Braconidae; genus Aleiodes; species Aleiodes leptofemur. The sequence continues at coordinate 9,089,188 of OZ012612.1, forward strand.
AAAAAATTCAGAGATATTCTTCACAGGAAACCCAACAACTTTTCCTCATGGTGAAAAATTTTCTGACCCGTGGAATCCGAGATATTGAATTTCAAAAAGTGCATTTTTCCCATAAGAAAACGAGTAAATTGAGTCGCGATTCAATCATTATAAATTTAAAGAAAAACGGCATTTACGGGGCTTCTGAAAAAATTGTAGTCCATAGTCACCACTTTTAAGAATTTTTTGAGACCAAAATCAGTTATTTCTGACCCATAGTTTTGGAGAAAAAAAAATAAACGATTAATGGCAAGCCAGCACCGCTGTGTACGTACACGCGGTCGCTCTGTATGTGTGTACAACTACAGGAGTATTCTCTAGTGTGCGCGCATACGTATATGCGCACATTAGTGTGCGTAGGCAGGCCCGTATCAGAATTTTAAAAAATGGTTCTTCGAAAAAGAAAATCAAGATATTAGTAGATATAATTATTTTGATTAAATTATGCTTTCATATGAAAGCAAGAAATTATTGAGGCTGAATAGCATTATAGGCTGAACAATTTCTCCCTCCTTTGGTTGTTCCAAATGATTTTTTCCTAACCTCCCTTGTCCCCACGCTTAGTGGTGACGTGAGCGATAGTCTTACCTTAAGCAGCATTGAGTTTCGTTACTACTTGGATGGGTGCCCGCTTGCCGTCCGCAGATCTGAATAACAAACTGAACGGGAGAGATATGACTACGGAGAATTAGTGTGCCTTTCTCATCAGCGTGACAGAAAGGCACATTAAGGCTCTGTATGAATCTGACTGCGCTGATCAGGATTTTCCATGATTTCCCCCGGTTCACGGCAAATGTGGTGCAGTAATAGGAGTCGACCCATGGAGTCGCAAGGGTGGGAGGGGGGGGGGGGGGAAGCCAATGTGAAAGGCCGAAAGGTCAGACATATGAAATTATGGGAAAATGAGAAAAAAAATAGTAAGCATTAGAAATTGAATATTAATTGATATACGGAATTCAATTGAGATCGATTGTATTTTTGAAAGATGAATCTTACTCTAGAGAGGGAATATTGTCAATTCCTGTTATTGTCGTGTGTAATGATATTAGCCTCTACTTTTCGGGATATTATCGGCAAGTGGATATTTGATAGAGAATTTTAGTTTTTATTAAATTACCTCCGGGCTCATTTCGGCCCATTCGGCACTTGACAAAGAATCGTTCATCGTTTTGTATGAGTTCGAGGGATAAATATCATTTTTATGAAGAGATTTTATCATACAATGAAGTAATATGTGTTACCCTTCGTAAAATAACGTACAGAACACTCATGAGATCATTTCGATTCATTAATGAAATTTCAATACTTTTTGCTTCCGAATGGAAGCTTAACAAACATAAGAATTTTCGATTTGGATTTTTGAAGTGAAACTTCTTTGGGTGCGCTCCTGCGTTGGGAGTAAATGTAAACTTTGCCCAAAATTGCGTTAGTTTGAAAAACCGAACGGAAGTGGTGGGGGTAAGTCGCTCTGTTGCAGCGCGCATGTAGGCACGAGAGCGCGCGGGGTAGGGAGAACCAAAAATAGCTGAGGAATGGGGCGGCGTCTGCGCACCAGGTACAGCAATCCCAAGAACATGCAGAGTACGAATGGAGTTTCAATTGATTGATGAAAATTACATCCTATTCCATTACTATACTACACATAGTACATGCGTTTCAGCATCACGATCGTCGAACCACAAGTTTCAATTCTAACGCAGGGCATTCCACGCACCATCTTTCTTCATTGCACATCACTTGAAATGATGTGGAGAGTCTGAAAATGATATTTAGAAAAAAAGTCGGTGTGTACGTGTATGTATTAGACTGTGCCAAATTTAACGACCATTTTTTTTTCGGCTCCCAAGTGAAAATTACATTTTACGTTACGAAAAAATAATACTCCCCAAATGCGGGCATCCTATCTTTTTTTTCCAGTTAGCGCTCGCGTAAATAAGCATTTTTCAAGGAAAATTCGTTTAAGACTGATTTTAAACCTTAAAATTCATGGAATATGATCTCTAAACATAAAAAAACGCATTATTCCGTCGAGAATTCAATGCCCAACGAAGATAACTATGGACGAAGTCGAAACAATGGCCTACACGCCTTGTAGACCAAATAGAAAGCGAACTTTTTCTTAATCTCTTACTAACATTCATTCTTATACACATATCAAACAATTGATTTGTGATTAAAACTTGTGAATTTTATTTTCTAGACAATCCTCATGATCGATAGAACTAATTTTTCTGCTCTTTCCATTCTTCTTTGCACTTTCCTTTAAACTGAAATCATAATGATTTAATAAAACTACTTGACACCTGTAAAGCTCAGAAAAAAAAGAGGGTGCGTCAAATTCACGCGCGGCAGAAGTGAAACTTCTTGCTGCTCGTCCAAGGATCAGTGCAAAAATACCTTATCTTGCTTAGACTCCGAGACATTCGAAGAAAATTGATGATGAAGAGCACTCAATTTGTCTACAAACTTGATGTTTTTCTCTTCCTCAACATCTATTTCTTTTGAAGAATATTTCAGAAAGTGAGCGAGATGACGAAATTTTTCTGAAGATTTTTTTTTGTGCAGAGAATCTCGAAAACTACAAAAAGGGTCTCTACAAAAATTTCATTATCTTGCTGTTTGGAGAAGAACCGTTTTTTTTGGGCCGCCGGCGACCTAGAAAAGGTGATTTGGGAGAAGTTTTAGGTTTTGAAGAAAAACACCGATTTTAGCCACAAGGCGTTGTCATATATTGTTACAACTCAAAGAATAAATAATATGCACTTTGTCAATTAAATTCACACTGAAGTTAATTCCGTAATTATCACCGAAAATAGTGGACTGTAATTTTGCCGAAGCCGAATACCGAAAAAACCGGGAAATAATTAATTGGCACAAAACCGTTCTGTACGCTGTAACCCAGGTAGGAATTGACGATCGGGACAAGCCTTGCTCAGCCTTTTCCCAAGGCTGAGGCTGACTAGTCTAAGGCTCAGATGACAAGGCTGAGACAAGCTTTGATGAGCCTTAGAATGATAAGATCATCCCAAGGCTGGGAACTGAGGCTTTCCCCAACACTCAGATCTGAGTCTGAACTGAGAGTGAACCGTTCCATACGATGGGGCTGTAAAATGTTTAAACAATTGTTAAACATTAATTATTATCAAATTATAAGGCTTTCACAAGATAAATCAGCTCAAATAATACTGAAAATAAAATTAGTATGAAAAAAAAAAAGTTGCTCCGGCTTGGATTCGAACCTGCAACCATTGATTCTAAAAAATTTTAATGAAAAAGAGCTATTCTATTATTATTAATTATCTTCTACCCGAATTGTATGGGCATATTTATTCGGGTGCCACGTCCGGATGTTGTTCCCCAGAGAAAATGGTCCTGGTGCCGCTGTTGCCCAAGATATCCAACGAAGGACTGTTCCTGAGACATGCATCTAGCACACTGGGCTATTTCACATACTTGTGTTCATAGTATATAAACCCGAATTATTAAGTGACTCAACCTTTTCTCTCATTGACACTCTAAAACTCTATATTCATGTATTTCATTCTTTATCCTTTCAATGTTATAATAATAATTTTATTCAATTATCTATCAGCTTAAATAATTAATAACAATATTTTGTCGGTTCGAATCGAAATCAGGCTTAGTCCAAGGTTGAGACGAGCCTCGAATGAGACTCTATGAAACATTTAAAAAATCACACAAAAAAATGGAATTTACATATTAACAATAACATTGTTATTGTTATTGCAATAATAATAGGAAATTCTTATCTAATGAGTGAAGGCTCAGAATGAAGCCTCTGTAGAGGAAGCCTCAATCGAGGCTGATTTAAGCCTAGGTTGAATTTTGAAAATGAAGGAATAAAAACTTATAATGTCAGCCTAATTTTGACAACAAAAACAAGCCTGGCACAGGCTTGGCTCCCCAAGCCTCATTGCGCCAAGGTTAGTGAGGGGCTGTACTCGTCGTCAGCCTCGGCGCTTCCTACCTGGGAACTGCCGTGAGTCAAGTGAAGCCCTTCCCCTTGTTCTTCCACAAGGGGGGGTCAAAAACCGAAGATTGTCTGAATTGGGCCGATGATGATTGTTTGGCAACTAATTGCCCCAATTTCCGATAGATGCCAGGTCCCTGACCTTTTTACAGTCAGAAACCAGGCTCTTGCCGCAACACTTGCTTAGTTTCAGGGACATTCATCAAATTCCGACGAACAGAACATAGACTTATAGATATATCAAAATCTAACGGAGAAATTGCCCTTTTTGATTCAATTTCTTCTGAAGCTCTTGAAATTTTCAATAAAGAAAGGATGAGGGCAAAATCACGCTAACTCGTTTAATTTCTGGGATATTTATTAAAAAGAAATAACAGACAACAGACTTATTTGAGTAAGAAAAGTAACTCTATTCCAATGATTTTTCGAGAATATCTTGGAAACTCAGCGAGGTAAAGCCATTTTGACCTAATTCTTTCTAATAGCTTGTCTTGAAATTCAAGAAAAAAAATCAGAGTGAGATCGCTGCATCTTCCCCCGTGTCTGAGTATTCTCAAAAAAACTTTCGGGAATAAATAATCCAAATAACAAGAAAAGTAGGTTTCTTTTTGTCAATAGTATTTCGAAAATGACTGGGAAACTAAGCGAAATACAACGATTTCACCTGATGGCCTTCTGTAGAGAATTTCCAAGGCTATGAAGAAGGATTAGAGCGAAATAACGCTATTTTACGTAGTTTCTGACATATTCCAAGAAAATTATCAACAAATAAAACCTTTTCCTGTTTTTTTGGTTTGTTTGTCAATTGTTTCTTGAGAATATCTCGGAATCTGAATGAGATAGAGCAGTTTCAACTTCGAGCTTTCTTGTCGAGAATTTGAAGATCTACAAAAAAGGAGGAAAGCAAATCACTCTATCCCACTTAGTTTCCGAGATACTCTTGAACTGATAATAAAAGAGGGTGCGTGGAACCCACGCGACAGAAGTGAAACTTCTTGCTAATTGTGTATAGATAGCGATGAATTATTAGGGTTTTTTCAAATGAACAAAATTGGCTCTCGAAACTCTCTATAAAGGAGGATTCGTGCAAGCTTGCTCTATCTTGCTCAAATTCCGGGATATTCGAAGAAAACGTTTACTTCCATATTTTTCTCTAGCCTCATAATATGGTAGACGAAAGGGCATAGTCGGGTACCTTCGATTGTTTTCGGTACATGAGCCATTAGTCATTTCGCACTTGGCTTTGGATTGAAATATCTCGAAAACTATGCAACATTTATCGAGACATGCTGTGAATGAAATTCAGAGGGAAGATTGACGAAGAAAATAAGCTAAACGCCGTTTTTCTACAACCAGTAGTCTCCGAGATATTAATTTTTTAATGAATAGTTCAGAAATAATGGACGAGGCCCGATAGTAAACAAATGAGTGACGTCCTTCTTGAATTTTTCATTAAAAAATTGATATCTTAATAACTACGAGTCATAGAAAAACGGAGTTTTGCGTATTTTATTCATTAATCTTCCCTCTAAATTTCATTCACAGCATGTTTCGATAACTTTTGAGTAGTTTTGAGATATTTCAATCCAAAGCCAAGTGTAAAATGGCAATTTTCTTAAGAAATAAAAAACGAAGATTATGATGTGGAGCATGGTAATTTTTATGAAAATCTTTTAGAAAAATTCCCATATTATCCTTTCCGTGTATTGAAAAAAAATTACAAAATGAAAAAACAATATGTATGTAGCACTCTACGCGAAGATCCTATCCCACCCCCCCCCCCCCCCCCTCTGCCGTCTTTCCTCTCCGCCGCTAAAGCATTTGCTAGAGTGGCGTCCCCACCAACGCACTCTCCGCTTCTCCTTTTCCCCCACTACTCCACTACCACGTTCCCCTCAGAACGTTTCACTCGTTTTGTGACGCGAGAAAAAAGTTGGTACCCTCCGAAAAGAAGTTTCACTTCAAAAAAATAAACAGTAACAGGACAGGTATTGTCGTACTAACGAAAGAATCGACACACGAGGCATGCCGAAGCCAAAGATTATTTGGTGGGGCATGGACGTCGAAGAAAGCCGATGTCGATCCCTTCGCTAGTCCTACTATGACGAGCAGTGCTGCAGGGATACGAGTGCGCATGCGCACATTCGTTCTCTCTCTCTTTCTTTTCCCCCACCACCAAAGCGTGGAAAAGTAACGCAACAGCGTTAAACGCGAGGACTTCGTATAAGAAGTTTCACTTCAAAAAGAAGCTAGCAACATCTTCTGACTAATATTCGGAGTAACATGTTGGTAAATCACTCATGAATGTCAATCACTATAACTGGTGCCATGAATAGAAGCATCAACGTTATGAATATTGATTAAAAACTTCTGACTCAATAAAAGCTGTGAGTAATGAGTGATGAAATGATATAATTTTTTTTATATCACTCACGTGGGTAAAATGGCGCTTTACCTCGCTCTTTAGAGGTTGGCAAGCGCTGTTTTATCCACTGAAACGTCTTACCCACCGCGTTCGACGAATGAGACTTTTGACATGGATAAAGACCATTACCCACGCTGAAGTGTGCGGTAATAATCATGGGTAATAGTCTTTCTACACGCCAAAAATCTCATTCATCGAACACGATGAGTAAGACGTTTCAATGGATTACAACAGCACTTACTAACCTCTAAAGAGTAAGGTCAAGCACCATTTCACACCGCATGTGAGTAATATAAAATTGTATAAACAACTCGTGCGGGGCGCCGTACCCACTCGCACGTTTAAGCGCACTCGCTTCGCTCGTGCGCTCAAACCGTGCGGCGCTTCCCGCACTCGTTGTCTAATATACTATTATATTGTTTGCTATTATTATGATTTTTAGTTGAAGAAAAAAATATAGAGAAGAATTGAGGGACGAAAATTAGTTCTTTGGATCATGAGGATAGTCTAGAAAATGGAATTCACAAGTTTTAATTACACATTCATTGTTTGATATGTGTATAAGAATGAATGTTAGTAATAAATTAAGCAAAAATTTGCTTTATACTTGGTCTACAAGGCGTGTCGGCCATAGTTTCGATTTCGTCCACGATTATCTTCGTTGAGCATTGAATTCTCGACGGAATGATGCATTTTTAAAATTTTTAGAGATCATATTCCATAAATTTTGAGGTTTAAAATCATTTTTAAAAAATTTTCCCTTCAAAAAACCTTATTTACGCGAGCGCTAACTGGAAAGAAAAGATAGGAAGACCGGATTTGGGGAGCATTTTTTTCGTAATGGAAAATGTAATTTTCACTTGGGAGCCGAAAAAAAAAAATAGTCGTCAAATTTGGCACAGTCTAGTATGTATGTATGTGTGTCTGTGTGTATTTTTTTACTTGAAAACGGCAAAACTTCAACAGAAAAATGTTTTATTTTTACTGTATATTTGTAGTGATAAATGTTTTCTTCTGAGACCCCGTTACTTGAAATGCATTCAATATTTTTCAAGATATGACGAATTTTCCATTTTTTCCAAAAAATTGATTTCTCAAAAAGCTCTCAACTGATCTCATCCAGACAAATGCATCACATTTGATATCATATTCCGTCATTGCATGAGTTTTTTCAGATTTTCCTAACGCTTGATTCTTAAGTTATGTCGATTTTTATAATTTTTCATGAAAAATGTTGTTGCTTCAATAACAACCAGAACAATTAAGATAGAAATTTCAAATTTGGCTCACATATTGGTTTTCTGAAACTGCAGGCTGGGATTGTTACTGGACATTATTGGAGGAATATATTTTTTTAAATATGAGAGATTTTTCCGAATTTCAATTTTTTCATTTCTTTTAAGTTCAGAATAAATTCCCCAGCGACTTCATCCAGATTGAGGGATTAGACACTCTATTATCTAACTGTGTGAATTCTTTCAGATTTTTCTCGTCATTAGTTTTTGAGTTATTTTGATTGAATGTTGTTTGTTCGATAAAAAAAAACCCTATAAAAACCGAAGTAGTGAAGATATGAGCTTCGAATTTTACTCATATTTTGGTATCGATCGAATATAGCGTTTATTATGCAAAGTGGTTATGAATCAGTATATTTCAATTAACTGTTAAGAGCAATGAAGATAAGTATTAATATTCTACAGAAATTAATATTCATTTTGATTATCTGGGGCTCTCAACCCATATTATTTCCAAAAACCCAGACGGAAAAATGGAAAAGAATGGGAACTAATGGTAAATGTGCATAAGAACGCCCAGAATAATAAATAATTATTTGGAATTTACCTCAGGAAGGGAGGTGGCGAAAATGATGTAATATATCTTGATCAAAAATTTGGAGGGAAGTATAGGAACTCGCAATAGCTCAGCGGTAGAGCACTTGACATGTAATCAGAGGGTCGTGGGTTCAAATCCTGCTTGCGCATTTCATATTTTTTCCCGAAGATTTGACTTTGATAATTGTTTTCAGTTTGTGGGTGCTATTCTGCACATTTAATGAACTAATTGTAATCTTGAGTTATGTTCTTCATCTAAAATGAAATTGTAGATTTTGTCATATCCAAAGGTTTCGATTTTTGTCGACTTCACCTTGATGTAGTGGAAGGTTCTACGATGGGAAAGAAAAATAATATTGATATCAATAATTCAATAAAGAGAATTAAATTTTTTTTTTAATTTCTGGGAAAACTTAAATTTTTTGTTAAGAATTTCTTCGAATTGTCCATGAATTGTCTCCTAAAAGTCTTAGGCTGGTTGACGTTGGTTCTTGGTAAATATTGAAAACTAACCATTAGTAACCAAGGATACTCAAATGAATGAATAGATAGGGCCATAAAATATAATAACAATATCAAATTAAACAGGTATAAAAGGTGGAATCGTTTCTCATCAACAGTAATTTCATAGCTTATCCAATAAAAAAAAAATCTGGGCATTTTTCTTAGGGGAATATTAAAAACAAAATGTTCACTCATAAAGAGGGGCACCATTCGGAAGCGACTTGCTAATGAACTAGCTGATAAAACTATAATGAAAACTGTAATGAGAGCAAGTTCCCACTTGTTTGAGTCAAGATACACTGAGAAAAAGAATAGCAGTAAAAATGACCAAATATCAAGGTTCATTCAGAAAAATTGATTATTCCAATAGCTCTGAGTGAATATTTGGTTGCAAACCTAAAATAATTATTTGAATGCATTTTTCTGAATGAAACTCAGATCGAGTCAGTTCAAAATAGTGAAATATACAATCAAACGAATAGATTTGAGGTCGGGACTAATGCATTGATTGAACTAGAGAAATGGAATAGAATTTTCAATCTCTTATTTATTGAAATGGAAAACTTAACGTGATAAGAATAACTATTTTGATTTTTGTACTGGAACCATAATCGTAACGTATTCAACAATTTTTTTTAGGCATGAAACCAATCATTATTTCGAATGATCGATTCCATTATGATCGCTTGATGATATGTTGGATGAATTTAGAAAGGTAACGTGTCACTTCAACTATTTCAGCCTCTAAAACCTCGAGGACGAAGTAGTTGGAATGACACGTAAGTGTCAGACTTAGAGTTCAAGTCAATATTGTTAGGAATATACATTACAATAATCGGTATAATCATTCCAATAGAATGTTCAAGCATCATCAAATTAACGGAGAATCCCAATCCATTTGTATTTCATCCATTTAAATGAGCGGGATTCACCTCATCGCCTGTATGGGAAGCAACTTTGCCTGAAGCCTTTCTTATGGACAATTTCAAGAGCTACAAGACAAGAGGAGCATAACATTGCTCTATCTCGCTTAGTTCTCGAGATATTCCCAAAAACAAATGAAAGAAAAAATCGATTCATGAAAATTTAACTTTTTCACTGAATTTATTTTTCTTTAAATATCTCGGAAACTGAACGAGATGGAGTACTTTTGCCCGTATGCTGTTTTGTAGAAAATTTCGACGGCTACAAAAGCGCATGCAAGAAAAATCACTCTATCTCGCTTAGTTTCTGAGATATTTTCAAAGGCAATTTTTTAATAAATCGATTTATCCAATTTGACTTTTTACCAGATTTATTTTTTCATAAATATCTTGAAAACTGAGCGAGATAGAGCAATTCTGCATCGATCCTTTTCTACAGAGAATTCCAAGAGCTACAAAACAAGATGAGAATGAAATCGCTCTATCCCGAGATATTCTCAAAAACAATTTCCAAAAAAATCCATTGATCCAATTTTACTTTACAGCTTCATTCATTTTCTTTTATCAATATCTCGGAAATTAAGCGAGATAGAGCAATGTCGGCTGAATCTTTTTTTTATAGAAAATTTCAAGAGCTATAAAAAAAGATGGGCATCACATCACTTTATCTCGCTTTGTCTTCAAGATATTCTCAGAAACAATTGAGTGAAAAAAACTATTTATTCAGTTTTACTTTTTCGCTTCATTCATTTTTTATGGATATTTTGGAAACTAAATGAGATAGAGCAATTTTGCTTGTATCCGTTCTTATTTATAGAGGATTCCAAGAGCTACAAAACGAGTTGTGAGTAACATCGCTCTATCTTGCTCAGTTTTAGGAATATTTTCAAAAACAATTAAGAGAAAAAATAGATTTATTCAATTTTACTCTATCACTGGATTTATTTTTCTTTGAATATCTTGGAAACTAAGCGAGATATAGCAATTTTGCCGGGATCCTTTATTATGGAGAATTTCAAGAGCTACAAAACAAGTTGAGGATAAAATCACTCTATCTCCCTTAGTTTTCGAGATATTCTCAAAAATAATTGATTGAAAAAGTCGATTGGTTCAATTTGACTGTTTTACTGGATTTTTCCTTTTCAGTATCTCGTAAACTGAGTGAGATAGAGCAATTTCGCTTGAATCTTTTGTGTAGTGAATTTTAAGAGCTAAAAAAAAAATTAGAACAAAATCACTCTATCTCGCTTAATTTCCGAAATATTATTAAAAATTGCTGTGATTGTTGTCGTCCATGATGATATAATCAGTCGAGAGGTTGATTGGGATATTAGACAGTTAAATAAATATCCGAAGTCAGGATTGACTCCAAATATTCATTTAACTGTCCAATATTTCAATTAATTAATTAATCAGTCAATCAATTAATTAATTAAAAAGAAAAAAGGAAAATTGGATGAATCAATTTTTCCTATTGCTGATTTTTGATAGTCAATTTAGAGGTTAACCTCTAAATTAACAATAGGAAAAATTGATTCATTCAATTTTACTTTTTCACTGGATTCATTTATTTATGGATACCTTGGAGAATAAGTGAGATAGAGGTATTTTGCTTGGATCCTTTTTTGTGTATAGAAAATTTCAAAAGCTACCAAACGAGTTGTAAGTAAAAACAATTGAATGAAAAAGTAGATTTATGCAATTTTACTTCATCACTGGATTTATTTTTCTATGAATATCTTGGACACTAAGCGAGATAGAGCTATTTTGCCTGAAGCACCTTTTATGAAGAATTTCAAGCACCACAAAACAAGGGAAAAGTGAAATCGTTTTATCTCCCTTGATTTTCGAGATCTTTTCAAAAACAATTAAAAGAAAAAAATTGATTCATGCAATTTTATTTTTTGATGGAACTCATTTTATCATGAATATCGCGGAAAATAAACGAGATGAAGCAATTTCGCCCTCATGCTGTTGTGTAGAAAATTTTAAAAGCTGCAAAAGAGTATGGACTTTCATGAATTCACTCTATCTCGCTAAATTTCCGAGATATTCTCAAAAATAATTCATTGAAAAAATCAATTTGTTCAGTTTGACGTTTTCACTGGATTTTCTCTTCAATATCTCGGAAACTAAGTGAGACAGAGTGATTTGCCGTGAAACTTTTCTGTAGAGAACTCCAAGATTTACAAAAAAAACGCTTTATCTCACTTAGTTTCCGGAATATTCTCGAAAAACTATTAATAAAAATGGTAACAAACCCGACACGATTTCTCTCCGGCCGTACATGCGAGAAGAAAACGGTTGGCGAGGTGAATCAGTTGGCGCATGCGTACTGTGCTCCAGTACGCAGTATTGTCGAACTGGCCAAAGATGTGACCTCCGCAGTCCACCCGAAGCTGAAATTTACATGTTGTAGCATAGGAGCCGAATATTTCCGAGGTTACTCCATTGGCCAGTACGACTTTACGCATGCGCCGACTGATTCACCTCGCCAACCGTTTTCTTCTCGCATGTACGGCCGGAGAGAAATCGTGTCGGGTTTGTTACCATTTTTATTAATAGTTTTTCGAGAATATTCCGGAAACTAAGTGAGATAAAGCGTTTTTTTTGTGAATCTTGGAATTCTCTACAGAAAAGTTCCACGGCAAATCACTCTGTCTCACTTAGTTTCCGAGATATTGAAGAGAAAATCCAGTGAAAACGTCAAACTGAACAAATTAATTTTTTCAATGAATTATTTTTGAGAATATCTCGGAAATTCAGCGAGATAGAGTGAATTCATGAAAGTCCATACTCTTTTGTAGCTTTTAAAATTTTCTACACAACAGCATGAGGGCGAAATTGCTTCATCTCGTTTATTTTCCGCGATATTCATGATAAAATGAGTTCCATCAAAAAATAAAATTGCATGAATCAATTTTTTTCTTTTAATTGTTTTTGAAAAGATCTCGAAAATCAAGGGAGATAAAACGATTTCACTTTTCCCTTGTTTTGTGGTGCTTGAAATTCTTCATAAAAGGTGCTTCAGGCAAAATAGCTCTATCTCGCTTAGTGTCCAAGATATTCATAGAAAAATAAATCCAGTGATGAAGTAAAATTGCATAAATCTACTTTTTCATTCAATTGTTTTTACTTACAACTCGTTTGGTAGCTTTTGAAATTTTCTATACACAAAAAAGGATCCAAGCAAAATACCTCTATCTCACTTATTCTCCAAGGTATCCATAAATAAATGAATCCAGTGAAAAAGTAAAATTGAATGAATCAATTTTTCCTATTGTTAATTTAGAGGTTAACCTCTAAATTGACTATCAAAAATCAGCAATAGGAAAAATTGATTCATCCAATTTTCCTTTTTTCTTTTTAATTAATTAATTGATTGACTGATTAATTAATTAATTGGGATATTGGACAGTTAAATGAATATTTGGAGTCAATCCTGACTTCGGATATTTATTTAACTGTTTAATATCCCAATCAACCTCTCGACTGATTATATCATCATGGACGACAACAATCACAGCAATTTTTAATAATATTTCGGAAATTAAGCGAGATAGAGTGATTTTGTTCTAATTTTTTTTTTTAGCTCTTAAAATTCACTACAAAAAGGATTCAAGCGAAATTGCTCTATCTCACTTAGTTTACGAGATACTGAAAAGGAAAAATCCAGTAAAACAGTCAAATTGAACCAATCGACTTTTTCAATCAATTATTTTTGAGAATATCTCGAAAAATAAGGGAGATAGAGTGATTTTATCTTCAACTTGTTTTGTAGCTCTTGAAATTCTCCATAATAAAGGATCCCGGCAAAATTGCTATATCTCGCTTACTTTCCAAGATATTCAAAGAAAAATAAATCCAGTGATAGAGTAAAATTGAATAAATCTATTTTTTCTCTTAATTGTTTTTGAAAATATTCCTAAAACTAAGCAAGATAGAGCGATGTTACTCACAACTCGTTTTGTAGCTCTTGGAATCCTCTATAAATAAGAACGGATACAAGCAAAATTGCTCTATCTCATTTAGTTTCCAAGATATCCATAAAAAATGAATGAAGCGAAAAAGTAAAACTGAATAAATAGTTTTTTTCACTCAATTGTTTCTGAGAATATCTTGAAGACAAAGCGAGATAAAGTGATGTGATGCCCATCTTTTTTTATAGCTCTTGAAATTTTCTATAAAAAAAAGATTCAGCCGACATTGCTCTATCTCGCTTAATTTCCGAGATATTGATAAAAGAAAATGAATGAAGCTGTAAAGTAAAATTGGATCAATGGATTTTTTTGGAAATTGTTTTTGAGAATATCTCGGGATAGAGCGATTTCATTCTCATCTTGTTTTGTGGCTCTTGGAATTCTCTGTAGAAAAGGATCGATGCAGAATTGCTCTATCTCGCTCAGTTTTCAAGATATTTATGAAAAAATAAATCTGGTAAAAAGTCAAATTGGATAAATCGATTTATTAAAAAATTGCCTTTGAAAATATCTCAGAAACTAAGCGAGATAGAGCGATTTTTCTTGCATGCGCTTTTGTAGCCGTCGAAATTTTTTACAAAACAGCATGCGGGCAAAAGTACTCTATCTCGTTCAGTTTCCGAGATATTTAAAGAAAAATAAATTCAGTGAAAAAGTTAAATTTTCATGAATCGATTTTTTCTTTCATTTGTTTTTGGGAATATCTCGAGAACTAAGCGAGATAGAGCAATGTTATGCTCCTCTTGTCTTGTAGCTCTTGAAATTGTCCATAAGAAAGGCTTCAGGCAAAGCTGCTCTATCTCGCTTAGTTTCCAAGATATTCAAAGAAAAATAAATCCAGTGATAAAGTGAAATTGGATAAATTTATTTTTTCTCTTAGTTGTTTTTGGAAATATTTTTAAAACCCAGCGAGATAGAGCGATTTCACTCACAACTTACTTTTAGCTCTTGAAATTCTCTATAAATAAAAAAAGATTCAAGCAAAATTACTCTATCTCACTCAGTTACCAAGATATTCATAAAAATATGAATGAAGTCAAAAAGTAAAATTGAATGAATCGATTCTTTCTCTCAATTGTTTTCGAGAATATCTTGAAAACAAAGCCAGATAGAGTTATGTTATGCTCATGTTGTTTTATAGCTCTTGAAATTTTCCATCAAAAAGGATTCAGCCAAAATTGCTCTATCTCGCATAGTTTCCGAGGAATTGAAAAAAAAATCCAGTAAAAAAGTAAAATTGACCGAATTGATTTTTTCAATCAATCTTTTTGACAATATCTCGAAAACGAAGCGAGATAGAGTGATTTCACTCCCATCTTGATTTGTAGCCTTTGAAATTCTCTACAAGATAGGATAGGGGCAAAATTGCTCTATCTCACTTAGTTTCCGAAATATTGATTAAAAGAAATATATGAAGTTAAAAAGTGAAATTGAATAAATTGATTTTTTCTTTTCATTGTTGTTGAGAATATCTCAAAAACTGAGCGAAATAGAGGGATTTTACATTCATTTTGTTGTTGGGGTCGTCAGTATTTTTGGTATTCTTTGCCAGCTGTCCAGTAAAGCTGAATAAAATAGAGAAAATAGAAAGCATTGGACCGAGTCGATTTCACCAAGTGAAGAAGAGAAACTCAAAAAATTAATATTGCAAGATCTATTTTGGAGTTCGGCTATTCTCAATCACAAGAAGAAGCGAGAGGAAGGAGAGATTCAAAATCCTAAAGTTCACCCGAGCAATTGAATCGACCAAATTATTATTGATTGATATGAAAAGATGTCATTAGAGTTGGATAAATCGACTTAGAGTGCGAGTAGACTGCACTTGAGAATAACAAAAGAAAAAAGTGGAGATGATGATGATAAAAAACTGCTAGAAACTACAGATTAGCAGTACCAAGTAACGAAGACAGTCTAGCAGACTTCAAGTCCCCGAAATTAAATTTCAAAGTAGTTCAGAATGATTCAATTCGAATTATTAAAGATTCATCAGCAAAAAAATTGAAAATGTAAAGAATAGATATGATGAAAAATATTCTATCGTCCCCTTAATAACAGATTCATATCAGGGCTATAAGTCCTTATAGAAAGCGTTACTCTATCATTAGGGTAACGATATGTATGTATTTCGTAGAAAATATCTTCATAAAATGCCTTCTCATAATGAAAAAACTTCATGAGAAATCATTATATGAAGAACCTCTTCATAAAATTCGATTTCATAAAAACATTTTTTCACAGAAGTATCTCGCTAGAAAAATCTGCACTAATACTCATTATGATGTGAGGATTTTTTGATAATCACAAAAATTCTATGATTGTGAAACTCACAAATCACACAAATATCCACCATTAAATTTATGATTATAGCAAATTTCTCCATGGGGAATTTCGCATTGACAAATTCCGCGATGAAGAAAATGCAATGGAAAAAAACGCCATGGAAAAAATCGCCATGGAACGAATCGCCATGGGAAGAATCACCATGGAAAAGAAACGCCATGGAAAGGAAAGCTATGAAAAAAAAGCTACGGAAAAAAATGGGAAGAATCGCCATGGAAAGAAATGCCATGGGAAGAAACGTCATGAAAGGAATAGCCATGCAGAAAAAAGCCATAGAAAGAATCGCCATGAAAAAATTGTCATGGGAAAGAACTTCATGGAAAGCGGCAAATTTGTGATGGCGGCCGCTATGGCGGCGGCCATGGCGGCTGCCATGACGAGCGCCATGGCCGCCGCCATGGCGAGCGCCATGGCGGCCGCCATCAGAATATTTCTACGTGAGTGGAACATAAACCTTCAAATATAAAAAAAAACAATCCTGTTGTTTAAAGAAAAAATTTTTCATGTAAGCCACGCCCCATCCCGATGTTTTTAAGTAAAATGAAAAGTCGGTGAGACATTTCGTTGTAACGTTGGCTGCACTGACTATCCTATTCTCTGGCCAATGAAATGATGACAAATATTGGCATCATTGTTGTTTCAAGGTAGAGAACGGCGGCAAATACGATTTCAAAGTAGAGAGTTTTCGATTTTAAAGTCGTGGGGGGTTAAACGCATAAATGGTGACACATAAGAGCTCACGTTGAAGACCGAATTTGGATAATTAATTACTCGGGATTGATAGAATAATTCTCTTGAAATTCTGCACATAACCCTAAAATTGCTTGAAAAAAAAACATGGATAGATGAGAGAAATTTATGAAAAAAGAATCACAGCTTACGAGCTGTGATTTTTTTTTCATCACGTTGGAATAATTAAGTGAATCAAACGAAGAAAAGGATACAATTCACTATAGATAAATTCATGAAAAAAAAAAATTACGAGAGTTTTGAAGGTACAATAATAATGATAATTAAGAAGGAAAAATTTTGCATAAATTCTCAGTAAGTTATTCAAGACTCCTGCCAAAATTTGGAGTAATTTTGTAGTTTAGTTTTTGGGAAAAAAATATTTGAAGTCATAGATTTCACACGGGGAGATAAAAGTAGTATGGAATCTTCTATACCGCTCGTACGGTAAAATAGATTTCACGTCAATCCCATCGGCTTTCCATATCTCCCCGTGCAAAACTTGGAACTTCAAATATTTTTTTCTTGAAATCTTCGCTCCGAAATCACTCCGAATTTTGGCGGGACATTTTTTATTATTCAAAGGACCGACAAATTATTAAAAATAGAAAAACCGCGTCATCTGCACGTTTAAAACGTGTTGTTTGGCAGGCCAAAAATTGAACCTGGGTTGGCTGTGCAAATGATAGATGAGTGGGCAGAAAAATTAAGTGGCCAATCAAAGATTCAAAAAATATTACGCAAAAGAATGGAAATAAAATCCAATGACAGGGAAAAATATGAAAGAGGCAGGGAGAAATTTTCAATTCAATTTATCTATCTATAATTGAAGCAGTGAAGATGAAAAGATAGGCCTTTCTACGTAAGAAAATAGCTTTGTCTTTCCACTATGGACCGACAAATTATTAAAAATAAAAAAAATGCGCCATGTGCACGTTTAAAACGTGTTGTTTGGCAGGCCGAAAACTGAATCAGGGTTGGCTGTGCAAATGATAGATGAATGGGCAGAAAAATGAAGTGGAAAATCAGAGATTGTAAAAATATTACGCAAAAGAATGGGAATAAAATCCAATGACAGGGAAAAATATAAAGGAGGCAAGGAGAAATTTTCAATTCAACTTATCTATCTATAATTGCAGCAGTAAAGACGGAAAAATAGGTTTTTCTACGTAAGAAAATAGCTTTGTCTTTCCACTATTGGTGAAAATGCACATAGCGCGCCCGATTTTTTTCAAATAGATCAAATCATTCTGTAACGTAACGAAGATGATGATGATTACACATCATTTTCAATAAACATGTATGAGAAAAAGCATTTGTTCCATAGTATCACACACTCATTAATATGAAATAGAAAAATTAGTTGAAAAGTTAGAAAGGGATGAATATAACCTCAACCAATTGTTCTTCAAATTGGTATTTGATTCATGGAAAGTTCATAGATTCATGAGAATCTTGAAATAATAAACATTTCCTCATCTGGAAATCAAGATGATGATTTGGTGACTGACCTAGCCTTTATTAAGATAAGTCGTTCTATGATTACAGATTTCTATTTGAAAAAAACCGGGTGTGCCATGTGCATTTTTACCAATAGTGGGAAGACAAAGCTATTTTCTTACGTAGGAAGTCCTATTTTTCCGTCTTTACTGCTGCAATTATAGATAGATAAGTTGAATTGAAAATTTCTCCTTGCCTCCTTTATATTTTTCCCTGTCATTGGATTTTATTCCCATTCTTTTGCGTAATATTTTTACAATCTTTGATTTGCCCCTTCATTTTTCTGCCCATTCATCTATTATTTGCACAGCCAACCCTGATTCAGTTTTTGGCCTGCCAAACAACGCATTTTAAACGTGCACATGGCGCATTTTTTTTTATTTTTAATAATTTCTCGGTCCATATTTCATTCCTTTTGCGTCATTTTGGATATCGTCATTCTTACAATATCGTAAAAAACCTAGATATTCGGACGCAGGACTTATGGAATCTCGTGATATTTTTTCTCAAATGCTAAATGTCTTGAGATCTTGAGAATCTTAATGCTTGAGAACCCGCGCTATGAGCGTGACGCCGCACTCTGTACGAAAATGTAAATATCAAATAATAGACTAAAAATATCAAGTTGAAACTTTTGGAATCCTTTTTGAATAATGTTGCGAATCGAAAAGGACCTTTTGTCTGTGGAATATATTCTTTTGGTATGAAAGAATAATTTCTTGTGGATCCGATTCCGGAATGTGGCGCGCTGCACATTACGCGACTGGAATCGTAGTGGAAATTCTTTACACCGTGTTGCCACGTCACTCGATTTGTGTGTATGAAAATGGCTGGGACTTCGAGTCGTTAATGGTTATTGGCAACGTTGCACTTCACTCAAAACGTGCGGTGCCGCGCTCATCACCCGATGAAAATCGTCAATCTCACGAATGCGAGTTCTCAACTTTTAGAAATTTTTGACAAAAAAAGAATTCGAAATCAAATTTTAGTTATTTTTTTTGTTGCTTGCGGATGGAAGCTTAACCAACGTGAGAATTTCCGACTTGAATTTTTTTGTTGCAAATCACTTGAAATGATGTAGAGAGTCTGAAAATGATATTTGGACAAAATGTCTCTGTGCAGGTATATATGTCTGTGTGGAATTTTTTTTACTGTGAAAAGGTAAAATGTCAACCTGAAAATCTGATGTTCTTACTACTAATCTGATGAATTTTGGATTTTTTCAAAAAAATCAATTTCTTAAAAATTTCTCGACCGATTTCGTTCAGATGAATTTATAACATTTGATATCATATTCTGTAACTGCGTGAATTTTTCCAGATTTTTCACAAGCTTAGTTTTCAAGTTATGTCGATTTTCATAGTTTCTCATGATAATGTTGTTGCTTCTATAACAATCAGAACAATCAAGATAGAAACTTCAAATTCAGCTCATATATTGGTTTTCTCAATCTACTACCTGAGATTGTTACTGTACAAAATTAGCGAAACATTTTCTCAAATATGAGCGTTTTTTTGAAATTTCAATTTTTTCATTCTTTTTTAAACTTAGAATAAGTTTCTAATCGATTTCATCCAGATTGAGGAATAATATGAGACACTATGTCATTTAACTGCATGGATACTTTCAGATTTTTCTCGTCATCAGTTCTTGAGATATTTTAATTCTATTAATATTGCATGAAGGAGCTTCATCTGCAGCTTGTTTTCAAAGTATAGATAATTTTTTGAAATTTCAATTTTCAGAATTATCTTAAAGTTCAAAAGTAATTCTCAGTCGATTTCATTCAGATCATTATTAGGGGAATATTCAAAATTCAGTGTTCACTAATGGAAAGGGGAACCATTCGGAACTGATTTGTTAATGACTTAGCAGATAAAACTATAATGATAACTATAATTAAAGCAAGTTCCCACTTGTTTTAGAATAACTCGGAAACTAAGTGGAATAGAGCAATTTTGTCCTAATCTTTTTTTGTAATTCTAGAAATTGTCGACGAAAAAGGATTCAGGTAAGATCACTCTATCTCGCTTAGATTTTGAAATATTGTCAGAAAACTACAAATTTAATAATCGAGAGGTCAAAGAGTGTCTGTACTCTTTGGAGAGGTAAAGCAGAGAAAAATTTCTTTTTCAATATTTTTTTAAAATTATCTCGGAAACTAACAGAGCTATGTTTTTTTCCCTCATGCTTTTTTATGCTCTTAGAATTCTCGGTAAAAAAGACTTCAGGCACAATTGTTCCATCTCGCTAAGTTTCCAATTTATTCTGAAAATAATGAAAATTCGAAGAAATGGGTGAAAGGGATAAAAAAAAAGAGAGAAAATTACGTGTGATGCTTTGGCAGAAACCTACGCAATTTTTTGAGGATCAGTTTTATGTGACAGATTAGAACGCTGTTTTTATGTATAATATAATTATCATCATGTTGTGAAAAAAGCATGGAATGAAAAAAAAAATGATCGAAAATTCATAAAATTATGTAGAAATTAAATTTTTTCAGGAATTTCGAACATCAGTATCACCTCATTTTAATTGAATTCTCAATATTTTTTTTTTTTTAAATATTTTTTCCAGTACTGTACATAGATTTCTCTTTTTGTACATCCCCCCATTACCCCATTCCAGTTTTTCCAGCCTAACTTTCCTGCCTTTTTTCTCCTACTTCTCACCCCTTCCTGCCCTATTTGCGAGAGCCATGGATCGACTTTCTATTACTGCCCGCATTTGCCGTGGACCAAGGGAAACCATGGAAAACCCTGATCGGTGCAGTCGGATTCGTACAGAGCCTTAATGTGCCTTTCTGTCACGCTCACGAGAAAGGCACACTAATTCTCTATAGTCACACCTACCGTATGGTTCAGTTTGTCATTCGAATCTGTGTACGGCAAGCGGTCACCCATCCAAGTAGTAACCAGACGCAATGCTGCTTAACCCGGTAGATCCGCCGAGCCGTACACAGACCGAACAGCCAAACTGCCGGTTGAATTCGCAATAATGAATTAATAATATCATAAGGAATGTCCTCTTCAAATTTGAATTGATTTTGGAGCGAAGTTTTCAAGAAAAAAATATTTGAAGTCCCAAGTTTTGTACAGAAAGATATGGGAAGCCGATAGGATTAGCATGAAATCTGCTGTACCGCGCGAGGGGTATGGAAAATCCCGTCCTTTCTTTTATCTCCCCGTGTAAAATTTATAAATTCAAATATTTTTTTCTCAAAAACTAAACTACAAAATTACTTCGAATTTTGGCACGATATTTAAGTGATTGACTGAAAATTTTTATAGAATTTCTCATTTTTAATTATTAGTATTATTGGACCTTCATAAACCTCAGAATATTTTTTTCCATGACTTTATCTGTAGCCAATTGTATTCTTTTTATTTTGAATCACTCAATTATTCCAATACAATTGTCTCATATTAATATGAGCTGTAATTTTTTTCCATCAACTTCTCTCATTAATTTATATTTTTTTATAAATTAATATTTTTTTTCCGTTTGAGAAACTGCCTAACACGGTTTATATTACTTTGAACTTTTTGAGGTTAGGGCGCACTGTTGTTGTTTTGGCGGCTATACATTTATAGTCAGTGCCGCCAACGTTAAGAAAAAATGTCTCACCAATTCATTTCAGCCAGCCGAATGCAGCCAACGTTACAACGAAATGTCTCACCGAGAATTTTTTTAACCGAAAACGTCGGGACTGGGCGTGGCTTACATCAAAATATTTTTTTATAAATAAACAAATTATTTTTTCAAGCAAAGAAGGTTCATTTCTCCACTCAAATATTGCAATCAACGTCTAGTATTTTTTGTGACGAGGGGAGAGGCGTAATTAGAAAAATAAAAAAAAACTGTCCAATAGTAAAAGTATAGTTAGCCAGTGCACGTTCTAAACGTACACATGGCGCAAAACGCTCCCGCGTTTTCTGATTGGTGAAAATGCACATGGCGTGCCCGGTTTTTTTCAAATAGAATTCTGTATAATTATCGTTCTATAGAACGACTTAACTTAATAAAGGCTAGGTCAGTCGCCTCATAATCATCTTGATTTTCAGATGAGGAAATGTTCATCACATCAAGATTCTCATAAATCTATGAACTATTTATGAATCAAATACCAATTCAAACAACAACTGGTTGAGGTTTTATTCATTTCTTTTTAACTCTTCAGCTATTTCTTCTATTTCATATTAATGAGTGCGTGATACTCTAGAACAAATGCTTTTTCTCATACATGTTTGTTGAAAATGATGTGTAATCATCATCTTCATTATGTTACGGAGTGATTTGATCTATTTGAAAAAAACCGGGCGCGCCATGTGCATTTTTACCAATAGTGGAAAGACAAAGCTATTTTCTTACGTAGAAAGGCCTATCTTTTCATCTTTACTGCTTCAATTATAGATAGATAAGTTGAATTGAAAATTTCTCCCTGCCTCTTTTATATTTTTCCCTGTCATTTGATTTTATTTCCATTCTTTTGCGTAATATTTTTTGAATCTTTGATTGGCCACTTAATTTTTCTGCCCACTCATCTATTATTTGCACAGCCAACCCAGGTTCAATTTTTGGCCTGCCAAACAACACGTTTTAAACGTGCACATGGCACGGTTTTTTTATTTTTAATAATTTGTCGGTCCATATTTGATTTCTTTTGCGTCATTTTTGATATTGTTATTCATACAAAATCGTGAAAAACTAGATATTCGGACGCAGAACTTATGGAATCTCGTGATATTTTTCCTCATATTCTCAATGTCTTGAGATAGAATCTTAACCCTTGAGAACTCGCGCTATGAGTTCATGAATATCAAATACTACACTAAAATTATTAAATTGAAACTTTTTGAATACTTTTTGAATAATATAGCGAATCGAAAAGGACCTTTTTTCTGTGGTATATATTTTTTTTGTATGAAAAAATAATTTTTTGTGGATCCGATCCCGAAAAGTGGCGCGCTGCTCACTACGCGACTGGAATCGTAGTGAAAATTCGCCCGACCGTGTTGCCATGTCATTTGATTTGCGTGTATTAAAATGGCTGGCACTTCGAGTCGTTAATGGTTATTGGCAACGTCGCACTTTACTGAATACGTGCGGTGCTGCGCTCATCACGCGACGGAAATCATCAATCTCAAGGGTGCGAGTTCACAAGTTTTAAAAATTTTTGAAAAAAAAAAATTTTACTTCAAATTTTAGTTATTTTTTTTGTTGTTTCCGAATGAGATTCCATTAAGCTTAAAGTTAACAAACGTGAGAATTTCCGATTTGAATTTTTTCTTTGCAAATCACTTGAAATGATGTAGAGAGTCTGAAAATGATATTTGGAAAAAATGTCCGTGTGTAGGTATGTAGGTCTGTGTGGATTTTATTTTTGCTTAGAAAAGGTAAAACTTCAACCTGAAAATCTTATGTTTTTACAGTATATTTGTCTTGATAAATGCTTTTTTTTGAGACCTTGTCGCTCGGAACTTATTCAGTATTCTTGGAGATATGATGAATTTCGGATTTTTTCAGAAAAATCAATTTGTCAAAAATTTCTCGACCGATTTCGTCCAGATGAATTTATAAAATTTGATATCATGAAGAAAAAAATAATCGAAAATTCATAAAATTATGTAGAAATGGAATTTTCTCAGAAATTCCTAACATCTGTATCACTCCATTTCAAGTGAATTCTCAATAATGAATTAATGAAATAATGAGGAATGTCCCACTAAAATATGAAGTGATTTTGGAGCGAAGTTTTCAAGAGAACAATTTTTGAAGTTCCAAAGTTTGTACGGAGAGATATGGGAAGCCGATAGGATTAGCATGATATCTGCTTTACCGGGCGAGCGGTATACGAAATTCCGTACTTTTTTCCTCTCCCCGTATAAATTTATAATTTCAAATATTTCTCTCTCAAAAACTAAACTGCAAAATTGCGCTGAATTTTGGCACGATAATCAAATAATTAACTGAAAATTTTGAGAGAATTTCTCATTTTTAATTATCAGTATTATTGGACTTTCAAAAACCTCGGAATCTTTTTTTTCATGATTCTATCTGTAGCCAATCGTATTCTTTTTTTTTCTTGAATCACTCAATTGTTCCAATGTCAGCTGTAATTTTTTTCCATCAATTTCTCTCATTAATTTATATTTTTTTTATCAATTAATAATTTTTTTTCGTTTGAGAAACTGCCTAACACGGTTTATATTACTTCGAAATTTTTGAGGTTAGGGCTCACGGTTTTTATGTTGACAAGTTTAAATTTATAATCAGTGCCACCAACGTTAGGAAAAAATGTCTCACCGATTTATTTCAGCCAGCCAAATGCAGCCAACGTTAGAACGAAATGTCTAACCCGACTTTCATTTTAGCCAAAAACGTCGGGATGGGGCATAACTTACATGAAAATATTTTTTTTTAAACAATAGGATCGTTTTTCTTAATACTTGAAGTCTCATTTTTCACTCAAATACTGCATGTAACATCCAATATTTTTCGTGACAAAGGAAAGGGCTTAATTAAAGAAATGAGAAAAAATCCTCTAATCGGAAATGTATAGTTAGCGCTGTGCACGTTTGAAACGTACACATGGCGCAAAACGCTATCGCGTTTTCTGATTGACTGTAAAATTTTAAAGAATTTTACATTACATGGAGTTTTCTTAGCGAGATGGAATAATTTTGCCTAAAGTCTTCTTTGCGGAAAATTTCACGAGTTAAAAAAAGGACAAGGGGGAAAAACGTACCTCTCTAAGTTCCCGAGATATTTTTAGAAAATAATTGAAAAAGAGGTTTATCTCTGCTTTACCTCTCGATTATTAAAATTTGTAGTTTTCTGAAAAAATCGCGGAAACTAAGCGAGATGGAATGATTTCGCCTGGATTCGTTTTCATCGAGAATTCTAGAATTACCAAAAACGATTAGCACAAAATTGCTCCATTTCGCTTGGTTCCCGAGTTGTTCTAAAAGGAGTGGGAACTTGCTACAATTATAGTTATCATTATAATTTTATCTGCTGATTCATTAGCAGGTTGCTTCCGAATGGTTCCCCTTTTTCTTAGTGAACATTTCATTTCGAATATTCTCCTAATAATAATCTGGATGGAATCGATTGAGAGCTTATTTTGAGTTTTAAGATAATTCTGTGAATTGAAATTTAACAGAATTGCCTATATTTTGAAAACAAGCTGTATCGAGATTTTTTATCGGAAAAACAACTTCCTCATGCAATATTAGTAAAATCAAAATAACTCGAAAACTAATGACAAGAAAAATCTGAAAAAAATTCACACAGTTAGATAATATAGTGTCTCATATGATCCCTCAATCTAAATCAAATCGATTGAGATTTCATTCTAAATTGAAAAAAAATGAAAAAATTGAAATTTCAATAAATCATTCGTATTTCGAAAAATATTTCTCCAATGTTATCCAGTAACAATCCCAGGCAGTAGATTCAGAAAAGCAATATATGAGCCAAATTTGCAGTTTCTATCTTAATTGTTCTGCTTGTTATAGAAGTAACAACATTTTCATGAAAAGCTATGAAAATCGACATAATTTGAAAACCAAGTATTAGAGAAATCTGAAAAAATTCACACAGTTACAGAATATGATATGAAATGTTATGAATCAATGTAAACAAAATCAGTTGAGAAATTTTTTAAAAATTAGATTTTTTGCAAAAATGAAAAAAATCATCATATCTCAAAAAATATTGAATGAATTCCAAGCAACAAGGTTTCAAAATAAAGTACTTGTCACGACAAATATACAGTGGAAATATGAGATTTTGAGGCTGAAATCTTACCGTTTTTGTTTCCGGATGGAAGCTATGTAATCATCAGAATTATCGATTGTAATTTTTTTAATAGAAGTTACTTAAGATGATCTAAATAGAGAGAAAATGATATTTTCAGCGCATGTCTGTGTGTGTGTGTATAAAACCAAAACGGTTCCATAGAAAAATTTCATATTTTGTGGAAAACTTCCTCTCGACGAACTCTATTTTCCAAGCTTTATTTGAAGAGAATCCTATCGGTGTTTTTTGAGATGTGTCCATTTTTCAGAAATCAGTTTTTAATGGTATTTCTGGAAACTATTCAATTGCTGTTATTCCTACTCATATATTATCTCGAGAGTTGTATCAGTTAGATGCCTGTCAATTTTAATAGCTAATGAGCTATTAAAATTGAAAACAAATTTCATTGAAATCAATTATGAAAGCAAATTTCTCAAAATTTGATATTATGATGATGGTTTCAAAAATTTAGTATCACTTCCATTCCGAAGCATATCGCTGAAGTATTAGCAGAAGAGCTATATCAGTTGGAAAGCAATACTATTATCCACTCGTTGAGTGAAAAAATAATCCATACACACACTCACACACACACAGAAATTTTTTCTAAATCATTTTCAGACTCTCACACTATTTTAAGTGATGCCTTACAAAAAAATTTTAATCGAAAATTCTCACGTTTGTTAAGCTTCCATGCGGAAGCAAAAACAAAAAAAATCACTCAAATTCGACATCGAATTCTTTCTTTAGTTATTCTATTATCTATTTTGTTTTTTTCACATAATATTTGGCCGAAAGAAGGTCGGTGTGGGATATTTATATAATTTTCATTATATATATATATATATATATATTGTAACGTACCACTATTTGGCCGTCTAAACGAGAAGAGTGGATGGCTCTTTGTCCACGAACCAGAGAGACTTATTCTACAATATTAAATGATGTAGTCGACACAAACGGTTTTATGCTCTAAAGAATCGTATTTATTTCATATTTACAAGTGATTTGGAAAGGAGCATTTATCCTCCGTTACAGGAAATGATCTTTATTCTTTGAATTTATCTTAATATTCTATTTTATTGAATGAATAACCCTTCTAAATTACGATTTCTGTAGTATTTCCATTGAAGAAGTCGAGGCCGATGGCGATGTCCTCTTGGTCCTAATCCTGGTCCTCTTACTCGTATTGGAAGTCGCCGTCCTGAGACCTGGAGCGTCCACCTACCTTTGGAAGCTCAGAGTCTCTCTTATTTTTACAGAATATTTTATAATGGATAATTTACAAAGAATATTTTATTACGAATGCTTTATTGAATTAAACTTAAATTAAACGCTCGGGCTTGTCACCGTTTCGTAAGGAACACTTGGGCTTGTCACCGTTGTGTAAGGAAGAACGCTTGGGCTTATCACCGTCGCGTGAGAAGGAAGACGCTCGGGCTTGTCACCGTCGCGTAAGGAGTCTGGTAGTAAGGCTATGCCACATAAGACGCAAACGTATACGCAACGCAGAAAGCAATGTAACGCCCGTTTTTTGAATTTGAATCAAACAACTGACGATATGAATATTTTCAGCTAATGGACTCGAAAGATATTGGAAAATAAATACAATCGCAATTGATAAAAATGAAAGAAATAGTCATAATCTTCTCGTTCAATTCGAAAGATTCTTCATGGTCATTGTTTTTCATCTCCACGAAAATATTTGTGTAAAAGCCATGGGAATCTTCTTTTTGGTTACTAGGTCTAACCCGCTAACGACAACGATTTTTTATTCATAATATAGATATAAAATTCAAGAAATAATGAATTAAGTTAAATCCAACCATACATAAATAGTGATAATCTGCTCGAATCCATTCTTTTTCTTGCATCTTCGATCAACTTGGAATAAAATGAGATTTTGAAATTTTGACAGCTGTCATTTAAATTATATTCAAATTGAATGAATTCACGTGGTAACGCACAACACAGCGCACGCTTACGCTGCACCTGCGTCTTATGTGGCATAGCCTGTAGACTGAAGACGCCTCTGCGCTGTTGCCTCTTATATAGGCCTTGGTGCTGGTTGCTCCGCTCCCCCACTCTTGGGTTTCCCCTTCTTTCGGTCTTCTCTCTGCTGGGCTCGTAATGTCGGGGGCTCTCGTCTGCTCGGCAGGGAGTGAGGTTATGGATATCAACAACACGCGGGCTTGTCACCGTTGTGTAAGGAAAGACGCGTGGGCTTGTCACCGTTGCGTAGGGAACACTTGGGCTAGGCACCGTCGTGTAGGAACGCGTGGGCTTGTCACCGTTGCGTGGTGAGCCTTCTGCCGCAGGCGGCAATTGACTGACTTCGGTCTGCGCTGCGGGCTCCTTATGTCCTCGCAGCACGGACCGAGGGCGCTTGTGTTTCCCCCACTCCTTGGCTCTTGGCCAATCGTAGAGCGCGTTTGTTTCCCGGGCTCTTTTTGCCCCGTTACAACTTCCCCCCCCAAAGAATTTCTTTGTTCTCATATTTATATGAAGAACGAAGAAACTCTTTGTTATTTCAAAGATTTATTCACAGGTTCATTTACATTTTTTTTTTTTTTTTTTTTTTTTTTTACATTTTCATCCAACCGTCAATACCTTATAATCAGTTTCCTTTAAAGTTTCCTTTTATTTTTCCCAGTATCTTCCTGTGCTTAATCAGAATTTTTCGTAGCCATTCCCTGTGGCTGTTGTGTAGTGTCTTCTGTGTTCTCATCGTGTTGCTGCTCTCTTTTTTGTCGATGCTCTCTGTTTCACGTTCCCCCCATTTTTTCTTGGGCTTTGCAAACTCCTTCATCAGTTTGAGGTCGATAATGTCGGCTACTGTGATTTCAGGACCACCTCTGTGTATCACCGGCATTAACTGATCAATTATCTTGCCTTTTTCCCTGTTGAAGTCCCAACTATCTTTAGTCCTGTTCACGGGCAGGGATTGGCTTGTTGATGATTTCTCTGTTTTGTTGATTATTTCACTTTCCCCCCACTCCTTCATGGGGTTCGTTATCCCTTGGTCCGTTCTTTTCATGCATTTCTCTACCGACTCATTGTTGGTATGGCAGATTACTGTGGTTTCGTGACCACCTGTTATCGTAATCTCCATATCCGTTCGTTCCATTTCGCCTTTATTCCCTATTGAGTCCCAACCATTTTTGGTCCTGTTCACGGGTAGGGTTTGGCCTTCTGGAGAACTCCTTTTGTCGGGGTTTTTGATTTCTGCATTCGTTGTCGATTCCTCGGGATATTCTTCGTTTGTTTCTTTTTCTTTTACCTTATGATTCTCTTCAAAGAGTGTTTCTTCTTCCATGTTCTCTGAAAGATTGTTATAGACCACCGTTACTGTGTGAGACCCAGGATTTCGTATCTCTTCCACAGTAACGGTGTCTAGTTTTCCTGTGCTGACGATTTGTTGCCTGTTGGTTCGTCTTCCCTCTTTGGAGCTTGCCAGTTCCTTCCTCTGTTGGTCGGGGGTGTCGCTGCTTGTGTTTCCGTTCTTTGGCTTGTATTGAATCTGCGGTTGTCCGCCCTCTCTAAAAGTTGGATTAGCTCGTCGAGAGTTCTCACTTTCCATGCCCAAATTGCGTTTGACGTTTCTCTGTCGAAATGTTCGCCAATGGCTGAGATGATTTCTTCTTCTTGAAGTCCTAAATCACTCGCATTATTGAATAATTTTGTGGCGTAGTCTACTCTTGACATGTTTCCTTCCCAATTGTATCGGCCTGTGTATAGATTCTTCTTTATTTTCTTTTGCACTTCTAAACTCCAAAATCTATTTAAGAAGAGCTCTTTGAAATTTTCCCAAATTTCAATTTTATCATGGACTGTGTCCCACCAATCGTTCGCTGTATTGAGCAATCCTTGATTTACCACCATGTGTAACTGTCTCGTTGTGTAAGTGCCACATGTGTCTAAATAATTTCTCAGATCTCTGATGAATTTGTGTGGTCGGTCTCCTTTCTTGTGGTCAAACGTTGGTGGTTTTATCTCGTTGAAGTGAAAGTTGTTAGTCGGGATGGACAATCGCAATCTTCTCAGGGTTTCTTCTTGTCCCTTCCTTCCGCGTTGTAGATCTTCGATTTCCTCTTGAATCGTTTTTATGTCGGGTGTTTTTTCCACCGTTTTCTTCCTTAGTGTCAGTAGCTCCCGCTCTAACACTTCGATTTTTTTATCCATTTCGCTAGTTCTTTTTTCTTCTGGTGTTTCTTGCTCTTTTCGCCCCATCATTCAATATTGTAAAAATCTCTCTGTTCGGACCCTTTAGTTGGGCGCCAGTTGTAACGTACCACTATTTGGCCGTATAAACGAGAAGAGTGGATGGGTCTTTGTCCACGAACCAGAGAGACTTATTCTACAATAATAAATGATGTAGTCGACACAAACGGTTTTATGCTCTAAAGAATCGTATTTATTTCATATTTACAAGTGATTTGGAAAGGAGCATTTATCCTCCGTTACAGGAAATGATCTTTATTCTTTGAATTTATCTTAATATTCTATTTAATTGAATGAATAACCGTCTAAATTACGATTTCTGTAGTATTTCCATTGAAGAAGTCGAGGCCGATGGCGATGTCCTCTTGGTCCTAATCCTGGTCCTCTTACTCGTATTGGAAGTCGCCGTCCTGAGACCTGGAGCGTCCACCTACCTTTGGAAGCTCAGAGTCTCTCTTATTTTTACAGAATATTTTATAATGGATAATTTACAAAGAATATTTTATCACGAATGCTTTATTGAATTAAACTTAAATTAAACGCTCGGGCTTGTCACCGTTGCGTAAGGAACACTTGGGCTTGTCACCGTTGTGTAAGGAAGAACGCTTGGGCTCATCACCGTCGCGTGAGAAGGAAGACGCTCGGGCTTGTCACCGTCGCGTAAGGAGTCTGGTAGTAGACTGAAGACGCCTCTGCGCTGTTGCCTCTTATATAGGCCTTGGTGCTGGTGGCTCCGCTCCCCCACTCTTGGGTTTCCCCTTCTTTCGGTCTTCTCTCTGCTGGGCTCGTATTGTCGGGGCCTCTCGTCTGCTCGGCAGGGAGTGAGGTTATGGATATCAACAACACGCGGGCTTGTCACCGTTGCGTGGTGAGCCTTCTGCCACAGGCGGCAATTGACTGACTTCGGTCTGCGCTGCGGGCTCCTTATATCCCCGCAGCACGGACCGAGGGCGCTTGTGTTTCCCCCACTCCTTGGCTCTTGGCCAATCGTAGAGCGCGTTTGTTTCCCGGGCTCTTTTTGCCCCGTTACAATATATATATATATATATATATATATATAATACATTGTAAAGAAAAAATATTTTCTTCTAGAATATGAGAGAAAATATCACGAGATTCTATGAGTCCTGCGTCCGAAAATCTACTTTCTTATGATATTGTAAGAATTACAATATCAAAAATGACGCAAAAGAAATGAAATATTGGCCGACAAATTATTAAAAATAAAAAAAACCGCGCCATGTGCACGTTTGAAACGTGTTGTTTGGCAGGCCATAAACTGAACCAGGGTTGGCTGAGCAAATAATAGATGGGTGGTCAAAATAATTAAGTGGTAAATCGAAGATTTGAAAAATCTTACGCAAAAGAATGGAAATAAAATTCAATATCAGGGAAAAATATAAAAGAGGCAGGGGGAAATTTTCAATTTAGCTCATCCATCTATAATTGAAGCAGTAAAGACGAAAAGATAGGCCTTTCTACGTAAGAAAATAGCTTTATCTTTCCACTATTGGTAACAATGCACATGGCGCGCCCGGTTTTTTCGAATAGATCAAATCATTCCGTAGCGCAATGAAGACGGTGATGATGGAAAAAATCATCTAAGCAATATGATTTTACATCATCTTCCACGACCATGTATGAAAAAAAGCATTCATTCCATAGTATCGCACACTCATTAATATAAAATAGAAAAATGAGTTTGAGGGTTCAACAAGAATGACTATCACCTCAACCAGTTGTTCTCCAAATTGGTATTTGATTCATGGAAAGTTCATGGATTTATGAGAATCTTGGAATGATAAACATTTGCTCATCTGAAAATCAAGATGACTATTAGGTGACTGACATAGTCTTTATCGCGTTAAGTCGTTCTACAATGATACAGAATTCTACTTGAAAAAAACCGGGCGCGCCATGTGCAGTGTTACCAATAATGGAAAGATAAAGCTGTTTTCTTACGTAGAAAGGCCTATCTTTTCGTCTTTACTGCTTCAATTATAGATGGATGAGCTAAATTGAAAATTTCCCCCTGCCTCTTTCATATTTTTGATATACACATGAGCCGACTCATGCCCCTCGATGCCGTTAGGGCGCATGACAGTCGCGCTCGCCTCGGGACTCTTCTCACGTGGGAATATTCAAACTAACTTGAAGTCAAACTTTTAACGAACGAGCTTTTCTCTGAGTTGTCCAATTAATTTGCGACCGGGCTACTTTTCGGAGCGCTTCTCCGGGGATTTCCTAAGTAAAATAAAATAATCCCGGGACACGGATCTTGTCCGCTGATGCCCCCTTAAATCTAACCGGGATTTATTCCCAAAATTAACTCCCTAATTTCCTATCACTAATTAACCTAACCGGGAATTTTCCTCCCAAATTTACACGAACGAAGCACAGATCTTGTCTGCTGATGCCTCCTAAAACTAAACACGATTGGAGTACTCTGAGGCACGGATCTTGTCCGCTGTTGCCTCCCAATCCGTAATACTAATCTAAACAATTTTTCCCCTGAGAATTTCAAACAAGATATTAACTAAATCCCCTTATTGGGAGCGCCAGTTTGACTGGACTTTTCGCGCTTTCTCCGATCCCTAACCTCGCTTCCGCTTTAAACGGTCGCGTTTCGGGGTTGTCACGGGGTTGGTACAGGGTTATGTCACGGGGTTGATGGGGGTTTTCGGGGCTGTTTGCCTTTTTTCTCGTGCGCGATGGTTATTGCACTTACCTGTGCTCGGCCGATGTTCTGCTGGACAATGAGAACCTTCGGGGCTCGTTACAAATTAAATACCTTGACGCACCCAATTCGTTTTCGATTTTGTCTACGCTTCACGTGTTTGGTAGTAGCTTTCTCAACTTCAACTTAGTTTCTCTAGAATTGAAGAAAAATATAGCAATACATAAAGTGAATCAATTCGGGAGACACTGTTAGCAGCAATAGACACCACTAACTAGCAAGTTTTGAATTGAAAGGTAGTCTTCAAATTCGCCGAAATACAGACATGATCTTCACGTTCCTGATTTTATTTTCATTATTTTGAACTCTTTTTGAAAAACCCAACAGCTCATAGCCAATTACAGTAGAACATCGATTATCCGAACGTCAGTCATCCGAAATGTCAATTATCCGAAAGAAAATGGGATTAATCCGAAATTCATTTATCCGAATGGGGATTTGGGTTATCCACAAATATTAATTACCTAAACAATGATTTTGTTTATTCGAATGCTCAGTTATTCGAACGATTATGCCCTGAATAACCTGCATTCGTTTTTATCCGAAGAATTACTTTTTCCGTAGACTCAAGTGACTTGTGTCTCCGAATTTTGATTATTTTTAAATACCTATTTAACTTCGTTCGATACCATTCAATGATACGATGGTTATCATGGAAAATCACCAAAAAATGTTCTTGTATTATTAATCTTCTTTTTATTCTTAAAAACAGGGTGACGTCAGCATCCACCTTACAAATTTTTGAGATAAGAAAAATGAGCAATGACAATTCCAAGGGTGTAAAAATGAATCAGTTTGAAGAATAACCATCTGATTTTCTATCTGATTCCATTGATTTTGACGGTATCAGAATTGTAATTGTCAATCCTTCAAGCCCCTGAAGTTTGTAAGGTGGACGCTGACGTCACCCTGTATATATATTTT
This sequence comes from Aleiodes leptofemur, assembly GCA_963942555.1. Lineage (NCBI taxonomy): Eukaryota > Metazoa > Arthropoda > Insecta > Hymenoptera > Braconidae > Aleiodes > Aleiodes leptofemur. Next base: position 9,123,136 of record OZ012612.1, read on the forward strand.
ATAATTTTGAAAAAATCAACTTTTTTTTGCCCACGAAATATTAGTGTTCGGTTATCCGAATTCTTGATTATCCGAAAGGGGCTCGGTCCCAGTTGATTCGGATAATCGACGCTCTACTGTACAAGGTCACATATACTCAGCAAAACAATCAAAAGAGTAGAATTCTTCTTCCATTTAGTTAGTGATTTTCGAAGGGCTGTAACTTCGCGAAAGATGATTGGATCGAAAAAAAAGGAAATGAAGCTTGAAATGTCTACTTTTAAAATGTTGAGATGGAAATTTTTTTTGGGCATCACTTAGGGCACGAAAAAAGGAATAAATGCAAAGAAATTTTTTTTTTTATCAATTTTTAAAATAGTCCATGAGTCCCAAAAAAAATTTTTTTGCTTGACCAGTGTCAGGGTTGTTTAGCCTGATTCTCCAGCTTCAGTTCAGTTTTTTTTAAGGTGTCATCTCACGCCTACCTTCTTCAAATGTCTTCTCATGATTAAGATGATTAGGCCTCTAGGGGACCAAGGTGAGATTCAAAAGTCTTTGGTTGGTGAAGGGGTCCACTGAGTGATACTTGGCGAATGATGAGATGTGATAAAAAATGTGGAAAATGTTAAACACAATCCATTTTGCCCCGTATTTTAAGATGAAACGTCATTATTCTGGTTTCACTTTGAAACTGTCCCATGGACGACAATTTCCATCCGATTCAAATTTTTCTTTTTTCAAATGTTCGTTAGCCTTTAAAGAATAAAATTGAGTATCCGTTTTATGTTACCAATTATACATCACGAGAAAACGAATTCTCCCCATTCACTTTTTCTCCTCATCTTCGCATAACGTCTGAAAAATCATTATTCCAAGTATTTGACGATTTTTATGGTACATGAAGAGTGCTCTGTACACGAAAATGAGTAGGATGATCGAAGAACAATTCCTAGTTCTGTAGCTTTCGATTTATTCTGCGGAAATATCACAAAATTCCCGCCTGAAACCAAAAATATGGAAATCTCTCGAAATCAAGTTGACAAATGATAATGGTTAAAATTTGAAAGGCTGAATGAACGAGGGGGAAATATGTAAATAATGAAGAGTGAGGAGTATCTCACCTCCTTTTTTATGGCCATTACAATTGTCGAGTATTTGAAAAAGAATATTTTTCAAACATTATGCAATGATGAATTGAATGAGTGAATTGGAAAAATTCATTTTCTGGTGATCTATAGTCTGTAATATGAAATGGATATCCAATTTTATCTTCGGAAGGCTAATAAATATTTGAAAAAAAAATCTGAATTGGATGAAAAATGTCGTCTATGAGGCATTATTAAAATAACTAGAGGAGAATAGTTGCTCGCTCGCTGGGCTCGCTCGCGAATTGAATGCGTTGTTGCTTGCTCACTACCCTTGCTCACGAATGGTGAATACTTTGTGAATAATTAAGGTGCATTAGTAGGTATATGTTGTAAGAGATGTGACCATATGGGATCAATTGGGTACTCCATTTGGGATTCCTATGCTATGACCGAGAGAACTGGAGATATTTTGAAAAGAATTTCATGATTTTGTGAAAAACTCGATCCGATTTCAACTAGCATCTAATCACCTCAAATCTATATGCGAAAGAAAGTCAGCAAATTTGTACTTTGGCACCCAATGTTTATACACTCCTGTGTGTCAGGCACTGCATCCGACCCTGACAGCACTCTGTCTCTCTCACTCTCACATGCTGTATTGACTATCAGCCTTTTTCTCATGAAATGGCGACGCCGGTAGAGGTTAACCACGTTTCAATACTGTCATTTCGGAGAAAATAATTCCGGAGGATCAATTGGTCCCTTTACTCGCCTATATGTCATTAACTTATTACCAATTGCTTTATTATCCAGCCCGACTAATCACTCGAATTGACTAGTAACTCGGAACGATAATAATTAATTCCCTCATACCCGTCACTTCTATAAGAAAACGCAATTTTCACTCACTTGAGAATTATGCTCAACTTTTTCAATACCACTGTATTCTTCGGCTAGTTCCTGATCTTTTCACCACTGTTTTCCACTGATTTTAAAGTATTATAATGCTCAAATTAATGAAAATAAATTGGGGGAAGAAACCACGTGCGGAAGCCAGAACCAGAGTGAGATGGGGGAGGGGAGGGAGGGGGGGGGGGTTGATCCTGTGGTAACATCGATCAGTCTCTGGTGTCGCCCTCAGTTGATCGATTGTATCTTCTTCTCTTATCGGCCGATAAGGGATCAAGATTATCCCTGATCAGGTGCTGTAGATGGCGTTCGAGTCCTTTTTCTCCTCCCTCGCTCACTCCAGAGAAAGTATGAATTCTATGCGCGATTTTCTTCGAGTTTTCTCAGTTATTTGAGTGGTAGGGGAACCGGAAGGACTCTCGTTGAACTTTACTGAATTTTCAATATATTTAATATAAATAAAAAATTAATGACGATGGAAACTTCGTCACACTTTAAAAAACACATTGCGAGATTTTATCGAACTTCGGGATATTTGATCGAAATCCTGTCACGCCTAAATTCCATTGGCTGATGTTGCGCCGGATACTTGAGATATCTGTTAAAACGATAGAAAGACAATCACAGCTACTCTCTAGGGGCACATTCGCGATTCAAGCTAACCTAACCGCAGATAAACAGAAAATAAATATTTTGTATTAAAACATTGTACATAATATGTCACATTTCGTCCTGTTATGCCCCATAAGCATTTTTAATATTATTCAATCATTTCAGAATTACAGTGAAGATGTTGAACACATTAATGAGTTCAACTTACTTCACATATTATTTGACTCAGCGTCTTATTGCTGCTGTTTAATCGTGTTGCAATGTGGCACTGATAATTTACTATAAAAATCGAACTCACTGTTCGAGAGGTCAGTTCTCAACCAGACACGACGGTGTATCATTGTTCCAGTCACCTCGGAAACTGGTACCTGTTATCTTTATATTTTATTATACATATAATGGATATTAATTAATCATTTAAATAAAAATAAATATTTGTTCCTTTTCTAATAAACCACCGAGTTGAAGTATCTATTCACTGTAGAGGGATATCTCTGCAGATAAACCCAAAGAACTTACTCTTGGACTCATTCCAGTCCTAACATTTGGTGGCAGCGGATTTCTTCGAAGGCAAGGATTGATCAACCATTGCCGACGACTACAGAGAGTACGAGAATAACTTGGTGAACTTTGGAAAAATCGCTTTCATCATGAAAGCAACGATCTTCGGATAGATTATCGCTAGATAGATCAAGAGAAGAGGACTCAAACCACCTCACTTTCAAGGAGGGAACAAGTCTATCATCGGATTGAATATTGTAGAGGTTATTGGCAGTGGAAGCTCAGCTAAGATTATTGGTTGAAAGTAACTAGCATTGAATGACATAACATTTGTCATTCTTAACCTCTCACGTCATACTTGTTATCCAACAAGAGAAGATTCGAATCGTACTAAGCGACTTTTTGAATTACCAAATCTATTCGAAAGAATAGTCCAGGATTTTAAGCTGTTGAAACAGTTAAAATCGAATCTCCGGAAGGGGGGGGGGGGGGAGAATCATAGATGATTCCCACTAGAATCTGAAGGAGGTTTTTGAAGATGCTTTGGTCAGTGCGTCAATAGCAAATGGACGGATGGTTAGAATACCCACGTCATTGACAAGTATGTCAGTTTTTTTGGGACGCTCAGTTAGAATACCACGTCGTTGACAAGTATGTCAGTTTTTGAAGATGCTTTGGCCAGCGTGTCAATAGCAATGAGGCGTGTGGTCAGAGTACCAACGTCACTGACGAGTATGTCAGTTTTCCTTTTGGGACACAGTTGGTAGACGTACCAGTGTCAACGAAATCACTAGTCAGCAAGACAAAAAATGGTGATGTCCACAGTGTTTTAGCATAGTACGAAAGGTACAAGCTCTTTGGGGCCGGCTGGCAAAAGAGAAAACTATTCTCACCAATTCGGGGAAGATACAAGTCTATTAGGAGCGCTCATAATAATAGTAATAGACATTCTCGGGAAGGCAGCAGAGAATCTATTAGGAGGCAATCATCAGGAAGAGGTTATTGCAATTGCGGTCAACTGGGCCATGTTGCAAGAAATTATCAATACGGTAGAGAGAACATAACTGTGGTGAAGTTCGAGTACAGGAGTACAAAAGTGACAGAAATCGGAGTTGAAACTTTAAAGGAACAACATCTTGTCTTCAACCGAGAACAGATGAGCGCGTTAGCTCAATTTCAGCTCGTGCTGAACAGAGAGCTATGAGTTTAGCCAACATTCGCTTTTAAATCAGGGTGATAACAGCCAATTCAATGTTCTGAGCATCAATTAAGAACACAGAACTTCGAGCGAGTCGTAGTGCATAATCCAGCAGTAACGACCAAGCATGAAATAGGTCAGGGATTGACACAGAAAAAGGAGTAAAGAGGAAGGAAATATACGTGAGAATGTGGCTACAACATTGAAAACTTTGAACCCTCCGGAAAAAAGAGACAATGTTACAAAGACGTCGCAGGAAGGAAATTAGACATGCAATGACGTCAGACCAGGTTTAAAAATTGTTTCACTTGAACAAAAGAAGAAAGCACTACTGCAAAGTGTAGATTCTTACCGAGAGACCAGTGTAATCAAGAGGTTGATCAACCAAATAACAAGTTTGACGAAACAATGTCTGGAAAAATTCAAACATTGCTTATTGAGTAATCATAATAATCGTCAGTGTCGCAAGTCAAATATATAAGTTGGAATTCCAATGTCATCACATACTGTGAAAGCCGAAAACAATTAATGTAGTACAGCGAGAAATAGAAACAATTTAACTGGCAGAGGAAAAGATGAGTCAGCTCAAGAATTACGAAAATTCTGCCAGCAGTCAAGAAAAGTTCATCGCGTCATGCCATACAGAATCGAACGTGAAGCAAGCGAGATCCTGAAAAGTTCAGAGAGAACGCAAACGAAGCGAATAATAAAATCAGTTAGCTCAGCTGACATGGAAAAAAAACTTGTCATTCTGAGTTCCAAACAAAAACTCAGGAAACAAACAACGTTCTTGGTAGATCTGGCGCTATGGTTTTCCAATGTAGTTCCAATAATAGATGACGCTGATGTCATTCTAGGAATTGGTGAATGAAAAAATCTTGACCTTGGGATAAGTCATCATAAATTTGAAAATTATCCGAGAAGAATTGGCACATGTATTTCACGAAGTATCCAATGGAATTTCTATGATCAAAAGGGATTCTCGGAGGGAACTCCCTTCAATGGGGAGATTCCAACGTACAAGTCAAATCATAAAAAGTTCTACGAATAAATGAGATCTTTTTAGGGAGAGAGAGGACACTAAGTGGAAAATATAACCACCATATCTAAATTCAATTGCTACCATTCTTGAGGATATCAGCTACTGATCAGCCTCAAGGCATATCTGGGAACGATTGTCTGTAAAGAGGAAAGATTTTCGACTCATCAAAATCGTGGGCAGAATTATGCGAATTCAACAGCAGATATCTATCTAATCGATCAAGTAAATAGATAAAAATGAGGACGAGTATCAGGTAGAAAAAAAAAATTAAAGGTTCTCACGTTACAGGCCGTTCAACTTCATCAATTGGAAAAGATAATTGACCAAACTATTTTCATATTAAAAATAAAATAATGTTTTTTGACCGCTCAAAATTAATATTTTGGTGGATAATTGGCCTTGCGGTCATGACCGCATCTATGATAGTGAATTTGATAAGATAACCAAAGTCTTGAACTGAAGATGTTTCACAGAATACTTATAACTAGGGCCCCAGACTTTAGTTATTATTTCGTCCGGTTAAGTTGCTAGGCAACCGTTCGGATTCTAAATGTGTTGAATATTGAGTTGTCAGACTGCTTCACACATTTAAGTAATTAAAATGAGAATTCCCCCCAAGATCCCCTCCAATTCCCCCCAAGATCCCCTCCAATTCCCCCCAAGATCCCCTGCGATTCACCCTGAGATCCTCCTTCAAATCCCCCTCCAATTCCCCCTGAGATCCCCCTCAAATTCCCCCTAAGATTTTCAACATTCTGACAAATTTGATTCTACACATTTGAAATTGTGCGAACGGTTACCTAGCAACTATACCGGACGAAATAATAACTAAAGTCTGGGGCTCTACTTATAACAGTGACGAAAATGAAACTCTTACGCTTTTATGGACTCCTAATCCATAAAAACAAATCGAAACACAAGGACTTGCTGAAATATCCTTATTGTAAGGTGTAACCGAGTGGATTCCCCCTGAGAGTCCCCCCCTCTCCGCCCAACTCGTATGAATGTCGTGAGTGAATGTAGGCAAAACGGGACTCGATGCGCCATCCGGCGGATCGGACGGGAAGCAGTGAGGGAGAGCGGCCATGTTCTTTGCCGGCCGGCGCAACACACACACACACTGACACAAAAAAATATACAGACGCTGATACCTGTTGCATCGTGCTTTTTTGGGTGGAGAAAAATTACGTATTTTGAGTGAATTTTGAGAAGTTTATCGTCGAATAATTACCCAGAGTGTAGGAGAACAGTGAGAGGTGTCGTAGGAATAATCAGAGGAATTTGGCAGCGTTAATCATCCCTGAGAGTAGCCCAAGGTAGGAGTGCCAAATTACTCCATATTTTTTAATTGGCCACGTGCATCAATAGACTTTATTCCATTTTAACTGGGTTAATTATTGAGAGTAGTCGAAGTGTGAGCCCGAGGGTGCGTGAGAGATCCCCCTGAGACTTGACCCTTAAATCCTAGTGACCCAAATAAATCCCTTGAATCAATTATTAAATAAATAACCGAAAAATAATAAATAATAAGAAAAGGAAGGAAAAACCGAAAAAATTTAAATAATTATCAAAGTCAAATCTTCGGAAAAAAATATGGAATGTGCAAGCAGGATTTGAATCCACGACCCTCTGATTACATGTCAGGTGCTCTACCGCTGAGCTATTGCGAGTTCCTATACTTTCCTTCAAATTTTTGACCAAGAAATAAAAAAAAAAAATATATTTTCTTATACTTAATACATTGAATATATCTTTACATGATGAATATCATGTAAATTTCGCCACCAAACCTTCATTTTGGCTTTGTTCGTTAAAATAATATTTTCTTATACTTAATACATTAAATATATCTTCACATGATGAATATCATGTAAATATGGCACCAAACCTTCATTTTGGCTTTATTCGTTAAAATAATATTTTCTTATACTTAATACATTAAATATATCTTTACATGATGAATATTATGTAAATTTCGCCACCAAACCTTCATGTAAAAATATAACCTTAAAAAAAAAAAAAACAAATAATATATATTTCAATATCCCCAAGTACTTGGGGCATCCCAAGTACTTGGGGCATCCCAAGTACTTCCCAAGTGTCAGATACTTGGGGTATGACTCCACCGACCTTCCCTCGGCAATTCCCTGTAAAATAATATATATATTTCAATATCCCCAAGTACTTGGGGCATCCCAAGTACTTCCCAAGTGTCAGGTACTTGGGGTATGACTCCACCGACCTTCCTTCGGTAATTCCTTGTAAAATAATATATCTTTCAATATCCTTCTTTCTTTTCTCACTCCAAACCTTACCCATCTTCGTAAAATAATATATATTTCAATACCCCAAATACGTTAGTTGGAGAAACCCTGCCCCCCCTTCTCATTTTCGTTCTTTCTCACTGGGAGAATTGGCGCGGTATTGTTGGACGTTTTCACCGTGGTGACAGAACGTAGTCATTTGACCGAATCTTGAAATAAAGTGTCAATTTATCCTAATTTTGGTAGTTTGGGTTTATTTTGTCGTTTTCCCACTCTTCTCCCATATTTCCTTTTTATTGTGAGAGCAAAGCTCACAAAGGATAAGGAAAATGTTGGGAATTGTGACAAGGATCTACTGAATACCTTGAAGGGTAGTCGAGTACTCAATTTATTTTTCACAATAAAAATAGATTCGATAATACAGATATATGTAATCAAAATAAATACTGCGATCAATGAACTATTCTTCGTCAATTCGGAAGATAGAAGTAGTCCAGATGAAGCTCTCACACAAGAACATATTCGATGCAGAAGTGGTTGGCTAGACAGCTAGGAAATGTTGAAAATGGACTGATCAACGAGAGCACCCAAATGACTATAGCCGAGATAAATTCTCGATTCTCCTTTGGCCGACAAAATGTATCCAGGTGCCCCACGGTAGTAGCCTCCACACAAGATGCAGTAAGGAGAGATGAATCCTCCTCCAAGGAATCGCCGTACACCTGGCAGATGGCAAGGAACAGCCACTTTCTGACTCAAAAGAAGTTGACAAGGGCGAGTGATTCTGGCAGGATTCAAATCTTCTCTTTTTTGGCACTAATCACAAATGGCAGAGAAAAAAAAACCCACGGGTATCGAGTGAAGCCCTATGACAAGTGAGATGATTACTCTTGAAGAGGTAAAATGAGAAAGGACCATTTTGAATTAAAATCGAAGAACTCACTAATTCGTTTGCTCCAACGCATTAGAAGTTTTGACAGTCGAAGCGTATGCAGCCTGGACAACAACGAACTAACATCCAAAGATCACGTTGTACCGAACGGTATTTGAATGATCCTGACAGCGCTTTGTTTTTTTTAAATGAAGGCCGGATAATCTGGGGACACTCTTCGCAGATGTGGAGATTACTAGCACATACTGAACACTTTCCTAAGATATAACTCTTTTTTAATTCACTACGGATGATTAGAGCACTTGTTCACCCGAAAATACGGGAATCGAATGAGACGATTTGACGATAAAAATGTTTGCATTTACCTTTGTGCACTGTCAGCAGAAGTTACGCACATTCAAGGTCAAACGACATCAAATTCCATCGAGATCACATGAATTTATATCCGAAAATTGCATTGACAATTCAGTGGGAAATTATGAATGAAAATAGTAAAGGTCCAAATTCAAATTCAATGTTAGGAAACATTCTTCTCAAAAAGGGGGAAGAAAAGTAATGGAGCTTAGTCCAGAGTAGCTTATACTTGGGTTTGAATGGTGAGAATTAGACAAGATTTAGGAATTCTCAATATGGACATCAAATGTATCATCTTCAAGGAAGCTGTATCTGAACATGTCAAGAAAAGTAAAAAATCATCATCTACAGTTCATTCACTTTTTGAAATAAAAACTTCGCATGTATGACGAACTTGCCGACGCAGAAGTTTTTTGTACAGCTGATTTAGCAGAATAACCATGTTGATGACACCAAGGCCAAGTGCACGATAGCTCTTACACAACAGTTGATGCCAATAAACTCAAATTGATTCCTTTTCATTCATACAATTTCTATACTATCAATAGGAATATCCCACAGGAAGATGCAACTGGACGATGGAAGAGACATCGACGAAGAATTCTCATTTTGGACAATCAAGACTTCAGAAAAACAGAGACTCCTGAGTTTTTACCATAGAGATCTTGAATTGAATTCGATTGCAATTGCACTTATGGATGCTGCACATATCCAATAATTGCATTAAAACAAAATGAAAATGAAAATTTTTTATATATATTTCATCAAATTTTCAGAATGCAACTTAAAAGAAAAATGTGTCATAAGAATTTATGAGCGAGAAACTATTTTAAAACGTAAAACGTGTAAAGAAAAATTGTAAGATTCTAGTTATATGAGGCATATTTTTGTCGATGGTAAGAGAAAATTATCAGGGATAATAGTTTTCTTCCCTAGGGGGGAGGAATGTTATGCCCCATAAGCATTTTTAATATTATACAATCATTTCATAATTACAGTGAAGATGTTGAACACATTAATGAGTTCAACTTACTTCACATATCATTTGACTCAGCGTCTTATTGCTGCATGTTTAATCATGTTGCAATGTGACACTGATAATTTACTATAAAAATCGAACTCACTGATGTTCGAGAGGTCAGTTCTCAACCAGACACGACAGTGTGTCATTGTTCCAGTCACCTCGGAGACTGGTACCTGTTATCTTTATATTTCATTATACATGATGGATATTCATTAATCATTTAAATTGAATAAATATTTATTCCTTTTCTAATAAACTGCCGAGTTGAAGTATCTCTTCACTGTAGAGGGATATCTCTACAGATAAACCCAAAGAACCTACTCTTGGACCAATTCCAGTCCTAACAGTCCCATTAATCAAAAAACGCGATAGCGTTTTGCGCCATGTGTACGTTTAAACGTGCACAGCGCTATATATACATTTCCGATTAGAGGTTTTTTTTTTATTTCTTTAATTGAGCCCTTTTCTGCGTCACAAAAAATACTGCATGTCACATGCAGCATTTTAGTGGAAAATAAACCTTCAAGTATGAAAAAAAACAATCCTTTTGTTTGAAAAAAAATATTTTCATGTAAGCTACGCCCCATCCCGACGTTTTTGAGTAAAATGAAAAGTCGGTGAGACATTTCGTTGTAACGTTGGCTGTATTGACTATCCTATTCTCTCGACCAATGAAATGATGACCAGTATTGGCATCCGTGTTGTTTCAATCTAGAGAACGGCGGCAAATACGATTTCAAAGTAGAGTTTTTCAAAGTAGAGTTTTTCAAAGTCGATTTTAAAGTTGTGAGGGGTTAAACGCATAAATGGCGACACATAAGAGCTCACGTTAAAGAACTAATTTTGATAATTAATTATTCAGGATTGATAGAATGATTCTCTTGAAATTCTGCACATAACCCTAAAATGAATTGGAAAAAAACATGGATCAATGAGAGAAATTGATTTTGAAAAAAAACCCCGCTCGTATTGGAATAATTGAGTGAATCAAACGAAAAAAAATACAATTAGCTACAGATAAATTCATGAAAAACAAGCAGGCGCTTCACCCTATGGGCATTTTCCATAAATTTCACCCCTCGTTATTCACTCTATGATGTCTTTACTATTGAAGAATTCATTACGAAAAACATTTAATATTATGCCAATGCAATTGGCATAAAGCTTCCGAATGGATTTTCAACTATTTATTTTTCATTAATTTGAAAATGAAAATTAAGCAATAATTTTGATTTTGAAAAACCTCGAACCCCTAGCGAGTCGAACTCAGAACCCTCCAGTAATGCTTCGGATACTCTTCTAAGTGAGATAGCGTGGGCTCCCAGAACTTATTTCTCAAACTAATCACACCACCGTCTATTATACTGTCAGTTAAATAAATTGATATAAATTTTACAGTTAAAATTCCAAAATCCATACCGTAAGTCTAACTTGCGACCCTCCAGTAATACTTCTGGTCACTAAATGTAATAAAAGTCAACACTACACTGAATGCTTTTTTTTTCATCAAATTACTCGATTTGGGGAACTTGATATACCAGGCCGTGCAGTAATTGAAGGGGAAACTTGATTCTTTAATTATTTTATTTTGAATGATGATTTTATTTTGAATAAGACTTTGGATAATAAATATAACATATAGTACAGAATAAATATGAGATTCATTTCAAATAAAAAATCTGGAAATTAGAGTTTAAGTATCAGGAATTATTTCCAGTTCTTCTCGTTATTCTATCAGGATGAATACGGTCTTATTTATTTAGCAAAAATTATCTACTTTCTAATGGTGAAATGATGAATACTAGTGACCTAAAAAAAAAATTGAAAAAAATTTGAATTTCTGAAGAAAAAAAAATTTCAGCATTCTTGTAGAAGAATCCTTTGATAAATCTGAAATTTTTAGGATTGGTGATGGTCATCTAAATTGATCTTTCAAGCTCAACTTGGATATGGTCAGACAAGCAGTTCCGTACATATACGCTCATTGCATGGAATAGTTTTTCATCAATGTCTCAGGAGCTGTTCGGTTGATTACGCTGAAATTCAATACCGAAACTCGCACTCATAAGATGTACCAACACACGAAATTTGAAGTCTCTAACTCAAATATTTTTGAAGTTACCGCGATAACCGTGATTTTTTGAGAATCACAGTAAAAAAAACATAATAAAAGAAGTAAAAATGGGAGCACTGGTCACCCTTGGAGTTTAATGTGCGCCCTATCCGTGCGCATCTCCTCGCGGAGAAAAGGCGCTGTAAATTGATTTTTCGCTGAGAGAACTCGAAAAAACGATTTTTTGATGATTCACTTTTTCTCGAGAACTATTGAACCGATTGAGCTGAAATTCAATAGCAAAGTTGGTACTCATAAGATGTATAAACACACCAAATTTGAAGTCTCTAGCTCAAATATTTTTTAAGTTATCGCAATAACCGCGATTTTCCAAAAATCATAGTAAAAAAAATGTTTAAAAAAAACTAAAGATCGGAGCCCTGGTCACCCCCGGAGTTTAATGTGCGCCTCATCAGCGCGCATCTCCTCGCGTAGAATAGACGCTGTCAATTGATTTTTCGCTGAGAAAACTCGAAAAAACGATTTTTTGACAATTCGCTTTTTGTCGAGAACCATTGAACTGATTTAGCTAAAATTTCGCAGAGAGCATTGCGCTCACGTAATGAAGATTCTCTCAAAATTTCATATCGATACATGCAGCCGTTTCCGCATAAAGTGATGAAACGTGGCATCACACACATACACACACACACACACACTTATACATACGCACAGACATGTGAAAAAATATTTTTTTCCGACATTTTAGATCGTTTGGAGTCATAATCTGATGAAATCTCAAATTCGAAAAAAATGACGATTACAATGCTTCCATTCGGGAGCAAAAAAAACATTACGAGAATTTTTGAAGGTACAATGATAATGATAATTAAAAATGGAAAATTCTGCATAAATTTTCACTTAATTATTTAAGTATCCTTCCAAAATTTGAAGTAATTTCGAAGTGTAGTTTTTGAGAAAAAAATATTTGATGTTACAGATTTTACACGGGGAGATAAAAGTAGTATGGAATTTTCTATACCGCTCGCACGGTAAAGTAGATTTCACGTTAATCCTATCGGCTTCCCATATCTCTCCGTGCAAAATTTGGAATTTCGAAAATTTTTCTCTTGACAACTTCGCACCGAAATTACTCCGAATTTTGGCAGGACATTCCTTATTATTTGAATAATTAACAGCAAAATTTCAAAGAATTTCACATTACATGGAGTTTTCTTAGCGAGATGGAATAATTTTGCCTGAAGTCTTCTCTGCGGAAAATTTCAAGAGCTAAAAAAAAGACAAGGAAAAAAATCGTACCTCTATTAGCTCCCGAGATATTTTTAAAAAATAATTGAAAAAGAGATTTTTCTCCACTTCACTTCTCGATTATTTTGAACTTTGTAGTTTCCTGATAATATCCCGGAAACTAAGCGAAATAGAGTGATCTTACCTGGATTTTTTTTCTTCGAGAATTTCTAGGATTACAAAAAAAGATTAGGACAAAATCGCTCTATTTTGCTTAGTTCCCGAGTTATTCTAAGACCAGTGGGAACTTGCTACAATTATAGTTATCATTATCGTTTCATCTGCTAATTCATTAGCAGGTCGCTTCCGAAATATTCCCTTTTTATTATAAACCTTTCATTTCGAATATTTCCCTAATAATAATCCGGATGAAATCGATTGAGAACATATTTTGAGTTTTAAGATAATTCTGTAAATGAAAATTTAACAGAATTACCTATCTTTTAAGAACAAGCTGTATCAAGATTTTTTTTATCGAAAAAACAACATTCTCATGCAGTATTAGTAAAATCAAAATAACTCGAAAACTAATGACGAGAAAAATCTGGAAAAATTCACACAGTTAGATAATGTAGTGTTTCATACGATTCCTCAATCTGAATCAAATCGATGAGAATTCATCCTAAATAAAAAAAAAGAAAAATTGATATTTCGATAAATCACTCATATTTCAAAAAATGTTTCTCCAATGTTGTCCAGTAACAATCCCAGGCAGTAGATTCAGAAAACCAATATAGGAGCCAAATTTGCAGTTCCTATCTTAATCATCAGGGTTTTTATAGAAGCTACAACATTTTTCATGAAAAGCTATGGTAACCGACATAATTTGAAAACCAAGTATTAGGAAATTTAAAAACCAATTATTAGAAATTCTGAAAAAATTCACGCATGAATGGAAGCCATGTAATGAGAATGATCGATTGTAATTTTTTTAGTAGAGGATACTCAAGATGATCGTAATAGAGAGAAAAGGATATTTTTAGGGCATGTGTGTGTGTGTGTGTGTGTATGTCTGTGTGTGCATCAAAGTCTCAATTACAGCGAAACGGTTTTATAGAAAAATTTCATATTTTGTGGAAAACTTCCTCTCGACGAACTCTATTTTTTGAACTGTATTCGAAGAGTATTCGATCGGTACTTTTTGAGATATGTCCATTTTTCGAAAATCAGTTTTTAATGCAATTTCTGGGAACTATTCAACCGATGTTATTTATACTCATATATTATCTCGAAAGTTGTATAAGCTGGATGCCTGTCAATATTGACCTTACTTATATGATCAGTTCTCGAGTTATTGCCGTTTTAATGAATTTTTCAAAATTTTATATTATGATGATTGTTTCAAAAATATTGTATCACTTCCATTCGGAAGCATATTGCTCAAGTGATAGCAGGAGAGTTACATCAGTTCGAAAGCTATAATATTATCCGCTTGTTAAGTAGAAAAAATCCACACATACATACATACATACACACACTCATACACACACAGAAATTTTTTTTAAAATCATTTTTAGGCTCTCAACATCATTTTAAGTGATTTGCGGCAAAAAAAATTTTAATCGAAAATTCTCACTTTTGTCAAGCTTCCATTCGGGAGCAAGAACAAAAAAAAATAACTCAAATTTGACATCGAATTCTTTTTTTTAAAAAAGGTTTTAAGATTTCATCTCAGGACATTTAGAACATGAGAGAAAATGTCACGAGATTTTATGAGTCCTGCGTCCAAATATCTCTATTCTTATGGTATTGTAAGAATGACAATATCAAAAATGACGCCAGAGAAATGAAATATTGGCAGACAAATTATTAAAAATAAAAAAACCGCACCATGTGCACGTTTAAAACGTGTTGTTTGGCAGGCCAACAACTGAACCTAGGGTTAGCTGAGCAAATAGATGGGTGGTCAGAATAATCGAGTGGCAATTCACGTAGAAAAATTCTGATGGCGGCCGCCATGGCGCGGGCCATGGCGGTGGTCATGGCGCCGGCCATGGCAGCCGCCATGGCCACCGCCATGGCGGCCGCCATCACAAATTTGCCGCTTTCCATGGAGTTCTTTCCCATGGCGATTTTTCATGACGATTCTTTCCATGGCAATTTTTTGCATGATGATTCTTTTCATGACTTTTCCATAAATTTTTCATGCCTTTCATGAATTTATGGCTATAGCAAATTTCTCCATAGCAAATTTTGCATTGACGAACTCTGCCATGGAGAAAATGCAATGGAGAGAAACGCCATGGAAAGGATCACCATGGAAAGGATCACTATGGAAAAAGTCACTATGGAAAACAAACGCCATAGAAAAAAAGCTCATGGAAAAGAAAGCTATGAAAAAAAAGCCATGGGAAAAAATTAAAAGAATCATCATGGGAAGAAATGCCGTGCGAAAATATGCCTTGGATAGAATCGCCATGGAAAAATTGTCATGGGAAAGAACTTCATAGAAAGCGGCAAATTTGTGATGGCGGCCGCCATGGCAGTGTCGATGACGACCGCATGGCCAGCGCCATGACCACCGCCATGGCCCGCGCCATGACCACCGCCATGGCCCGCGCCATGGCGGCCGCCATCAGAATTTTTCTACGTGAAATCAAAGATTCAAAAAATCTTACGCAAAAGAATGGAAATAAAATTCGATGACAGGGAAAAATAATAAGGAGGCAGAGGGGAATTTTCAATTCAACTCATCCATCTATAATTGAAGCAGTAAAGACGAAAAGATAGGCCTTTCTACGTAAGAAAACAGCTTTATCTTTCCACTATTGGTAACAATGCACATGGCGCGCTCGGTTTTTTTGAAATAGATCAAATCATTCCGTAGCGTGATGAAGACGGTGATGATGGAAAAAATCATTTAAGCAAGATGATTTTACATCATTCTCAAGAAACATGCATGGAAAAGGGTATTTATTCCATAGTATTGCACACTCATTAATATAAAATGAAAAAATGAGTTGAAGAGTTCAAAAAGAATGAATATAACCCCAACCAGTTGTTCTTTAAATCGGTATTCGATTCATGCAAAGTTCATGATTTTATCAGAATTGTAACGGTTTGCTCAACTGACCTTGGCCAACCGTTAAAGGCACAAAAAATTTTCTTAATTTGACCCAATTCTATGCTTCTAATTTTTTCTAATTTTCTCCCAATTAATTTGCCTTCTTGAAAAAATGGGCGCCAGTCGTTTTGAAAAATTCTACAAATTTGGGGGAAAACGACAAATCCCCAAGTTTTATTTAATTTTAATGAGCAACAAAAACCCCAAAAAGACTATAATGTAACCCGCTTTCTTACGAGAGACTCCTATATTGTCTCAAGGGGGGGAGGGGACGATACCCTCCCTTTGGGTACTCGGACAAACGGAAAAACTTCACACAGACTCCTGAAAATTTTGGTTTAAATAACAAAAGAATTAGGTATATTCAAAAATTATATGTGTACATGTAAATCAAAAAAAATAGGAAGTTCTTTGGAATAATACGAAGACTATTTCACGTTAATAATTAATCCTGAACGTAACTCGGAATAAACAAAAATAACTGTAACTTGGTTTGGGTGGATACACCCCAAACAGACGCCAACTCGGCGTCCCTTCAGTTTTACTCTCTTTATAAATGAATATCAAGGATTTTAACTCTAAATGTCTCTTATTTGGGGACTCGCGTACCTTACATTTGCGCGCTCCTCTCTTCCGTCTTGGCCTCTTTTAATTCTCTCTTTATTTTCCTCAATCTCTCGAACTTCTTTACGATTTTTCCTTTACTTTTCCTTAAATTTCTCTCAATAGTCTCTACACGATGTGGCCGCCACGGTGTCCCGGGAGAAGAAGAACGAGTCTTCTCTCCCACGAGTTGCGTTGGGTGCCCTCAGCCGTTCCCGCTCAACTTCGGTAGAACCGAGGCCCAACTCGACTAATAACGCGCGAGTCCCCCACTACTTTCCCCAACGTCACTGAATTTAATATACATTAGACTGTGCCAAATTTAACGACTATTTTTTTTTTTCGGCTCCCAAGTGAAAATTACATTTTCCGTTACGAAAAAATAATACTCCCCAGATCCGGGCTTCCTATCTTTTTTTTCCAGTTAGCGCTCGCGTAAATAAGCATTTTTCAAGGGAAATTTAAAAAAAATGATTTTAAACCTCAAAATTCATGGGATATGATCTCGAAACATTAACAAAAAGCATTATTTCGTCGAGAATTCAATGCCCAACGAAGATAGCCATGGACGAAGTCCAAACAATGGCCTACACGCCTTATAGACCAAGTAGAAAGCGAATTTTTCCCTAATTTATTACTAACATTCATTCTTATTCACATATCAAACAATTGATGTGTGATTGAAACTTGTGAATTTCATTTTCTAGACAATCCTCATGATCCATAGAACTAATTTTTATGCTCTTTTTATTCTTCTTTGCACTTTTCATTAAACTGAAATCATAATGATTTAATAAAAATACTTGACAGCTGTAAAGCTTAGAAAAAAAGAGGGTGCGTGAAATTCACGCGCGGCAGAAGTGAAACTTCTTGCTGATCGTCCAAGGATCAGTGCAAGAATACCGTATCTTGCTTAGACTTCGAGACATTCAAAGAAAATTGATGATAAAGAGCACTCAATTTGTCTACAAACTTAATATTTTTCTCTTCCTCAACATCTATTTCTTTTCAAGAATATTTCGGAAAGTGAGCGAGATGACGAAATTTTTCTGAAGATTTTTTTTTGCAGAGAATCTCGAAAACTACAAAAAGGGTCTCTACAAAAATTTCATTATCTCGCTCAGTTTGAGAGACATTCATCAAATCCTACGACCAGAATAAAGACTCATAGATATATCAAAATCTAACGGAGAAACGCCCTTTTTGATTCAATTTCTTCTGAAGCTCTTGAAACTTCAACAAAGAAAGGATTAGGGCAAAATCATGCTATCTCATTTAGTTTCTGGGATATTTATCAAAAACAAATAACAAAAAATGAACTTATTTTAGAAAGAAAAGTAACTCTATTCCAATGATTTTTTGAGAATATCTTGGAAACTCAGCGAGATAAAGCCATTTTGACCTAATCCTTTCTAATAGCTTGTCTTGAAAATCAAGAAAAGAAATCAGAGTGAGATCGCTGCATCTTCCTCCGTTTCTGAGTATTCTCAAAAAAACTTTTGGGAATGAATAATAGGAATAACAAGGAAAGTAGGTTTTTTTTTGTCGATAGTATTTCGAAAATAACTGGGAAACTAAGCGGAATACAACGATTTTACCTGAAGGTTTTCTGTAGAGAATTTCTAAGGCTATGAAGAAGGATTGGAGCAAAATAACGCTATTTTACGTAGTTTCTGACATATTCCCAGAAAATTATCAACAAAAAAAAACCTTTTCCTGTTTTTTTGGTTTGTTTGTCAATTGTTTCTTGAGAATATCTCGGAATCCGAATAAGATAAATCAGTTTCAACTTTAAGCTTTCTTGTCGAGAATTTTAAGATCTACAAAAAAGGAGAAAAGCAGAATCACTCTATCCCACTTAGTTTCCGAGATATTCTTGAATAACTGATAATATAAAATAAACAGTAACAGAACAGGTATTGTACTAACGAAAGAATCGACACACGAGGCATGCCGAAGCCAAAGATTATTTGGTGGGGCATGGACGTCGAAGAAAGCCGATGTCGATCCCTTCGCTAGTCCTACTATGACGAGCAATGCTGCAGGGATACGAGTGCACATGCGCACATTCGTTCTCTCTCTCTTTCTTTTCCCCCACCACCGAAGCGTGGAAAAGTAACGCAACAGCGTTAAACGCGAGGACTTCGTATAGGAAGTTTCACTTCAAAAAGAAGCTAGCAACAGCTCCTGACTAATATTTGGAGTAACATTGGTAACATGTTGGTAAATCACTCACGAATGTCAATCACTATAATTGGTGCCATGAATATAAGCATCAACGTTATGAATATTGATTAAAAACTTCTGAGTCAATAAAAGTTGTGAGTAATGAATGATGAAATGATATAATTTTTTTTATATTGTTCGCTATTATTATTATTTTTAGTTGAAGAAAAAAATATAGAGAAGAATTGAGGGACGAAAATTAGTTTTTTGGATCATGAGGATTGTCTAGAAAATGGAATTCACAAGTTTCAATTACACATTCATTGTTTGATATGTGTATAAGAATGAATGTTAGTAATAAATTGAGGGAAAATTCGCTTTATATTTGGTCTACAAGGCGTGTAGGCCATTCTTTGACTTCGTCCACGATTATCTTCGTTGAGCATTGAATTCTTGATGGATGATGCGTTTTTAAAATTTTTAGAGATCATATTCCATGAATTTTGACGTTTAAAATCATTTTCAAGAAATTTTTCCTTGAAAAATCCTTATTTACGTGAGCGCTAACTGGAAAAAAAAGATAGGGAGCCCGGACTTGGGGAGCATTATTTTTTCGTCATGGAAAATGTAATTTTCACTTGGGAGCCGAAAAAAAAAAATAATCGTCAAATTTGGCACAGTCTAATATACATATATATAATATATATAACACGCGAAAATAATCATAATAGTTAAAACATGACAATATTTTCCCGACAATCAAGCGAAAAAGTTTTGTCTCTTATTTTCACTGATATAGTCTTTTCCTTCACTGATTTCGGCGTTGTCCCCGACGATCTCCGGCTCCTCTCGCTGTTGGCCAACATCCATCAGTGTTGGCTACTGCTGGACCAAATGAATGGATGCTGCGTCTTCCCAGATTCCTCTCGGGTGTCCTTGGTGCTGCTAATTGGCTTATGGGACTGGGAACAATCCTTCCCAGTCCTACTCTCGTACTTTTCTCCAAATTTTGGAGTTGGATCGGACAAAAAGGAACAAACATAATTAGTGAGGTCGTGAAAATTACTGACCTCACCCTGGACATTGGTTGCTTTGACTCTACGTGAGTCCCGTCCTCACCGGGTACCGCGAGTTACGGCCATTATCGCTATTTCAATAAAAATAATTAATTTTTCCTTATTTATTTGATTTTGTGACGGTAAAAACCGTCACAGAATCTCGAAATGATGAACATTTCCTCATCTGAAAATCAAGATGATTATTAAGTGACTGACATAGCCTTTATTACGTTAAGTCGTTCTACAATGATGTAGAATTCTATTTGAAAAAAACCGGGCGCGCCATGCGCATTGTTACCAATAGTGGAAAGATAAAGCTGTTTCCTTACGTAGAAAGGCCAATCTTTTCGTCTTCACTGCTTCAATTACAGATGGATGAGTTGAATTGAAAATTCCCCTCTGCCTCCTTCATATTTTTCCCTGTCATCGAATTTTATTTCCATTCTTTCTAGAGAGAATCATCTATTATTCAAGAGAAGAAGAATTTCCTATCAAGTTTTGAGGAATGACATTCATGACAACATCCACAACTATTGATTGGGTTGAAGTCACAGCTCTTAAAGTGAGCGTGAAGCGCGCGTCATACTCTAGTATTATGAAAATAATTATAACTTATGTACCTTCCAAAGTACTCGATCAATCCTGACTGCTCAATATTTTAAAGAAGATTTTTCTCTGTGCAGAATCATGTCAAAGGACACACTGGGGTTCCTGGGAATGAAGAAGCTGATCGATTGGCACGCTTAGGCGCTGAATCTTACAAAAGTTGAAATGGAATGGAAACTACATACTATGACAATATTCCCTCGAGTCATTAGCATCAGAAGTTCCTTAAAATATTTCTCAGAATATCCATTAAGTGGGAATGAATGTTATCAATAAATGAAATTTTCTAGCTAAATATATTTTAACGCATTGATTCACTTATCAACAATGTATTTGGAACGAAATTGAATCAGACAATAGGAATGGTTCACACTATCAGAATACTTGCCGATTAATTGAAGAATCGAATGGAATTGATTATAAAATTCATTTCCGTGCTTTTAATGATAATTTTCAAAATGTCATGGGAGATTGAAAATTGAAAATTGACTGAGTTATTATGTCAACAAGGTACCATAGTTTCGATCAGTCATTCATTCATGTCCGTAAGAAATAATGTCACTATTAAAAATAAAATTTCTTCTTATTGTTCTGAGATTAATGCACAATGTGGATTTGAGAATTGATTTTTTTCTTCACCCTCTACTCTAAATACTTGTTTCTGAAATTTATACGATTTTTAGCGCTTACGCTAGAGGTACGTAACTCTCCGAGGAAATCGAAGTAGCAGGTCCAAATGATCTATATGAAACCTCGTTTAGCCGAGGCATTGGATTCATTTGGGAGTTCTGCATTAATTGAGGTGTATGTTTGGATAGAACGGGAAAACTTGGATAAAACAGATGGAACCGCTATGCCTGTGTAAACATACATACATGTGTACACGCATAAGTTTATTATAACAGGCTTAGTGTTTCTCGGTTTCGAGCTGGGAATCAATAGTTGGCCTACAAGAATCAATGAAAGGACATTGCGATGTCGCGAGAAAGAAAGAAAGTCGTAATGAGTGTGGAGAAGAAATTGAAAATAATAATAAGACGAGATGGAGGAGAAATTATTTAGAATGTCACAGCTGATTATGGTGTTGAAGAAACCAGCATAGGCGATTGGCGTCGAAATGAAGCTCAGTCAGAACAGTTTGCGATAATATCCGATGACCTGATGACAAGTCGTGAAACGATGGAACCCGCAGAGTATCATGAAGTTGACAAAGGTTTTTTTCTGCGGTCTGATATTTTGATATTTATTGATTAGACTCCAGGCTAGAAAGCCCATTGGAGCCATTTAAACAGTAAAAATTACATTGAAATATAAGTTATCACATTGAGTTAATAAAATAATTTACATATTGCATTGAAATTTACATAAGAAGCAAGGCTAAAAAATGAATAAATGAAAAGGAAAAAGGTATCACAGACACAATGGAAGTTCTTTAATATAAAGCTAATTACATTTGCATCTAGAAATCTTAAAATTGATATAAAATAATATTTCTATTAGTTAATTAATTAATCACTGCACTATTTCTTCCTTTGGCCATTAAAAACTGAAAACATAGTTTCTTAAAAATTTCTGTTGACTCTGCAGAAGTACTATTTTGAGGTAGTTCGTTCCAGAAGAGCGTTGCTTTCACAAGGAAAGAATTTCGATGTGATGATAATCTTGACAAGCGAACTTGTAACAAATCATTTCGCTGATTTCCACACAGTCTGGTATCTGTTGTTTTAATACTAAAGTCGTTCGAGAATAGATTCTTGTGATTGAGCTTGATCATTTTGTAGATAATCATAGCTATCAGTAGCAATCTTCTGTTTCCGACTGTCAGCCAATTTTGATTTCGTCTCGCTTCTGAAATGTGATCAAATCGACGGAGTCCCGTCACAAAACGGACACAAGCATTGAATGCACATTGCAGCCTATGTTCATCTTGTTCAGATATATCAGTGAGAGCAACTGAACGATAATCAAAAAGAGGCAGAACAAGTGCCACTACCATACGTCTTTATGCGTGGATATTCATTGAATAGATCAACATTCGCTCGAAGTCGTCGCAAAGCTCCAAAAACTCGAGTACAAATTGATTCCACTTGATCCGTCCACTGCAAATGAGGTGTCAGAAAAACACCAAGATACTTGACAGAGTATACAAATTTTAGTACTTGTCCATTTAGAATAACCTCAGGCCAGCTGTCTATCTCCATAAAAGATGAACGTTGTTGTGGGCAAAAGGCCATCATCTGCGTTTTCTCAGGATTACAGCGAATACCGTTATCTGAGCACCATTTTCTTAATCGATGAGAATCCTCACTTAGCAGGTGTATAATAACATCAACCTCCTCTAGACGACAGGTAACATAAACCACAGTATCATCCGCATACGAAATGGGCTTAGAAACCTGGAAACAGCCAGCCATATCTGATGCATAGAGCGTATAAAGCAACGGCCTATGGACACTTCCCTGCGGCACTCCTCTTAGCACATTCATCCAATCCGATTGTCTGTCGCCATCGATTATTGACTGCTCTCTGTTAGCTAAATAGAAACCAATCCATTGCATAGGTGTTTCATCGAAGTTACAAGTCCTAAGCTTATCCAACAGTCGATCATGTTGAACCGAATCGAAGGCCTTAGAAAAGTCCAAGAAAACTGCAATAGTGATCATTTTATCATCAAATCCTTGTCTTATGTCTTCTAGTAAACGTAAAACAGCATCTTGTGTACTAAGCATTGGTCTAAAACCCATTTGAAACGGGTACAGAATTTGTTCTCTTTCAGCATATTCCAGCAACTGCTCATGTACAATCTTCTCTAATACCTTAGATATGGCTGGTAGTATAGAAATTGGCCGAAAATCCTTGACATCATGAGAACCTTTTACTTTACATAGTGGCCTAATAAGCGATTTTTCCCACTGTTGTGGAAATTCACCAGATTGCATAGATGCCGTACAGATGACTGACAAAGGATGTGATATGAACTTTCCGAATATCCTGAAGAGTTTAATTGGAAGCCCATCCTCTCCCACTGCATTTGACGAGATTGCAGATAGAGCCTTGGTGACTTGAGCCGGAGTAACCTCTTTGAATTGAAAGCGCTCATTTACGTTTCGTGTATTAACTAAAGAAATCATTCTCGACGTATGTCGATTCTCACTTGCTGAAGCTATATTTACAAAAAAGGTATTTATTCTATCGAGATCAATGTCCGGTGGCACTCCGTTAGTGGCAGCTGTCTTACTCCGTCTGGTCAAGCCAAGTTCATCAATACATTTCCATAGCTCTCTTGGTTTACGATGTTTAGAGAGACAGTCTAGAATCTGTTTCTTTTGCGAGCTTCTCATCATTTTCTTAACAAGTCTTCTCGTCGACTTATATATATCATATAATCGATCAATGTGGCTTCGTCGCCAGGAACGGTAATCTCTTTTTTCTTCAGAATTAATCTCCTTATATCTGGATTCATTCCCGGAACAATATATTTACGGCATCGAAAAGAACACACAGGTGCTTGTGGTTCACTTAAATGAGAGAAGAAGGATTGGTATATCAGGTGAGTACACTTCGTAGTCCTTACATCAACATTCGTTGGACATGAAGAAACTTGAAGATTCTTCTTCAATAGCATATCGTGCAATTAGGTTGCCTCTTCCTTTCTCCTTTCCAGGACTCATTTGACAGGCAAAGGCTTGTGAAACAGTTCCCCGATGACAGCGAAACGTTCACTGCAAGTTGCGGATGGCTGGATAGGTAGAAGAAAAGACGCGGTATTGTAGGAGTTGGCAGGATTGGGTGAAATCATTAATGGAAAATTGATTAATAATTAGGTGAATTTATTCACGGATAGATACAAAAGGTAAGACGTCTCTGTATATGTGTCGTGACGTAATTCCTGAGCCTAATGGTGAGCTCAAAAATTAAGCACGCTTGAAAGCACCCAAAGCCAAAACAAAAATCACAAACTAAACCAAAAATCAAATGGGTGCCAGGATGTATCACAACATCCGATCCATCTCAAAATGATCTGAACACTACAAACAAAAATCAAAATCAAATTATTCAAACCATCAGCTCAAATACTTCCTTATTTAGCTTGACTATCTCCAGTCTCCTCTTAGAGTCGCTGTTATGGGTTTGAATAAGGAGCGATGAAGAATTTCAAACAAATGGTTTCAGGGATTCAATAAAAATTTTTATATAAAAAAAATTACTTATAGAATTAATAAATTGTTTAACCCATGCGTCAGTTAGCATGTGCGCAGCACGATAGTAAAATTTCAATCTAAATTCTGAGGTTATTGGGATATTGAACAGAAGAATAAATAGTAGAAGTCAATCTTCACATTTATTTCCTAAAATCGCGATGTTTCGCTTCTGATTAGCAGCTTCTTCAGGCTCTATAAATACAATAAAAATAAAACATACATTAAAATACATTTGAAAAACTGCCCCAGACAAAATTTCATGAATGAATAAAAAAGTTTGAGATATCTTTCGATGCATGTAAACTGTCATAATATTATAATTAAAGAACAGTTTTGTTGCACTCTATCAGTTTTTATTGTTTCTTCTATTGCTCTCATCCACGATTTAACAAAACACTATTTCAATAAATTACTACACAAATCGACAAACTAAACGAATCGACAAAAAAACAAAAATGCAAGTTTAACAGTCAGGAGACTAGTGGGAGTAGACGCCTTCACACTCATACACTTCCACACTCAGTGTCAGTGTCCTGAGTGGGCTCACGTACATCAGCAGATGTTCCCCGTCTGTGTGTCTCAGTTTGCCGCTTTATGTGATCTCCAACACGCTGAGTTTGGCTCCCTCTGTCTGGTTCTTCAAGACTAGAGTACCATCGGTCCAATGAGTCCAATGTAATCAGTAGAATGAGGCTAATGTTGTTGTTTAATTACCTGTTGAGTTTCTTCAACTAGAACTAACGTTGAAGCTCAAATTCGTCACAATTCAATATTTATTAACCAACTTGGCTTGTCTATGGGTCATTCCATGCCAAATCGACAAATTTTTTTACCCGACCCCCTTTGATTTGGCTGGAGATTTTTTATCTCTTTCTACCCCCCGAAAGACATTTTTCAGAATTTTTCCAGATTTTTTCTCTTAACCTAAAGAAAGATATGAATTAAAGAAAAAAACAGCTCTTTTTTTTTCAAAACGTTATAACTTTCTCAAAAATGAACGTATTGGGATGTTTTTTTTTTGAAAATTCTTGTTTTTAAATGTATTTTTCGGAAAAAAATACGAAATAAAGTTCAGAGGCCCGGAAATATCAGAAATTTCGTTTTTTTCGGAAAAACTGTCATTTTCTCAGAGTCCGACCACTTTTTTTTTTTTTTTTTTTTTTGTTTGAAACTTCAACTAATTCCGCGAAGATCCCCGCCCACTTAAAGTTGTGCCGACAATCGCTTCCAATTTTTTTTCTGGTTTAAATTTTTTTTTTTTTTCCAAATTTCACTTACTCTCCATAATTTTATTCTGAAATTTTTTCGGCTTCCTCGTCAAACTTCAGAAGTTAAAGAATGGAATTTTATTTGAGAATTCCAAGTGTTTAACTCCTAGAAAACTGTTACGTTTTTCAAAACAGGAAGAAAAGATAATTTTGTTTGCTTCACGACCGTTTCCATTTCTCTTACTGAAGAATAGCCACTTCGAAAATGAAGCGGGCTTAAAACTGACCTCTAACTGATGAAACGTGATAATTTATAAACTGTCGATTATCGGTAAAGATGGTATCATCTCAACTTTTTAACCCTCTAAGCCACAAGTCGTAGCAGGACACAGTTGGGGCTATAGAGTGGGGGACTGCTAATCGCGTGGCGATATTCGTCGGCCCAAGACCGTACAAACTGAGGTTTTTCACCCCTATTCACATTTCATCACATTTTTTGTTGGTTATGATGGAATTTCATTCCGTTGTTTCCATTAATAAATTCTACTTCGTGACAACAATAGTGACAGTGCTAGTGCCAGTATATTCATTGTGTATATTTACTTCATTGAACCCCACATTTTTTTACGTTTGGAAATGTACAGTAGTGTCGCCAGTGTTCGCGCGTTTGCTTGGACTGGTTCGTAGGTTCCCCCACTCTATGTATGCTCTACTCGCTGAATTGGTGGGAGAAACGCCCAGTTCTTTATAGGGTTAAAAATAAAGGAAGGGTTATGTTTACAGAATAATTATATTGTTGTTTTGTTCATCGTATCACGCGGAGATAATACTGCTGAATAAAGTATTCACTATTTGACGAAAAGTGCTATTTATTCATTTTTTGTTCACGAGCGATTACGATGCCAAAGTTTTTTGATCGATGTTGTAATCCATTCAATTTGGAAAAACATAGAAAAAAATTATCTCTGCGAAATTTACCGGAGCATTTAGCAGTTCGACACAATTTGTCGACTGGTGATCGAATATGTAGTTCATGTTATAAAAAATTACTTCAGCCCTGTGCTGATAATATTTCTGATGAAAGTGCTGATGAAGAAAACAATGAGTGTTTTGAAAATGATCAAAATATTATGGGCGAATCTGTAGCAGTTGACGATTCGGAAAGCGATAACCTCACAGGTATTTTCTGAACTTTCATATGTCTGGGTATTCAACTATTATTGTTAATTTTTTGTATTTTTCATTGTTTTTTCTTTCAGAGCGAACAACAAGTGTTGAAGAATCACCGATTCAACCAAGTAGTTCGTCATTATCTGAACTGAGTCAGGAGATAACTCGTCCGGTCATAAATAAAGCTCTATTATTGTTAAACCAATCCCTGATGCTCACTAGAAGACAGAATGACGATACGTATTTGTGCAATAAAGTCACTCGTGTTGCTCATAATTTGAAAAAGGCATTAGGAGTTCAAACTGCTGTGGAATTTAAATGCAGCGATACAGATGCTGTTGAAATAATTAAAAAATTGCGAGATAAGTTTCATGATACTGATACAAGTAAATCTTTACGTTTACAAATCTTGACTCTAATGCCGTCAAGCTGGAGCATTGAGAAGGTTGTCGAAGTAATGGGCACTACTACGTACATGGCACGATTAGCAAGAAAGCTTGCTGATGACAAAGGAGTATTATCAATACCTGAAAAAAAAATGGGTGAGATATTGAGTTACATATTTTTTTTTTAATCATGAATGTGTGAATATTCATAAATTTATTTATAACTGCGAATTTTTCAGGCCATGGATTATCTGCTGAGGCATCATTGACTGTTATGAACTTTTACAATGACGATGAAATGAGTAGTCTTATGCCAGGGAAAAAAGATTTTATTTCATTGCGTAACGAGGATGGTACGAAAGTACAAGTACAGAAACGTTCAGTACTTTGTAATTTGAAAGAGTTACATGAGATATTCAAATCAAGATTTCCCCAAATTAAAATTGGATTTTCTTCATTCGCATCTTTACGCCCAAAACACTGTATTTTAGCTGGTGGATCTGGTACTCACACAGTTTGCGTTTGCTCTATTCATCAAAATATCAAACTCATGATTTGAGGTGGTAAGTTGTGTCGAATAACTGAAGGATCAAATTTGCCATTGGCAACTTATAACGACTGTTTAAATGTAATTGTATGTGAAAACCCAAAGACTGAGTGCTATTTCAATACATGTGCTAATTGTCCAGGCGTGGAAACTATAAAACAATCATTACTAACAGAAATGGATAATAGTGCGATTGATGAAGTTAGTTACAAACAATGGGTGTCCACCCCGAAAGTAACTCTTGAAACAACCATTAAAGGTGCTTTGGATTTTGTTGATGACTTCTGTGAAAGACTTCTCGCTCTATTACCACATAATTTCATTGCAAAAGAGCAAGCGGCTTATTTGAGAGCGCTAAAAGAATCGATAACAGAGAACGAGTTTATAGTGATTGTTGACTTTGCTGAAAATTATGCATTTGTTGTTCAAGATGCTGCACCAGGATTCCACTGGAATAACGATCAAGCAACAGTTTACACAGTCGTTATTTATTATAAGGTAGATGATCAACTTACTCATCAAAGTATGGTTATCATTTCGGATTGCCTGAACCATGACTCTATTGCTGTCCACGTTTATTCTGATATTATTTTGAATTTCATCAAATCTCTTTCGTCCGCAGTCACTGAAGTATTTTTCTTTTCGGATGGTGCACCTCAGCAGTATAAAAATTACAAGCATTTTAATAATTTATCACATTATCGTGAAGAGTTTGGTGTAACAGTCGAATGGAATTTTTTCGCAACAGCTCACGGCAAAGGGCCTTGTGACGGAGTTGGTGGGACAATTAAAAGGAAGGCCTCACGAGCGAGCTTGCAGTTACCACCTGATCAGCAAATATTGACACCTATACAATTGTTCGAATGGGCGTCAAAAAATCTGGCAAATATTGATGTACGATTCTCAACAATGGAAGCCTACAATTTGATGAAAGAAAAATTAGAAGATCGTTTCAAAAATGCGAAACCAATACCAGCGACACAGAAAATCCATAGAATTTTGCCGTTGGAAGACTGTATGGTGGAAGTTAGATCATTTTCTTCTTCAGAAGTGTATTCAAATTACAGTACAGTGAAGAAAAGAAGACAATCATCAAGTGAGAAGAAATAACAAAACTAGACGTAATATTGAATATTAAAATCGAATGAAATGTTGAATGTGGAATAAATTGATTGTAACACATACGAAGAAATATTTTTTATTTATTTAAAGATATCAGGTCGGGGCTATGAATTTACTCAACGGTACAGATCGTCCTCCTCTTGTTTCTTACTCTCTGAAAAAATAACAGTTTTTCAAGAGTTAAACACTTGAAATTCTCAAATAAAATTTCATTTTTTCACTTCTGAAGTTTGACGAGGAAGCCCAAAAAATTTCAGAATAAAATTATGTAAAGTAAGTGAAATTTGAAAAAAAAAAAAAAAATTTAAACCAGAAAAAAAATTAGAAGTGATTGTCGGCACAACTTGAAGTGGGCGGCGATCTTCGCGGAATTAGTTGAAGTTTCAAACAAAAAAAAAAAAAAAAAGTGGTCGGACCCTGCGCAAACGACCGTTTTTCCGAAAAAAACGAAATTTCCGATATTTCCGGGCCTCTGACCATCATTTCGTATTTTTTCCGAAAAATACATTTAAAAACAAGAATTTAAAAAAAAAAAACATCCCAATACCTTCGTTTTTGAGAAAGTTATAACGTTTTGAAAAAAAAAGAGCTGTTTTTTTCTTTAATTCATATCTTTCTTTAGGCTGGGTGAAAAAATCTGAAAAAATTCTGAAAAACGTCTTTCGGGGGGGTAGAAAGAGATAAAAAATCTCCAGCCAAATCAGAGGGGGTTGGGTAAAAAAATTTGTCGATTCGGCATGGAATGATGAAGGGATGTCGCTGTTGTTATTTTGCGCCACTTGGATGCGACATCTCTTCAATGAATTTGCTCGTCGGATAGCGATGTAAAATAATTGTTATTATTATGGAAAAAGGTTGCCACGGCTCAGGATCGAACCGCGGACCTTTTGGTTTCCAGTTGGGCACTTTGCCACTGAGCTATCCAACCAGCTGTGCTGATAATTTCGGTTTCTTGATGTTGTTCATTGTAGCGTTCGCTACATAACCCCTATACAATAAAAGAAAACTTCTGCGATTAATATTATCCAAAAAAAACGGAAACGTTATGACGAGTTGATGCACTAATTGAATAAGTTGAACGTCTACTGTGTGTTGAAATCACTGAAAATTCAAACAATCGTTAGATAACCGCATTGTTAATTGAAACTGAAAGAAAACGTTGGCGTAGCTCAGATGTCTCGTTGAGGATTTTCAATACGAAGTATCTCTGGTGTCCGTTTCGACTGACGACTGCCCCATTGAAATTGGTTGATGGGGGTAAAACCGGGTACCTTGAGTCCTGGCTTATCGGCTCAGGATTGACCGACTGTTCGAGGTTTTTGGTGCCAATTTCCGAACAGTTGTTGTTTACGCTTTTGTTGATCTTTCTGCATTTCGCCTCAGACTACTGCATGTATAGAACTTAGGTTTTCCGTATCCGTTCTACGATTGACATCTGTACTGGCTAACTTAGTCATGAACTTCATGATAACAGAAGCTCTGGAGAAACTAGAATTTCAGATCTTTTTCATCAAGGTTTATGTCAATGAAACATTCTTAGCAGCTTCAAGTGATGAGATGGAGACACTACGAAATGCATTCAACAGCATACATGATAAATTACAATTTACCATGAAGTTTGAAGATGATACTGCTTCCCTACCATTTCCGGATTTAAAAGTACATCGGGAAGAAGATAGTACGTTCAAAACAGAATGGTATACTAAACTAACGAGTTCTGGAACGATTCTCAATTATTATTCGATTCATCCTTCTGTCCAGAAAGTTGGAGTGATAAAGGGATTAATAAAACGAGCTATCAATCTTAGTCATGCTGATTATTATCGAGATATCGTTGATAGAGTAAGGCAGATATTAAAGAATAGTAATTATCCAACTAATGTAGTCGATAGATACATTAATGAACAGTTGAAGAAGATCCTTCAACATGAAGACCAGGAAGAATTAGTGGACAATAAGGATAAAAATAAAAATGTGAAATTCTGTAGTTTTCCGTATTTGGTGAGATCATCCTACAAGATGGACAAATGTGTTCGGGCATATGGCTGTAAGCTGGCTGTTTACAACTCCACAGCAAGATTAAAGACAGAACCGAGACAAGAATAAGGTCCAAATTAATCTACAGAATCCCGTGTGAATGTGGCAAAGTATACATCGGTCAGACAAAACAGGAGCTGGGTAACAGAATTAAACGACACTTAAATGACTGTAAAAATACCAATATTCTCGAAGAGAATGAAACAGCATTGGCTAGTCACCATTTTGATAATGAACACCAGTTCAAGTTTGATGAAACATCAGTATTGGACTATGAGAGAAATCGGTTGAAGAGAAACGTTAGCGAAATGATTTTCATTAGAACTAACGATACTGCCAATCATAGAACGGATACGGAAAACCTAAGTTCTATATATGCAGAAGTCTTAGGCAAAATGGAAAGACATTAACAAAAGCGTAAACAACAACAACATTAACCCCATTCCACTGAATTGGACTCATTGGACCGATGGTACTCTAGTCTTGAAGAACTGACACACACAGACGGGGAACGTCTGCTGATGTACGTGAGCTCGCTCAGGACACTGACACTGAGTGTGAAGGCATCTACTCCCACTAGTCACCTGACTGTTAAACTTGTATTGTTGTTTTTGTGTCGATTCGTTTGGTTTGTCAATTTATGTATCAATTTATTGAAATAGTGTTTTGTTAAATCGCAGAAAAAAGCAATAGAAAAAACAATGAAGACTGATCGAGTGCAACAAAAATGTTCTTTAATTTTAATATTATGAAAATTTACATCTATCTAAAGGTATTTCAAACTTTTCTATTCATTCGTGAAATTTTGTCTCAGGCAATTCTTTGAATGTATTTTGATGTATGTTTTATTTTTATTGTATTGATAGAGCCTGAAGAAGCTTCTAATCAGAAGCGAAACGTCGCGATTTTAGGAAATGAGTGTGAAGAGTGACTTCTACTATTCATTCTTCTGTCCAATATCCCAATAACCTCAAAATTCCATATTCATTATCATGGACGACAACAAAAATAAAAATGTTAATTTGGAGTTTGAACGATATCAAACATAATTGAAACAACTCGAAATGAATGAACCATTAATGATAAACAAATTTTTAAAAAAATCATCAGTGTCAATCAAAAATAAAATTCAGTTAATTAATAAATTAATTGATTCATTAATTAATCGCTGGTTACGAAATTCAAATCCTTAATTTCAATTGAACCAATTCAAAAAATATTAATGGTGTTGCCACCTACCATTACTTTTCGTAAAGAAACGAAAGTTACTTGAATTTCCCTAGCGCAATTCCCCAAGTGTCATGGCTGACTTAACCATATCTCAATGTATGAAATTAATGAATTAATTTCGATGAAATTTGAGATTTATCCAGAATTTCTTCACCAATAAAATATTGTTTTTTGACCGTTCAAAATTGATATTTTTGTGTATGATTGGCCAGTCATAGAAAAATATTTCTTCAAGAATGTTTTTGAATAAAAAAAATACCATAATTCACAAAATTCTATAAAGTCACGAGACTACAAAATTTCTAATAAATTACAATTAATGAACTTACGGCAACAATGCCAAAAAAATATCTGTTAATGAATTTTCAATTCGTGACAAATTTGTAACGTGACTTCTTTATAACCCCACAAGCCTCCCAACAAACCAGTCAGCTACCGCCCCATAAGCCTACTAAATACCTTCGCAAAAATCCTTGAAAAAGTTCTGCACGCCAAGCTGCAGGACGAAATGAATTCCCGGGAATTGATTCCAAACACCCAATTTGGATTCAAGAAGCACCACTCTACCGTTCACCAACTCCGACGTATCACTAACTACATAAAAACCTCAGCTAATAAAAAATTATGCACGGCTCTACTCCTGTTAGACAGTGAGAAGGCCTTTGACTCTGTCTGGCATCAAGGTCTCGTTCACAAACTCTTCAACATGAAAATTTCACCTTATTTATGTCATATAATTTATTCTTATCTCACAGATCGCCAAATCAGAGTCAGGGTAGCCTCCTCACTATCAGCGCCAAAGCATATAGTTGCGGGTGTTCCCCAGAGCTCAGTTCTCGCGCCCACGCTTTTCAACCTATATATTGCGCATTTATTCTATGATCTTCCTCCCCTCGCTCAAATCGCGGGCTTTGCCGACGACCTGGCCATATTTGCATCAAGCACCTCCGCTCAATATGCCATAAACAAACTAATAATTGTCGGAGAAAAAATCATTAGCCAACTCAAATCACTGAAAATCAACGTTAATGTCCCCAAAACTCAGTGTACCCTCTTCACTACTAAGAAGACTCACATAAAATCCTTAAACCTGGATAACGAAGAGGTTAAAATCACTCCCACCTCCGAATTCCTTGGCGTATCGCTTGACAGCAGGCTCACATGGAGTTCCCACATAAATGAGGTCACTCAAAAAACGAAATCAATCATGGGAAGATTATTTTACCTCTTAAAATCCAAATCACTTTCACATAAAACGAAGCTCAAATTGTATAAAATGATCATAAGACCAGTCATAACATATGCTGCCCCAGTGTGGCATAATGCAGCTCCTACCTTTCTCGCCAAACTCCAGATCCAACAAAACAAATTCTTAAGAGTAATAAATGGTGGTTACCGTCGAACTCCAATCCCCAAACTACATGACATGTCCAACATTGACCTTCTCAAAAACCACATAGCCAATCTCGCAAATAACTTTGCAGAGAAACTAAAAAGTCACCCGAACCCCCTCTTATCCCATCAAAATCCCAACATACTCTCCAGGTGGTCCACAAACCGCCGTTAGTTACCCTAGGGTTTCTTGATCGGACCAATAATGATCGATCTTCAGATCGGTCGATTTTCGATCGATCATAGATCGGATTGAGCAGTAAGAGATCGATCTCTTGAAGATCGATCTTTTTTTTGCTTGAGGGGAGAAGAGAAAAGAAGAATTGAAAGAAATAGGAAAAGTCGAAAATTAACAAATGATGAAACGATTCATATAATTTTTTTAACCCCTCAAGTACGGGGTCCATATACCTATATGGACCCTCGTGCCTGTCCCACCGGCCGGGGTCTCTATGTCATAGAGACCCTCACCACGTTGCATAACAATTTCAATATCTCTTACAATTTTCAAGATTTTTAGATTTTGCAAAATTCTTCCTGAAGGTGGGTAATTTGAGTTTGATATGCAACCTTTAAAAAACAATTAATTCGATTTTAACTAATTAATTTTTGAGGAATTTGTTTTTTTTTTCAAACTCCTGATTTTACATGTCACAAGGCGCCCGGCCGCTAGGACAGTTTAGCTCGCTGAGGCCCCGTACTTGAGGGGTTAAAACACATACTAAAGCCATGTCAACTTATTCAATCTTTGACACTTTCTTAAGAATACCGAGTCCTTTGAAAAAGAAAAATTAGACGCTGTTCAATTTTATTAATTCTGGTTCTTTTCTATTGTACAAAAGGGATAATCACTTGTGAAATCTGATGTACATTCAAATCAGAAATCGTACAAAAATTTGAGATGCTGTTAAAAGATTTTTCAAATTTTTGAAATCTCATAAAATCTAGAAAGAAGCAATCATCCACAAACTGGTGTAATCGAATGAAAATTTCACAAAATCTTTGGAATTTCTGAATCTTTCGAATTTCTGAAATAAGTTGTGACTATGGAGGAATTTAGTCAAATTTTTCTTATTTGATTTTTTATACATCTCTCTTTCTGCCATGAAATCTCAAAATCTCTAAGCATTCCCTGAAAATGGTTAAATTTTCTTGGAAATCTATGAAATCTGTTAAATTCTCATGATATTGAAAATAGCAGACATTTGACAATATTTAGTCTCTTTTCTTCTTGCCAAATAAATAATTTTTTTCAGAATAAAAAATATACATACTTAGGGAATTCCTTAATTATTGTTTCTTTTTGTAATGAATTACTTGTTTAAAATTTTTTTTTAAATTGTCAGATGTCCGATATCTTCAGTATTATAAATTTTCATAGATTCCAAGAAATCTCACAAATTTCCATGAAGTCTGCTGAGAATCCAAAGATCGTTGAATTTTTGCAATTTGAAATTTCGTGAGGCTAGATTCCTCTGTTTCTAGCACAGGCAATGAGTCTCGTGTTGTTTTTCACGAAAGCCTCTTCTTCCTACGAACCGCGTGCATGCCCGAAGCGAAAATACGCTTATGCGTCGGTACAGTCGTCTCAGCCAAAGAAGTACCTCCGAAGTCGACCTAAAGATGAAATTTACATGTTGTACCTCATATGTCGAATATTTCCGAGGATCTTTCTTTGGCTACCCGCATGGAAAAGATATATATAGTTAAAAATATAATTTTGAATAACTGGTGAATTATATAATATTATAAATGCAATATAAGAATTCATAGGCATATTTTTGCCGAAATATTGTATGATTTGATGATGAGAAAAATATAATGGTTCATTATAATTCTTTTTCATTGGAACATATAATTGTAGCAACTATAAATTTGGAATATATTCCAGCATATATTATATTATTTATAATATGAATGAATGATCAGAATATAATGTAATATATAATATTGGCATATAATGAAACGGATACTTTAAAGATATAATGAAAAATATCAGTTAAAGATAGTTTGTAAGAATCATGAAATTCCAAGAAACAGTATAATTTTAAAATTTTGAGACAAAAAAATATTCAATTTATTCTATAGAGGAGGCTCCCTACGTAACGTACTCTCCACAATATCTGAATGGATCATGGGAACATTTGGAATTATTGAAGATGTCTATCACACTAAATTCGCATTAGGGTAACGATACAAACGATCTAGTTATCATAAAGTGCAGCTGTATAAAATAGAATATAATATATTTTATTTTTAATAAAATATCTGATCAAATATAAACTAATAATTCTAATTATTTCCATACAAAACAGGAAAACACTATTGAGTATACTGCCATTATTATATGATGAATTGCAAATGAAATGATATATTTTTCAATATCAAATGACTCAGATATAGAAATTTACATGATAAAATATCAAAATCTATATAATTGAAATAGTATAATTATGTATATAATTATATATTGAAAATCACACATATTTTTGCCGCATTATATCACCCGTTATTAATCCGATATTATTAAATATATTCATAGCAATATATTTCTTTTCCATGCGGGTAGTACGACTGTACCACTGCTCATATTGAGAATGTAAGGCAGGGTCAGCACATTCGTTCTTTCATCATTATCATAATTTTAGTTCGAGAGATTCGTTTTTTTTTATTTCACGATCACGAAAAAATATTCATAAATTTTTTTTGTCGATCAATCTGACTGAAAAAAGATCGATCTCGTAGATCGATCTCAGCAAAAAGATCGATCAGAAAAATCGAGGATTGACTCCAAAAAGATCGATCTTACGATTGATCGAAACCTGATCGAGAAACCCTAAATTACCCCCATCACGCACTCATTATGAATTAGGGTTTTTTTTTGTATACTTTTTCCTATCTCTCATCTCTCCTCAGCTCACTCACTATGTTCACTACCAAAATCTACATGATAACATATGTAAAAGCCTGCGGGCTGGGACTATGTCCTAAAACGTTTATGTAACGCATTACTCAATTATCTATTGTTATTATTCCTTGCTGTAAGCTATAAATAATTTATGCTAATAAAAATTGTTATCTATCTATCTAACGTGACTTTTTACCCGGGGGGATAAAAAGTCACCGCGCCGTCCCTCCCTCCGCCTCTCTCACACAAAGTCCCTTAATTAAAAACCTTTAAATGGGCGCCAGGTGGTTTTTACGGAACCACCAAACCGGAAGTTCCTCGGCGGAGTCCTGCTTTACATATTTACGGCTCATAACCGGCCCGTAGCAGCAAGGAGTTCTGCCGAGAACGGAACGAAATAGGCGAAGGGGGGAAGGTGTTACCTTCTTCCCGGCTAGCCTGAGAGAAAATACGTATCATGAGTCAGGGGGCGAATCGGGGGTGTTAACTCGTTGCCGTTCCCCTCATTAACAAAAAAAGAAGAACCCTAAAAACTACCGAAATAAACCTGGAAAGTGGAGAAAATCGGGGATAGGAAACCCTCAAATAAATTACTCGTACACTAGAGAAATCTGGCAAAATTAGGGTATATTAACAAAACAATAATAATTACATTTAATTCGACTCGAAAATTAAGAATTATCGGAAACTTTAATGAGAGACAAAAAGGAGGTACTTAAAAGAAAATAATAACTATTGAAAATTCAATTCGAAAGAAATTACAGAAATAAATTCATTTTAGTTATGATTATTTTATTTCTAGGAAGTACAATAACCATCCTAAAGGCACAAATTCTCGGAACTCGTCCGAGGTATACGGGTGACGCGATACGGGGAGAAGGGGGGAATTACCGTGGATGTCCCAGTTTTCGCACGTTTAAGAGTCCTCTATATTTCAATCGCATATTAAAAATGGTTTCGTTGACAAATCATGCGCAGGAATATCAGAAAATGATCCCTAATACCTTTTCTACAAAGTGTGAGGAGAATTTTCAACTTAATATTAAAAAATTGTAATAATTTTTACATAAATTGCAAGCGATGCTCATGGCCCAGTTTTCGGATGCGCGAATCGACATGTCCGGGTTTCCGGATATCGCCGTCCCAGTTATCGGATGGAATAGATTAAAAAGGATTCGGATGAGTAATTTCGATTAATCCATAATAATAATCATACAAAATATTTATTTCCATAGACACAACATCATAATAAACATTCTTTGAACGAAATGACTAATTAACATCGTATATGTTCATTTTTTAACCTTAACTTTGGCAGGAGGACTATTTAAGTCTTCGTTACTCTCCACACTATCATTAAATAATTCTTTTTTAATTTCTTTTGCCACTTCTGGTTGCTCATTTTTTACTTTTCTCTCAATTTCTTTCCTCTTTATGGCCCTCTTCTTGACCACAAGAGTGGGACTCTTCTTTTTAGCTTTTTCTTTTAATTTTTTTTGCTCCATAGATTTCTCTTTTTTGATAGTGCGAGCTAATCTTGCAGCTTCCTTTTCTTTCATTTTTAATTCGCGATTTCGAAGTCGCTC
Source organism: Aleiodes leptofemur (assembly GCA_963942555.1). Classification (NCBI taxonomy): domain Eukaryota; kingdom Metazoa; phylum Arthropoda; class Insecta; order Hymenoptera; family Braconidae; genus Aleiodes; species Aleiodes leptofemur. The sequence goes on from OZ012612.1 coordinate 9,161,645, forward strand.
TTCTTGTCTCCTTTTTTTCTCTTCTTTTTCTTTTTCTTCTTTTTCACGTTTATTTTTATAATAATTATTCCAAGCATCAGATGTAATAGCTGATGGTAATTGTTCTTTGGATCGAGTTTTTTTAGTTGGATTTTTTTGGGGCAGAAGGCCAATAAAGTGACTTTTTGAATGGTGATGGAATTGATGGAAGTGGGGGATCAATTTCAGCAATTGGTGGCTCAGATTTAGTGATTTCTTTTTCGTCTCCTTGAATAGCCTCAGTACCAGCTTTCTCTAGGATTTCTGCATTGAGCTCCGCACGTAATTTATTGGATGGTTCATTGTTATTATCTTCAGAACATTGAAGTATTTGATTTTGTTTATCAACATCGCTAACATGACTTGATGGATCAAGCTTTGGACTGAGTTCATCATGAGAATTATTGTTTAAATCATGTTCTGGAATATTGTCAGAATTGGCAATACCAGAGCTCTTTGTATTTTCAAGTTCATTAATTGGGATCAATATTCCTTCTCCAGACACGTGGTATACCAATCCTTCAGCACTATTCTCCAATGTGACGAGAATGTCTTGTATGTCAGATAAATCTTCGAGAGATACATGAACCTCGTCATTTTCAGCTGAGATGGACTCTTCAGCAACTAATTCTTCCTGAAGTTTCATCTCTTTTTTCTCTGGATCTGTTCCATCCTGATTCTGAAAGGAGAAAATTGAAGGAATTTCACACGAGAGGAAAATCATGGAAATTGTATTGCATACGTTTGTTTTGAGAATATACAATATTTATTCAATTTTTACATGATATTCTTATTCATATTATTTCTATAGAAATCGTAGAACAGTACGAATCCAAAAATCAACGTAAAAAAATCGATTGAAAAAAAATTCATTAAATGAATTGTATGAAAATTGTGGTAAAAAATAATTAATGTAGAAATACCTTCTGTGATTCAGATTTTCTCTGACTGACTTCAGATTCCCAGGGTTCAGAAAATTGTCCTTGTTCATTAGATCTCGATAAATTTTTTGTTTTTCGCCAGAATGAGAATAAGCTTGCGTGACGAATTTCTCCATTCCATTCATCAGTTTCAGGAATCAATTTGAAAGATTGGAGGATCTCATCATCAATATTCAGTTCAATAAATTCTAAATAAGTCAGGGATTCGTGATCTTCTGAAGGAGAAGGTACCTCTGACGTACACTGAGATGATTTTTTCAGGTGTTTTTCGTAATTGATGGCGTCGGGAGAGAATGGGTGCAGTCCAGTTGCTCTGAATCCACTGCATAGTATTTTTTTCAAATCCAATTTCTTCATAGCTTCCATCAAAACTTGTGCAAAGTGTTCCCTTTTTAATCGTTGTCCACCATTTTCTATTCTCCAATCTGGAACAGCTGCTTTCCAAGCCAGTTTGAGAGGATGAAACACCGCAACATCCATCGGCTGCAAAATGTGTGTGGAGTGGGGGTGAAGAGCAACAAGTTCGATGCCTTTTTCCCGACAGAAATCACTCAACTCCAGTGTCAAATGAGACGAGTGACCATCTAAATATAAGACAACTGGAAATTTGATGCTGTTTTCAATCAACCACGGGTAAAAGATATTTGCCATCCACTCGTAGAAAGAAGCTGCTGTCATCCATCCACTGTCAGAACGACCAATACCCCAGCCTTTAGGCATTAGAGATGCAACTGCTGAGGGTATTCGGACATAATTGAACATGACCATTGGTGGGAGAATTTGGCTGCAGGCGTTACCACAAAAAAGTGCCATCACACACTCTTTATCATCATTATTAACGAAATTGTATGCATATTTGTCTCCTTTTTTTGCCAAGACCCTTTGTCCTCGAGGACATAAATGGAATCCTGATTCATCACAATTAAATATCCGAGAAGCCTCAATATCTGTTAGATTTCTAGATATCAAGTAGTCTTTAACATTCTCAAACCACAGGCGAATTTTTTCCTCAGTTACTGCGACTCGAACGCGATGCATGTTCTGTGAAAGCCTCTGACATAATTCTGGATGTCGATTCTGGAATCCCTCAAACCAGTGTCTTCCTGGGCGACCATTAGTGAAAACGTGTTCTTTTTCAATATTTTTTAATAATCTCTGCACACTATTCATCAATTGATCCTTTGTAACTGGAAATCCTTGCTGATACATATACATGATCCACTCCACAAGTCTCGTCTCATTCTCTGATCCCAAGACACTTTCGGGCCCTCGTTTACCCATGACAGGTTTTGAACGACCTTTTTTTTTATCAAACAATGTTGATTTGGGTATGTTGAATTCTCGGCTGACGCTGCCAGGGGTCTTCCAGTTTTTAAAGCTTTCAATGCTTTCTGCAAATCTTCATCAGTGTATGTCACTCTGTCGTTTTTCTTCACTTTGCCCCTACGAGAATAAAATATTTTTTTTTAATATTCTATTTTTTTCACACAATCATATTAATTATATGATAATTTTTTTTCGTTTCACTATATTGTATCCGAGATTCTGTAATTAATTAGCATTCATCCATAAAAGTAGAATGATCAATAAAGTGAGGTTAAATGGAGAAAATCGCCATTCGAAAACCAGGACAGTCTGCAATTTGGATGTCCCAGTATTCGAATATGGAATTTTATTTGAAAAATGCTGTCTTCATTGTTTATTTTCACACTGAGGTAATTCTTCAACCTTTTTTTACTTATAAATAATAATTCCAAGTACTTTTATACTTACATGTTGTTTTTTGAGCACTACGACCACATGAAGGATTCTAACCTCTGTGAACAAGCAACTGCGCGGAATGCGAGCCAACCACGAGGGCTGTCAGTTAAACTCGAATTTAAAAATTCTTACGATTATAAAAATACCATCTTATTCGATATTACGGAGTGGAATGAATTTACTTTCACTAAGAATTGAATTTTAGTTTGAAAAGAAAAATAATAATTGAGTTAATATGGAATTACTAATGCAAAAACAGTTTGCATTCCGAAAACCGGGTCGCATCTGAAAACCGGGACATCCACGGTAAAATGCTTCGTTTACAGGACTAACGCATTTTTCTTCCAAATTATATTTTCGTTTTTCCTTAATAGAAAATCGAAATATGTTTCGGGAGGGGTAAGCTTGGGGTCGTTGGGTTCGTCTATTTCATCCCTACCGAGTGGGACCGATTTCGGGATTTTTCCACGGGAATTATCGGAGTTATTCGAGAATACTCATTTTCCCTACCCCAACGTAACGAGTGCGAGTGAGACTGACTCACTGCGCGTCATGGCGAGAAATAGGGCGTGGAGCTTTTTAACTTGTTAACGTACATAAAAATTGGAACACTAATGACACGGCGATTTTTAACGTTAATTAATTAGTTAATTAATTAATTAATTGTTTCGGGGATGAGTCGGAGAGTTACGGCTTAAATCGACACGGCTAACGGGGGTCAAACGGGATCTTTGGGGTGACGATACTTTATCTCACCCAATTCGATGACTTTTTTCCCTGGGCTCTCCTCATCCTCTGGACAAAAAGGCCTCTCCACATCCTGTGGACGGTCCGCTCTTGGTGACTCTGATGGAACAGTGGGGCTCGCACGTGTGGTCTGGATGCCGGTTCACTCTCGACTGACTTCGAACGCGATCAGTCTTCCGTAAGGGGGGGGGGGGGTGCTTCACGCGGACTCTCTGGTTCGAGCCGACTCATGCCCCTCGGTGCCGTCAGGGCACGTGACAGTCGCGCTTGCTACGGGACTCTTCTCCACGCGGGAATATTCAAACACCCGCAAAGCCAAACTTTTAAATAATGGGGTTTTCTCTGAGTTTTCCAATAAATTCGCGACCGGGCTACTTTTCGGAGCGCTTCTCTGGGGATTCTTTAACTGAACTAATTTAAATGAAATACTTATGGGACACGGATCTTGTCCGCTGATGCCCCTTAAACCTAACCGGGAATTATCCCCGAAATGAAATCCCTAATTTCCTATCACTAATTAATCTAACCGGGGATTTACCTCCCAAACTTACACAAACGAGGCACAGATCTTGTCTGCTGATGCCTCCTAAAACTAAACACGATTGGAGTACTCTGAGGCACGGATCTTGTCCACTGTTGCCTCCCAATCCTTAATACTAATCTAAACAATTTTTCCCCCGAGAATTTCAAACAAAATATTAACTAAATCCCCTTATTGGGAGCGCCAGTTTGACTGGACTTTTTGCGCTTTTTCCGATCCCTAGCGTCGTTTCCGCTTTTGACGGTCACGCTACGGGGTTGATACGGGGTTCTGGGGGTTTTCGTCACGGGGTTGGATGGGACTTTTCAGGGGTATTTGCCTTTATTTCGTGCGCGATGGTTATTGCACTTACCTGTGCTCGGCCGATGTTCTGCTGAACAACGAGAACCTGCGGGGCTCGTTACAAATTAATTTTCAAAAAATAACAGATTAACCAAAAAAAAACATTTCATAAAGAGACAATAATGAGAGTCCAATGAAATTAGAATATTTCCATAAAATAAAATGTTTCCAAAATTATCAATTAAAAATTCGCCTATATATGGTATTCAATCTCGTAGCGTCACCATTACGTAGCGTCATTACGCTAAAGAAATAGAATTCCACGACCCACGAAATTAAATAACCGTACGAAATTTAATTCACCAAAAACTTGCTTACCAGATTATTCTAGAACTCAATTCCACGGGAACAATATTTTATTCAGTTCAATTAAACGATAATTGATATAATCAATTTGAAATGAATTGATTAATTCCAAAACGTAAGAAAATGGCGGCTAACAAAAGTGTGCAAATGACTCGGCAAGTACATGTGTCTTCAAAACAGCACACCAAATAAGAAGCAGCCCACAGCGAGCGCTATGCACTGCCCAGGCGTCTCTTCCGAGAAGGACATCGCTCATTGGTCAGTCACAAAAATACGTCACTAAATCCAACTTAACCTGACGTTAATTATTCTTCCTTTCAATAACAGCAATTCCTGCGAAGATGATTGAAACACTCCAAGTCCACGACATTAGAGTTGGAATGAATGATTAAATTCCAGAATGCGACTGAAGTCCATCTAAATCGTCTTAATTCCCTCTTCCGATTCATTCTGTTATCGGCGCCAAAAATTTAATCTCTACCTAATTCCTCGGGTTAGGTTGTATTCCAAAATTTATATCGTTCATCCGATGTTTTTCTCGAAATTAGGTTTTTTGATATGGTTGACATGATAACTCGGTCAATTTTTTATATTTTTCAACTTTAATTCTTTTTAAATCTTCATGAGTATTGTCCCTCTCGTGTATGGAGGGTTTTTTCATTTTTTCATTTACCTTTTCTTGATGAATTGTTAAACTCTGCAGGGGAGCGTCGATTATCCGAATCGATTGGGTCCGAGCCCCCTTTCGGATAATCAAAAATTCAGATAACCGAACACTAATATTTCGTGGGCAAAGAGAAGATGATTCTTTCGAAGTTATGAAATATACAGGGTGACGTCAGCGTCCCCCTTACAAATTTGAAGGGTATGAAGAAAAAAAAATAAAAATTTTAATGGTGCAAATTTTGATTAAATTGAATAATTAACATTCAAATAGTGATCATAAGAATTTGTTAATTATTCAGCCAATACCATCATGGAAAATTGCCGCTATTACCGCCATGTGTAGAAACGGCAACACTGTTGACACCGGGACTTTAGACAAAACGTTATGAAGAGGTTGATGTCTAAATTCCCGATGTGGTATCTAGGTATTCTAGTTTCCATCGGAAAGACACGTGAGGAAATGGGAGGTAGCGACCCCCCATGACTTAATAGTTTCCAGTTCAAATGAACAAACCACCGACAGACGGCTTTCGAAGCATCAGATTGATATGATGGATCAATTTGATGAGAATAATTCCATTGTGTGATAAAAATGATAAAAAATTCGAATGGCAATGATGTATGATGCAATAATTTTCTTATTTTTCTGGTTAAATCGTTAATTGTTTGAAATGAAAGTGATTTTTAATGTTTCAAGTGGCAAAAAAAGGTTGCAGGAGTTCGATTTCAGAGAAATTTCGGGAAAATTTGGCAAAAATATTAAATTTACCAAAAATGTCACGGAATCTCACGAAATCAAGAAATTTCCAGATTTCTGGTTGAATCGTTAATTGTTTGGAATAAAACCGATTTTTTTTTTGTTTACATTTTCTTTTTGTTAATGCTGACAGAAGATGATGACAATCAGGTCGATACGTTTATTATCGGTGGTTGAAGTGATGTATCGCATGGAATTTTTGGCAATAACTATTGTGATGATTGTAGTATTATTGCATCTGATATTTCGAGCAGCGTCGCATGTGAATTCTTCCAGTAACTAATAAATTGATTGTAGCGATATCATATGCGATAGTTCGAGCAACGTTGCATGGGACGATTTTTACAGTGAATAATTCGTTAATTTAAAATAATAATAAAAAATTCTCTAATTCTAGCAGTAACGTATGCGATAGTGGGAGCTACACCATGTGCGAAAATTGCTGCAGTAACCGATTCGTTGTTTCTAGCAGTAACGTATGCGATAGTGGGAGCTACACCATGTGCGAAAATTGCTGCAGTAACCGATTCGTTGTTTCTAGCAGTAACGTATGCGATAGTCGAAGCAACACCTCATGCGACGATTGGTGCAGTATCTGATTCATTGTTTCTAGCAGTAACGTAGGTGATAGTTCGAGCAACATCGCATGTGATGATTCCGGTAACTAATTCCTTGCTTTTAGCAGCATTGTATGCGATAGTCAGAGTAACACCCTGTGCAACAATTGTTGCAGTAACTGATTCGTTGTTTCTAGCAGTAACGTATGCGATAATTGAAGCAATACCATGTGTGACAATTGTTCTGGTAATTAATTCTTCGATTTCAGCAGTATCGCATGCGATAGCTTGAACAACGTTACATGTAACGATTATTCTAGTAACTAATTCGCTGTTCCTAGCAATATCGTATGTGGTAGTTGAAGCAGCGTTATCTGCAATAATTTTGCAGTAATTAATTGATTGATTCCATCAGCTTTGTTTGCGATAGTTAGAACGACACCATGTGCGACAATTGTTCCGGTAATTAATTCGTTGATTTTAGCAGTATCGAATGCGGTATTTGGAGCAGCACCATATGATGCTAGTATTATGCTACAGATAGCGCACATTATAATCCCACTGAGACAGTCGCAGGTACGTATTTATGTCTCTTCACATATTCTCGTAATCTTCAAACGGTGATCCAGCACTTTCACATTCGCTGTTCCTCACGCACAGAAAGAGCTACAAGTCGATCTCATTATTACCCATTTTGAAGATTAATACTCAAGTTATCAACTATCACTTCCGTGTTAATAACTTCAGGATATCCATTGTGGGTACATGTTCAAAGAATCGAATAGACGGAACGACGAATTGATATACCAAAACTTGAACGACTTGGGGAATTTCTAGCTTTTCTTATTAAGAGGGGGTAAGGGTTTACGCGTGGAGAAAAAAACACTTTTTTCACGATTTTTTTTTAGACGTATAGATTAAGCAGATTTATTAAAACCTTTTGAACATTATTAAGCATGGATTGAACAACATTGAGTAATTTTTTTATGCGGAAATATCCACTAACAACGGAGCTTTTCCAAGAACGTTTCTTTGAAATAGACGATTTGCGGTGATCACTGTATCTCGGCTGGAAATTATCAAAAATAAAAAACCATTGGAATTTAGTCAAAGTATCATTGAATCCTCCCCCCAACGTTTTCTGATTATTTTTTTTTTACATTTGTTAGACCCGTTTAGTCATAAGGAAATTGAGTAGGTTCGATCTATAGAGATCTCCTCTACAGTGGATAAAATACTTTAACTCGGAGAATTAATAAAAATGAATTATTATCTTTATTATCAAAATGTTTCCATTTTGAGTAAAGTAATTACAGGTTTAATGAATACGAAATTATTGATTAACGTGAAATGATTTTGAAGAACTGACTCCCGAATATCGGTGAGTCTGATATTTATATTAAATTATTGGTGTCACATTATTACACGATTGAGTGTGTAAAAATGCTGAGTTTCCATAATATGTGAAGTAAGTGCAACTTCTTCACAGATTATGCAAATGATTACAATTGAGAAATATTCAACGAAGTTAAATATTTCTCCTTTTAATAAATAATATTCTGGGACACAACATTCCTCCCCGCCAGGGAAGAAAATTATTGTCCTCAATAATAATTTTCTCTATTTTTTCAATTTTCTCTACAAACTAATAACAAATAGAAAAAAATACTCTTATTTCTCAATTCATTTTATGTTTGTACTCGACAAATATTTTCTGTTTATTTAAAAAATTTCAACTGTCCAACTATGAGAGTTTTAACTCATTTCCTGTTTCCTCCTGTTTCCTCCCCCTTAAAAAAAAATTTTCTTTTACTTTTTTCATTTACTCAAACGTTGAATTCTTCTTGAGGTGTCAGCTAGCATTTGAGACTGCTGATTCTGCATCAAAATGCATAAAAATTTCGTTATTCCTTGGTTTTTCTTCACTCGAGTTTTTTACTTTTGCGAAAACAAGTGCTCCGTAATCAAGTAGTGTTTTAAAGATGTCCAGTGTCTCCAGTGTCTCAGGAAAGTGTTCCCTATGTGGAGATTTATCCCAGTGTACTCGACGAAAGAATGTTAACGTGCTGAAGTCCTCAAGAAAAATTTCTGTTACGTCCGTTATTCCCCGTCTTCTCAAGAAAAAATCTCCAAAAAAAAGTTTTTCTACACCTGGTATTCCTCGAACTTCTAAGATTTGTCGTAAAAAACGAGTGATTAAGTCATCAGGACCTGCTTCTAGTCGTTGCCCCGTGGTTCCAAGATCCTGGAACCCCAAAGTAATTATCCAACGTTGCACTCGTGCGCCTTCGGTAAGTGTATCCTTTGTCATCCATTCTAGTATATATTTTCTTTCAATAATTGATTTTTGCTCATAATAATGAATCCTGAATTTTTCATACAGGCGATGACGTGTCAAAGAAACTTGGGAAGTTATTTCGACTTGTGGTTGGAACTTCTTCATTCGCTGATTGCAGGTTCTTCCCGTCGTCCTTGCCACATCCCATTGGCTCCTCTGGACCGGAGATGTAACTTTTGTGACCGATTTGTTTGGGATGTTCCAGGATTCACTGTAGTGGACTCTTTCTAGTTTGTTTATTTCATTAATCCAATCTTTATTGCGTTGAACTCTTGTGACGTCACATTTAATTTTTGTTTCCAAAAATAAATGGAGTATTTTTAAATTCTTTTGATGCTTCATTGTAATGAGTCCTGTCCTGAATCCATCTCCTTCCTTGGTCACATCCTTATTCTTATTGTTAAGATAACGTAGGGTTAAGATCTTTCCAAATTTTCCATCGTGTATTAGGGTTTCATAATTGTGTAGGCCGATTTCTTGAATTCGCACAATTTTAATTCGTTTCGTTTTTATTGTTGATTCTCTTTGGGTTATCCATTCGTTGTTGAATTCGACGCTGCCGTCAACTTGACCGTCAAAGAATGCATGCGTCAGCAACCTTGACTCGGTGCGTCGACCGCTTGCCTGCTTCAACTCATTCGACCTGTGTTGTAATTCGACGCCCGCTTCACCTGATTCTTTCTTTCGAATTTTTAAAGAAATTAATTTTAATTCAATATTTATAATATCTCTTGCTAGCTCCTTCAGTAACATTGTCCCCTGGTACCAGTAGAAGATTTTACTCAATGTTTTCCTTATTTTCAGTGGTAACTGAGGGTTGTTTCTCTTCAATTGAAGCACATGTTGTTGGTCTCCAGATGATTTTTCCTGAGATACGTATACTTCGTTCATGTATACGTCCAATGTGTCAATGAACCATCTTTCATGTATGTTGCAAGTTGAAGTTTCTCCCACTCGCAGTCTTTGAGATGAATCCCGAGATGCTCTTCCATAATTGCTGGAATCATCCCCTTTTGTACAGTTCTTTGTGTCCTCAAATGACGTATCTATCATGCTTGTATACTGCATTCTTCTAGTACTCCAGTTTCCACCACTTGTTGAAGATGACTCATAGAACCACTCCTGCAATATTTGATTGTGCTCTTCACGAACAATAATCACAATATCCGTTAATGTTGGAATCATCAAAGCTCTCCATGAGATCCAATCTGTCCTCCGAAAATCGAAGACTTCACTTTTTCTCAAAACCATTCTTTGTTCAGATGTTTTCAGCAGAACTCTCCTCCAACCGTTATTTTTTAGAAAAATATCTACGTCATGCAGAATCTCTGGGAGTATCTTATCGGATTCAGTTAAACTCCGTGATTCTTCCAAATAGGTTTTTCCATTCCTGCATCCAGTGCTGAAAGGAGAATGGAATTTTCTCCACTTCGATCTTGACGTAGTTCCTTCGTTATTGTATATTTTCCAGCAGCTCACATAAAGAGCTTTCTGTGTTCCACTTCTGAAAACTTTTCTCTTTTTATTTCTTCTGTAACTGACCACAGACATTGCAGAATCGCTTGTATCTTCATATATTAAGCATGTCACCTCTTTCGGGTATATGGTATCCTGATTGCACAACAACTTACTTAACCGTGTATGACTTTCTGCTCCTGCTGATAGTAGAAGAATCCATTTGAATCTTTCACTTGTTCCTTTCTGGTATGAGATGAACATACCCAATGACGTAGGTTGCAGAGTATCTTGGTGAAATACTATGTCAACTATTTTCCCTGATTCAGCTATCTTCACACCCGCGGTAAAAACGGATAAATTAGTTGTGGAGAGGGACATTACATCAGTTAGTGGAATGACCTGCGCTCGAATATCATACTCAGTTCGTTCACTCCACACGTCATTTCCATCTTTCTGCTGAGCTTGCAGCACGATATGTTTTCGTTCTTTCTCAGTTAATAACCTTGAGTTGTTTTTCTGGAATACCAACTCGTACTTATGCTGTCCCAATACTCGGCCTGAATTCGTAATTTGCGTTTCTTCATTTTGAACACTCTTCAGCCCTTTTAAGGGTTCATGACTCATATGTATGCTGGACCAATGTAGTTGTGCTCTTGCTGGTACTCTATTTCTAGTAGTCCTTGGTTCATAATTAGTCCTAAAACGTCCTATAGTTCCAAAACATGGATTTATTGAATCAGACTCAATACTCAGACTCCTGGTCCAAGTTGTCAAATCTATATCTTCTAGTAGCTCAAAATCAATGCAAGGTATGATGTAACATATTGGGCTCGACCAATCAAAAGTTAACCATTTGAATCTTGTAGACAAAATCTTATTCCATATCTCGTAACTAGCCCCAGGGTATTGGAAAATATCCGCTAAATTATTTTCCGATGAAGACTGATTGTCTTCTCTATTTACTTTTTCCTTCAAGGCAACAATCCAGATCTCTATTGCAGAATTTTGCCTTACGTTGACCCGTAATTTCGATAGCTTCTTTCCACTGTGGTACAAAAGTCTATTTTCCCCCCTTAGGAAGTATTTTCTGCATCTGAAGAATCTCTTGAACCTCGTTGAAGAGCGACAAAGGCTGGCATTACTCCGAATGTCGAGATAACTTGGATTATTGAATTGATCCCGATCATTCACCGATGGTTCTAGGAAATTTCTCTCTTCCGCATAAAACTCTCGAGCGTTGTGAGCCTGCGGAGACAGTAGATAACCTTCCGAGTAGTCGGAGTTAGTTATTCTAATAGCAATGGTGGGATACCTTTGCTTCAACCCTTCAGAGATCTTTTTAGCCGTCGTTTGATTCAAACGAACCTCAGTCCCAACATGATTTCCGACAATATGTAATAGTCTTCCAATGGACCTCTTTCCGGTATTCTGGTGCATACGTAAACTCTTTCCAGCCTCTGTATGATGGCTATACTTTGTAGTTTCCATACTTTGTAGTTTCTGCATTTTAGTCAGTATAGAAATTCTCAACTGATTCTGAACTGACCCCATATCAAATTCGAGTAGAAGAATTTGTTCCGAATTGGTAAAAGTTTCAATTCCACTTCTTCTAATATCCTCCCCGAATAAAGACCATTGTCTTTCCATCGTGAGGCCCATGATGGATGGATTTGTAAAGAGGAATTTACACTCTCTTTTATCCAACAATCCAAGAAATTCCAGTCATGAGATTGACTTCGATGAATCTCCGATGAACCCCTCATTCTTCCTCATTTTCCGGATATCTATCTCGTTTCTAGTTGCTTTTTGCAACTTCTTATTAGTGACTCTTGTCCGCTTGAGGAATAGAAGAAAGAGAAATTCTTCCAATAAGAATTTTTTCCGATAATTCTTCATATTCAATTTTCTTTTCATTTGTAGTTGTTCTCCTTTGACATTTCGGAGTGTTGACCTTTGTGATACCTCAATACCTGTCTGGGTTATATGAGAATCAATGTTTTCGCTGCATGTAATGGTAATTTGCATCATACTTTTCGTTTGCTGCGTCAGGCTTTTTGTGACTTGTGTAAAACCTTTCGTTGAACTCATTCCGCTACTTCCTGAGACTTGACGCAATTTGAATGTTTTATCAATTGCTTCTTCTTGTCCGGGGTGTTTCCACGCGTAAATAGGTTCTCGTTCATTCCCAGGATGATTTTCATCGCTCGCCTCATTGAATTTCCGATGTGATTTAGACTTCTGAGCTTCTGAAGTTTTTGCTCGTCGAAGTTTCATTTGAACTCCGTTTAACACCTGGTGGAAATATATTATGTCTTGCATACATTCCGTTAACAATAACGCTCAATTGTTTACGCATAACCCCCAAGCAAACGAGATGCATATACTCAAAAGGAGTTTGCTTAACCAAATCCATCGGGAGAGTGGAAAGAGGGCTATCCTCATCGGTATGGTGTGATCCATCAACGTGTAAATCGTATTCCTCACGCGTACGAGGTCGATGACCCACCCCACGATAAACCGTGACACCTTGACGTATGGCAGTACCTGTGACCCAACATCTGGAACAAGGACAGAGCCCTTTATGACCTATGTGACACAAAACATACGCTCGAGCTGGGGCATCTGCGACAAAGCATCGAATTGAAATTGGATAGTTTCTACCGTCATGTAAAACGCCTCGTTGCAATAGCTCTTTTAATTCAGTTACAAAGGGGTTAAGAAATTCTCGAACTGGAACCGGCTTCAGAGATGAGCCTTGCCAAATTCCAACCATTTCAGTTTTCGACTTTGTTTCCGGGATTCTAATTTGAATAGGCCATATATGAATTTTTCCCTGCTGATCTAAAACTGCCCCATCAGTGCACAAATCGATGAGTAACGGATTAGGGATTGAAAATACAGGAATAGTGCGGAGAATAGTTTTTAGAGCTTCTTCAACTCCAAGATGAAGATATTGACCACCAGCAAGATTAAGAATAGGCACTGGAGTGCGTGGAGTCTTCAAGAGAGTACGCGTATCTTTCGGAAGACCTCTCAAACAAGGATGTTGACGGATAACCCCTAAAACCTCATTACATTGCACGTGATTCATAGAAGAGCTCATAAATGCTTTTGCAAGATTTTGTGAAAAAAGTTTAGGATCGTCCACATTATTCGCGTGAAGGTCGATGTTTGGCGCGTTAACATCATTCGGCTCCTCCCCTTCGTCCAGAAAACCTGCTTCGTTCCCCTCCCCAAAATCATATGGATCACGTGGTGCGTTTGGCTCGTTCGGTTCAAGTCGCCCATTCTCGCTTGGCTCATTCAAATGGTTCGGCTCGCGTGGCGGGTTATGTTCAAACGGTGCGCATGGAGCAGCAACCACTTCTACCGCGGGTACATTTAAAATATTTGCCCTTTCTTGTCGTTCGTGACGGACTTCTCGACGTAGACGCTGTAATCGACGTTGTTCAGCGTAACATAACTGAGTCTCGCGTTTCCTAGTGCGTAATATGCTAGCACGATACATAATTGTGATATGGCTGTTGAGACGCGCCAAATTCGAGGAAAAGTATAACTATTTGACGACTGTAAAATGTAGAAGAGTCAATTGAGCGCAATATTCAATAACAGAGGGACTACAACTCCAACGCTAGCAGCAGCAACGAAAATGAGGAAATAGGAAGTAATGAAAATTATGATAATTAAGGAAAAATAAACCTTGGAAGCTGAAAAGAAATCTCCTTCTGCCTCAAGGCCAAGTGTCCTCACGACTTCGTCAGTATTGTCAACCTGTAATCGAAAAAGTCGTACAATAATAATTTTATGTTTTGAATATTTTTCATCCCTAAAACTACTCTTGACTTCACAATCATGAAATTACAGAATGCTTGTTGTAATTTAAATAAGCAGGCATTCGTCGCTGCGTTAGTCGCTATTTCTATCACGTTATACTTCAAATCGCTATTTCTTCTTCTCAATTTCTGCTGATGAATTAGCAGGATGCTTCCGAATGGTTTTTCCTGGATTTTTCCAATCATTTCTCTCGAAAAAAATTATATATACTAAATTCTACATGAAAAATCACTTTTTCACTTTTACTGTTCCCTTTCGGATACAGTTTCTGATTGTCCTACGGAGGTGAGTAGAAGCTTATTTGAAAGAGGAAAATGTGTTCTCTCAGAAAACTAAATAAAAAATATGAACATTCATTCAAAAAAATATAGAAAAATGACATTTTTTGAATTTGTTTTGGAAATATTGAGAAAAAATACTTCTTTTAATGTAATGAGCAGAGAACTTCATCTAAAAATGCCCAAAATTAACGGCTTGTTCAGCTCATGAAAACGAAACTTTTTAGCTTTTTCCCGATGAAATCGGATGAGTAGTTTGGAAGATACAGCCTATTCTCGGAAAAACTTCAATTCAAAATCTCTCGAGAATCGTTCAGCTGGTATGCCTCCCATCCAATCCCAACTATCTTTATCAGAAACTACATACACACAAAAAATTTGAAGGCTTTAAGTCAATTATTCATTGAGCTATGGTGGACAGACCGAGTTTTTGAGAAAGAGCACAAAAAAATTAATAACTAACGGAATAATGGGATTAAATTCATAAAAATTTGCCGATAGTTAGATATTATGGTTGCAAATCTTGAGTTAAATTTTGAACGGTATTCGTTTTACGCAAATTAAGAAATTTTGAAGAAACGATTTTTACAAAATCGCTATATCTCAGAAACTATTCAACCGATCTTGCTGAAATTTTTATGGAACTCAATTTTCATCAAAACTGAAATCTTGCCAAAATTTCAGATTTTCATCTAGCACCATTCTCGAGTAATTAAGAGTCTCAGGGCTGTACAGATAGATGTACACAAATATATGTCTGCTTTTTTTCTCATTATTATTTTTCGGCTTTTTGAATCATTTTGAGTCGTTCCCAATGAAAATTCACATTTCGAAAAAAAAAGCGAAAACAAAACTTCTATTCGCAAGCAAAAAATGAATAAAAATGAAATCTGCTATTAATTTTCCTCGATTATTGTACGAATATCATGGAAAATAATGGAGATGCGCCTTTCTCATCCTCATCTTTTTTCATAAAAAATCTCGGAAGTACCGAAAATGCTTAGTATAAAAAGGGGGTATCTGCAGCAATTCTTGAGATATTCTCAAAAATATTAATACAAAAAAGGAGAAATCATCCTCTTTTTTAGTTTCCCATTGTTTTTTTCTTCATCAGTCGGGAATATTTCCGAAACCCTGGACACTTCTTTACAAAAAATTTTGAGAACTACTGAAAGGAAAATTATCAAAATTACGCTATCTCTCTCAGTTTCCGAGATATTCGTAAAAAAAAAGTCCTAAAAATAATGAAATATTGAAGAAATAAAGACAAAATTCAATTAATTGCATTTCATTTCTGAGAATATCCCGGAAACTAAGCGAGATACGGCAAACTTACCCTGTTTTTGCTTCCGAATGGAAGCTTTACTTTCGTCAAAATTTGCGACTTCCATTTTTTTGCTGGAAATGACCTAAAATGATCTGAAAAGTCCAAAAATCGTATTTAGAAAAAATATCTGTGGGTATGTGTGTGTGTATGTATGTGACAATTTTCGTAACTTCAAATTTTTTTCCCTTAAAAGGGTAAAAGTTCAACCTAGGAATCTCATATTTTTACTGTATATCCCTTGTGATGTAATCTTTCATTTGAGACCTTGTTCATTGAAATCGGTCCAGTAGTTTTTGAGAAATAATCGATTTTCGAAATTTACAAAAAAATTTATTTCTCAAGATATTCTCAATCGATTTGATTTATATTTCACAACAATATTACACATAATGTCATCTAACTATGTGAATTTTTTCAGATTTTTCTGGTACTTGGTTTTTGAGTTATTTTGATTTTTATGATTTTTTTATCGAAAATGTTGTACCCACGATAACGATCAAAATAATAGAGATAGCAGCTTCAAATTTGGCTGATATATTGGTTCTTTGAAGTGAACGGCGCGTATTGTTAATGGATCATATTGATAGAAAATTTTCTAAGTTATGAATTATTTTCAAAATTTGAATTTTTTCATTTTTTTCGAAAATTAGGATAAGTTCTAAATCGATTGAGTCCAAAATTGATGCACGACATTTGGCACCACATTATGCAGCTGCGTGAATTTTTTCAGATTTTTCTGATATTTGGTTTTTGAGTTATTTTGACTTGAATTATTTTTTATCAAAAATGTTGTACCCACGATAACGATCAAAATAATAGAGATAGCAACTCCAAATTGGGCTGATATATTGGTTCTTTGAAGTTAAAGAGGCGTATTTTTAATGGATCATATTGATAGAAAATTTTCTGAATTATGAATTATTTCCAGAATTTGAATTTTTTCATTTTTCTAGAAAATTAGGATAAGTTCCAAATCGATTGAGTCCAAATTGATGCATGACATTTGGTACCACATTATGCAACTGCGTGAATTTTTTCAGATTTTTCTGGTACTTGGTTTTTGAGTTATTTTGATTTTTACGTTTTTTTATGGAAAATGTTGTACCCACGATGACGACTATAATAATAAAGATAACAACTTCAAATTTGGCTAATATATCAGTTCTTTGGAGCTCAGGAAGCGTATTAACAATGGATCATATTGATGGAAAATTTTCTGCGATACGAATGATTTCCAAAATTTACATTTTTTTTCATTTTCTTGAAGATCATGATAAGTTCTGAATCGATTCAGTCCAGATTGACGTATAACATTCATCATCATATGATGTAACTTCGTTGATTTTTTCAGATTTTTCTGGAACTTGGTTCTTGAGTTATTCTGATTTTCATTATTTTTCATCAAAAAAGTTGTACACACGATAACGACTGAAATAATAAAGATAAAAAATTTTAATTTGGCTGAGGGTGTGAACTGTTTCATACATAACTTTCTATCATTTTCTTTTTTCTTCATCAGAATCGGAGCGGTAAAATTTAGCAATTTTGTAAAATACGATGAAATGTGTGATTCCCCATTAAGCTCAATGTTATACTTGTGAAATTGACAATATTTTTTTGACTCGTTCTTGTTAGCCCTTCAAGAATTCAATTGGTTCATTATTTTATCATAATCTACGTATATGCCGGATTAAATTTTTTTTGAAACTGTCAATCAAGTATCGGCGGTACTACCTTAAGGAATGTTCCCAAAAGAGTCGCCGTATAACGAGTACTCCAAGACTGAGAAAACAGAAAGGTCTCCGAAATATACATATAATTATATATGTGGATATTAATATATGCTGCAGTTTTCATTTATAGTCTTCTTTTTTTCCATTCATTGTTTAGTATAGAAATGGTTTATGATATTCAACAAATAAAAACAGCTAGATCCCGCAACCTATTATTAGTTGAAAAATATAATGTCAATATCATGGCTTCAGCTTAAAGGAATCAGCTAAAAGCTTATTCTGATTTCCAAACATTGAGGTTTCTTGAGCTTCAAAAAACAGGATATTCATATTATTCGGTGATTTTATGCGTCAGTATAGTTATTATTCTTGTGTTGGCTGATTTTATCTCTTCGGATTTACGAAAATTCTTTATTAAATTCAATATAGTTTATAATTAAGTGCATCTTCTTGCTGATCCAAGAGATCTTTTCACGAAGTCCCACTCATAATTATAAACTTTGTTTCAATGATTGAGAGTGCAGATTAGCTTATTAATATTTTTCTTCTTTGAAATTTAAATGAAAATGGAAATTTATATGAAACGATTTAGTAAAGTGGGGGAAAATGAATGCATTCGGAAGCGACTTGCTAATAAATTAGCAGATAAAGCTATAATGATGTGGATAATGATGCAAGTTTCCACTTGTTTTGTAGAGAAATTCAAGAGCTAAAAAAAAAATACAGAGGAAATAGCCCTATCTCGCTTAGTTTCCGGAAGATTCTCAAAAAACTAATGACTAAAATCATAAATAAAAGAAATGAGTCTATTTTCTTCACTGGTTTTTTGATAATTTTTCCGAAATTCAACACGATAGATTATTTTCTCGTTCACTCATCCTTGTAGCTCTTGAAATTCCCCAAAAAAATGAAAATGGACAAAGGGCTTCATCTCGCTTAGTTTCCTACATATTATGACAAAAATGATTAAAAAACATCGGGTTTTTTTTGTCACATTCTATTCGAGCAGAATTAAATTAAGATGACTTAATCCGAAAGGATAAATCATGAGAAATTGATAATAATGCGATGTTCAAATATTTATTCATAATTTTCCCCAATTAACAATTTTTTTTAACCCTTTTAATCAACTTATAAAAATGTAAACATCGATGCCCAAAGAACCCGTGACAACAACAAAGAAAAGCCCTTGTACACAATATGTCAATTGTGTAGGAGGTTAAAAACACTGTTTTCCCCCCAAATTAATTATAATTGGAAATTAATCATTGAAAACCCCACTAATTTACCGAAAAACAGTCTAATTATAAAATAAATGTAAAAAAGCCGGCATTGAAAAAACCACGCGACGCGTCGCTATTTATTCTCGAAATTGGCTGTTAAAACGAATGGAATATTAACAAAACATACCTTAAACGATGTCAGAAGACCTTTAGCTCTCTGCAATAATAAATTCTGCACCTGGAAAACTGAAACTTCTTCTTAAAATGCACTTGAAAAGGACACTTGAAAAATCGCCGTCTGAATCGCCCAAGCTCACAAAGAAGAAGGAAGTTACATGACGTCACCGGGCTGATGTAAACATTTCATTGCGCACACTCCGAGTAGTGTCCGCGCAACATTCTTGGCGCGCTATTTGAATCGATTTTAATTTTTCTATGTGAAAAGAAATTGTTTTTTCAAGTAATTTTTCTAGAGGCGAATAAAATAAATTAACTAGTACACACTCACCTGTTATCACTTTCATTTTCCTCAAAATTTAATTGCTACAGCTGTTACTTCAGTTGTTTATACAAAAAATTCGGAAACAAGTCAATATCGAACGCACAGTGTCCTACGTATAGATAAGTATACTGTTAAAAATTTCTGACTGAATTTTCCGTGCAAAATTCCAGAAATTTTAAACAAGTCATATCTTTACTGAAATTCCAGATAATTACGTCATTGATCAAAATGAGCAGATCATCGATTTTCAAATAATTTCACTCCTGGATATCAATGAAATTTGTAAATTTCAGCTGAATTGTTTCTTGAAAATTAAAAAAAAATAGGAAAAATGCAAGAAAAATTTGAAAATTCAAATCATTTTAATTCTGAATATTCATGTTCAGTTGAAAATGCAAGTGAGTTGTAGAATTTCCGTCTCAATCCTACTTAAAACTCAGATTCCTCGGAATTCCTTCGGAAACTCACAGATTTCATAAGCATTTTCCCATTGAAAAATATTCACTATCACGTTTATTAAAATTTTCATCGAATTTTCTATGAACTTTCAATTTTTTTCCAACAGTGTAGTGAAAGTCAACTTTTCCTATAATAATTTAATTAATTAACGACGAAATTATAATAAATTACATGATTTGTAGTAATTTCGTTCAAAAGTATGGCGTACTAGTATTGTACCAGTACTATATTATTACAAAAAAATTTTAACTTAGTACAGCGTACTGGTATTATACTACTCTTGTACCAGTACGCCCACCTGGTGGCGTACTAATGTAATACAAAAATACGCCGTACTAGTATTATACTACAATTGCACTAGTCCGGCATATTGCATCAGTACGCCTGGTTATCGGGGAATAAATGAAATTAATCAAATTAATTCATAAAAAAAAATTAATTCACAAAATCTTTCAAAATATGAAAAAAAAAATAAAAAAAATACAAACAACAAAATTCCACAAAGTCGCAAGACTCAAATTTCTCAATAAATTAAAATTAATTAACTTTGGCCACGACGTCAAAATATCCGTTAATTAATTTTTAATTCGCGACAATAAATTTTCCACAAAAAAAAATAAAATATTTTAAAAAAAAGAAATATATTTTTTTCTAAGAGACGATAACGAGAGTTCAAAATTATTTTTAATGAAAAAAAATAATTAAATGTTTCCAAAAAAATTATCAAATAATTTCGCCGACAAATGGTATTCAATCTCGTGGCGTCACCATTACTTAGCGTCATTACGCTAAAAAATTAATATTTCACGACCACGAAATTAAATTACCGTACAAAATTTAATTAACTAAAACTTGCTCACCAGATTATTCCCAACTTATTCCACGTGAACATAATTTTTTTAAGTTCAATTAAACGACAATTAATACAATTAATTCCAATGAATTAATTTATTCCAAAAAGTGCAAAAATGGCGGTTAACAAAGTGTGCAAAACACGACAAAACATGTGTTTTCACTAAGGCACACCGAACGAGAATCAGCCGACAGCAAGCGCTGTGCACCGGCTAAGGCGTCTTTTCTGGGAAGGACGTTCCTTATTGGCCGATCCCAAAATACGTCATTCAATACAGCTTAACCTGACGTTAAGTATTTTCCTTTTGCAATGACGATAAATTCCAACGAAGAAAATTGAGAAACTCCAAATCGATGACATTAGAGTTGGGACAATTTTATTTAGTCCAAGGATGCAACCAAGGTTCATCTAAACGTCTCAATTAATTCTTCCGATGAATTTCGTCATTGGCGCCAAAACTTTTCTCCAATTAATCAACTCCATAGATAATGTCGATTTCCTCATCATCGTCCATCTGGTGTCTCCCTCTTCCATTCGTGAGACATCAACTCAATTGACGATAATCCAATGAGCGTTAACATACAAAATTAACCAATCGGCATTAGTTTTACATAATTTCTACTCAAATTGAACTCTCGTGATTCGTTTATTTCGATTCTCAGTTGGTGGTGCCAAAACTACTAAAAATTCAAAATTAATTACGTGCCCAGACGACAAAAAGTAACGTAATCGAAATATTACGTTACAACTTACTCCCCCCAGACTGGAAGCCGTAATTAAGTTTTGTACAGTTCAATTCACAAAATATTTTAAACGATACAAAATTATACCACCAACGAAATCATAAACCATTGATCGACGAGACTTCAATCAATCACATTCCACATATAACAAAATCAAACATAATAAATCAATCACAAGTGAATCTCATAATCAACCTGTAATTAACCATTTCTTGTCATTTTCTTCGATCCTAATATGATCGAAATTATTATACTCTCAAAATTCTGGAGATACTCAACGAAATCAAAACAAAATAATGATTCAACCAATCATCAAATTGATAACGAATTCTTCCGTCACAGAAGTATCCTTCACTTGGTTGCGAAACCATCATTACATCATCAGAATTATGACTTGTTGATCACAAAACCAGATGCCAACTCGATTAGTCGCGAAACCATTATCAGATCAGTTCTCATGATCGGATGACGAACTCAATCGATCTAAAACCATTTTCAAATCAGTCCTAAACAACCACAAAATAAATTAAACAAATATCACCAAAATACAAATTCAAACCAAAATCTGCGTGACTGGACAACGTCACCAGACGATATGACAACGAAATAACAGAACTTATTTCTTCAATCGAGTCTCTACGATATTCTCCAGAATCATGATAAACACAATGATCAAAAGATCAATTCAAAAGTGAATCTGGTTGACAACGCTATTGAAAACGTTGGTTCCCTCAACCACTTCACCGTCTGAAAATTGATCCATCTTGACCAAATGTCAAACAGAAAAAAAAAATTATAAAAATCCAATCAAATGAATCTGGTTGACAACGATACTTGATACGTTGGATCCCTCAACCATTCCACAAACTAGAACTGATTCATCATCATCAAACATCACAATATCGAATAGATGAATTTCCTACGTCTCGCCATGTCTTCAGAATCCAGAAAAGTATTTTCTAATTCCTCAATTAAGACAAACGTCTTCGCACAAATACGAAACGTATTCAACTCATGAAACGAATTGTCCAAAACGATAAAATTGAACCCGGTTGGGAACGCTACTACTGAACGTTGGATCCCCCAACCGCTCCATTATACGAAGAACGATTCAAATTTATCAACAATTAATTCGAACACAAAAAAAAACAAAATCTTCTATTGAAATTGAATCAGGCTGACAACGATTCTCGGAATCGTTGGATCCCTCAACCACTTCCAACTGAAGTTTGATTCAAGTTCCTCAACAACAAAATTTCCAGATCTGTCACTCATCGTAACCATCATCGTTGAGTCTCAACCGAAACTCCAATGGATTCATCATCACGATAAAAGAACGTCAATTTTACTTGACCCAATAACCCGTCCAATAGAATTTCGGAGTTATCAGTTGTTCCTTCAGCGAGTGACCAGTTAGGTCGAAACGACAACGAAATTTCCATTCAAAACGGAACTAAAGAATCGAACATCTCTTAGCCCAAATGGAATAACAGACCTAAATTAGAACAAGATTTTCACTCTGAACAAACTAAAGAATCGAGCATCTTTTAGATTGACTTGAAAATCACGGTTCAAAAACAGACTGTACCAGCTAACACAAAACTGATACGTCAATGACATTGATAGTGTCAACGATACAACGCGTTACTATCGTTTTATGACCAGCTATCAAATTGTCTATCTCCTCACGATAATTATTCAACCTCTGAGCACGACGGAATTGTCCCGAGAACTTTCCTTTCTTTGTCATCTCAGCATAGTCAGTTGAATTTCTCCAATTATCGAAATCCAAATTTCCTCCTGCAACACGTGCGTCAGGACGGAAAACTTCCGTTTCATCCTCTGTACAACACATGACAGAGCCATGAAACGATCAAATATCTCTCGCGTTATACACAACGAAAGTCAAACCACGACGAGATATTACAACAAAGAGTTTAGATGTTTCCATTTCAAACACCACATGTTTGAATGTATGAAAACATCAAACGATCTCGCATTCTATTACAAGAATGAAACACCATAAGATCGCTACTCTAACTGGATTCGAGATATATAACGATTCTGTAGTAATCGATACTCAATCCAAACATATTCGAACCACAAGTGATCTCGCATTCCTAAACTAAGAATGGAGCACTCTGAGATCACTACAAAATTTCGTCTCAGTTCAAAATCAACGCGAATACTAGATGTCACTTCAACAATACAAGAATCAATGTAAACCTGTCAATCTCATCAGGATCAACAAAATTCACACTGTCCCAACAACAAACTTCAACACAAGCGTGAGTTGATCAGACCCACGACCTATATCCCAATCTGCTGTAACGTTAATACAATATTCACGCGATCACTGCAGAACGAAATCATGCCAACAAATATCATCCACGAAACATATTCTCGTTTCGTAAGTTCATAGATACGATATCTCATTCCGCTTCATCATAAAATAACATCAAGTGAATGTGTCGATATAAAATTTGAAAAGTTTTTGTCAATAACTAAAATCAAATCATCGATCACCTAATGTCCCCAAAAAGTCCATCGTGTACCACACGATAATCAATGAATTTCAAATTCAAAAGTGTCACAAAACTAAAATACTCAAAACCACAAAATAACAAACGAAACATGATGATCTTCCTACTATGGCCTTCGAAAATCATCAATTCATCAAACTGAAGCAGATATGATCAACATCACTAAATAATCACAAAAGATTCTCCGTACACGCCATTTACATTGAATTAATATACCTGAAATCGTTGATTATGACAATCACTGGATTAATCTTAATTCAATAAATCAAACACACAAAACAAATTATAACAATTTTGGAAACTCTCGTCATCTTAATCTCTAAATTATCAAAATTCTTGTAATCATTATCGAAACGTATGCAGCACGATTATTGTAGTTAGACGTTACCAAAAATTTAAAATTAACTAAGTAATTTTCATCAATTCATCCTCAAACATCATTCACAAACGACTACCAATCGTTTTGCATCACGATAACTAATTACCAAACGTTCAAATACGATACCGAACAATTTCGAGTCTTTACCAAATAATAACCAATAAATTCAATTAATTTGACTTAAATTGTATCCAGATTTACAAGGACCAATATGCCATTGAATCCTTTTGTACCGCTATTCGAATCATTTTATCAAACAACAAAAAAAAATTAATGCCTCTCATTAATTTTCATAACACCAAAAAAAAATAAAAAATTCAAAAATTTCTTCCGTAACTTTTCAACGGCCTAAACGAAATCAAAAATTCAAAAAAAAATTAATTTTCTCCCGTTACTTTTCGAACAGCCCCAAACAAAATTGAAAATTCTAAAAATTTTCTCCCGTTAATTTTCAAAGGCCCGGCGTTGGGCGTTAGGCGTTGGGCGCCAAAAGCTATGACGTAATTCCTGAGCCTAACGGTAAGCTCAGCAATTAAGCACGCTTGAAAAGCACCCAATAGCCAAAAACAAAATTTCAAAATAAAACCAAAATCCAAATGGGCGCCAGGATGTATCTTAACATCCGATCAATCTTATATTGATCTTAATACAACAAAACAAAATCAAAATCAAAATATTTAAACCACAAACTCAAATACTCCCTTATTCAGCACGAACTAGATCAGTCTCCTCTCAAGGTCGCTGTTGTGGGTTTGAATAAGGAGTGTTAAATAAACTTCAAACAAATGATTTAGGGGATAAAATAAAAAATTTATATAAAAAAAAATAATTATTCAAGTTATAAATTATTTAACCCCTGCGTTAGTCGACAAGTGCGCAGCACGATAATATGAAATAGTATTTTTTTTTTTTTTTTTTCATAACATAAAACATAACTTCCGACAACTCATAATAAATAAACAAATAATCACAAACAAATTCTTTAAAACTAAATTTAAAAAAAAATAATAATGTCAATAAAAAAAATAAAATTTAATTAATTAATAAATTAATTGATTTATTAATTAACCGTCAAATCAAAATTTGAATCAATCATAACGATTAAACGAATTCAAAAATTCCATGGTGCTGCCACCTAAAGTTATCTTTCGCAACGAAACAAAAGTAACTAAAAATTTCCCTAGGAAATTCCCCTAGAAGATTTCCCTAGGAAACTTTCCCTAGAAAGTTTCCCTGAATATCATGGCCGACTGAACGATATGCCAATAAATGAAATTAATCAAATTAATTTCATAAAAAAAAATTAATTCACAAAATCTTTCAAAATATGAAAAAAAAAATAAAAAAATACAAACAACAAAATTCCACAAAGTCGCAAGACTCAAATTTCTCAATAAATTAAAATTAATTAACTTTGGCCACGACGCCAAAATATCCGTTAATTAATTTTTAATTCGCAACAGTAAATTTTCCACAAAAAAAATAAAATATTAAAAAAAAAAGAAATATATTTTTTTCTAAGAGACGATAACGAGATTTCAAAATTATTTTTAATAAAAAAAAATAATTAAATGTTTCCAAAAAAATTATCAAATAGTTTCGCCGACAAATGGTATTCAATCTCGTGGCGTCACCATTACTTAGCGTCATTACGCTAAAAAATTAATATTTCACGACCACGAAATTAAATTACCGTACAAAATTCAATTAACTAAAACTTGCTCACCAGATTATTCCCAACTTATTCCACGTGAACATAATTTTTTTTAAGTTCAATTAAACGACAATTAATACAATTAATTCCAATGAATTAATTTATTCCAAAAAGTGCAAAAATGGCGGTTAACAAAGTGTGCAAAACACGACAAAACATGTGTTTTCACTAAGGCACACCAAACGAGAATCAGCCGACAGCAAGCGCTGTGCACCGGCTAAGGCGTCTTTTCTGGGAAGGACGTTCCTTATTGGTCGATCCCAAAATACGTCATTCAATACAGCTTAACCTGACGTTAAGTATTTTCCTTTTGCAATGACGATAAATTCCAACGAAGAAAATTGAGAAACTCCAAATCGATGACATTAGAGTTGGGACAATTTTATTTAGTCCAAGGATGCAACCAAGGTTCATCTAAACGTCTCAATTAATTCTTCCGATGAATTTCGTCATTGGCGCCAAAACTTTTCTCCAATTAATCAACTCCATAGATAATGTCGATTTCCTCATCATCGTCCATCTGGTGTCTCCCTCTTCCATTCGTGAGACATCAACTCAATTGACGATAATCCAATGAGCGTTAACATACAAAATTAACCAATCGGCATTAGTTTTACATAATTTCTACTTAAATTGAACTCTCGTGATTCGTTCATTCCGATTCTCAGTTGGTGGTGCCAAAACTACTAAAAATTCAAAATTAATTACGTGCCCAGACGACAAAAAGTAACGTAATCGAAATATTACGTTACAATATATATCATAAAATTACTGAATTTCTATTGAATTTGAAGGACAATTATGTATTTTTTATAGAAAATTCAATAAATTATTGCTAACTAGCTAAACTACCCGGTTTCGCTCAGGAGTTGATATGAGATTGTGTGTTAGTTGGGATAAAAGAATGAACTTCAAAATATAGAAAGTACTTTTCTTTCTTATTGAAAACATATTCTAACTTCTTAAACCTTCTAGGATATTCTCGGAATTCAGAAGA
Source organism: Aleiodes leptofemur (assembly GCA_963942555.1). Taxonomy (NCBI): domain Eukaryota; kingdom Metazoa; phylum Arthropoda; class Insecta; order Hymenoptera; family Braconidae; genus Aleiodes; species Aleiodes leptofemur. Next base: position 9,188,662 of record OZ012612.1, read on the forward strand.
TCTGCGAACCTCAGGGACATTTTGAAATGTTCTCGAATTTTCGGGCACACTCAAATATATTCTCACACCTTTGAGGACATTCTAAGAAGTTCTCAGACGTTTTGGAACATACTAGGAAGTTCACAGACGTTTCGGAACATTCCAGAGTGTTCTCGAACGTTTTAGAACATTCTACAATATTTTCACACCTTTTGGAACATTCTAGAAAATTCTCAAACCTTTGGCAACATTCGAGAGTGTTCTCGAACTTTCTGTAACATTTCAAAGAAAATTCCAAACTTTTTGGATCATCCTAGAGAATTCTGGATTTTTCTGAAATATTCTAGACTATTTTGAAACTTTCTAGAACATTCAAGAATATTTCCAAACCTTTTGCATCATTTAAAAAAATTTCCAACCCTCCTGAAACATTTTAGAATGTCCTCAAACTTTCTGGAACATTTCAAAATATTCTTAAATTTCTTGGGATATTCTAGAAAATTCTAGAATGTTCCGAAACGTTTTGGAACAATCTAGAAAATTCCCGAACGATCTGGAACATTCCAGAACATTCTAAAGCATTGTCAACTATTCTAGATCATTCTATTGTTCTGTAGAACAATCTAGAACATTATTGTACCCCAATAAGGAGCAATATTCGCCCCCCATATCTCGAAAACCAACCCCCGTAGCTGAAAACGGAAAACCTTTTCATGGATGGGGGGTGGAGGGCTAACACCCCATATAACACCCATGGGGCTATGAAAGTTGGTTTCTGAGTTTTAGCGACACGCACATGGGATACTTTCTTTTATTATATATATTAGATAAACGATTCTACGTGAATAAGAATCGTTGAAACTATCAAATGCGTACTTCATTGTTTTTTTTAATGAAACATTTGAAATATTTCCAACTAAATATTTTGAGCATCTTCAAGTCGTGAATGATATTGCTGAACGCAGTGTAGCATTGATTGAACAGTACAATCAATGCTTAACGAAAAATGAAGAACAGCTCCAGTATTTATTGCAAGTAGTTAGTGAACATAGAAAAAAATATCCTACTTGCAATAAGAAAAAACTTCACATTACCCTGATGGATCGGGCGATTACATATCAACTATAAATCGATCAGACAGGCGATTTTTTCATGAAATCGACTGTCATGTGACCACGATGCGACTGTGATGCGACTGCGGTGCAAACGCATCGTGATCGAATTACGGTCGACTTCGTGAAAAAATTGACTGCCCGGTTGCATGATCCACCAGGGCAACTTAATTATTCAATTGAATTCCTATGATTTAAATAACACTTGATAATCGAAGAAAATATTTATCGGTAACTGTTGTTAAAATGCCATTTGAAATGTTACCTTCAATGAAATCATCAAATATTATTCATTAATTATATTTACAAACATTTCAAATGTTCCATGAAAAAAAAACAATAAATTACCCATTTGATAGTTCCAACAATTCTCATTCACGTAGAATCGTTTATTAGCGATAATTTATTGAATTTCCTATCGAAAATACATAATTCTCCTTCAAATTCAATATAAATTGAGTAATTTCATAATATATATAGCACTCATATGAAAACCCACTTTAATACTTCAATTTATTTGACAAAGTACTCGAAAGTACTAATAGTAGTAATTTTATCAGGTACTAATTAACAGACTCATAACTCGAAAACAATTGACTTTATGGATTTTTTGCAAGAGACCTTTTTCGTAGATCGTCCAATTTCCGTTGAGATCCATCACTCAAAATTTCCCTGCAATGGACCGTTTCCAAGCTCCAAAAATTATAGAATTGAAAAAATATTTTTCTGTGTTATTTAAACAGGAAAATATAAAAATCAATTGAGGCAAACCTCAATATCAATATTAAGAGCTCTACTTATGACCAAAATTTTCGTTATTAGGTATACTATCAATTTTTGGACACCATCAGAAAAAAAAATTTTTTTTTGTTTTTTTGAAACACCCTCTTCTACACGCAATGTCAAAAATCGCGTGTGAATGTAAGTTCAAATTCCTCTATGAATAGAGATGAGGGGATATTTACTCTGCACGTAATATGGACTCCAAAATCATGCAGTGATTTTCATTACGTGAATTCTTGACTTGACGTAGAATATCTGCGCAAGGAACACGAAGAAATTCCTGCGTAGATACGAATCAAAATTTTTCTATCAATACAGATGAGAGAATATGCACTTTGCACGCAAGAGTAACTCAAGAATCATGCAATGATTTTTGTTGCGTGGATCCAAGTTGAAATTGCTCCATAGATACCGGCTGGATATGATTGACTCTATGCCTAACATCCACACAAAAATCACAAAATGATTCTTGTTGCGTGGATCTAAGTTCAAACTTCTCCGTGAATATAAACCATCGATCATTGACTCTACACGCAAAATATACGCAAAAATCACTCAAAACTCCTGTGTGGATATAAGACAAAATTCCTCTATGAATACAAATGGTAGAGTCTTCACTCTTCATGCAATATCCACTCAGGAATCATGCAATGATTTTTTATATGGGAATATGAGTAGAAATTCTTTAGTGAATATAGATCATAGATTCTCAACTTGACACACAATATCCGTATGAGAATTATGAAAATTTTAATGAGTGGATACAACCCAAAAATATTCTATGAATACAGATGGGAGAGTTTGACTCCACATGCAATATCCACTCGGGAAGGAGGCAATGATCCGTGTTGTGCTGATCCAAGTTGAAATTGCTCCGTGAATATAGACCATAGATTATTGATTCTCCGCAGTATCCACGTGGAAATCATTTGAGAAATTCTGCGTGGATACAAGTCGAAATACAGATGGAGAAATATACAATTTACATGCAACAATCACACGAAAATCATGCAATGATTCGTGTTGCGTGGCTCTGAGTTGGAATTTCTACATGAATATGAACCATATAAGTTCAAATTCCTCTATGAATAGAGATGAAAGAGTATTTACTCTGCAGGCAATATCCACTCAAAAGGGATTCCGCCGTGAATATACACGTAGAAAAATTGGGATGGTGGCCGCCATGGCGCGGACCATGGCAGTGGTCATGGCGCTGGCCATGTTGTCGTCATCATAAATTTGCTGTTTTCCATGGAGTTCCTTCCCATGGCAATTTTTTCATGGCGATTCTATCCATGGCATTTTTTTACATGGCATTTCTTCCCATGGTGATTCTTCCCATGGTTTTTTTTTCCATAGCTTTCCTTGCCATTGGATTTTTTTCTATGGTGTTTGTTTTCCATGATGATTTTTCCATGGCGATTCTTCCCGAGACGTTTCTTCCCATTGCATTTTCTCCATGGTGGAAATTTCCATTCATGAAAAGAATCGCCATGCAAAGAAACGCCGTGGAAAGAATCGTCATGAAGAAATTGCCATGGGAAAGAACTCCATGGAAAGCGGCAAAATTGGGATGGGGGCCACCATCAGAATTTTTTTACGTGTATATTATGGATTCTTGAGTCTACATGTAATATCTCGCAAGGAACACGAGAAAATCTTTGCATGCATACAAGTCAGAATTCCTCTATCAATACAGATGAGAGATTATGCACTCTGCACGCAATGGTCACTCAAGAATCATGCAATGATTTACTTGCGTCGACCCAAGTTGAAATTTCTCCATGGATACAGACTAGATATTATTGATTCTATACGTAGTATCTACACAAAAATCAATAAATGGTTCTTGTTGCGTGAATCTAAGTTCAATTCCCTTCGTGAATATATAAACCATAGAGTATCGACTCTCCACGCAAAAATCACTAAACACTCCTGCGTGGATACAAGAAAAACTGCCTCTATGAATATTAGGGTGGTCCTTAAAAAGGCTATATTTTAATATTAATCGATCCCCTCTCCAAAGCGCTTCCAAATAATTCAAAGAAAATGTCTATAAATTTTTAGCTCTTAATATTAATATTAACCTGGCCCCCACAGCAAACTAAGTTTTGAATGGAAAAACACATGTATTTTTGCAAATCCAACTTTGAATTTTCATAACTTTGATAATAATTGATGAAAAAATCTGAAGTTGGGCGCGAATGTAGTTCCTGATATAATGTACAGAAGGGAGCATTGAAACAAATTTTACACAAGTTTCTCCTTACTTTTAGACTTGGGGTATCCTTTTTTCCCTTTAACTTTGTGCTATTCGTTTACAATTAGGAATATGCGATCACTGACGTTATCTATATGAGCTTTGGAGGGAATTTTGGACACAATCAACACGGCGCCATCTACCAGGCATGATACCTTGAGTATTTTCACGAAACTGAAAGTTGTAAATAACTGTGCAGAACGAGGATTCAAATTAATGGAAGATTACAATGTAAAATTCACTAGAAATGAAGATCAGCAACAATCTATTCTGCAAATCGTTAATGACCATAGAAAAAAATTCCCTACTGCTTCAAAACAGCTAAACCTTTCAATATGAATACCCTAGCGAATCCATTTATACCGATTCTTTGAGTATTTTTTGGGTATAATTTCGGAATAGTAGACATTGGGTAGGATTTTGGTATAATTTCCAGATTATACCCAAATCATACTCAAATAATACTAATATTTTCAGTATATTCGTTAAATTTTTATACCCAAATCATCCTGACGAAACACCATTGTTTTCCTTTCTTCACTACTAGAATCAAAATATCGTTAATTTTCAAACAGAGAATTATGAAATTCTTCGATTGAAAACAATGTGTGATGAAAAAAAATATGAATTGGTCCGCTTAATTGATCTGTGTGAATATTAGGGTGGTCCTTAAAAAGGCTATATTTTAATTTTTATCGATCCCCCCTCCAAAACGCTTCCAAATAATTGAAAAAAAAAGTCTGTAAATTTGCAGCTCTTAATATAAATATTACGGTGTGGCTATTCGTACATTGAGTGTCACGCAATAGACACGCAAAATCCACGCAATATCCACGAATTCCTTGGACGAAAATCTCGAAAACGTCATTTTTTGGAGTGTCTTTTGCGTGGATTTAAGACCTCTTGGAGTGGATATAGCGTGGATACAAGGTTGCTCAATTATTGCGTGACTTCAAGCCCAATTTTTTCGAGGAATGAATTTCTCGATTTCTAGTGACTTTAGCGTGAATTTAACGTGACCTTACCATGAATTTCGCGTGATTTTAACAGGTTTTCTTGCGTGAATTTAACGTGACTTTTGTGTGAATTTAACGTGACTTTTGCGTGACTCCAACGAGCTTTTTCCCGTGAATTTAACGTGACTTTGGCGTGTTGCTCACAGCACTTTTGCGTGCACTTAACCCCTCTAATACGGGGCCTCAGCGAGCCAAACTGTCCTAACGGCCGGGCGCCTTGTAACATGTGAAATCAGAAGTTTGGAAAAAAAAACAAATTTCTCAACAATTAATTAGTTGAAATCGAATTAATCGTTTTTAGAAGGTTGCATATCAGACTTGAATTATCCATCTTCACGAAGCATTTTGGAAAATCCAAAAATCTTGAAAATTGTAAGAGATATTGAAATTTTTATGCAGCGTGGTGAGTGTCTCTATGACACAGAGACCCCGGCCGGTGGGACAGGCACGAGGGTCCATATACATATATTGAAAGAGGAATTTCGGTAAATGGTGAGTTTCACACTGCCAAAAATATTAAAAATTTAAATGATTTTACCAAATTTTTTGAATTGACTTGAAGTGTTTTGATATAGTAGAGATCAGTGGCAAGATTTCGAGGCGAGCAGACAAAATCCTAATTAAATTTTTACCAAAAACAACGAACTTTTGTTGGAAGTCAATAACCAATTTTTCAAAAAAACAACAATTAAATGAAATTGAGATAATCACTACGTTTTGCGTAACCCAAGGCCACGACGGGGACGTAGTGGTGCATAGGCCTCGAAAAAAACCTATCACGACCTATCCTATGCGACACTCGGGATTTTGATGAAGAAATTTATTGACTCAAACTCCGCTCACCTTCATTGAGCATTAAAAATTTAATTTTTTAACTTATTAAGAAAACAAGTACATAGAGCATTAAGATGCGTACTTTTTTCTCTAGTCAATAACTTGTACACATCAGATGGAACAATATCAATCGAAAAATACCTCATACCAATTGAAACGAAACAAAGCGAAAAAAAAACTCAATAAATTTAATACGGATTAAATGAAACTTCGGAATACTCATGTGAAATTAGGATTTTCCAAAAAAAAAAACATTCGCAGTGGTGGCAACTAATTTTTATTACAAAACACACAGTTTTGATGTTTCACTGCAGAGAACCAAAATCATACTGGTCTAGAAAAGGCTCATTTGGTTGAATTACCAAATTTGCCATTTTCTTAAGACCATTGGTCTTGGTTTATCATTGTGTTTTCACACCAACTGTCTTTGTCAGGAAGAAATCGATTATTTCACGACTTCCTCACCTCTCATCATGCCCCCTCTCCCACACTCAATCAAAACAATGAACTCTACTCACTTTTGAATTTAATATTTTTCTATATTACTCTAGAATAAAATTTGATTAAGCAGGAATGTTATATTCATTGAGTTGTTGAACACAATGAATAAAATTCAAGTTTTTTGACTCGAAATTCACAACTCCTCTTATTTTGTAAAAAAAATTTTTGTAATCAAAATTTTCGGAAATCAAACTCAGTGCGAGCCTAGAATAGGCGCACTGAACATGACGGATGAAAAAAATGGCAAAGAAAACGTTCAAAACACTAATTTTCAGTTGGCAGAGCTATACTGCCCATTTACCGGAATTTCTATTTGTATCCACGCAGGAATTCCCTTCTGTTTCCTTCACAGATATTGTATGCAGAGTCACTAATTCATGATACATGTTCACGGAGGAATCTCTACTCGTATTCACGTAATGAAAATCACTGCATGACTTTCGAGTAATTATTGCGTGCAAATTAGATATTTTCCCATCTGTTTTTCGATTTGTATCCACGTAGACTTTCTCTAGTGATTTTCGCGTGGATACTGCGTGCAGAATCAATAATCTATGGTCTATATTCACAGAGGAATTTCAACTTGGATCAACACAATCCGAATCGTTGCGTTATTCTCGAGTGGATATTTCGTGTAGAGTCAAACTCTTCCATCTGTATTCATAGAAAAATTTTGGATTGTATCCACGCACTGAAATTTCCATGATTTTCAGATGGATATTGTATGTTGGGTTAGAAATCTATGATATATATTCATCGGGGAATTTTTACTCGTATTGACGTATGAAACATCATTGCATGATTTCTGAGTGGATATTGCATGTAGAGTGAAGACTCTCTCATCCACAGTCATAGAGGAATCCTGTCTCATATCTACGCAGGAGTGTTCAGTGATCACTGTGTGAATATTGCATGTAGAGTCGATAATCTATGGTCCATATTAAGAGAGCGATTCCAATTTGGATTCATGCAACAAAAATCATTGCATGATTCTCGTATGACCATCGCGGGTCGAGAGCGTAGTCACCAATCTGTGTTGATAGAGGAATTTTCACTTGTATCCATGCAACAAGAATCATCGCGTCAGTCTTGAGTGGATATTGCGCGTAAGGTCAAACTCTTCTATCTGTATTCATAAAAGAATTTTGGATTGTATCCATGCACTGAAATTCTCGCGATTTCTGCATGGATATCGTGTGTTGAGTCAACCATCTATGATCTATATTCACCGACGAAATTCTACTCGTATTCACGTGTCGAAAATCATTGCATGATTTCAGAGTAGATATTACGTGTAGAGTAAATACTTTCTCTTCAATATTCATAGGTGAATTTCCACTCATATCCACGCAAGTTTCTTTAGTGATTTTCGCCTGGATATTGTGTGTAGAGTCAATAATCTATGGTTTATATAATCACGAAGGACTCTGAACTTAGATTCACGCAACAAGAATCATTAAGTGATTTTTGTGTGGATATTACGTATGGAATCAATGATACTTAGCCTGCATCCATGGAGAAATTCCAACTTGGATCGAGGCAACTAAATCATTGCATGATTCTTGAGTGACTATTGCGTGCATATTCTTTCATCTGTATCGATAGAGTAATTTCGACTTGTATGCACGGAAAGATTTTCTCGTGTTCCTTGCGCAGATATTACATGTAGACTCAACACACAGAAAACGCTGAGCGTAGAAGACGCACAGAAGTGCGTAATCACTGCACATGTGTGCGTACTTAACGTTCTCAAAATCGAACGTGATGTACGCACACTTGTGAGTAATGTGCGCACACGAGTGCATGACTTTTTACTCTCAGTACTCTCTACTTTTGTGAGAGATTTTCGCTATTATCTCGGTAAATAAGCGAGATAGAGTGAAATGGACGTTAATTCGGGATCAGCAGGAAACTCTCTCAGTTTTTCGTGATTATCTCGGTCAATGAACGAGATAGAGCGAAATGAATATTGATATGGGATCAAGAAAGAGTTTCTTCAGTTTTTTGCTATTATCCCGGTGAATAAGTGAGATAGAGCGAAATGGATATTGATTTGGAATTAGGAGGAAGTTTTTTCAGCTTCTCGCGCCTATGTCGGCGAATAAGCGAGATAGAGCGAAATAGACGTTGATTTGAGATCAGGAGGGAGTTTATTCAATTTTTCGCTATTATTCCGGTCAATAAGCGAAATGGATGTTGATATGGGTTCACCAGGAAGTTTTCCAGGTTTTCGTGATTATCCTGGTGAATCAGTGAGATAGAACGTAGTGGTCATTAATTTGGGATCGCGAGGGATTTTATTCAGTTTTTCGTGACTATATCGGTGAATAAGCGAGATAGAGCGAAATGAACGTTAACATGGGATCACCGGGAAGTTTTTTCAGTTCTTCATGAATATATCAATGAACAAGCGAAATAGAGCAATATAGACGTTGATATGGGATCACGAGGGAGTTTTCACATGAAAAAATCTCTCCTGATCCCAAACTAACGACCATCCAGCTTTCTCTCCCTTGTTCACCGGGATAATCACGAAAAACTGAAAAACCCCCTGGTGATCCCATACACGGAGAGAAATTTTTCCGAAAAATCGTGATGCTCAGCGACGAAATGTGGATGCTAAATGCAGGCCGGGGGTATTTCATGAGTCTACCGATGGAAAAAAAATCTTTGCGACGGCAATTAGTAATAGGACCAATAAAATTTTCAAAATGAAATATCACAATAACTGTTATGTAGCATTACAAAAATATTAGCTGACTATTTTTCCTCTGGAAGCTGAAAAAAAATTGTCTATCCGACAAATGATAAATCATCGGGACCTTAGAAATTTTCATACGCTACTGAGAATTTTTGTAAATTTTTTTTAGAATTTTTCCCATGCCAGCCTCATAATGGGTAGACGAAGGGGCTAGTTGGGTAACTCCGACTTTTTTCGGGACACGAGCCATTGGTCATTTTACACTTAGCTTTGGATTAAAATATCTCGAAAACTATGCAAAATTTATCGAGACATGCTGTGAATGAAATGTAGAGGGAAGATTAACGGAGTAAATAAACAGAATGCCGTTTTTCTACGACTAGTAGTTTCCGAGATATCAATTTCTTAATGAGTTGTTCAGAAACAATGGACGAGGCCCAATAGCAAATAAACAGGCACTCGGGTGTCCTTTCTGAATTTTTTATTAGAAAATTAATATCTCATTAACTACGAGTCGTAGGAAACTGGAGTTTCGCTTATTTTATTCGTTACTCTTTCCTCTAAATTTCATTCACAGCATGTCTCGATAACTTTTGAGTAGTTTTCAAGATATTTCAATCCAAAGCCAAGTGTGAAATGGCTATTTTTTTGAAGAAATAAACAGCAAAAATTATGATGTGGAGCATGGGAATTTTTCGGCTCAGAAGCAAATTGCATCCCGTTCATGGAGCGGCATGGTGATTTTTGAAAAAATCATTTAGAAAAATTCTCATATTTTCCTCTCCGTGTATTATCGTCCATTTCGCTCTATCTCGATTATTTACCGAAATGATAGCAAAAAACTGATTGAACTCCCTCCTGATCCCAAATCAACGTCTATTTCGCTCTATCTCGCTTATTCACCGACATAGTCGCGAAAAGCTGAAAAAACTCACTTCTAATCCTCAATCAACATCCATTTCGCTCTATCTTACTTATTCACCGAGATAATAGCAGAAAAACTGAAGAAATTTTCTCCTGATCCCATATTTATTTCTATTTCGTTCTATCTTGCTTATTTACCGAGATAATAGCGAAAAACTGAAGAAACTCTTTCCTGATCCCATATCACTATTCATTTCGCTCTATCTCGTTTATTGACCGAGATAATCCACAAAAAACTGAAAAAACTTCCTGCTGATCCCAAATTAACGTCCATTTCGGTCTATCTAGCTTATTTACCGGAATAATAGCAAAAAATTGAATAAACTCCCTCCTGATCCCAAATCAACATCTATTTCGTTCTACCTCGCTTATTCACCGAGATAATAACAAAAAAACTGAAGAAATTTTCTCCTGTTCCCATATTTAGTTCTATTTCGCTCCATCTCGCTCATTTACCGAAATAATAGCGAAAAACTGAATAAACTCTCTCCTGATCCCAAATCAACATCTATTTCGCTCTATCTCGCTTATTCGCCGACATAGTCGCGAGAAGCTGAAAAAACTTCCCCCTAATTCTAAATCAATATCTATTTCGCTCTATCTCACTTATTCACCGCGATAATAGCAAAAAAATTAGAGAAATTTTCTCCTGATCCCATATTTATTTCTATTCCGTTCTATCTCGCTTATTTACCGAGATAATAGCGAAAAACTGAAGATACTCTTTCTTGTTCCCACATCAATATTCATTTCGCTCTATCTCGTTCATTGACCGAGATAATCACGAAAAACTGAAAGAATTTCCTGCTGATCTCGAATTAACGTCCATTTCACTCTATCTCGGTTATTTACCGAGATAATAGCGAAAATCTCTCACAAAAGTGGAGAGTACTGAGAGTAAAAAGTCACGCACTCGTGTGCGTACATCACTCACAAGTGTGCGTACATCACGCACAAGTGTGCGTACATCACGCACACGTGTGCGTACATCACGTTCGATTGTGAGAACGTGAAGTACGCACACATGTGCAGTGATTACGCACTTCTGTGCGTCTTCTACGCTCAGCATTTTCTGTGTGTTGAGTCTACATGTAATATCTGCGCAAGGAACACAAGAAAATCTTTCCGTGCATACAAGTTGAAATTCCTCTATCGATACAGGCTAAATATCATTGATTCCATACGTAATATCCACACAAAAATCACTCAATGATTCTTGTTGCGTGAATCTAAGTTCAGATTCCTTCGTGATTATATAAACCATAGATTATTGACTCTACACACAATATCCAGGCGATAATCATTGGAAAAATCTGCGTGGGTATGAGTTAACGGTAAATTCAACTATGAATATTGAAGAGAAAGTATTTACTCTACACGTAATATCTACTCTGAAATCATGCAATGATTTTCGATACGTGAATAGATGGTTGACTCAACACGCGATATCCATGTAGAAATCGCAAGAATTTCAGTGCATCGATACAATCCAAAATTCTTCTATGAATACAGATAGAAGAGTTTGACCCTACGCGCAATATCCACTCAAGAATGACGCAATGGTTCTTGTTGCATGGATACAAGTTAAAATTCCTCTATCAACACACATTGGTGAGTACGCACTCTACCCACGATAGTCATACGAGAATCATGCAATGATTTTTGTTGCATGAATCCAAATTGGAATCGCTCTCTTAATATGGACCATAGATTATCGACTCTACATGCAATATTCACACAGTGATCACTGAACACTCCTGCGTAGATATGAGACAGGATTCCTCTATGACTGTGGATGAGAGAGTCTTCACTCTACATGCAATATCCACTCAGAAATCATGCAATGATGTTTCATACGTCAATACGAGTAAAAATTCCCCGATGAATATATATCATAGATTTCTAACCCAACATACAATATCCATCTGAAAATCATGGAAATTTCAGTGCGTGGATACAATCCAAAATTCTTCTATGAATACAGATGGGAGAGTTTGACTCTACACGCAATATCCACTCGAGAATAAGGCAACGATTCGGATTGTGTTGATCCAAGTTGAAATTCCTCTGTGAATATAGACCATAGATTATTGATTCTGCACGTAGTATCCACGCGAAAATCACTAGAGAAAGTCTACGTGGATACAAATCGAAATACAGATGGGAAAATATCTAATTTGCACGCAATAATTACTCGAAAGTCATGCAGTGATTTTCATTACGTGAATACGAGTAGAAATTCTTCCATGAACATGTATCATGAATTCGTGACTCTGCATACAATATCTGTGCAGGAAACAGAAGGGAATTCCTGCGTGGATACAAATAGAAATTCCTCTATCAATACAGATGAGAGAATATGCACTCTACACGCAATAGTCACTCAAGAATCATGCAATGATTTACTTGCGTCGATCCAAGTTGGAATTTTTCCATGGATACAGACTAGATATTAGTGATTCTATACGTAATATCCACACAAAAATTACTAAATGATTCTTGTTGCGTGAATCAAAGTTCGAATCCCTTCGTGACTATATAAACCATAGATTATTGAGTCTCCGGGCAGAATCACTGAACACTCCTGCGTGGATATAAGAAGAAATGCATCTATAAATATAGATGGGAAAGTATTCACTCTACACACAATATTCACTCAAGAATCATGCAATGATTTTCGTTATCCGAATCCAAATTGAAATTCCTCCAATGATACAAGCTGCAGATTATTGACTATGAATGGAATATCCGCGCACAAATTTCTAGATGATTCTTGCTGCGTGAATACACATAAGAATTCCTCCGTGGATCTAGTTCTGAGGTCATTCATTCTGTGACTGAATTCTTCGGTCTATACTCACGCAAAAGTTACCGAAAAATAACGCAAAATCACTTGAAAAACACGCAATAGACACGCAAGAACGCCATAAAAGTAATGCTAGAGTGCCGTACGACTCACGTAAAAGTCTCGTTAAGTGCACGCAAAAGTGCTGTGAGAAACACGCCAAAGTCACGTTAAATTCACGGGAAAAAACTCGTTGGAGACAAGCAAAAGTCACGTTAAATTCACGCTAGAAAACTCGTCAAAATCACGCGAAATTCACGGTAAGGTCACGTTAAATTCACGCTAAAGTCACTAGAAATCGAGAAATTCACTCCTCGAAAAAATTGGGCTTAAAGTCACGCAATAATTGAGCAACCTCGTATCCACGCTATTTCCACTCCAAAAAGTCTTAAACCCACGCAAAAGACACTCCAAAAAAATGACGTTTCCGAGATTTTCGTCCAAGGAATCCGTGGATATTGCGTGGATTTTGCGTGTCTATTGCGTGACACTCAATGTACGAATAGCCACACTGTAAATATTAACCTGGCCCCCAAAGCAAAAGAAGTTTTAAATGGAAAAACACATGTATTTTTGCAAATCCAACTTTGAATTTTTATAACTTTGGTAATAATTGATCAAAAAATCTGAAGTTGGGCGCGAATGTAGTTACTGATATGATGTACAGAAGGGATCGTGGAAACAAATTTTACACAATTTTTTCCTTACTTTTAGACTTGGAGTATCCTTTTTTTCCTTTAATTTCGTGCTATTTGTTTACAATTAGGAATATGCGATCACTGACGTTATCTATATGAGCTTCGGAGGGAATTTTGGGCACAATCAAATACATTCAAGTAGTTTTTTCGAATTATAGACTTTTCTATCAGCGCCATCTACCAGGCATGATGCCTTGAGTATTTTCACGAAACTGAAAGTTGTAAATAACTGTTCAGAACGAGGATTCGAATTAATGGAAGATTACAATGTAAAATTCACTAGAAATGAAGATCAGCAACAGTTTATTCTGCAAATCATCAATGACCATAGAAAAAAATTCCCTACTGCTTCATAACAGCTAAACCTTTTATCATGAATACCCTAGCGAATTCATTTACACCGATTCTTTGAGTATTTTTTGGGTATAATTTCGGAATAGTAGACATTGGGTAGGATTTTGGTATAATTTCCAGATTATACCCAAATCATACTCAAATTATACTAATATTTTCAGTATATTCGTGAAATTTCTATACCCAAATCATCCCGACGAAACACCATTGTTTTCCTTTCTTCACTACTAGAATCAAAATATCGTTGACTTCCAAACAGAGAATTGTGAAATTCTTCGATTGAAAACAATGTGTGTTGAAAAAAAATATGAATTGGTCCGCTCAATTAATCTGTATGAATATCGTCGCCATAGAAACCGAGAGGCGCAAGTGCTATACCTATACGTGGGATTTACTCCCCTTTGTTCCAAAAGCGACGATATACTTCATGGTCCATTTTACTAATATCTGAGCCTTCTGAGTGCCGATAAAATTGTGACGATTGAAATTTGATTAGAAAATATCCAAATACACGGTAGCTCAGCTGCAGAATCGAAGACTGCAAATCTGAAAGTCCTGGGTTCGATCCCCGCAGACTGCTTGATTTTTTTTTGTTAATTTCCTCTATAAATGTTACTTCATAATCGTTTAACGTTTCATGTGGTACAGAAGTACCAATTAATCTAAAATTTGATTGGAAAAAAGACGGTATAAATTGGGTAGTGAAAATTCACAAATATACCCAAAATAACGGTATTTTTTGGGTATAATTTGGGTATATTTTCAGCATTATATAGGAAAATCACTGAAAATATACTCAAATTCGGAGGATAATTTGGGTATTTCTTGGGTCGAAACGAATTCGCTAGGGTAGATAAAATTATTTATTGAAGAATATATGTTCGTTAATAAATATTATAAATTAATTCTAATGAATCTACTTCAATAATATATGAAATATGCGAGTGAGTCCCTATTTATTATATAACACTCAAAAATTAACAGCACTCACGAAGACTCCGATAATTTGAAATGAAAAAAGAACGATTGAATAGCCCCACAGTCTCTGGAATTCAATATGAAACTCATATGAATAACATCAACGATCGCATCTTTCTGATCGTAAACGAACAGCACGAAATTGAAGAGAAAAAGAGATACTCCAAGTCTAAAAGTAAGAAAAAAATTGTGTAAAATTTTTTTCAATCCTCCTTTCTATACATCATATCAGTAACTGCATTCGTGCCAAACTGCATATTCTTTCAGCAATTATTACCAGAGTTATAAAAATTCAAAGTTGAATTTGCAAAAATACATGTGTTTTTCCATTTGAAACTTCATCTGCTTTGGGGGCCAGGTTAATATTAATATTAAGAGCTGAAAATTTACAGACCTTTTTTGGATTATTTGGAAGCGTTTTGGAGGGGGGATCGATAAAAATTAAAATATAGCCTTTTTAAGGACCACCCTAGTATACACTGTAACGTAATATTTCGATTACGTTACTTTTTGTCGTCTGGGCACGTAATTAATTTTGAATTTTTAGTAGTTTTGGCACCACCAACTGAGAATCAAAATAAACGAATCACGAGAGTTCAATTTAAGTAGAAATTATGTAAAACTAATGCCGATTGGTTAATTTTGTATGTTAACGCTCATTGGATTATCGTCAATTGAGTTGATGTCTCACGAATGGAAGAGGGAGACACCAGATGGACGATGATGAGGCAACCGACATTATCTTTGGAGTTGGTTAATTGGAGGAAAGTTTTGGCGCCAATGACGAAATTCATCAGAAGAATTAATTGAGACGTTTAGATGAACCTTGGTTGCATCCTTGGACTAAATAAAATTGTCCCAACTCTATTGTCATCGATTTGGAGTTTCTCAATTTTCTTCGTTGGAATTTATCGTCATTGCAAAAGGAAAATACTTAACGTCAGGTTAAGCTGTATTGAATGACGTATTTTGGGATCGACCAATAAGGAACGTCCTTCCCGGAAAAGACGCCTTAGCCGGTGCACAGCGCTTGCTGTCGGCTGATTCTCGTTTGGTGTGCCTTAGTGAAAACACATGTTTTGTCGTGTTTTGCACACTTTGTTAACCGCCATTTTTGCACTTTTTGGAATAAATTAATTCATTGGAATTAATTGTATTAATTGTCGTTTAATTGAACTTAAAAAAAAAATATGTTCACGTGGAATAAGTTGGGAATAATCTGGTGAGCAAGTTTTAGTTAATTAAATTTTGTACGGTAATTTAATTTCGTGGTCGTGAAATATTAATTTTTTTTTGGCGTAATGACGCTAAGTAATGGTGACGCCACGAGATTGAATACCATTTGTCGGCGAAATTATTTGATAATTTTTTTTGGAAACATTTAATTATTTTTTTTTATTAAAAATAATTTTGAACTCTCGTTATCGTCTCTTAGAAAAAAAAAATATATTTTTTTTTGGAAAATATTTTATTTTTTTTTATATTTTTTTTTTGGAAAATTTATTGTCGCGAATTAAAAATTAATTAACGGATATTTTGGCGTCGTGGCCAAAGTTAATTAATTTTAATTTATTGAGAAATTTGAGTCTTGCGACTTTGTGGAATTTTGTCGTTTGTATTTTTTTTATTTTTTTTCATATTTTGAAAGATTTTGTGAATTAATTTTTTTTTATGAAATTAATTTGATTAATTTCATTTATTGGCATATCGTTCAGTCGGCCATGATATTTAGGGAAACTTTCTAGGGAAAGTTTCCTAGGGAAATTTTCTAGGGGAATTTCCTAGGGAAATTTTTAGTTACTTTTGTTTCGTTGCGAAAGATAACTTCAGGTGGCAGCACCATGGAATTTTTGAATTCGTTTAATTGTTATGATTGATTTAAATTTTGATTTGACGATTAATTAATAAATCAATTAATTTATTAATTAATTAAATTTTATTTTTTTTATTGACATTATTATTTTTTTTTAAATTTAGTTTTAAAGAATTTGTTTGTAATTATTTGTTTATTTATTATGAGTTGTCGGAAGTTATGTTTTATGTTATGAAGAATTAAAAATAATATTTTATATTATCGTGCTGCGCACTTGTCGACTAACGCAGGGGTTAAATGATTTATAACTTGGATAACTATTTTTTTTTATATAAATTTTTATTTTATCCCCTAAATCATTTGTTTGAAGTTTATTTAACACTCCTTATTCAAACCCACAACAGCGACCTTGAGAGGAGACTGATCTAGTTCGTGCTGAATAAAGAAGTATTTGAGTTTGTGGTTTAAAAATCTTGATTCTGATTTTGTTTTGTTGTATTAAGATCAATATAAGATTGATCGGATGTTGAGATACATCCTGGCGCCCATTTGGATTTTGGTTTTTTTTTGAAATTTTGTTTTTGGCTATTGGGTGCTTTTCAAGCGTGCTTAATTGTTGAGCTTACCGTTAGGCTCGAGAATTACGTCACAACACACATACAAAGCCTTCCTGCCTTTTGTATCTATCCGTGAATAAATTCACCTAATCAGTTTTTCATTAATTATTGCACTCAATCCTGTCAAATTCCTACAGGTTATGGGCCCAGTAGCGAGCTGAGTGAATTGTGGAATGAATTAAGAGTGAAAAGTGTGAAGAGACGTAAAGATCAATTTTTCAATTGAGAGCGAGTGGCGGACATAACCTCAAAATGTTCCCCGACGGATCATCACGCTTCGAGGTATTGAATAAGACGAATTATACCGAATTTCATGTGTAGATGCAGTCGCTCTTGGTGAAACATTATCGATGGGAATATGTCAGCGGAGGATGTAAGGCTCCAACAGTTGAATCCGGAAATGTAGCTGCAGGGAGAGCATTGGCAAAATGGAAATCAAACGATGCCAAGAAAATCGGAAGCTGACCTTGTGTTGTCACTGGGACGCGCCGCGTTGAAAAGTATTCCAAAGCGCAAAATGTCGAGGGATGTTTGGTTAAAATTGCAGTCTATCTATGAGTTTAAGGGTCCGGTACGTGAAATCGAGCTGATCACTGATATTACGTCATTTATAATTGAGGAATACGACGACTTCAGGGGAAAATTGAACATTTTTGCAAACGCAGTGGAACATCTAGAAGGTATGGACATAAAAATTCCCAGTGACATGCTAGTGCTACGCATACTGAAGGGCTGATCGCCAAGTTACGAGAACTTTCGATGCACTATCCGATCCAAGGACGACCTGCTGGATGTAGACACGCTAATAGGCAAGGTGTCGGATGAGCACAAGAGTCGAAGTGTCACAGGATCAGACGATGGTTACAACGGGCTCTATGCCGGCCGCCGATATAGCAGAGGCCACAACCAGGATATACCGAAGAAAAAGGAGAAGCGCAAATGTTTCACATGTGGTTAAACAGACCACCTAACAGCGAAATGTCCGAACAGGCATTATGAATCAATGAGGGAGGTCGATTCGGTTATAGAAAGTTTCTACGTTCAAGTCGTCCGAACGGAAGAGGTGGAAAATGTGTCGTCAACAATGAGATGGTGTCTTTATAGTGGTTGCAAAAAGGTATCGAGAGACGCTTGACAGTGCCGTACACGCCGCAGCAGAACGGCGTTGTAGAGCACTTTAATAGAACAATCGGCAACATGACTAGATGCCTCTTAATATATCTGCTCCATCAACAATATATTGGAGAGAGGCTATCAACACCGCGAATGACCTAAGGAACCGTTATTCCAGCAAAAGCCATGTAGGTAAGACGCCATTCGAGTTGTGGTATGGAAAGGTGCCGAGTTTAAGGGGGTGTATACTAGGCTGGCTCATTTAGAAAAATTTTTGAATCTCAAGTTGTTTATCCTCAAAAATTGAAGTTCATGAAATAATAGAACAATGTGAATTTTTCTGCATTTAATACTTTTTATCAGGCCGCAATTATTGTTTGTTTTTATCATGACAATTTCAATAGGAAATACGCGAAAAAGCTTTTTATTCTTATTTCACAACATATTCAACTGAATTTTTATGAGTTTTTCTGTCAGAGGTCATCACATAACACCCAAAACAAGGAAATTTTTTTTCTGTTTGTTACAACGTTTTTTAGTGGAAAAAAATTTCCTCAATTTACACGAAATTCGCGGTTTTTGAGGGCACATAAGTAGCCTTCAAAGGGGATCGATTGGTGCAAATTCTACAGACGGATAGTTTGAACAATCAACTATAATGTTTGAAGAAAGAAATCGCGTTTTCTCCATTTTTATAATGAAAAAACAGTCAAACAAAATTTTCAATTTTGCGACAGCGTCAGGTGCCTCACCTCATCATCTGCTTTTACAGCAGCCATAAACTGGAAAGTGAGAAGGCTGGTTACCGAGGCAACTCTTTCGGAAGGGACAAATCCTCTTATTGTAGGCAATAAATGACAGCAAATATTTCAATGTTATTTATAAAATTCTACAATTTTTCACAAGTTCAAAGTATAATTAATATAAGGAATATAATCAGTCAACCCCGATGCTGGCTAAATTTGAATGGTAAAAATTGGACAATTTGGGAGTAATTGAGTGATTTATATTTCTTAAGACCTTCTCTTATCAGCTAATGAGTAGCTGTTGTCCTTTATAGCAATCGTATTTGTATACAGTCCCAATAGATCAATCCAAATTGATTAAATTCTACATATAATTGAAATACAAAACTATCAGAATTTTTACAATAATAGAATGAATCGCTTCAATTTACTTTTAGAGATAAGACGTCATTTTCTTGTAAAAACTATACTGTCTGTAATGAAATTATTCAACTTTTAAGTGAAATCATTATGTATTCTTAGACGACTTCACAGGTAAATTATTCAAATAATTTTGCAAGGAAAATTTCAAGCTTTCTTTGCTATTATCAGAAGATACTCCTCTGAATTTTTGTACGATTAACATGATATCCTGTTTGCTGCTTTTGTCTTTGCTAAGCAAATCATTATATTCAGTTATGAGGGAAACACTTCTTTCAGCTAAAGCGTTTGTCACATGCATCGATTTTACAATTTTCAAACTGGCAATAAAATCGTCTCTTTCTTCCCATGTCACGGGATCACAACTCAAAAAACCACCCTCAATTTTCAAAATTTCAAAAAACCTCATAGTATTTTGAGTGACAAACGAATCTAAACTAGAATTTTCAATCAATTTTTTGTCAGTCATTCCGGTTTCTCTCTTCACCCTATCATTCGTAAGACCAGATCGCGATCTGATAGCCTCGCACATTTTTCTTTTACACTCTACACTCACGTTTCTATCGAAGAAAGCAAAAGCAATCAATTCTTCAGACAAATACCACAGATGTTTCATAAATTTGTCGGATACAGATGAACAGACTTCTGGCGAAATAGACTCGGTATTTGCTGCTAATTTTTTCAGCAACTCCAAATCATTTTTTTGGAGCTGCAACTGCGTCTGAAGCAGTGAACCACGATTGCTGGTACATAGTAACAATAAAAATACAAACGTGTCTCAAATTTGAAGTTTCCTGATGCGTCAAATGGAACTGATTTCTGAATAAAAATATCTTCAGAGTGTAGATTGCTTTGGCCATCCATCGAGCATGATGAATTGGTCCCAAAGCTCGAAAGCATTTCCATTTGCGATATTCCCTCCGAGAAACAGCACCACCAGTTCCAGAAACTTTTTGTAGTCCTTACGATTTTGTGCAATCTGAAAATCAAATGTGAAAGGTGGGATACTTGCTATTGCGTGTCGAATTTAATATTTTTTTTTGATTATACATTACAACTAACCTTCAATCGTGCTTCCGCAAAGGCCACCGCCTCTTTTTCACTGCCACTCAAAGATTCCTTGACTCCAATATCTTGCATGCCACATAAGAATTCTGCTTTATTGATGTCCATTGCCCTTGGAATCTTTTAAAAATGAGAACATCAGGTCCTGAAGTGTGACCAAACGTAGATTCAAATGCAGTCCTCAAGAGAAGCTCAAATATATGATGACGGCAAGCAAGATGTAACAGGTTTCTTCCTAACAACTCTTCAAGCAAGACACATGCACCATTTTCACCACCCGTATTACTGGCAGTTGTATCAAAAACCATGGCACAAATGTCGTCCAAAACTTCCCATCCCTCCAAGCAAGAGTGAATTGCTCTCGCTTGTTCTTCTCCAGTTCCTCTCTTGAGTCTTGGAACACCGAGTAATTGAGATCCTTCATAACTTGGTATGAGAATCGGGAGACAGTCGACTTTCTCGAATTCATTTTCCGGTGCTGAGAACGCTTTTCCATCCCAAAGAACCATGAGGATGCTGTGTGATGCTTTTTTGGAATTATCTCTTATTGTATTACCCAGAGATTTCCGTTGTGATTCTCTATTTCGACGGACAGTTTCGCGACTCAAATGAACGTCTCCTAAATTCATGCTAGCTGCCATCAAAGCTCCCGCTAATACACGAGCAGCCATTCGATCACTAACTTTTGCCCGGTCCAGAATCGCCGTAATATCTGGTGTCGTTATCTTGAATTTTTTACAGCTTGTAGAGGATAATTGAGCTTCGTAATCGCTATCGTCGTCATGTCCCTCTTCAAGTTGCTCCAGCACTTCGTTGATATCTTCGTCTTCGTCGAAAAGATGATTACTTAAATTTGCACTGATCTTATTTTTTTCCGCTGAAAAGAAAATTAATGAAATTAGTGATGCAATTAAATACTTCCGGAAAGTAAGTGAGAAGTATGCTTGTTTTACACTCATCAAAAGAATTAAAGGAACTGCCAAATTTTCAATTTTTTTCAGTGATTTCTGAAAGGCTGTAACTTTCTGAAAAATGATTGGATTGAAATTTAAAGAAAAGCAAACAAAAAAGCAAACAACCAATCAACGAAAATACTACACGACGGTTGTGAGAATTCAATGATTCAATAGTAACTATACCTTGTTCCATATTATCCTGAATATTTTCTTCGCTGCTCTCATGTGAATCTGAAGTACAATAAGTTCCCGTGTCGATGATTTTATCTAGAAATCCTTGTTGTCCTTGCTTTCGATGAAGACTTAACAAAGTTCTTGCTGCTTCACTTTTGACGGAGTTCACTTCTTTTTGGAGCGCAATATCAAACAGTTCGTTCAACGTGCATTCAAAATTAATTTCTTTCATTTTAAAATTGTCGCTTTCTCTTTGAGAACGACTGTATTTTACGAGAGTCTTTTGCTGCTGTACCAATTTTTCTACTTTTTCAATCGCATTGTACTCTTTGATGATAGGAATTTCTGCATATTCCCAAAACACTGAACACTTTCGCACAACACACATAGCTGCTTCGCGAGCAGTTAGGTTCGGTATTGCATGGCTTGTGTAATAAAAATAACACTGCAAAACTTCTCTATTTGAGGGCAACTGATTTCCACGAATTTCAGCCATTACGTTACCGATAAAGGGAGTATAAGTATCTTGTCGTGTTTCCGGCATTTCGCCAAGACTGAGAGAATGACACGCGGATAATACGAATGTAGGACTGACTTCGATGTGAATCACTCGAAGGACTATTTTCGACTGACCGTTGATGTCTGCCTGACAATAGTTGAAGGTATTCTATCCTAAAACGACAAAGTAGGTAGCGTCATGGAAGAAATAGGGGGAAAAAAAAGATATTGAACTTCGTACTGAGTTATTCATTAACGTTCTTTCCGGGAAAATCCTCGGCAGGGCGTGGTACAAGTTGATGGCTCATCTCGATCCTGTATACTAAATTCCGTTCTTCATAAGAAAGTTGACATTTGTGGGATGATACTACAATAAATACAGTTAGTTTTCTGGGATTCTTGAAATGTTGAGAAACGTCGCATTTTGCACATAGATGAATGAAGGGAACGGAAAAAATCATCTTTGAAATGACCGCAATTTAATAATTATTGACGTATCGTCGTCTTAGAAACAAAGTGACGTGAGTGCTGTGCTTAAACATGACACTGATGCCCCTTTGACTCTAAAGCAGCGATACTTTGTTCTTATTTTTTTTTAATAAGAAATTCTATGAGAAAGCATCTTATTCATCACTTTTAAGAGAATACTTCCAATGATCATTTTTTACATGAGCCATTGAGCACAGGATTATAATTAAGAATATTTGTAACGAAACCATTTTCGAACATTTTTTCGATATCTCAAGCCAGGTAGTTCAAGGATCCGGAAATACTAAGCCTTCGATTTATGACTCAGAATACCCATCACTTTGACCAGATATTTTCCTACCTGTCAATTGGGTGTAATTTGTGCCTTTTAACTTCTTATTAAAGTTCATAGCCGAAAACTGCCTGTAGGTCAAAATTTTTCATACAACTTTGAACAACTTATGCGGCCTGAAAAACTATGATTAAAAATAATAAAAAAATCACATCGCTCTTTTTTATCATAAACTTCAATTTGCAAGGATAAGCCATTTGAAATTCAAAACTTCATCAAAAATGAACCAGCCTAGGGTATACACCTGAGAGTGCTAAAAATCGTGTCATTTTCAAAATTCTTTATTCAGGTTATTGAGGTGAAGAAAAAAATAATTTTTCAAATTTATATTACTGATTGACCTTCCAACTACAAGAAAACCGTGAAAAATCTTTTTCTTTTATATTATCATTATTTTCAACGGTCATCACTGAATGACTGATGAAAATCATGATGCCTCCTGGTTAACATTAGAACTCGGTCAATTTTAGATATTTTTCGACTAGTTTTTTGAAGTCTTTATAAGTATTGACTCTGTGTGTATGGGGGGGATTTCCTTTTTTTCTAAAAGTAAAACAATCACAGCATTTTAAACTTCAATTTGCAATTTTAACAAAAAAAAATACAGTAGAACGTCGATTATCCGAACGTCAGTCATCCGAAACGTCAATTATCCGAAAGAACATGGGATTTATCTGAAAGTCAATTATCCGAATGGTGATTTGGGTTATCCACAAATATTAATCATCTAAACAACAATCTTGTTCATTTGAATGCTCAGTTACTCGAACGATAACGCCCTGAATAACCTGCATTCGTTTTATCCGAAGAATTACTTTTTCCGCAGACTCAAGCGACTTGTGTCTCCGCATTTTGATTATTCCTAAATACATATTTAACTTCGTTCTATACCATTCAATGATGCAATGGTTATTATGAAAATTCACCAAGGAATGTTCTTGTATTATTAATGTTCTTTGTATTCTTAAATACAAGGTGACATCAGCATCCAGCTTACAAATTGTCGAGATAAGAAAAATAAGAAATGACAATTTCAATAGTGTAAAAATGGATCAATTTAGAGAATAACCGTTTGATTCTCTATCTGATTCCATTGATTTCGACGGTATAGAATTATAATTGTCGATCCTCCAAGCCACTGAAGTTTGTAAGGTGGAAGCTGACGTCACCTTGTATATATATTTCATGACTTCGAAAGAATCATCTTCTTTTTGCCCACGAAATATTAGTGTTCGGTTATCTGAATTTTTGATTATCCGAAAGGGGCTCGGTCCCAATTGATTCGGATAATCGACGCTCTACTGTAGTGTTTAACAATTTAGTGAAAAAAGGCAAATTGAAAAAATGAAAAAAGCCCTCCATACACGATAGGGACAATAATCATGAAGATTCAAAAAGAATTAAAGTTGGAAAATATTTAAAAAATTGACCGAGTTATCATGTCAACCATATCAAAAAACCTAGTTTCGAGAAAAACGCCTTTAAGGAGTAGATATCCCTGGGAGTTCTGGAAATGGTGTATATTTGAAAATGCTTCATCTAGGCTATAGAGGAGAGGGGGGTCAATGGAACCATGGAGCAATTGAACCAGTCGATTGAAAAATAGGAAAGAATTTTTCTTCAAAAGTGCCCTTTCAGAATTAGCTCTTAATATATCAACCCTTGATGTACCCAAAATTTGGGATCATTATGACGGTTCTATTTCGAAAAATTCCAATTTCTATGATTTTGGGCATGTAAACTTTTCTTTCAATTCTCGACGAAATTTTTAATAATATTCTCATTTTCCAATATTATCATGGAGTATCAATTTTAATGTCTCAATATAACTATATTTCATCACTTTCAACTCGATTTATACAGAAATAATTATGTAATAATTTTGAATGCGTTGATTACCATAACTAAAATACATGTGGTCAACTGATCCATAACCGATACGTCCTTTACTGAAAGCCATATCAAGTAGCGAATGCAGACTGGGTCGTGCACCAGGCAGACTGTCATTCATACCGATACCCGAGAAAAATTAGGAATGCAGACAAAAAATAAAAATAGAGAAAACCCAAAGAAAAAGGATTCCTCAGAGAAATTTCAAAAATGTGGAATAGTGGAAAAGAATAAAATGAAAACTACCAAAAAACAGTGATATAATAATATATTGTTAGCAAAGTATGTAATAACTGTCACACGAGTTGACATCTAAAAAATTATTTATCAAAAAGAATTTATTTTTGCTTCTAATACTTTCGATTCAATGGACCCCAGCTAGTGGTCCGATTGCCCCTGAGCTAAAGACAGCTGAACCACTTGACGTGGTGATACAATTATGTATTTTCTCTAAATCACAATCATTCTTTGATTAATTCACCAATAAGAAATGATGAAGTGAGTAACAAACTACTATTCCATGGAAGAAAATGATTTATTTCCGAAAATTGTACTCTAAAAAAATTGTAAAACAATTTTTAGTTCAATTGACACCCATCTCCTCTAGGGTGAAGGAAAGGGTGGATTTTCAAATTCATACTGTTCATTGATTTTTCAACGATGAGGAAACAAGTTTTTTTTCACACTATCATTATTATTTAGGGTCATGAATGGACAAACGTTCGAAAACGTTGCAAATTTGACTTTTAAAACGTTATTGCCATGACTTTCTAGCAGAGGGGAATGGTTGCATGATTTTTTTCCGAAGAACTCTCAGAAGTATAGAGAAAAAGAATTCATGAGAAAAAAAAATCGATTTTCTAAAAATCTCAAATGTGTGTATCCCTTTAAAGCACTTGAGAGTATTTGGCGCGAAGGCATTCATCTTAAATAAAGGCCAGAGCAAATTCGACGAGAAATCAATCAAAGGTCGATTAGTAGGATATTCGGAGTCAGCAAAGGCGTACAGTATTCGCCACAATGACATCGGGAAAGTCGAGACGATATGAGACGTACACATTGATGAAGAATTTACCATGAGGAAACCTGACGCTGTGTCGATTGACATCGATTATTTGAACTCGAAAGACAATGATAGCGAGCAAAGTAGGCCGAGCAAAGTAGGCCCATCATAAACGAGGGAGTTCATGAGCAACGTCCGACGAACCCTGAGACGACGTGAACGCGAGAAAGACCGAGAAAAGAGAAGACGGGCAAACGAGGACAACCCAGGAAGATTTATCGATACGTCAGCCCATCAAGCCGAGCTTTTAGTCGTGCATCGATTCGTGGGAATTTGTCAGAGGATGAAGTAGTACCACCTGAGCAGGCCGAAGAAGCTGGAGACGACGTATTTGAGCAGGAGGATGCCGAAGGTCGAGGAGAGAAAAGACCTCTCGACGCATCGCTGACACGGTCGATAAACGTGCGCGTCATGGAGTAGACGAAAATGATCCAGTTAATTCACTTGAGAACGTCAATTCACCGGAAGGTGAAGAGGAACACATGGAAACGAATTTCATTGAAGAATCGGCCCTAGCCGCAGATGTAGAGCTCGAAGAGGCCATCCAAGGAATCGACTCGCAAAAGTGGGAGCGTGCAATTGCTGAGGAAGTACGTTCTCATTTAGAACATGGAACGTGAGAACTGGTGAAACGTCTGGAGCAAAGGAGAGTAATGGGATTCAGAGTAATCTTGAAAAGTAAGATGAACGCAAACGGCGAAATTGAGCGCACGAAGGTGCGCATAGTGGCCAGAGGATTCACTCAGAGGCCAGGATTCGATTTCGAAGAGACGTAAGCACCAGTTGCGAGACTGGCATCTATCAGATTACTCGCAGCATTATCAACGGAGAAGGGAGTGAAACTCCAGCAGATGGATATAGCAACGGCGTATTTGAACGGTGAAATCGACAAGGAGTTGTATATGGAAACTTCTGAGACGCTGGAAGAACCCTTGGAAAAATAATACGCAACGAGCGAAGGGACTCGGACATCCATGCGTGGCCGACAAAGATGATGCAGAATATCTCTTCAGGAGAACAAGTTTGCATATTGCAAAAGGCAATATGCGGATTGAAACGATCCGGTAGGAGATGGTACGAGCGATTGAGCGAGACACTGAAGGAGCTAGGACTGGAACCGATGATTTCAGACTCATGTTTGTTCCAGGCAAAAGGCAATGGGGATGTTGTCGTGGTGGCAGTTCGCGTCGATGATTCGCTGACAGCCTCCAACGATGAAGCTTTAATGACAAAAATAAAGAACGGGTTGAATGAGGCATTCCATATCAAGGATTTCGGAGAAGCAAAATACCGCCTGAGTATCGAAATCAAGTAGGAATACGGCAGAATTAGCTTCAGCTAAGGACGATACGTTGAAGAGTTGTTAAAGATATTCGGCATGAGTAACTGCAATCCACAGAACACTCCAGCGAGCCCGGAAAATGTCCGAAAAATCCAGACTATAGAGAGTTTGTTGGACCCCTCATGTATTCATCAGTGGTGACCAGGCCTGACATAGCGCACTGTCTAAGCGTGCTGAGCCAGTTCAACGAGAACCTAACCGACGTGCACTGGGGCACAGCAGAGCGAGTATTGAAGTACTTGAAAGGAACATCAGGGCTAGGACTCGTTTATAACAAACCGATGGAGAAAATCGTCGGGTACACCGACGCTGACTGGAGAAACGACCCTGCAGATTCGAAGTTGTGCACTGGGGACACATTCATTTCAGGAGGAGCCGCAATCAGCTGGAAGTCAACGAAACAGAAAACCGTGGTTCTGTCAACAACCGAGGCCGAATTCAACGCGCTCACCGAGACGACGAAAGAATTCATGTATCTGTGTGGATTAACGAATGAGCTGAAAATTCCCCAGTTGTCACATGGGTTAATTGTTTTGGACAATCAAGGCACCGTGCAGCTGACGTTAGCAACGAAGTTTCACGATAGGACCAAACATGTCAGAATCCAATTCAACTTCGTCCGGCAAGCCATGAAGAATCGTTATATACAGGTGGAATGTGTACCATCGGAAGACATGGTTCCGGACATTTTAACAAAGGCGCTAACAAAAGAGCAACATACGCAGTTCACTCGAGCATTGGGAATGCGTTCGCATTAAGGGAGAGTGTTGGAGATATGGTCATACGCACACATCTACAGAAGATCTACCACACACACGTCCAACGCCGACCCATACTGATACACTTACGCAGACACACGCTCCCACCATATATTCTCTGCAAAAAACACAGCGAGAAAGAAGCCTCAACGCGGATACACTGTAACGTAATACTTCGATAACGTTACTTTTTATCGTCTGGGCCCGTAATTAATTTTAGAATTTTTAATAATTTTGGCACCATCAACTGAGAATCCAAATGGACGATTCACGAGAGTTCAATTGAAAGTAAAAATGAGTCAAATTGATGCCGATTGGTTAATTTTTATGTTCACGCTCATTGAATTATCGTCGTTCGAGTTGATGTCGTGCAAACCACAAGGGGGAGTCATCGGATGGACGATATAAATTTTGGAATATAACCTAACCTGAGGAATTTGGTCGAGATGAAATTTTTGGCACCGATAACAGGATTCATCGGAAGAGGGAATTGAGACGATTTAGATGGACTTCAGTCGCATCCTGGAATTCAATAATTTATTCCAACTCTAATGTCGTGGACTTGGAGTGTTTCGATCATCTTCGTAGGAATTGCTATTATTAAAAGGAAGAATGATGAACGTCAGGTTAAGCTGGATTTAGTGTAAAAATGAATAAATTCGGAGAATAACCGTTTAATTCTCTATCTGATTCCATTGATTTCGACGGTATTAGCATTATAATTGTCGATCCTCCAAGCCCCTGAAGTTTGTAAGGTGGAAGCTGACGTCACCCTGTATATACAGGGTGACGTCAGCTTCCCCCTTACAAATTTGAAGGGTATGAAGAAAAAAAAATTAAAATTTTAATGGTGCAAATTTTAATTAAATTGAATAATTAACATTCAAATGGTGATCATAAGAATTTGTGAATTATTCAGCCAATACCATCATAGAAAATTGTCGCCATTACCGCCATGTGTAGAAACGGCAACACTGTTGACACCGGGACTTTAGACAAAACGTTATGAAGAGGTTAATGTCTAAATTCCCGATGTGGTATCTAGGTATTCTAGTTACCATCGGAAAGACACGTGAGGAAATGTGAGGTGGCGACCTTCCATGACTTAATAGTTTCAAGTTCAAATGAACAAACCACCGACAGACGGCTTTCGAAGCATCAGATTGATATGATGGATTAATTTGATGAGAATAATTCCATTGTGTGATAAAAATGATAAAAAATTCGAATGGTAATGATGTATGATGCAATAATTTTCTTATTTTTCTGGTTAAATCGTTAATCGTTTGAAATGAAAGTGATTTTTAATGTTTCAAGTGGCAAAGGAAGGTTGCAGGAGTTCGATTTCAGAGAAATTTCGGGAAAATTTGGCAAAAATATTGAATTTACCAAAAATGTCACGGAATCTCACAAAATCTACAAATTTCCAGATTTCTGGTTAAATCGTTAATTGTTTGGAATGAAACTGATTTTTTTTTTTTTACATTTCCTTTCTGTCAATGCTAACAGAAAATGATGACAATTAGGTCGATACGTTTATTATCGGTGGTTGAAGTGATGTATCGCATGGAATTTTTGGCAATAACTATTGTGATGATTGTAGTATTATTGCATCTGATATTTCGAGCAGCGTTGCATGTGAATTCTCCCAGTAACTAATTAATTGATTGTAGCAGTATCATATGTGATAGTTCGAGCAACGTTGCATGGGACGATTTTTACAGTGAACAATTCGTTAATTTAAAATAATGATAAAAAATTCTCTAATTCTAGCAGTAACGTATGCGATAGTGGGAGCTACACCATGTGCGAAAATTGCTGCAGTAACCGATTCGTTGTTTCTAGCAGTAACGTATGCGATAGTCGAAGCAACACCTTGTGCGACAATTGTTGCTGTAACTAATTTTTTGATTTTAGCAGTATTGTATGCGATTGTCAGATCAACACCTTATGCGACAACTGTTGCAGTAACTGATTAGTTGTTCCTAGCAGTAACGTATGCGATAGTGGGGGCAACACCATGTGCGAGAATTGCTGCAGTAACCGATTCGTTGTTCCCAGCAGTAACGTATGCGATAGTTTGAGCAACACCATGTGCGACAGTTGTTGCTGTAACTAATTCCTTACTTTCAGCAGTATTTTATGCGATAGTCAGAGCAACATCTCATGCGACAATTGTTGCAGTAACTGATGTATTGTTTCTAACAGTAACGTATGCGATAGTTGGAGCAACACCGTGTGCGACAATTGTTGCTGTAACTCATTCGTTGATTTTTACAGTAGCGTATGCGATAGTCGAAGCAACACCTCGTGCGACGATTGTTGCAGTAACCGATTCGTCGTTTCTAGCAGTAACGTATGCGATAGTTGGAGCAACACCATGTGCGACAATTGTTGCAGTAATCGATTCGTTGATTTTAGCAGTCTCGTATGCGATAGTCGAAGCAACACCTTATGCGACGATTGTTGCGGTAACTGATTTGTTGTTTCCAGCAGTAACGTATGCGATAGTTGGAGCAACACCATGTGCGACAATTGTTGCTGTGACTAATTCCTTGATTTTAGCAGTATTGTATGCGATAGTCAGAGCAACACCTTATGCGACGATTGTTGCAGTATCTGATTCATTGTTTCTAGCAGTAACGTAGCCGATAGTTCGAGGAGCATTGCATGTGATAATTGTTCCGGTAATTAATTCTTTGATTATAGCATTATCCTATGTGATAATTGGAGTAGCATCATGAGCGACAATAAGCGCAGTAACTAATTCGTTGATTTTAGCAGTATCGTATATGATAGTTGGAGTAACATTATGTGTGACAATTGTTGATGTAACTAATGTGTTGATTTTAGCAGTATCATATGCGATAGTTGGAGCAACACCATCTGCGACAATTGTACTGACCACTACAATGATGCTAGTATCGTGCTCCAAATATCGCACATTATAATCCCAATACAGCACCTGCAAATACGTATCCATGTCTCTTTATGGATTCTCTTTGTCTTCGATTGGCGGTCGAGCACTATCACACTCGTTATCCCTCATTTATCAAAAGAGCTGCACGTGGAGTATTCTATTATCCATTTTCGAAATTAGCCATCGACTTCATGTTAATAACTCCAGAATATCCATTGCGCGTACGTATTCAAAGAATTGAATACAGAAAACAACGCATTAATATACCAAAAATTGAACGACTTAGAAAATTTCCAGCCTCTATAATTGGGGTCACCACAGAAATATCACATTATTGAACAGCCCACTGAACTACATGGCTTGATGTTTTTCGCGAAAGAAGAAATGAATGGCACTTCCGAACTATGTGAATGTCTGTTGGGATCCCACTGAAGCTCTAAAATTCCATTTGAAGAACGAATCATTCCATCATGACAGCATTTAGCATGTGACATCCATTGTAGAAGAACCTCTAAGCAATCTCATGAAGTAATGATTCTAAAGCGATCTTAAAATTCGTGTTGATGACAGTAGTTCTGATCTCGATGGCTCTTCATTCACAAGTGTGTATCGGCACAGAATGTAACTGGATCAGCTCGAATTTTCCTAAGTTTCTCCCAATTATCAGCTCAACAGTTCAATTCATATGCCACCCGATTTCTATTTCTCCTCATTTTCATTTGGATCCTGTGGAGAATCCGTTGGCCAAAAATAGATGCTGAGGGATTTCCCGTGGAAGATTTTCGTAGGACAAGAAGAGAAAAATGAATTCACTCATTGCTTTCCTTCATCATGTCGATTTGATGAGGCCATCATCCATTATTTTCTCCAGTTTCACAATTAAATCCGGAATCATCAATTTCATGACTGATTCATGAATTAAAGTACTTTTTCTGTGTTTCTACAGTGTGAAGAAATGTTAAAATGCAATCAAGGAATATGGCAGCATCGTCGATAAACAGAAAAAATCCGGTAAACACGAAGCTTCCAAGCAATTGTTGTACTAAATAATGATCATAATTGCACTATTCACCTCAGAGTATCTATTGTACAGGAAGTCTGGAAAAACGTCGTGGAAAAGGTATTTTGGGAATATCTTCAGAATTGAATCAATTGCAGAAGTTCTAAACTCTTTCGTTTCGATTCACATGTGAACAAGTCTTGCAATCAATTCTATTAATACTGCAGTACCTAGCACTTCAACATAAACTATAATTTTCAACGTTCATATCATGATATGGAAAAGATTGGCACAGCAAATGGAAGCGCCATTTATATCTTCTTCCGTTAAAAATATGAAGCTATGTAGTTCAATTAAGGGGGGGGGGGGGGGGTAAGGGTTTACGCGTGAAAAAAAACGCTTTTTTTACGAATTTTTTTTAGACGTATGGATGGAGCAACTTTATCGAAACCTCTTGAACATTATTGAGTATGTATTCAACAATATGAAGTAATTTTTCTATACGAAAATATCCACAAGCAAGCCGGTGACGGAGCTTTTTTGAGAACGTCTATTGAAATAGATGATTTGCGGTGATCACTGTATCTCAGCTGGAAATTATCAAGAATGAAAATCCATTGAAATTTGGCCAAAGTATCATTAAATCCTCCCCCCAACGTTCTCTGATTATTTTTTTTCCATTTTCCAATTTTTGGTGGTCATTTAAGGTATTTCGAGCGCGATATCACTTTAATTGAGAATTTTTTCTAAGTAGGCTCAAAATGTAGATAAAAAAAAATAAAAAATGTTTGTTATGTCCCAAAAATTAACTTGCCCATCTGGAAACAGAGATATCGGCCCTCAAAGTTTGGCCTTTTCCCCCCTTGATAACATGGAGATTCGTCAATTTAGTCATATTTTTCCCAATAACTTCTTCAAAATAATTGAGATTTCAAAGGAAAAAATCCCAGTGATAGTGGCAGTTGTTAGAAATATTTACAAAAAAAAAAAAATACATGTGCTCATTCAGTTTACGAGAAAAAAAATGTTGAAACATGAAAAATTGGAAAAAAGACACATACACAAACGCAGGCTCGTGCATACACACACACGAGCCCGTGTACGTGTATATCCATGCACACTGCGTTTGAGTGTATTACGCCAGGGACGTCTCTAAATTTTATTGAGAGAAAAAATTAAAAAAAGAAAAAATATTGATGAATCCACATATTCAGTTTATTTTATGGATTTCACCATGAAAATAAATGTTGAACAACATGTTTCTCTAGATAAAAAAACCTGTTGATCAATTTAATAACATAATATGGCCCTGCTTCTTTTGCCCCATTGTACCCTTGCTAGGTACGAGGTGGAGCGCTCGAAATACCTTAAAGTGAAAAATGCTATTTTTTACAAAAAATTGCGCCATTTTGTGGCACAATTCTAGTGGAAACCCCCTTTAATGTGTTGTGTCCCAGAATATTATTTATTAAAAGGAGAAATATTTAACTTCGTTGAATATTTCTCAATTGTAATCATTTGCATAATCTGTGAAGAAGTTGCACTTACTTCACATATTATGGAAACTCAGCATTTTTACACACTCAATCGTGTAATAATGTGACACCAATAATTTAATATAAATATCAGACTCACCGATATTCGGGAGTCAGTTCTTCAAAATCATTTCACGTTAATCAATAATTTCGTATTCATTAAACCTGTAATTACTTTACTCAAAATGGAAACATTTTGATAATAAAGATAATAATTCATTTTTATTAATTCTCCGAGTTAAAGTATTTTATCCACTGTAGAGGAGATCTCTATAGATCGAACCTACTCAATTTCCTTATGACTAAACGGGTCTAACATTTTGGTGGCAGCGGAGTTTTCAACGGCAGGGCCTGATCAACCTTCGTCGGCGACTACAGTGGAATAGAAGAATAATTCGGGGAATCTAAGCACGAGATATCTGTTGAAAAACTGTCTCCGGATAGGATTTCTTTGGAAATATCAACAGAAGAATCCAAGACACATTGAGTAACGCTTAGGATTCACAAGTTAACATCGAAGCAAATTAGAGGCTCGCTATTATTCTTTGATATCAACATTTATCAGGAGAGCGAGAAGACTATCTTAGGATAGACCAGCAGAAGAGGATTCAAATTGTACCAAGCAGCGTTTTGGATCTCTAAGAATACTCAATTGAGTATTACGTGTTCTGACTTCGTATACTACGGTCAGATTTAATTCTCTTTCGGGGGGAGGAGAATTGAGATAGCTAATATCAAGTTATTGAATTATTGAGCATATTTTTGTAACGCTTCATTACAAATTTATAGGTTATAAAAATAATAATGGCTTTGTTTGGACAGATTCAAGAAGAGTTTGTTATAGCCAGGAATTTTAGGCGCCGGATTGGAAATCATACCGGTAGATTTCCTCTCCAACCTGCGGATCCTCAAGTACAGAGAGATGCTGTAGGTATAGAGCGACCCGGTGGAACCTTGGACGGTGGAAAGATTTCCAGCCAAGTTCCAGTAACGTTTGCATCTCGTGGAGAGATAAAATATGTAGAGATGGGCCCAAAAACACTAGCAGGAATGTTAGTCAACAGAGAAGAAATGGCCAGCGTGCCAGCAGCAACAGAGCAACTGGTTTCAACACCAGTACTGGTAGACGTACCAGGTGTAAACACGTCATCAGATGAACTGCCGACTACAGACGTAAGGCCTGTGACGGGCATGACATCAGACATGACGAGTTATTTTTTGGATTCTTCAGATGGTATGATTCCCCCGGTACCGAAGAATAACGATTTTAGTATTTCCACTTTGAAGACAGTGAGCATTGGGAAATGTACTACATCAGCATTTAATGGTGCAACGTCTGACACACTTACGGTTGAAGACAAGAGTAAACTGTCAGTGACATTATTAGAAAGACAGCTGCAAGAATTATACAATCTTGAGCAACGGTCAGATGAGTTTGTAGCCAAATTCGCTATGAGAGTTATGGAAATAAGGTCTCAGCTAATAGACACACTCATGAAACAAGTGAAGGAAAGTTTTGAGAGAGGATTGAAGAAACAATTAAGGACTCTCATCGAAAAGCAGAATTACAAGACGCTAGTAGAATCCTGTCGGAACGCGATAAGTTGGGAACGACTCCTGTATTCTCTTGATCGTGTAGGAGATTCAGTGGAGGACATGCAGGAAGAAGTCTCTCCAGAGGAATCAAGAAATTTTGCTCAACAAAGAAATGAGAAGCCTGTACCAGATGGGAGGGAAGAACTCTCTTCAGTAATACAGGGTAGATCCAGCCTTTCCTGTGGGAAGCTCTCGAAAAATGGAGTATATCCATGGCAATCGAGAACTTCAACAACCGAGGATATACAGCCTAAGAAGTATAAATATTACAATTCGGTTACAATGAACCAGGAAATCGAGATAATTCAGGAAGGAGGAATACTGTTGAGCTCCGGGGAAAAATCGCATTGGGACCCGGGGAAATATGTGTCATTTAATCAAGATACTTACGAGAAAGAAGGTTCAATGAGGAACACAGGCATAGAAGATGATACTCTGATGGAAAAAGAGTATAAGACAGAGCCAATACCAAAACATCAAAAATCCAATCGATTTAACATATGTTTTAATTGTGCAAATGAAGGGCATACAGCCGCAGAATGCAATCAGTTATTGGGAAACCAAGAAATTAAAGAGGTAACCCGACCAAATTCCAAACACAATGAAAACAACCATGAGTTGCAGGAAAAATGCAGATACTGCAAAATGAGTGGTCATGATATTTTTAAATGTAACAAACTGAAAAGGAAGTCACGCATACGGAAATTGTCGTGCGTTAATGAAGGTCAACAGACTGCTAACGTCAGCACAGTTCGTTCCAAACAAATTGGGAAGACATTGAAGAAGAATGCTGATGCAGCCTTGCATTTAAAGAAGATTCGTCGAACGATGGCTTTTGGAATTGTACGTCAATCAGCTGGAATTCTAAATCATTTAGAACAGCCATCAAGAAGGCAAAAGATTTTGCGACCGGCCAAGATGATGAACATTAAAAATCATATTGTTCTCACCGCAAATGAGCTTAGGAAGCGCACATATTTTCTAGTTGATACAGGGGCTGCTGTTTCATTGATTAAGATCGGCAAACTGCAACTTGAAATTCCAATTATCTTTGACACAGTCTTACTGCAGGGAATCAGTCAACAAAACATGGAAACACTTGGAAAAGTTACGATATATTTGAAAATCGGAGACGTAGGATTGGGTCATGAATTTCATTTAGTACCAAACGATTTCCCATGTTCAGGAGGAATTCTTGGAGTAGATTTTCTAGAATCTCAGGACTTAAATGTGAAAATTGATCTTTGGAAATATATTTACACCTGAAGCTCAACGATCAGCTTCTACAAATTGTTAATGCACGTCTACGTGCAGTATCAGCTCATTGTCCAAGAGATTTCGCGCGGAAACCCGAAGATATTACTAAATTTGGATTATTCAAAGCAACAGAATTGCGTCAGCTTCTCTTATACACAGGTCCAGTTATTTTTCTTGGAATGATCGAAACTAACATTCATCTACATATCTGCTATTCGTCTTCTAGTGAATCCATTGCGAACAGTTGATGACCTTGAATACGCTGGAGCTCTTCTACGAACGTACGTACTGACAGCGGAGGAAATTTACGGACCTGAATATATTTCTTACAACGTACATGGTCTCCTCCATTTAGCTGAAGATGCTCTAAGTTTTGGCCCTTTAGATTCCTTTTCTGCGTATCCTTATGAAAATAATATGACGGCGTTTCCAGAAGCATGTAATAAGCCTCATCAGCATCTTCAACAGATAAGGAACAGACGTGCGGAACAGGCTTACGTATCTACTCTTCCTGGGAGCGTTGAAAATTATTTGGTATTTGGTCCAAAAAAGCCATGGCGCAGCGAGGTCTGTCCAAATCTCCCACCCAATTATCAACAATTCCAGTCGTTTCACAGTCAATTATTCCTTATATCAGTAAACGGTCGAGACGATACACTAATCTTGAACGATTCTTCAATTTGTATCGTAAAAAATGTTATTATTTCTGAAAATAATGTTTCTCTCTTGGTTAAAAAATTTAGACGAATTAATGATTTCTCCAATGGAACAATCCCATCGTCGTCAGTCGGGATATTCTTATGCTCCCGTCTTTCAGAAGAAATGTCCGTTATCGACATCAATGATGTCCGTGGCAAATGTTTTCGTATGCCATATTGGCATTTAACCCAATTCGAGGAACCGATTCCTGATGTTTTTGTTGCGGCATTACTATTATCATCAACAGATCGTTAGACATAATTTAATTTGAAAAATGTTCGGACTCAAGGAGCTATTGCGCAAAATTCAAGCGTTGTTTTATGCCCACCTCTAGCAGTGAAAGAGAGTTGGTTATAGTTGTACAAACGGTCATTGGAAACGTCTTCAAGTTTACTCGTTTGGGATTATTTTGGGCAGGCATTACGAATTGCTTTAATTATCTCCGGGCAGCACTTCCGAACTGTTCTATCACTCATGACACTTGTCCCAAACTTTCTTCAGCCCAGTCGCACGCTCTCTGTCGATTGCTTGTTTTTCTTTGGACCTATTTCCATTTGTATGGCATAGAATACGATTTTATGAATTTCCAGATGATGAGAGGCAGGAGCAGTGGTCGAGCGACCAATCGTGGTCGAGGAGGAGGACGTGGAGGAGGAGGCAGAGGAACCAATCATGGCACTATTCCCACAATTCGTGATGGCACTTTGCATTTGCAGAATGATCTCAATAGATTGCGACAATCACTTTCCAGCAATCAGAGTCCCGTCCAACCTCCAATTTTCCATCCCCAAGCAGCCCCTTCCGCAACTTTAAGAAATGTTTCAGGTACACCACAGAGTCCAACATTCACAGCAGCAGAGCAGCTACAGAGAGCCACAGCCGCGGCAGCAGCAGCGCAAGCAGCACTCGCGGAAGCGCGTCGCGAGGCAGCAGCAGAAGCAGCAGCAGCAGAAGTGGAGGCCGAGCGAGCACGTCTTCAGCAAGGAGCAGAAGCCGAGCGAGCACGTCTTCAGCAAGCAGCAGCACCACCACCAGCGGCGCCACCACCACCACCACCACCACCACCACCAGCAGCTGAGAATCTTCAGGCTATGGCCGATGCTCCTGCATGGGCGTAAGTACATCGCAGATTTTGCACTTATTACATTTCTAATGCATGAGAGATCATATCATTCTAGGTTGGCTCTGATGAATCATATGGAGCAGCGCAACACTCGTGTAGAGCAAGAGGTCGCTCGTCTGAGAGAAGAGCTGGTAGCCAACACTAGGATGTTGCAGGAATGCAGGAGACAACTGTTGGGAAGAGCAGAGGAACTCCCAGCACAGTTGCCTTTTCGCACTCGAGAAGATCTCGAGAGATTTGACGACGCCGATGATGCAGCGTATCGGCAGCTGGTCGGCTACTTCCTCAATCTGGGGCTCCTTAATCCGGGAGATTCTGCGAGCAACTTCTTCAAAGAGGCGTTTGCTGAAAATGAAGAAGTAACACCACACATGACCTGGGGAGGTGTCCCTCCGCTAAAGTTGGCTCTGGTGGAAACTAAATTCGTTACTGCCTGTCGTGGTGAGAAATTACACATTTGGTATCCCTTTTCTGTAATTGAACCTATCTAGATTGATCATGATTCTTGTGTTTTTTCAGAAGCCATGGAGATGAGCCAGAAATTTGAAGGTGCGGATGCTCTTACCTTCAAAACTGTCATGGTCAAAGCGAAGAAGGCCATGGAAGCTCGATGGCGCCGCAGACATTTTCTTCGTGGACCTGCTGAAGGTGAACCACCACGCCAACGTCAACGGTTCAGACCACCGCACCGTGATCAGCCCGAGCAGCCAGCCCCACGGAATGCAGAAGATCAGCAGTTGCCCAGGGACTACGCAGGAGATGACCAAGAGGGGGTGCTACTGGAGGAAGATTTGCTGGGAGATCAGGCGGATGATTAAGTATAACGTAAACTTTTATTTTCAATTTGGTTGGAGGAGCTGTAGAATGAGCTTCACAGAAATCAGCGGGGCTGGGGCTGTTTTCAATACTAATTCGTTTATTTTTTTCACAGGCAAAATTATTGGAGAGACAATATAGTGGATGTGTCTCACAGGAAAGGGCGGGGTTGGGGCCCTTTCCATGATATTATTCGATCGATATCTCCTTACTTTCAGGATCATTTAAAAAAGTCAAGGGACGTCTCAGAGACGCGTACTGGTGATAATCTTTGTTTTTTTACTTTCAGGATAATTTTGAAAAGTCCAGGGACGTCTCAGAGGCGCGTACTGGCAATATTCGTTGTTTTTTTAGTTTTAGGATGAATGAGAAAATTCCAGGGACGTCTGAGAGACACGTACTGGCACTAATTATTGTTTTTTCATTTTTAGGAGTAATTAGAAAAGTCCAGGGACGTCTAAGAGACGCGTACTGGTGATAATCTTTGTTTTTTTACTTTCAGGATAATTTTGAAAAGTCCAGGGACGTCTCAGAGACGCGTACTGGCAATAATTATAGTTTTTCATTTTCAAAATTAATTATAAAAGTCCAGGGACGTCTCAGAAGCGTGTACTGGCAATAATTATTTTTTTTTCATTTTCAGGATATTTTTGAAAAGTCCAGGGACGTCCTAGAGACGCGTACTGGTGATAATCATTGTTTTTTTGTTTTCAAGATAATTTCGAAAAGTCCAGGGACGTCTCAGAGGCGCGTACTGGCAATATTCGTTGTTTTTCTAGTTTTAGGATGAATTAGAAAAGTCCAGGGACGTCTGAGAGACGCGGACTGGCACTAATTATTGTTTTTTCAT
Organism: Aleiodes leptofemur; assembly: GCA_963942555.1. NCBI lineage: Eukaryota > Metazoa > Arthropoda > Insecta > Hymenoptera > Braconidae > Aleiodes > Aleiodes leptofemur. Next base: position 9,228,718 of record OZ012612.1, read on the forward strand.
TTTTAGGAGTAATTAGAAAAGTCCAGGGACGTCTAAGAGACGCGTACTGGCGATAATTATTGTTTATTTATTTTCAGGATAACTTTGAAAATTCCAGGGACGTCTGAGTAACTCGTACTGGCAATAATTATAGGTTTTTATTTTCAAAATTAATTAGAAAAGCCCAGGGACGTGCCAGAGACGCGTACTGGCGATAATTATTGTTTTTTTATTTTCAAGATAATTTAGAAAAGTCCAGGGACGTCTCAGAGGCGTGTACTGGCAATAATTATTGTTTTTTTATCTTCAGGATGGTTTAGAAAAGTCCAGGGACGTTCTAGAAACTCGTACTGGCGATAATTATTGTTTTTTTTATTTTCAGGATAATTTAGAAAAGTCCAGGGACGTCTCAGAGGCGTGTACTGGCACTAATTATTGTTTTTTCATTTTCAGGATAAATTAAAAAAGTCCAGGGACGTCTCAGAGACGCGTACTGGCGATAATTATTGTTTTTTTCTTTTCAAAATTAATTAGAAAAGCCCAGGGACGTTTGAGAGGCACGTACTGGCGAAAATCATGGTTTTTTCATTTTCAGGCTAATTTTGAAAAGTCCAGGGACGTCTAAGAGACGCGTCCTGGCAATAATCATTGTTTTTTTTCATTTTCAGGACATTTTTGAAAAGTCCAGGGACGTCTTAGAGACGTGTACTGGCAATAATTATTGTTTTTTTATTTTCGGGATAGTTTAGAAAAGTCCAGGGACGTTCCAGAAACTCGTACTGGCGATAATTATTGTTTTTTTTATTTTCAGGATAATTTAAAAAAGTCCAGGGACGTCCTAGAGACGCGCACTGGCAATAATTATTGATTTTTGATTTTCAGAATGATTTTGAAGAGTCCAGGGACGTCCTAGAGACGCGTACTGGCAATAATTATTGTTTTTTTACTTTCAGGATAATTTGGAAAAGTCCAGGGACGTCTCAGAGACGCGCACTGGCGATAATTATTGTTTTTTTGTTTTCAGAATGATTTTGAAGAGTCCAGGGACGTCCTGGAGGCGCGTACTGGCGATAATTATTGTTTTATTATTTTCAGGATAATTTTGATAAGTCCAGGGACGTTTCAAAGACGCGTACTGGCGATAATTATTGTTTTTTCATTTTCAGGACAATTTAGAAAAGTCCAGGGACGTCCTAGAGACGTGTACTGGCAATAATTATTGTTTTTTTATTTTCAGGATATTTTCCAAAAAGTCCAGGGACGTCTCAGAGGCCCGTACTGGCAATATTTGTTGTGTTTTTAGTTTTAGGATGAATTAGAAAAGTCCAGGGACGTCCTAGAGACGCGTACTGGCAATAATTTTTTTTTTTCTATTTTCAGGATATTTTTGAAAAGTCCAGGGACGTTCCAGAAACGCGTACTGGCGATAATTATTGTTTTTTTATTTTCAGGATAATTTGGAAAAGTCTAGGGACGTCTCAGAGGCGTGTACTGGCAATAATTATAGTTTTTCATGTTCAAAATTAAGTAGAAAAGTCCAGAGACGTCTTAGAGGCGTGTACTGGCAATAATTATTGTTTTTTTCATTCTCAGGAAAGTTTTGAGAAGTCCAGGGACGTCCTAGAGACGCGTACTGGCAATAATTATTGTTTTTTTACTTTCAGGATAATTTGGAAAAGTCCAGGGACGTCTCAAAGGCGCGTACTGGCGATAATTATTGTTCTCTCATTTTCAGGATAATCTTTAAAAGTCCAGGGACGTCTCAGAGGCATGTACTGGCAATAATTATTTTTTTTTTATTTCTAGGACAATTTTGGAAAGTCCAGGGACGTCTCAGAGGCGCGTACTGGCAATATTTGTTGTTTTTTTAGTTTTAGGATGAATTAGAAAAGTCCAGGGACGTCTAAGAGACGCGTACTGGTGATAATCTTTGTTTTTTTGTTTTCAGGATAATTTTGAAAAGTCCAGGGACGTCCTAGAGACGCGTACTGGTGATAATCATTGTTTTTTTGTTTTCAGGATAATTTTGAAAAGTCCAGGGACGTCTCAGAGGCGCGTCCTGGCAATAATCATTGCTTTTTCATTTTCAGGATATTTTTCAAAAGTCCAGGGACGTCTCAGAGGTGCGTACTGGCAATAATTATTTTTTTTTTACTTTCAGGATAATTTTGAAAAGTCCAGGGACGTCTAAGAGACGCGTACTGGTGATAATCTTTGTTTTTTTGTTTTCAGGATAATTTTGAAAAGTCCAGGGACGTCTCAGAGGCGCGTACTGGCAATAATTATTGTTTTTTTACTTTCAGGATAATTTTGAAAAGTCCAGGGACGTCTCAGAGGCGCGTACTGGCAATATTCGTTGTTTTTTTAGTTTTAGGATGAATTAGAAAAGTCCAGGGACGTCTGAGAGACGCGTACTGGCAATAATTATTGTTTTTTCATTTTTAGGAATAATCAGAAAAGTCCAGGGACGTCTAAGAGACGCGTACTGGTGATAATCTTTGTTTTTTTACTTTCAGGATAATTTTGAAAAGTCCAGGGACGTCTCAGAGACGCGTACTGGCAATAATTATAGTTTTTCATTTTCAAAATTAATTATAAAAGTCCAGGGACGTCTCAGAAGCGTGTACTGGCAATAATTATTTTTTTTTCATTTTCAGAATAATTTTGAAAAGTCTAGGGACGTCTCAGAGACGCGTCCTGGCAATAATTATATTTTTTTTAGTTTCAGGAGTAATTAGAAAAGTCCAGGGATGTGCAAGAGACGCTCAGGATAATTTTGAAAAGTCCAGGGACGTTCAAAAGACATTTACTGGAAATGATTATTGTTTTTTCAGATTTAAGAGAAATTAGAGAAGTCCAGGGACCGTCGAAAGCCGTGTACTGCCAATAATATTTTCTTTCTGTTTCAGAAAATGTTCGAGAGATCCGTTTTCGAGGCATTTCGATGATGAGAATGGACAAAAAAAATTAGTTTTCCTGATTTTCAATATAGAATAGGTTTTGTTTCACCTTTTTTTTTTAAATGAATTATTCACGAACATAATTATTGATATTATTCAAATTCAGTTATTTTATAAGAATCGCATTATTTATTTCAATTATTTTAATTTCATCCTTGATAGTTATATTATTGTATGAAGATTGTATTATCTTGTATATTTCTATTTAATAAAAGAATATTCATCATTTTTAAATATATTTTATTTTTTAATTAATAAATTGCTGTGGGAAAGAAGGGGGAGGAAGGGAGGGTGGGGTAGGATTTGGTACGGGCATACGTTGGCGTACTAGTATAATACTAGTATCATGCTTAGTATCGTACGAGTAAGATGTAAGTATATCGTACTGCTACGGCGTACTGGTAGAATACTCGTATAATACACAGGTAAGTGGCGCACACAGTACCAGTATACCGTACTATCATTTAGCCCGGAGTACTAGTAGTGTACTAGTATTATACTCGTCAGCTGGTTATCGGGGTTGGCATATCGTTCAGTCGGCCATGATATTTAGGGAAACTTTCTAGGGAAAGTTTCCTAGGGAAATTTTCTAGGGGAATTTCCTAGGGAAATTTTTAGTTACTTTTGTTTCGTTGCGAAAGATAACTCTAGGTGGCAGCACCATGGAATTTTTGAATTCGTTCAATCGTTATGATTGATTTAAATTTTGACTTGACGGTTAATTAATAGATCGATTAATTTATTAATTAATTAAATTTTATTTTTTTTATTGACATTATTATTTTTTTTTAAATTTAGTTTTAAAGAATTTGTTTGTAATTATTTGTTTATTTATTATGAGTTGTCGGAAGTTATGTTTTATGTTATGAAAAAAAAAAAAAAAAAATAATATTTCATATTATCGTGCTGCGCACTTGTCGACTAACGCAGGGGTTAAATAATTTATAACTTGAATAATTATTTTTTTTTATATAAATTTTTTATTTTATCCCCTAAATCATTTGTTTGAAGTTTATTTAACACTCCTTATTCAAACCCACCACAGTGACCTTGAGAGGAGACTGATCTAGTTCGTGCTGAATAAGGGAGTATTTGAGTTTGTGGTTTAAATATTTTGATTTTGATTTTGTTTTGTTGTATTAAGATCAATATAAGATTGATCGGATGTTAAGATACATCCTGGCGCCCATTTGGATTTTGGTTTTATTTTGAAATTCTGTTTTTGGCTATTGGGTGCTTTTCAAGCGTGCTTAATTGCTGAGCTTACCGTTAGGCTCAGGAATTACGTCACAATATATAGCACTAATATGAAAGACAACTTTTTTTTTTCTTTATTCCATATGTATAACCTCTCGGCCTTTTACATTTGTTTCCCCCCCGCTGTATGGGATTCGCCGAGGGACGAGGGAAAACCTCATTTATATTTTCTTGAGGAAAACCTGCCCAGATACAGTCGTCCCTTGCGAGACTCCCGCTCGGTTAGGTGAAACTGTGGAATTAGAGCTTTTTTTAAAATATTTTTGGCTTCCCCTCGCCGGAATTCGAACCCGGGCCTTCTGCGTGCCAAACCCCCCGCTCTAACCACACAGCTACCACCGTCGGTTGAAAGACAACTTTAATACTTCAATTTATTTGACATAATACTCGAAAATTTTATCAGGTATTAGTGAACAGACTCATAACTTGAAAACAATTAACTTTATGGATTTTTTGCAAGAGACCTTTTTCGTAGATCGTTCAATTTCCGTTGAGATTCATCATTTGAAATTTCCCTGCAATAAACCGTTTCCAAGCTACAAAAATTAGAGAATCGAAAAAATATTCTTCTGTGTTATTTAAATGGGAAAATAGAAAAATGGATTGAGGCAAACCTCAATATCAATATTAAGAGCTCTACTTATGACCAAAATTTTCGTTTTAAAGTATACTATCAATTTTCGGACACCATCAGGAAAAAAAAATCTTTTTTTTTTTGAAACACCCTAGTGTAGAGTCAATAATCTCCGTTTCATATTCAAGGAGAAATTACAACTCGGCGCCAAACAAAGAAAATCATTGCATGACTTTCTAGTGATTCTCGCGTGTAAATTGGATATTTCTCCACCTGTATTTCGACTTGTATCCACGCAGAATTTCTCAAGTGATTTTCGCGTGAATACTGCAGAGAATCAATAATCTATGGTCTATATTCACGGAGGAATTTCAATCACACGTTTTTATAATATCGGCAATGGCCGGACTTACAACCGAGAAATCATCAAGGAATCAAGTTTCAGAACAAATAGGGAATGTGCAAGCGAGGTTTGAACTCACAACCTTCAGAATACATGTCTGATAAATCTTTGATTCGATAAAACTTACAAGTAATGACTCATTACTAATGAGTAGGGCCGGAGACTTCATTTAAATTCGAGTCTCACTAAGTTGCTAAGCAACTAGGATACTCGAATCAATAAATAAATTTGATGATTGAATAAAGTTTGAATTGTAAAAGTGACACTTGTGAATTTTCAGGCGTTTGAAAGTTCGCCTCAGAGTTCCGCTCAGAGTTCGAATACGCGAAGAATCTCACAAATGTGACTTTAAGTTTTAAAATTTCATTCAATCATCAAATTTATTTATTGATTCGAGTATCCTAGTTGCTTAGCGACTTAGTGAGACTCCAATTTAAATGGAGTCTCCGGCCCTACTAATGAGTAAGGCCGTGAAGTTCCACGACTCAAAAAGTCTGATCTAGTTGCTGAGCAACCAAAATTGGTAAATATAGGAAAATGAAGCTTTCTCATCATGAAAACGTCAAAAATGACGGTCGACATTCGAAATTCGACTAACTGAATTTGCAATAAATTAAAAATACGGTCGCAATTAACAGTTTTGATTGGAATATCCTGTTTTATGAATAATCAAACGAAGCAAAATATTAGTTGAAAAAAAAAATTCTGCAGTTTTACATTAAATGGGGGGCGATTTTGAGATATATTCTTGAGAATACCTTGAGGTGCACCTTTAGAAACATCTTGAGGTACATGTCTAAGGACAATTTGAAGTGTAGTTCTGGGAAAATTTTGAGATTGTGTTGGACTTTCTCCGAAAATGTTTTTTTTTTTTTTTTATACTTATTTAACGTCGCCATCTTTTACGCAAAGATTATGCCAATCAGCGACGGAGGTTCATGGTGTGTCTGTGGACAAAGCACTTGTAAATAATTTTTACAGTGGTGCTTGTATCATTCGGCAGAGGCTAGGATTTGAACCCGGGTCTACGAGTTGGCAATCCGACACTCTACCGAACGAGCCACCGTTCACCTCTTCTCCGAAAATGTATCTCAAAATTTCCCCAGAGTATACCTCAAGCTGGCCCTGAGAAGGCACCTTAAGGTGTCCCTGAAAGTGCACCTATGATGTTCCCAAAAGTACAGCTCATAATCGCTCCAAATTGATAGAAAACTTCAGAGCACCTGTTTGATGTTTGTATGATAACCTGTTCCATTTCACAATATTTATCAACTTGATTTGCTTAGCAGCTTCACCAGACTTTTTTAGACGTGTCACGGCCTCACTAATGAGTTAAAAAATTATATGATTCTTTTTTATTCGACATGTTTTGTTAGTATTATGACTTTTATCCAAAAAACTGTACAAAGAAGAATTTAAGCATAGAAATTAGTTCTTCAGATCATCAGGATTGTCTGGAAAATGAAATTCACAAGTTCTATTCATACAATAACTGTTTGATATGTGTATGAAAACGAACGTTACTGATAAATTGAGAAAAAATTATCTTTTCATTTGCGCTACAAGACGAGTAGACGATTTAGATATTTTATGAATTTCAAGGCATTGAGTTATCGAAAAATGTTTTATTCTTGAAAAATTCTCATGCACGCGAGCATTAACTGGAAAATCGAGATAGGAGGCCTGGACTTGGTGAGAATTTCTTTTTCGTAATAGAAAATGTAAATTTCACATAGGAGCAAAGGAAAATGATAGTCGTCAAATTTGGCACAATCTAATATAATGTGAAAAATCTATGATCTACATTCACGGGAAATTTCAACTTGCATTCACGCAACAAAAACCATTCAGGGACTTTTACATGGATATCGTGTGGAAAGTCAGAGTTGGAAAGCTTGAAGTCTCTACTATTGAAATCTTGGAATGGAAATTTTTTTTGAACATCCGTTATAACGAGATAAGAGGGTTGAAAGTGGAAAAATTTTTTTCCGTTTTTTTTCATTTTTTCAAATTGCTCCATGGACTTCAAAAAAATTTTTTCGACTCAACCCTCACCAGGATCGTGTAACGGTTCGCTCAACTGGCCTTGAGCCAACTGTTAAAGGCACTGAAAAAATTCTGAAATTAACCCAAAATTATGCTTCTAATTTTTTACTCCGTTTACTCCCAATTAATTTGCCTTATTAAAAAAATGGGCGCCAGTCGTTCTTGCAGGATTCTACAAATTTGGGGGAAAACGACAAATCCCCAAGTTTTATTTTAATTCGACTAAATAACAAAGAATCTCCAAAATTAGTTTGGGTTCGCCCGCTTAATTATTTGAAATTCTTGTCTTACCTCAAGGTGGAGAGGGGACGATACCCTCTCTTTGGGTATTCGGGACAAAGCAAAAACTTTACACAAAACTCCTCGAATTTTCGATTTAAACAAAAATAATTAGGTATATTTAAAGAGAAAATTATATGTACATTTATGTTTAAAAAAAAGGAATTTCTCTTGGTAAATCATATGATAATCAATTAACATTAACTCAGAACGAACAAATATGATTCTAAAGTAGTGGGGGTTGACCCCACTCAAAACAGACGCTAACTCGGCGTCTCCCGATTTAACTCTTCTTACAACCAAATTTTAATGACTTTAACTCAAAATTTCTATTATTTGGGGACTCGTGTACCTTGCACTTGTGCCTCCTTCTATCCGTCTCAGTCTCTCTTAATTTCTCCTTCACCCTTCTTTACATGACTTAATTTTCTTTACAATTTTTTCTATACTTTTCTTTAATTTTATCTGAATTTTCTATACACGATGTCGCCGCCACGGTGTCCCGGGAGAAGAAGAACGAGTCTTCCCTCCCACAGGCTAGCGTTGGGTGCTCTCGGCTGTTTCCGTTCAACTTCGGTAGAGCCGAGGCCCCACTCGACCAATTATCGCGTGAGTCCCCCACTACTTTTCGACATCACCGACGTTGCTTGAATTCCGCGAATTCGATACGAATTCTCACTCTCAACTAATTTTGTATAACACACGAAAATAATCATAATAATTGCAACATGATGATATTTTCCCGAAAATTAAACGGAAAAGTTTTGTCTCTTATTTCACTCGAGTCTTTTCTTTTCACACTGGTTTCGGCGTTGTCCCCGATAATCTCCAGCTTCCCTCGTTGTTGGCCAACATTCCCTCGTGTTGGCTAATGTTGGACCAAATGAATGGATGCTGCGTCTTCCCAGGTTCCTCTCGGGTGTCCTTGGTGCTGCTAATTTGCTTGTGGGACTGGGAAAAATCCTTCCCAGTCCTACTCTCGTACTTTCCTCCAAATTTTGGAGTTGAATCGAACAAAAATGAACAGAAATGATTAGTGAGGTCATGAAAATTGCTGACCTCACCCTGGACATTTGTTGCATTGACTCTATGTGAGTCCTATCTTCCCCGGGTACCGCGAATTGCGGTCATTATCGCGATTTCACTCGTTTTTCCGGTTTTCATCAACTATGTGACGGTAAAAACCGTCACAATCGTGTAGTCTGGCCTTTCAGGTTCAATTCTTTTTTTTTTTCTCACGACCATTTGTTGCTGAGATATCGTCAATTGAATCAAAAAACACCCTTTTGTCTTCAATCGTGGATATCTCAGGAACTACTGATCGCGCAGTGAGTGGATGATGAGATTCGTGAACTAGAATAAATTTCCTGTGAAGTTTTTGCACTGCTACATTGGAAAAAAAAAATTTCTTCTACTTTTAAAATTGGTTCGAAAAAGTACCAAAAAATGAAGTTTTTTCTCTTTTCTGGAAATTGCCCTGAATTTCGCGAATTTTGTGAAAAATGCGAATGTTTTAACGTTTTTCTTTAGTTTACTGTGTGCTGAAATACCCCCTGAATTTTCAAGCCGATCAGCTGGATGTTTTTTTTTTCCCGAATGAACAAAGTTTCAGCAAAAATCAAAGGACCACTTTTTTGTCCCTTAAAGACCAATTAATGATGATTAGGGCTAGTGTTGATAACTCTCGTCTCGCATCGTCATCTCTTTACCAGTTATCGTATCGCCTCGTCTCGCAGCTCGAGAATCGAATTCATTCTCGTCTCGTCTCGTTATTCTCGTCCATTCAAGTAGCTTGGGTGACGAATTGAGAACTTGCATGGACTGGTGAGAAGAAACAACTGTTGAGGTACGTTCCTTCACCTAGCAATCGCTGGCAGTCTATTTCTTCCTAAGATTAACTCAAATGGCTCGGGATTTGCTGGCCATTTGTGCCTCAAGTACTGCATCTGAACGACTCTTCTCCAAAGCTGGACTGGCCTCAGAAAACACAGGAATTGACTGAACAATGCTCATGTGGAAGTACTTTTATGCCTTCATTCTTGGTTCACCATCGCGGCAACACTATTCAGAACAATGTTTCCCTCAAATGAATGTTTTTTAACTGCTAATAAACTCATTATTGGGTTTCTAATGCAATTTAAAAAAAATGTTTTTTAACCCCCGTGTGACCACTCTTAATACGATTGTGCTGCAATTGATCGCAACTAGCCTCCAGCTGTATATTCATCTTATCGGGGCTTTGATAGGTCATGAGTAATCTTTTCCATCGATGAAAATGCCATCTCACCGACAGAAGTATCACTGTCTTGATAGTGTGTGATGACAACGTTGCTGAATGAAATCAAATTGTGATGATTATTTGAATAAATCGTCATGGTGGAAAAATAAATTAGGTCATTCTTTTTGATGCTCTTCAAGAGTCATTATTTTATTATCTCGATAATTTTCCAGCTTTTGAGCAGTATAAGTTTTCTTTTAAGAGAGATCTATTTGGTGTTGGTATTATCCGTCGAAAAATCATGTCAAAAATCATGCAATGATTTTTGATGCGTGAATGTGAGTGAAACTCGCTCCGAGGATATAAGTTACGAATGACTGGCTCAACGCGGAATATGCGCGTAAAAATCGAGGAAAAATTCATCTATGAATAGAGATAGAGTATTTACTCTAAACGCAATACCCACCCAAGAATCACGCAATTTTTCTTGCTGCGTCGATCCAAGTTGAAATTTTTCCGTGGATATACATTCTAGAGTATTGACTCTATTCAGAATATCCACGCAAAAATCCAGAAATGATTTTAATTGCGTCAGTCCAAGTGGAAATTTCTCCATGGATATAGACCATAAATGATTGACTCTACTTACAATATCCACGTGGAAGTCACGAGAAAATTCCTGCGCAGGGAGGATTGCAAATTCCGCTATGGATATGGGTAGAAGAGTATTCAATCTAATCGCAATATCCACTGAGGAATCATGCAATGATTTTTGTTATGTGAGTACGAGTAGAGATTCCTCCATGAATATAGATCATAAACGATTGACGCCACACGCAATATTCGTGCGAAAATCTCTGAGAAATTTCTGCGTGGATACAGTTCGAGATTCCTCTATAGGTGCAGATGAAGAAAGGTTCACTTTACACACAATATCCACTCAAGAATCATGCAATGATTGTTGCTGTATTAATTTGAGTGCAAATTTTTCCGTTGGTGCAGACTAGTGATCATTGACTCCATACGTAATATCCACGCAAAAATCATTAATTGCTTCTTGTTGCGGGAATCTAAGATCACGAGAAAACTACTACGTAGAGACAATTTGAAATACCTCTATGAATACGAATGGGAGAATGTTAACTCTACAGGCAAGATCCACTCAAGAATCGTGCCTTGGCCTATGGTTCACCAATTAATTTAATAATTATTGAATAAATTAAAAACAATAAATTTCATGAAGAGGCAGATTATATTCAATTGCATTTTTTTTCCTTTTTATCATTTTTTTTCGAAATTGTTTGTTATTAGATTGATCAGTCTTAAGACTCGATGACTCGGTGAAAAGAAAAAAAATTGATTCGATATTTTAATGTTAATGTAAATAATAGAATTTGTCACAATTTATCCAATTTTTTCCTGAATAATCTAGAAGAGTGATTCGAATTCAATTAGTTCCTCGTAAATAATGTTTTTTACTTTTAAATGGAAGCATTGTAATCGTTATTTCTTTCGGGTTTGAGTTTTCATGGGATTATGACTGCGAATGATCTAAAATGTCGGAATATAATATTCTTGATGCTTAAATCCCATTTGAAATCTCTCCATGAATATGGACCATAGATTATTGATTGTACACGCAATAATCACTCGAAATTCATGCAATGATTGTTGTTGCGTGGCTCCGAGTTGTAATTTCTCTGTGAATACAAACCATAGATTATTGACTCTAAACGCAATATTTACGCAAAAATCATGCAGTGATTTTAATTACATGAATACGAGTAGAAATTTCTCCGTGAATATACATCATGGATTTTTAACTCTACATGCGATATTCGCGCGAGAAACACGAAAAAATTCCTGCGTGGATACAAGTCAAAATTTCTCTATCAATACAGATGCGAGAATATGCACTCTGTACGCAATAGTCACTCAAGAATCATGCAATGATTTTTGTTGCGTGGATTGAAGTTAAAATTTCTTCATGAATACAGGCTATATATTATCAACTCTATACGTAATATCCACACCAAAATCACTACATGATCCTTCACTTTACTTCAACAGATTTTTATTGACATAAATAGAAAATATTTACATTACAACAATATTATTTACAAGTGAGTAATGTGAACATATGATTCAAAAATTAGCGGCAGTTTGTAGACCACTTGGACAATATGTAGGGGTATATGTGATTGATGAGCGGATTCAAATGTGTTTTCAAGGAATCGGAGACATTATTTGTAATTTTTAGTAAATGGGAATTCAAGGGTTGAATACTTGAGATTTCATGAAGAGTGGTGATAAGTGTTGAGCGGTATGTGCTATTTATTACTCCTGAAAATTGATTCTGTGTAATTTGTAATTTAGCTAGGAGAGAGGGAGCTACGTGCCAGACTGGAACTGCACTAGTCATTACAGGTCTCACTATCGCTTCATATAATTTAAGTTCTGTTTCATGAGAGAGGGCTTTAGATTTCAATGGGAAATATAAACGGCCCATTATCAATTTCGTTTTTTGGGTTATTTTTCTGATATGATTATTCCAAATGAGTCTATTGTCCATCGAGACAGCTAAGTACTCGGCGTTTTTGGCAATTTCGATCTCCTCATTGTCAAACATGATTCTTGTTGCGTGAATCCAAGTCCAAACTTTACTGTGAATTTAAACCATCGATCATTGACTCGACACACAATATCCACGCAAAAATCACTGAAAACTCCTGCGTGGATATAAGATAAAACTCTTCTATGACTATGGATGGGAGAGTGTACACTCTCCATGCAATATCCACTTATAAATCATGCAATGATTTTTTATACATGAATACGACTAGAAATTCTTCGGTGAATATAGATCATAGTTTCTTAGCTCGACACACAATATCCAAGTGAAAATCACGAAAGTTTGAGTGCATGGATACAATGCAAAATCCTTTTCTGGATACAAATCGAAGAGTTTGACTCTACTCTAAAAAGGCAATGATTCGTGCTGTCTTGATCCAAGTTGGAATTCCTCCGTGAATATAGACCATGGATTATTGATTCTGCACGCAGTATCCATGCGAAAATTACTCGAGAAATTCTACGTAGATATAAGTCAAAATAAAGATGGGAGAATATCCCATTTTCACGCAATAATCACTCGAAAGTCAGACAATGATTTTTGTTGCGTGGCTCCGAATTAGAATTTCTCCGTGAATATGAACCGTAGATTATTGACTCTACCCGCAATTCTCACGCAAGAATCCTAAATAAAAAAAAGCATGGCCTTTTTTGGCCTTTTTTTGTGAAGCCTCAAGATCGGTTAGTATACCTATATATGTATAGTATATATATATATATATATATATATATATATATATATATATATATATATATATATATACATAGTATGTATGGCGATTTTTTTGTCTGATTAACACACGAAATCCCGTTTTACGCGCGTATTGCTTTTCTTACGAGCGAAATAAGCATGCATGTATTTTTCTTCCTTTTTGAAGAATTATTACAATCATGAAAATTGAGATAAGCGCCGAATTTTTCTGAATCTCATCATTGTTGCTAAGCAACAAAATTTTCGGGAAATATCTGCTAATTTTAGAGCATTTGGAGTATTATGAGTGAGTATTACAGAAGCAAGTCATTCTACTGTCGAAAGATTTTTTCATGAAAAATTAAATTCTCTACAAAAAAAGTTTTTCACCATAGCCTTCGACGTATCGAGGCTTAGCGAGGATTCTAATATATCTTCAAAATAACTTAATTAATTCCTAATAATTTATAACCCAATTAATAATGAGAAAAAAAGTAGACATGTATGTGTGAGTGTCTGTATGTACTGATTTACAACTCTCTATTACTCGAGAACGGTGAGAGATAAAAATCTGAAATTATGGCAAGATATCAGTTTTGATGATTCCATGAAAATTTCAGCGAGATCGGCCTAATGGTTCCTGAGATATAGCAATTTTTTGAAAATCGTATCTCCCAAAATTTCTCAATTTGTGTATTTTTCTGTATATGTGCTTTCTGATGAAGATGATTGGGATCTCATACTGAACGGTTCTCGAGCTATTTTGAATTGGAGTTTTTCCGAAAATAGGCTGTATTTTCCAAACCACTCATCTGATTTCATCGAAACAGAGCTCAAAAGATTCGTCTCTATGAGCTGAACAAACTCTCAATTTTTGGGATATTTAGATGGAGTTCTCCGCTTATTACATTAGAAAATGTATTTTTTTCTCGATATTTTCAAAAAAAAATCCAAAAATGCCACTCTTCTCGATTTTTTTATAATGGAAACCCCTATATTTTATTTGGTTTTCTGGAAGAACACATTTTTCCCTTTCGAATAAGTCCCTACTAACCTACGTAGGACAATCAGGAACTGTATCCGAAAGGAAACATTGAAAGTGAAAAAGTGATTTATGATGTAAAATTTAGTATAATTTGAAAATAATCGAATTTAATGAATTCCAATCACTTTATCTTATATTTTAATGCATCATAACACAAAAAGAGAAGAAACATAGAGGAAATTCAGAAGGAACCATTCAGAAGCATTCTGCTTATTCATGAGTAGAAATTGAGAAGAAGAAATAGCGATTTGAAGGATAACGTCGGAGGAATGCCGATTGACGCATCATGTCTTAGGGCTGAAAAACGTCAGCTACCGTGGTTCAGGCCGACTACCGACTGGCCATTCAATGGGAAATCACCCCGGATCATAATTTCCACTCGCGTCTGGCAAGTTCGGACTCCATAGAAGACATTCTGAGGGATTTGGAGGAAGAAAGACAAATCCAGAGTGCAGGAATGTTCCATATCCGGTATAATCATGTCTTAGGGCTGAAAAACGTCAGCTACAGTGGTCGGGGCTATATACCGATTGACCATTTAATGAGAAATCAACCCGGATCATAATTTCCACTCGCGTCTGGCAAGTTCGGACTCCATAGAAGACGTTCTAAGGGATTTGCAGGGAGAAAGACGAGTCCAGGATGCAGGCATGCTCCATATCTGGTATAATAATGCCAGAGCGTTGAAAATGTCAGCTACAGTGGTCAGGGCTGAATACCGATTGGCCATTTAATGAGAAATCACCCCACATCATAATTTCCACTCACGTCTGGCAAGTTCGGACTCCATAGAAGACATTCTGAGGGATTCGGAGGAGGAAAGACGAATCCAGAGTGCAGGAATGCTCCATATCCGGTATAGTAATGTCATAGGGCTGAGAAGCGTCAGCTACAGTACTTCAGGCTGACTATCGATTGGCCATTTCATGGGAAATCACTCCGGATCATAAGTTCCACTCGCATCTGGCAAGTTCGGACTCCATAGAAGACATTCTGAGGGATTCGGAGGGAGAAAGATAAATCCAGAGTGCAGGAATGCTCCATATTCGGTATAATCATGTCTTAGGGCTGAGAAACGTCAGCTACAGTGGTCGGGGCTGAATACCGATTGGCCATTTAATGAGAAATCACCCCGGATCATAATTTCCACTCGCGTCTGGCAAGTTCGGACTCTATAGAAGACATTCTGAAGGATTTGGAGAAAGAAAGACGAATCCAGAGTGCGGGAATGCTCCATATCCGGTATAGTACGGTCTTAGGGCTGGAAAATATCAGCTACAGTGGTTCAGGCCGACTACCAATTGGCCATTCTATCAGAAATCACCCCGGATCATAAGTTCCACTCGTGTCTGGCAAGTTCGGACTCCATAGAAGACATTCTGAGGGATTTTGAGGAAGAAAGACAAATCCAGAGTGCAGGAATGCTCCATATCCGGTATGATCATGTCTTAGGGCTTAAAAACGCTAGCCACAGTGGTCGGAGCTGAATACCGATTGGCCATTTAATGGGAAATCACCCCGGATCATAATTTCCATTCGCCTCTGGCAAGTTCGGACTCCATAGAAGACATTCTAAGGGATTTGAAGGAAGAAAGACAAGTCCAGAATGCAGGAATGCTCCATATCTGGTATAATAATGTCAGAGCGTTGAAAAACATCAGCTACAGGGGTCAGGGCTGAATACCGATTGATCATTTAATGGGAAATCACCCCGGATCATAATTTTCACTTGCGTCTGGCGAGTTCGGACTCCATAGAAAACCTTCTGGGGATTTGGAGGAAGAAAGACAAATCCAGAAGGCAGGAATGCTCCATATCCGGTATAATAATGTCTTAGGGCTGAAAAACGTCAGCTACAGTGGTCGGGGCTGATTACCGATTGGCTATTTCATGGGAAATCACCCCGGATCATAATTTCCACTTCCTTCAGGCCAGTTCGGACTCTATAGGAAGCATCCTAAGGGATATGGAGGAAGAAAGACAAAATCAGAGTGCAGAACCGATAATCCAAGGATTAATTTAGAGCTTAGACACATAGTTTGAGTGATTTATTGAAATTATTCCATGAGAAATCGATAGATTTCTGTGGTATTTCAAACAAGATCTACCAAATGATCCCTGCTATTTGATGTTCTGGACCAGAATCTTAATGAGGTAAAAGGTAAGATTCTCCTAATTGGAATCCACGCAGAAAATTATAAAATTCCTAAAAATTTGTAGCTCATTTAAATTTCCATTTTTATATACTTCTAATAAAAAAAAAATACATGCATGTTTTGCCCGCAAGACAAGCGACACGCGCGCGAAGCGCGCGGAACAGCCTAGTCATAGTAAAAATCGTGTGTGGAT
This sequence comes from Aleiodes leptofemur, assembly GCA_963942555.1. Lineage (NCBI taxonomy): Eukaryota > Metazoa > Arthropoda > Insecta > Hymenoptera > Braconidae > Aleiodes > Aleiodes leptofemur. Next base: position 9,245,150 of record OZ012612.1, read on the forward strand.
ATATCCCCAAATTCCACTATAAAAAGAGATGAGAGAGTATTTACTCTGCACACAATATCCACTCAAAAGTCATGCAGTGATTTTCATTACGTGAATACGAGTAGAAATTCCTCCGTGAACATGTATCATGGATTCGTGACTCTGCAGACAATATCTGTGCAAGAAACAGACGGGAATTCCTCCGTGGATAAAAGTGGAAATTCCTCTATCAATAGAGATGAGAGAATATGCACTCTGCACGCAATAGTCACCCAAGAATCATGCAATGATTCACTTGCGTCAATCCAAGTTGAAATTTCTCCATGGATACAGACTAGATATTATTGATTCTATACGTAATATCCACACAAAAATCACTAAATGATGGCAAGAGTGCCATGAAACTCATGTAAGAGCGCCATACGAGTCACGTCAAAGTCGAGTTAAATGCAAGCAAGAGCGTTGTGAGAGTCACGCAAAAGTCACGTTAAATTCACGCAAAAAAACTCGCTGGATTCACGCAAAAGTCACGTTCAATTCACTCAAAAAAACTCGTTAGAATCACGCAAAATTCACGTTAAGGTCAGGTTAAATTCACCAAAAAGTCACTAGAAATCGAGAAATTCATTCCTCGAAAAAATTGGGCTTAAACTCACGCAATAATTAAGCAACCTTGTATCCACGCTATATCCACTCCAAAAAGTCTTAAATCCACGCAAAAGACACTCCAAAAAAGTGACGCTTTCGAGATTTTCGTCCAAGGAATCCGTTGATATTGCGTGGATTTCGCGTGTCTATTGCGTGACACTCAATGTACGAATAGCCACACCGATCACAATATGCTTTTATAGTTGAAATTCACAATCATGCTCATAAAGTTGAATTTACAATACATATAGTTCAATTATTAAACTAATAGTTCAATGTCTCATAGTTGATATAATCACGAATAATAGCACTTAATTCGTCACTTTAAGTGTCTATCACTTCAATGCCTAATAATTGAGATAATCACGAACAATAGCACTTAATTCATCACGTTAAGTGGCCATCACTTCTTGATCACTCTCATTATCGTTGGACGCCATACACCAATTGTACGGTCAAAAAAGATCACCTGTCTTGTTGAGAGTTTAATCGTCACTAATTTTTGGACTCTTGCGGGTCCGAGAGAGAGAGAGAGAGGGAGGGGGGTGAATTCGTGCCTTTACCGCGTTTATAGTGTCACTGGACACCTTGAGATTTGCGCTTTATAATTGGTGATATTTCTCGCGGTAAATTCACTCTGTTTTAAACATCCTCCCCCCATTCAGCAGTTGTGAGCTGCTGAATTGTCCTCTTGATCAATAATTATTGACCAATTTTCTTTTCGTTGGATTACTTCGAGTTTTTCTGTAGAGTCATTTGTTGATGGCACATTTGTAGTTGATTCTCTGCTGCCTTGATACGTAAACAACACTGTGGTCTTCGTTTTGATTCACGACACAATAGCTCACGTACCAGAATATTCGTTGGTAGCCTGGGCGATTACGTCACGCTGTTGTGATTCTGTGCTGGCTCATGAAGACCCCGAAACTTTCTTCACCATTAGGCCTCACCTTTTTTCACACCACGTTTTCTGCCATTTTTCTACCCACAAATCCGCTACTCGAAGGACCATGTTTAAAGTTGAGTTGATTTTTCTGACTGGTCTGTGGGTGGCGAAAAGGCGGGTGAAATAAGGTGTTTAGAGACTAGTTGAGAGGCACATGGAAAACTCATTCTTTATGAATGAGGAAAAACCAGCTTGTTGATAGATATAAAATTACAGATCACAATATGCTTTTATAGTTGAAATTCACAATCATGCTTATAAAGTTGAATTTACAATACATATAGTTGAATTATTAAACTAATAGTTTAATATCTCATAGTTGATATAATCACGGATAATAGCACTTAATTCGTCACTTTAAGTGTCTATCACTTCAATGCCTAATAATTGAGATAATCACGAACAATAGCACTTAATTCATCACGTTAAGTGCCTATCACTCCTTGATCACTCTCATCATCGTTGGACTCCATACACCAATTGTACGGTCAAAAAAGATCACCTGTCTTGTTGAGAGTTCAATCGTAACTAATTTTTGGACTCTTGTGGGTCCAAGAGAGAGGGGGGGGGGGTGAATTCGTGCCTTTACCGCGTTTATAGTGTCGCTAGACACCTTGAGATTTGCGCTTTATAATTGGTGATATTTCTCGCGGTAAATTCACTCTGTTTTAACAGCGCTGTTTTCTAGAGAATTTTGAAGGCTACAAAAGAGTATAGAAGTGAAATCACTCTATCTCACTTAGTTTCCGAGATATTCTGAAAAATAATTGATTGAAGAAATCGATGTGTTCAATTTGACTTCTTCACTGGATTTTTGTTTTTTTCTCGAAAACTGAGTGGGATAGAATGATTTTGCCGTGATACTTCTGTGTGGAGAATTCCAAGATTCACAGAAAAATGCCTTATCTCGCTTAGTTTTCGGAATATTCTCGAAAAACTATTGATAAAAATGAAAACAAACTCGACACGATTTTTCTTCGGTTGTATACACGAGAACAAATCAGTCGGTGATGTTAATTAGTTGACGCATGCGTGAAGTCGTACTGAGGTGCGTTCAGAATGAACGAATTGGGAGAGGTTTCGCAAATTCTACCAGGCTCTTACCCGAAGTCGTTCGGAATGAATGGGTAGGTAAATTATACTGATGGTCCAGTTGAATTATGGAAAGCTAATATCAATTTTGGGATGTGCTGAAGAAATGAAAAAATGTATGACTATGTCAGTCTTGTGTCCAATAGAAAGTGTGCATGAAAGGAATTACGGGAAAATTGTGTTTTTTTCGGGTGGGGTGAAAAATCTCACTCGTTGAAAATCTTACCGGAAGTGGAGGCAAGTTCAGGTCATTGAACAAGGCTGGAAGGCCATCTAGTGTGACAGAAAAAGACTATAATGCACAGAGTTAGAGAGATGGCGTTAGTCGTCCGACAAATCATGCTACAGAGGTTCTCACCGGAGTAAATTGGAAGATTTGATAGTAAATCCCGTTTTGGAGTATTGCCTTTATTCAAAAACGAAGTGCATGGAATTAATATTCCTACACTGAGGGAAAAATAATGGTGGAATCAATCAAATAATGATGTCATTGGTCCTTAAAAATTTTTCTTTGACATAATTAAAAACACCGGTTGAATTTACTAAATTTAATCACCCACAGTCATCAAGCATCTCCCAAAGAAAGCAATAGTACTCCTCACTAAAATTATAAACTCCTGCATACTCCTCCGTTACTTCCCCAAACGCTGGAAGGAAGCCACCGTTATCCCCATCCTTAAACCCCACAAACCTCCCAACAAACCAGTCAGCTACCGCCCCATAAGCCTACTGAGTACATTCGCAAAAATCCTTGAAAAAGTTCTGCACGCCAGGCTGCAGGACGAAATAAATTCCCGAGAATTGATTCCACAAACGCAATTTGGATTCAAGAAGCACCACTCTACCATTCACCAGCTCCTACGTATCACCAATCACATAAAAACCTCAGCTAATAAAAAATTATGCACGGCTCTACTTCTGTTAGACAGTGAGAAGGCCTTTGACTCTGTCTGGCACAAAGGTCTCGTTCACAGACTCTTCAACATGAAAATTTCACCTTATATATGTCATATCATTTATTCTTATCTCACAGATCGCCAAATCAGAGTCAGGGTAGCCTCCTCACTGTCAGGGCCAAAGCATATAGTTGCAGGTGTCCCCCAGGGCTCAGTTCTCGCGCCCACGCTGTTCAACCTGTATATTGCGCATTTATTCTACGATCTTCCTCCTCTTGCTCAAATCGCGGGCTTTGCCGATGACCTAGCTACATTTGCATCAAGCACCTCCACTCAATATGCCATAAATAAACTAATCAACGTCGGTGAAAAAATCATTAGCCAGCTCAAATCGCTGAAAATCAACGTCAATGTCCCCAAAACTCAGTGTACCCTCTTCACTACTAAGAAGACTCACATTAAATCCTTAAACCTGGATAACGAAGAGGTAAAATTCACTCCCACCTCCGAATACCTTGGCGTATCGCTTGACAGCAGGCTCATATGGAGCTCCCACATAAATAAGGTCACTCAACAAACGAAATCAATCAGGGGAAGATTATTTTACTCCTCAGCTCACTCACCATGTACACTACCAAAATCAACATGTTAACATATGTAAAAGTCCCACTATGTCCCATAACGTTTATGTAACGCATTACTCAATTATCTATTGTTATTATTCCTTGTTGTAATGTATAAATGATTTATACTAATAAAAATTGTTATCTATTTATCTATCTAAATTTAATCAATTTAACCAGTCAGTCTGTATCAATCAACTAAATTAAGCAAATTTAACAACTTTTTTAAAAATATTTGCTGAGGCCCATTTGCCTCAACATTTGATTGTTTTTACCACTATTTTTTTTTTCAGTGTACCGCATTCATTTTAAGATGTAGAAAAACTTACTACAAATTAATTATTCCCTTCTATCAATATGTTATCAATTTTTTAAAAGATTGAGAAAATGAGAGAAATACTGAGTGGAGAAAAAACTTTTGTTATACATTGAGAATTTCATAAATTACGTCTCATGTTACACAATCACGTCTGAGGCTGGGACTCAGTTGAGATTCCTCATTTGATTTGTCTCAACGATTTTTTCCCCTCGTTGCAGCCCTGGCGATTCGGTTCCTACGGAATAGCGTGGTAGATGTGTGGACTCGTGTGGTAGTCTTATTTAGCCCCAGAGAACGTAAAAATAGATTATATTCCGTAGAAGATGGAATATGAGTGCTGAAATATAATCATTTTTATTTAAAAAAGTACTCTGAGACATAATAATCAATAAATGAATACATTTTGAGAGGAGGTAAAACAGTCGGAATGGATTGGTGCAGCCATCTAACGGAGACATAAGAAGTGCCAACTTTTGTGGAGCCGATTGATGGCGTCAATGTCTTCGAAAGATGGTAAATAGTGGTTCTCTCTCAGCGCATTTCTCCTTCAATTAAAAAAAGGACGGTTTTTTGATTATTCCGGTGATAGGAAAAGGATCAATTCAAGTTTTTTGGATATAATAATATCCTTAAACTTGATCATTCATCTTTGCTCGTATTTATATTGTCGTGGAAAGAAATCATGCATGTTCCTTCGAAAATAAAAATGTACCAAAATTGAAGTTTTCTTCATCTGAATAGGGGATTTGTTCTGAAAAAATTTGGAAAAATTTCGAATTTGAGACATTTCTAGTTTGTCTAAAAATTGTAGATTTTTTTTTTACAAAATTACGGATGTGCGAATAATTTGAAATTTTTGAATAATTTGAAGTTTTCAAATAATTCAATTATTTACTTCCAACTTTTTTCCAATTATCCTCTTGCCTTCACGCATTTCTTTCTCTTCAGCAACGATGAAAATCATTGCTGAAGAGAGGGAAGCGGTCAAATTGGGGGAAAAAGTTGAAATTTTTTATTTAATGAATCCAAGCCTCTTCCGCTTAAATTTTTTTTTTCACTCTTTCCTTGCCTCGCCACATTCCCCTCTCTTCAGCAATGATGGGAATCATTGTTGAAAAGAGAGGAACAGTCAAATTGAGGGAAAAAATTGAACAAAAAAAAATCAAGAAAATTGCAGAGAGTCCAATCCTTTTCCACAAATAAAATTCTTTTTAACTGTTTTCTTGCCTTGACGTATTCCCTTCTCTCCAGCAATTATAAAAATCACTGCTGAGGTGAGGGGAATGGCCGAATCGAGGGGAAATATTGGATGAAAGAATAAGAATGAATGGCAGAGAAGCCCGGCCTTTTGTACTATTTAAAAAAAAATTTCTTTCAACTATTCCTTGGCCTCGACGCATTCCCCTATCGTCAGCAACTATGAAAATCCTTGCTGAAGAGAAGAAAACGGTCAAATTGAGAGAGAAAATGGAAAAAAATTTTTTTTTGAAATGGCTGAAAGACCAGGCCTCTTTCACATTTTCGAATTTTTTTTTGAATGGTTCCTTTGCTTTGACGCACTTCCCTCTCTTCAGCACTGGTGAAAATTATTGTTGAGGAGAGGGGTACGGCCATTGAGGGAAAAAATTAGATGAAGAAATATAAGAAAGAAGAACAGCAGAGAGGCCCGGCCTTTTCTGCTACTATTTTTTTTCCAATTATTCCCTTGCCTTGATGCATTTCTCTCTCTCTAGCAATTATGAAAATCATTGCTGAAGAGAGGGGAACTGTCAAATTGAGGGAAAGAGTTGCAAAAAAATTGTGAAAAAATGGCAAAGAGTCCAGGCTCCTTCCACACTTTTTTTTCAACTATTTGCTTGCCTTGACACATTCTCCTCTCTTCAGCAACGATGAAAATCATTGCTGAAGAGAGGGTGACAGTCAAATTGAGGGAAAAAATTGAAAAAAAAAAATAATGGCAGAGAGTCCAGGCCTCTTCCACATTTTCAAATTTTCATTTTTTAATTGTTTCCTTACCTTCACGCATTTTTTCTCTTCAGAAATGAAAGAGAGTTCAGGCCTCTTCCACACTTTCAAAAAAAATCTTTCAACTGTTTTCTTGCCTTGACGCATTCCTCTCTTTCCAGCAACGATGAAAATCATTGCTGAGGAGAGGGGCACGGTCAAATTACAGGAAAGATTTCAAGAAAATCGACAATTGGCAGAGAGAACCGACCTTTTCTACTATTCGTAAATAATTTTTTTTCAACTATTCTCTTGCCTTGACGCATTCCCCTCTTTCCAGCAACGATGAAAATCATCGCTGAAGAGAGGGGAACTATCAAATTGAGGGGAAGAGTTGCAAAAAAAAATTACTAAATGAGGGTGCGTGGGATCCCCGCGCGGTAGAAGTGAAACTTCTTGCCTATGAGGTATAGATAAAGATCAATTATTAGTATATCTTTATTGAACAAGGGATAAAATTTTTCGTTAACAACTTATAGTCTTTGTCACAACCAGTATTCAGACCAATAGATTCTTTCAATTCATTGTGTTTGTAAATTCTCGGGAATTGCTCGAGATAGAGCGATTTTGGCACAATCCTTCTGTTTAGGTCTCGAAATTCTCTGGAAAAAAGGATTAGTGCAAAATCGCCCGAACCTGCTTAAATTTCGAAATATTCAAAGAGAATTGCTGATAAAATGAAATTGATCAGTCTGAGAATTTTCTTGTATGTATTTTTTCAGCATTCTTTTTTTTATGAATATTTTTGAAATTGAATGGGATAAGAAAATTTTTCTGAAGACCTTTTTTGTGAACAATTTTGAAAACTGCGTAAACGGTTTCTACAACAATTGCCTTCTTTTGCTCGGTTTCTGAGATATTCATCAAAACACTATGACAAAGCATAGACTTATAGATAGGGTCTCCGTTGTAATGGTTTTTTGAAAGAATCCATTGGAATTTGATGGAGATATGCTCATTCATCTAACTCTCTTTTTAATTCTCGAAATTTTCTACGAAAAAGGATTCGGGTGAATTAACGCTATCTCTCTTAGTTTCTGAAATACTTATAAAAAAGTTTACCGAAAAAAATAGACTTATACCTGGAATTTCTGTTCCAATAATTTTTCATAACTATCTTCGGAGATACTTTGGAAATTGAGCGAAATAGAGCTAGTTCATCCCACTCCATTTGTATAGCTCTTAAGACTCTCTATAGAAAAGGATTGTGGTGAAATTACGCTATCTCGCTTACTTTCCGAGATATTCTCGAATTACTGATGATAAGAATTTATATCCTGTTTTATGTCTTACCTATTAGATTGTTTTTCAACGAATACCTCAGAAACTAAGCGGGATACAGGGAATTCGTCTGAATTCTTTTTAGCAGAGAACTCTAAGAGCTACGTGAATGGATGAAGACGATATCGCTCTATTTCCTTTGGATTCCGAGATATTTCCAAAGAATTATCAGCCTTTCTGACCATTACACTAGCATCTAGCATGCTACAGAAAATCTAGTGAATGAATCGACATCGGCTTCCTTCGGCTCCCATGCCCCACCGCCTAAATTTCGGCTTCGGTACGCCTCGGCTTTCAATTCTTTTCTTAGGACGACTAAACGCTACGTATTTACCTACCCCCCCCCCCCCCCGCACTCCGCTAGCTCCCTCACACCAACTACGAAAGATAGGCTTCCCCCACCACTCAGAGCGGGACCGAACATCAACAACGTATGACTTCTCCTTTCCCCCACTACTCAACTACTGCATTCTCCTCAAGAGTCTACACATCAGCGTGACGCTCGAAAAAAGTTGGTACCCTGCCAAAAGAAGTTTCTGAAGAGAGGGAAACGGTTGAATTGAAGGAGAAAATGACAGAACAAAATAATGATAATGGCTGAGAGGCATGGCCTTTTCCGTTATTTTTTCGATTTTTTTCCACCCATTCCCTTGCGTCGACGCATCCTCCTCTCCAGCAACGATTAAAATCGTTGCTGAAGGGAGGAAAACTGTCAAATAGTCCTTTCGCCAAAATAGAGTTCTGTATTCAAATTTTGAAAATATATGTCTAAGACTTTTTTCAGTTGATTCTTACGTATTTTTATACGGAGAATCCAACTCTATAATTTATTTTTTCGTAGGATGTCCGAGTCATTTGTTATTAACATTTTAAATGTTTATAACGCGATAACTCGGGAATTAATTTTTTCGGAATTTTTTCATTTTTACTTTCGGACTCGCCATGAAAAACTGAATGAAAAATGTCCGAATCGTTTTTTTTAATATGCATATTTATTGAGATAATCTAATTTTTTTAGAAAAAAGTCGTGTGTGAGAAGAGAACATGAATGGTGCGCGCGCAGCGTCTCACGTATACGCACGCATACACTCATAGCCCACTCTATCTCTTACTGACACACGAAGAATAACGCTGTACTCTCTCGTCTCAGAAGGGCTCGTTTCAGAATCGCTTGTTTGATCTCTCTCTTTCTCTAGCGCGGTTTGAGTGGCGTGATGAGAATATTCATAATTTTTTGAGGATTCCTAAGAATATCTTGGAAACGAAGAAGTTTAGAGAAAAATGTCGAGTGACTTTTTTTGTAGGAAATTGAATTCTCTGCAAAAAAGATCCGAGCAAAAGTGCACTATCTCGCTTATTTTCCGAGATATTCTATGAGAAGGAATGAGAAAAAAATGCATTTCTCAACTTTTACGTCTTCACTTCCTGAGTTTTTTCAGGATTACTCAGAAACTAAGCGAGATAGCTTATTTTTTGCCGAGACCTTTTTTATAGCTTTAATTATCTTCTACAAAAAAGATCTTCTGAAGAATTTTTTCTGAATTCATTTGTTTCGGAAATATTTTCCAAAACTTATGCAACCATTTTTTTCACTCTTTTTTTTCCTAATGTTTTGTCATCATTATCGGACGGATATCTTCAAAACGAGCGAACTTAAAAGGAAATGTTAATAAACCTTTTTTGTAGAAAAGTAGATTCTCTACAAGGAAGGTCTGTTAACATTTTCCTCTGAGTCCACTCGTTTCGGAGTTATTCACAAAAATTCGAAGTACCGAAATTTCACACACTAAAATACATTTGATCATCATTGAATTCACTATTAAACGTATCACATCGAGAGACTTATTCATCCATCGCAGTAATCACAATTGTTTTATCATTGTAATCAAATTTTCAGAATTATGAGAATTTGATTGCAATGATAAAATAATTATAAAAATTATGAAAATTTGATTACAATGATGAAATAATTGTGATTACTGCGATGGATGAATAAGTTTCTCGATGTGATACGTTTAATAGTGAATTCAATTATGATTAAATGGATTTTAGTGTGTGAAATTTCTGTACTTCGAATTTTTGTGAATAACTCCGAAACGAGTGGACTCAGAGGAAAATGTTAACAGACCTTCCTTGTAGAAAATCTACTTCTCTACAAAAAAGGTTTGTTAACATTTTCTCTTAAGTTCGCTCGTTTTGAAGATATCCGTCCGATAATGTTGACAAAACATTAGGAAAAAAAAGAGTGAAAAAAATGGTTGCATAAGTTTTGGAAAATATTTCCGGAACAAATGGATTCAGAAAAATTCTTCGAAAGATCTTTTTTGTAGAAGATAATTGAAGCTATAAAAAAGGTCTCTGCAAAAAATAAGCTATCTCGCTTAGTTTCTGAGTAATCCTGAAAAAACTCAGGAAGTGAAGACGTAAAAGTTGAGAAATGCATTTTTTCTCATTCCCTTTCATAGAATATCTCGGAAAATAAGCGAGATAGTGCACTTTTGCTCGGATCTTTTTTGCAGAGAATTCAATTTCCTACAAAAAAAAGAGGGTGCGTGGACCACCTGTACGCGCGATAGAAGTTATACTCCTTTAGCGTGATCTGAAACTTATTCCAATCGGACTTCAAGTAACGCACTCGAGTGAAATTATGAAAGCAATGAAGGGAGATGCTAATTAGGATTGATCAATTTTTGAATCGAATTTCAAGAATAAATAATTTTTATTTTTTCTCTTTCTTACAGTCTAGAAGATATTCAAGTCTGATTTCCACGAACTTTGTAGAAATCATTTTACAGTGCTGTTCAAACAATGAACCCCCAGGGCAAGATGGACCCCTCTTTTTTTTGCATAAATTTTTTCTTTTATCGAGTGAACATTGAGTCAGGTAGGATAAATTCACATTTTTGTATTCAGAGGAAAAGGGGCAAAACGGACATCGAAATGAAGCTTTCAATTTTTTTTGCTATTTTTGATTAAGTTATGGGAATCTTTTTGTAAATCATTTTTGCCCTATAACTAAGGCCCAGATGAAGGCTCCTGATGGATATAGTACCTGACCAAGTCTTTTTTTTCCCTGAGAAAGGAGGAGAGTTTAATTTCCTCAGCTATTAATGGTAGAAAATGATAACATAAACCCTCTTGCGGAAGTTTGAAGCAATTGCTGTGTCACAGACATTTCATTTTGTTCAGTTCTGAACCGTGAAAGTATTAGAAATTCAACGATCTTTATTACTGGGTGTAACAGAATCGCAGATTAGTGCATGAAAATCATTAAATTCCGGATACTTCCAGGGTTTACAATTGAATGACAGAAAACGTTCCAAAGCAACAGAATATCATTTTATCATTGGCAACTATTAATAGTTAATTCAGTCGAACTCTCTTCCTTTCTCAAGCAAAAATATAGCGATTTGTTCAGGTACTATATCCATCAGGAAGCCCCACCTGTGCCTTAGTTATGGAGCAAAAAATGAGTCGAGTAACGCATGGTGAAAAATAGTGAAAAATTTGAACCTCTGGATACAAAACTGTGAATGTATTCTACCTGACCCAATATTCAGTCAATAAAGAAACGGAATTTAACACAGTCTGTAAAATCTAGAAGGCAAATATTCTCTAGATTGGTAAGGAAAAATAAATCTATTTATTCTTTGATTCGATTTAAATTGAATCAATTGTAGTTATTTTCCTTCACTCATTTTCCCATTTCAGATACGTTCCTTAAATATACGATAAAATGAATTCCCGCTCAGGCTAAAGAAGTATAACTTCTTCTACGTATACAGAGTTCCACGCGCCCTCTTTTTTAATATTTTTAATGGTAAATTGATACTATAGTGACGCTCCATAGAAAATGTCATAATTTTGTTTTTGTTGGGGTTTTTTCTGATTTTTCATAATTTTCGGCTCCCAATGAGTCTACATTGAGAGTCGAATTAATGAATTTGTAGAATTTTTGAAATTTGTGTAATAAAATCATTGAGATAAAAGTTGAGAAAATCCCGTGTTTTGACTTGGATAGAGAGAGAGGGAACGTGATGATAGGTGTGTTGGGAAAATAAAGAAATCGATCATTTTGAATAACACAGACAGTTGATGATGAGCACAAAAGGGAAACAGAGACCGCAGACCAAGGAGTGGGGCGATTTTGGCATAATAACCACTTGAGCCTTCTCCTGGTTATTGAGTCCTCTGTGTTCTACTGTGTTACAACTTGACAGTGAAAAAATCTGATTAAGTGTGTCATCTCAACTCAATACCATTTGATCGTTTATTCAGATGAGTATTTTTTCGAATTTATTAATCCGTATTCAATTTCTAAAAGTTTTGAATTTTGTTTTTTTTTCGTGATTTTTTCATGATATAATTGGGTTGAAATTGTTCCACGCGAAGCATTCAAGTTATTGACTAGGGAAAAAAGTACGCATTTTGATGCTCAATGTACTTGTTTTCTTGAAAAAATAGAAATTATAAATTTTTAAAGACCAAAGGAGGTGGGTGGTGTTTTTGTGAATAAATGTCTTCAACAAAATCCCGAGAGTCGCATAGGGTAGGTCGTGTTAGGTTTTTTGAGGCCTACACACTACTACGTCCCCGTCGTGGCCTTGGGTAATGCCAAACGTGGTGATAATCTCAATTCTCAGGTTTTATTTGGTTTTTATTTCCGATTGAATGGGTTAGACTTCCCAGGAAAAAGTAGGTTGTAATTTTCCAAAAAATTTAATTAGGATTCTTTCCTTCCGCCTTGAAATCGTGTGACCGATCCTCTTGACAGTTGAAAGATATCATATTCATAAAAATTTGCAGTGAAAAACCGAATTCAGGCAATTTTTTAAGGTGCGTCAGCCAAGTAACAATTTACCTTTTTAATTATTATTCAATACAAACACTCATTAATAAAACTCGTTAATTCTGAATGGAGACAAACACACGTGAAAATACGATACGCTGCTTCGGTCTCTATCCCCACAACTACGCTGGTAGTTTGGGCCCCTTAGGAGAGAAGTAAGCCGATGTACAGTATAGTCGTTTCACGCGCGTTTGCAGCTACATTCATCCTGTGAAATTTATGACTCGGTGTGCGCGCGCACTTCGTTTCACTCAGAAATTTCACGCTCATCGGATTTGCGTAACGCGCCTAAAGAAGTATAACTTCAAAAAGTCACTTGACATTTTTCTCTAAACTTCTTCGTTTCCAAGATATTCTTAGGAATCCTCAAAAAATTATGAATATCCTCATCACGCCACTCAAACCGCGCTAGAGAAAGAGAGAGATCAAACAAGCGATTCTGAAACGAGCCCTTCTGAGACGAGAGAGTACAGCGTTATTTTTCGTGCTCAACAGTTCGCTCTTGGCTTTCGAGCAGTGAGCATCTTTCTTGGAACGCTCCCGCGTAACCAGTCATTTGTACTATAGCGATAGAGCCTCACGGTTAATCTTAATTTAAATTAAAACAAAATTCTATCATTTCTGACATAGTTCAGTACTATACTTAAGATCACCTGTGTGACCTCAACTCAGTCCACCCTTATCCCGAGATGAAAAAAAAGAACAAACGCAAAAAAGGTGACCAGTCCGATTCCAACGACTCTCCCGAGTCAAGGGATAAACACAAAAAACCAAAAACAACTGCTGAATCACGAAGGAAACAGAAAAATTCCACTGAACCTCAAAACAATACCGATGGAGACTCCCCAGCCTCTAAAACCTCGCACATGGAAGAGGAGGAATCATCAGAGGAAGAGGAGAATCCTCCCGAAACTTCTCAAGAAAATTTGGGGCCCACGCCACCGATCGTTCTGAAAACTGATGCCATCGACATCAGAAATCTCATCCAGCTACTCAAAACAGTGAGTAATGGCCATTTCAAAATAAAACAAAACGGATCTAATTCCATCATTTACCCTAATAACCGTACAGTTCATCAAAAAATTGTGCTCGACTTCGAAGCAAGCAACTATGATTTTCACACTTTCGGTTTCAAAAATGAGAGGCCGAAAAAATATGTTATCCACGGTCTCCCGGTGGCCTTTACCCCCGATGAAATCAAACAAGCACTCGAAGTGAACCAAATCAAGGTAATTGCGGTACACCAATTTTCCAAAACAAACGCGATTACCAAACAGAAAATTAAACTACCAGTCTCCACCATCATCACTAATCCCAACACAACTCTGTCACAGATACAAAATATCAAAATTCTTCTCTATCACACTTTCCGTGTAGAGAAATACATAAACACTGGACAAATTACCCAATGTTATCGTTACCAGCAGTTTGGGCACGTCAGTTTCTACTGTAAACGTCAAATTAAGTGTGTACGCTGTTCCCAGGCTCACAACATCAAACAATGCCCAAACAAGGACACTCTCTGTCGCGCTAACTGTAAGGGGGGACACGTGGCTAGTTTCCGCAAATGCCCCTCCCGTCTCAAATACGCCAATAAAACGAGCCCAACCGATTGTAAACAGAGGTGACTACGTAGACGATACGGCGCTGTTCCTTACGCCTAACAACACTCAATATTTCTCACCAAACAAAACACCTGCTACCAATTCCACAACATCCCGACGTCACAGTGGACCTGGCTTCACACTACCCATAAACCCCTCTACTTTCCCCAATCCAACAAACCTCAAACCATTCATTCCCCCACGCACTCGCCAACTACTTAAGCCACACGGGCTCTCGTATGCTGCTGTATCATCGCTCCGTGATGACGCCCAGTCCTTGGATCCCTCATCTACTTCATCAAGAAACCCACCAGTCAGCCCATACTATAACGACATCAGAAACACCAGAGACACCATTCTGCAAGCCAAAGAGATCTTTGATGACCTAGAACAACTCAACTTGCTCACCATTTTAAACGAGCTCCGCCGTATGATTAGCGAAATCAAAGCGGCAGTTAGTCCAATCGAGAAACTTACCATTATTGTCAGGTATGCACACCTATTGGACCCAAATTCTGCGTCTAACAATGACGAACAATAATAATATTTCCATCTTAGCATTAAACATTTCCAGTATTACCTTACATAACCACGAGCTTATCTCAATTATCGATAATTTTAATAAGAAACAGAAGAACTCACAAATTAAAATCGTGCTTCTCTCGGAGACACTATTCAATCCAAAAAAAAAATTAGTGCTACCTGGCTTTCATATTATTAGAAACGACCCATCGGGCTGCACCGGCAGAGGCGTAGCCATTGCTATTCACCAATCCATTAAATTCAACCCATTACCTACTGACCTGTCATCTACTACGGAATACGTCGGTGCCTCTATCACCACCACGTCTCAGAAAGAAATCCTGATTTACTCCATATACAACTCGCGAAACAATCTCGATACACATCTTCTTGACACTCTCCTCTCCTCCAAAAATCCCACAATTCTTGCGGGAGACTTCAATGCGAAGGATCCAACATGGAACATCACTGCTCCCAACAAATCGGGATTTCTCCTTGCTGAGCTCATCTCCAACAACCCCTATCATCTCTTCAATCCGTCCGTTCCCACACATTACCCCACAAATGGCCTCCCACCCACCATAATTGATCTTATTCTCAGCAATTCCTCGGAATTTGTGCACAATTTATCTGTTCTGGACGATTCCCCTTCTGACCACCTCTCGCTCATATTTTCTCTTCACTGCACTCCTGAGACAAACAAAAAACCCGATAGATTCAAGTATAAAAAAGCCAACTGGCCATTGTTCAAACAATACATAAACGAAGAAATCATCTCTGCAAACCCCCCCATTAAGAATACTGAAGTCATTGATAATCACATTACCAAACTATCTCAAATCATCCGTAACGGGGCCTCTCAGTATATTCCCAAACACAAACCCCGTACTTTCAGTTCCTCCCTCCCCCCCCCCCCCCCCCCATATCCTGAAATTGATAAAAACAAAAAACTTTGTCAGAAAAAAGTGGCAAAAAAACAGATCTCCCACACTAAAGACCCAAATCAACGCCCTAAATCGGACCATAAACACTGAAATTACCTTCCATATTCAAAGAGATTGGGACCAAAAGCTGAAAAATATCTCAACAAAATGTAATTCGATCTGGAAAATCGCGAAAAACTTCAACCAAAACAACACTCAGCATACCCACCCACTTAAAGAAAATGGTTTCACTGCTATCTCAGACAAACAAAAAGCCGATCTCCTCAGTAACTACTTTGCCAAGATTCATTCAGATGCTCAAGCACGCGGAGACCCTGACACCGAAGCCCAAGTTGCAGAAATAATTTCCGAATACATTCCCCAACATCAGGATACGAATACCATCACCCCACTAGCTATTTATAATAGCCTCCCTTTTTACTCCCAAACAAATCTCCTCATTAATCCTCAAATTAAAGAACCGCTCGGTTCCAGGCGCCGATGATATTCCTAACGCCCTCATTAAACATCTCCCAATGAAGGCCGTAGCGCTCCTTACACGCATCATAAACTGTTGTCTCCTCCACCAGTATTTCCCAAAAGCCTGGAAAATCGCTCATGTCATCCCAATTCCAAAACCTGGCAAGCCTCCATCACTGCCGGGTAGTTATCGTCCGATCAGTCTTCTACCCACTTTTGGCAAGTTACTCGAGAAATGTATTCTCCTCAGGCTCCAGCAGGTCATTAAAAACCGCGACCTCATGCCAATGGCACAGTTTGGCTTTCGAGAGAAGCACTCCACAAATCACCAACTCCTCCGTATAACTGATCATATCAAACAGAACGCTGACAAAAAATTCAGCACCGCACTCCTTCTCCTGGACAGCGAGAAGGCGTTCGACTCCGTATGGCACGATGGCCTAGTCGCCCAACTCATAGAGCTCAATGTACCCCTCTATCTCTGCAATATAATTAACTCTTTCCTATCACATCGTTTCATCAAAGTACGAGTCGCCTCCTCGCTCTCCAGTCCTAAACACATTGTTGCTGGAGTTCCACAGGGCTTAGTATTATCTCCCACATTATTCAACTTATACATATCGCCGGTTTTCTCTAACTTACCTCATCGAGTCAACATTGCAGGATTTGCGGATGACCTTGGTCTCTATTCATCCAGTTCCTCTCACAAATTAGCTTTAACTAAAGTAATTACAGCAGCCGAAAACATCATAACGAAACTCAGTGAAAAAAAGATCAAGGTTAATGAAGCCAAGACTGAATGTGTATTCTTTACAAATACCAAATGTTATATCCAATCCTTTTATTTGAGCAACAACGAAATCCAGATTGCTAAGCGCGCAGAATATTTAGGCGTGAGCTTAGACAAAAAGCTCCTGTGGAACGAGCATATAAATAAAACCCAGCGCAAGGCAAAAGCCATCATGGGTAGACTCTACCATCTCTTCAAAAATAAAGCATTATCTTTAAACATTAAGCTGAAATTGTACAAGGCACTGGTTAGGCCGATCTTGACCTATGCATGCCCAATCTGGCATAACGCAGCTCACTGCCACATCTCCAAACTACAAGTAATGCAGAACAAATTCCTCCGTGTAATCACAAATTCTTATTGCAACAAGACAGAGTAAACCCGGTCTAGTGGTTTAACTCTTCGTGCTGCCATCTGTGAGAGAGGGGTTACCACAGACACGTGGGTCCGAGATGGCGACAGACTTACTGTGCTGCCATCTAAACGCGTACTTCCGGATTCAGTTTAGGAATCCCGAGAAATTAATTAATTATTCTAATTAATTGATTTAATAGGGAGAGGCGCGAGGGAAATAGATAATAATAATCAGAATAATGTAGGGATTGTCTTAAAACAAGAATTAAGATTCTAGGTATAAAATCACGCGTTCTTCGCGAGGTTTTGAATCAACCGGAAGCTTTATATATGAAAATAATCCCAATAAAGCGGGGATTACGTTAATTATACTTATTGATGTGTCTATTGAAAACCCTCGGGGATAGGTAGAAATAGGGTTTAGCTTCTACCGGAATATATTAAAGTAATCCCTGAAGAATTGGGATTCCGGAAATATATAGTTAGTAAATAAAGTAATCATAATTAAGAAATCAAAGAAGAACAATAGACCCGTTGGGTATAAACGAGCGCGCGGGCCGCAGAGCAGTTAGTCTTACTCGAAACTTCAAACACGACGGAACTCCCCGCGAATAGTGAAGTAACCTTTAGTCGGTAAAGTAGGAACCATAAGTGTTAGTGCTAAGGATCATAAAATTAAGTGAATTAGTGTGTAACAGTGTAATTTTAAATGTGTTTTAAGAATAAAAGCTTTGTGTCTTTATATTTAATTATAGTTCTGGTGTTTTTATTTTTATGTTAAAAAATACCTGGCGACCGGACCTGCAGGTAACCCGGTTGATTGGATCTAATGAATTAAAATTAAATCAATAAATCTAATCAACAGCAGAAACGAACATTTAATAAACGGTTAATGTTCGTTTGTACGGTTACATTATTACCGCACTCGTATTTCCTCTCTCCATTCAACTACCAACGTAGAATATGTCCATGAATTCATCAATAGACTCAAATTATCCTTTGAAAATTCAGCCAAAAATCATCCAAACCTCCTCATCCGCAATTTAGACACCAACAAAATTTCCCGATGGTCTAATAGGCCACGCCCTCTCTCTATTCCCTGTTCCTCATCTCCTTAACCTCCCCCCTGCTCCCTTCTCTTACTTCGAAATTTCTGCGAAAGGGTTTTTCACTTGCTTTTCCCTTAACTTAGACTTAGCTACAACAATTACAATAATTCCTGAGTTACAAAATGTAGAATTCTCAAACCTACTGCGATATACATGTAAAAGCCCCCGGGCTGACGCTGTGTCCTTATCTTTAAGTTAACCATTGTAAATATTGTACATAATTGCAACTGTAACACAAATTTGACTAATAAATCGGTTTAAATTAAATTAAAATTTTTCGTGCGTCAGTAAGAGATAGAGTGGGCTATGAGTGCATGCGTGCGTATACGTGAGACGCTGCGCGCACACCATTCATGTTCTCTTCTCACGCACGACTTTTTTCTTAAAAAATTAGATTATCTCAATAAATATTCATATTAAAAAAAAACGATTCGGACATTTTTTATTCAGTTTTTCATGGCGAATCCGAAAGTAAAAATGAAAAAATTACGAAAAAATTAAGTCCCGAGTTATCGCGTTATAAACATTTAAAAAGTTGATAACAAATGACTCGGACATCCTACAAAAAAATAAATTATAGATTTGGATTTTCCGTATAAAAATACGTAAGAATCAACTAATGAAAGTCTTGGACATAAATTTTTAAAATTTGAATACAGAACTCTATTGTGGCGAAAGGCCTAAAATTGAGGGAACAAATTGAAAAAGAAAATTGAAAAACATAGTAGAAAAGGCCCGGCTGTCTGCCATGAAAATTGTTTTTTTTTCAATTTTTCCTGCAATTTGACCGTGCCCCTCTTTTCGGCAATGATTTTCTTCGTTGCTGCAGAGACGGGAATGCGTCAAGGCAAGAAAACAGTTGAAAGATTTTTTTTGAAAATGTGGAAGAGGCCTGGACTCTCTGTTATTTTTTTCCCGATTTATTGTCAACTCTTTCCTTCAACTTGACCATTCCCTTCTCTTCAAAAATGATTTTCATCGTTGCTGAAGAGGAGGGAAGCGTCAAAGACTAGGAAATAATTGAAAAAACCTCATCATTAGAGGTTTATCTGCTAATTTATTAGCAAGTCGCTTCCGAATGCATTTATTTTTCTGCACTTCACTAAATCGTTTCATATAAATTTCCATTTTTGTTTAAATTTCAAAGGAAAAAAGTATTAATAAGCTAATCTGAATTATTCAATGATTTTATTTAAATTGCTATTCAATTGCGCATTCCATTATTATGTTATGTGGATATCGATTGATTTATTCCGTTTTTTACGTTCCCTTGGTGACCAATTTTCAATGAACTTTATTCTTTATATCTGATGGAACGTCATGCCTGAAGGTTATTTTTATTTTTCATCAATCGAATTAATATTGTTATAATTTTTTTTTTCTTATCAATTAATTTATTTTATATAATTTACAAGGGAAGAACTAATTCGAGCGATATGTCTAACATTAAAAGTGAAAATAGTGGAACGAGCAGTGTAAGTCAGTCAGATACGCGTAGTGAATCTCCTTCTCAGTCAGGGTTTTTGGAAAGAATATGGGTTGAGAGCCCCAGATAATCGAGATGAATATAAGTTCCTATAGAATATTAATACTCATCTTTATTGTTCTTAACAGTTACATTAAACATACTGATTCATAATCACTTTGCATAATGAACAATATATTCAATCAAGACCAAAATATGAGTGAAATTCGAAGCTCATATCTTTACTACTTCGGTTTTTAGAGGGTTTTTTTTATCGAACAAACAAAATTTTTCATGCAATATTAGTGAAATCAAAATAACTCAAAAACTAATAACGAGAAAAATCTGAAAAAATTCACACAGTTATATAATATAGTGTCTAATATTATTCCTCAGTCTGGATGAAATCACTCGGAAACTTATTGCAAATTTTGAAAAAATTAAAAATTTGAAATTTTGAAAAATCAGTCATATTTAAAAAAATATTTCTCCAATGCTGTCCAGTAACAATCTCAAGCTGCAGGTTCAGAAGAGCAATATGTGAGCCAAATTTGGAATTCTTATCTCAATTGTTCCGGTTGTTATTGAAACAACAAAATTTTGCAAGAAAAATTATAACAATCGACATAACTTAAAAACGAAGCATTAGAAAAATCTGAAAAAATCCACGCAGTGACAGAATATGATGTCAAATATTATGCATCAATCTGGATGAAATCGGTTGGGAACTTTTGAAAAATCAATTTTCTTCAAAAAATCGAAAATTTGTCATATCTCAAAAAATATTGAATGAATTCCAAGTAACGAGGTCTCGAAAGAAAACATTTATCACAACCAATATACAGTAAAAACATGAGATTGTTCGGTTGAAATTTTACCGTTTTTGAGTGAAAAAAAAATCCACACAGACACACATACATACATACACACACACACACACACACATACTTTTTTTCTAAATATCATTTTCAGACTCTCCACATCATTTTAAGTGATTTGCAACAAAAAAATCGAAATCGAAAGTTCTTACGATTGTTAAGCTTCCATTCGGAAGCAATAGTAGAAAGAGCTGGGTCTCTCTGCCATTCTTCCTTATTTTTTCATCCTATTTCTACCCTCAGTTTGGCTGTTCCTCTCTCCTCAGCAATGATTTTTATCATTGCTGAAGAGGAAGAAATGCGTTGAGGCGAGAAAAAGTGGGAAGGATTTTTTTTCAACATAGTAGAAAAGGGTGGGCGTCTCAGCCAGTTTTCTTATTTTTTCCTTCAATTTTTCCCTGCAATTTGACCGTTTTCCTTTTTTCAGCAATGATTTTCATTGTTGCTGAAGAGAGTGGAATGCTTCAAGGCAAGAGAAAGATTGAAAAAAATTAAACAAAAAAAAATAGTAGAAAAGGCCGGGTTTCTCGGCCATTTTTTCAAATTTTCTCCCCTAATTCGACCGTGCCCCTCTCTTCAGCAATGATTTCCATCGTTGCTGAAGAGAAGGGAAGCGTCAAGGCTAGGAAATAATTGAAAAAAGGAAAATAGTAGAAAAGGCTGGGCCTCTCTGCCATTTTTTTTATTTTTTCATCCTATTCTTCAGCTCAATTTGGCCGTTCCCCTCTCCTCAGCAATGAGGATAAACAAAAAAAAAAAGTAGAAAAGGCCGGGTTTCTCGGCCATTTTTTCAATTTTCTTCCCTAATTCGACCGTGCCCCTCTCTTCAGCGATGATTTTCATTCATGAAGAGGAAAATGCGTGAAGACAAGGAAATAATTAAAAAAGAAAAATTTGAAAAAGTGGAAGAGGCTTGGACACGCTGTAATAATTTTTTTTTTTCAAGTTTTTCCCTCAATTTGACGGTTTCCCTCTCTCCAGTTATGATTTTCATCGTTGCTGGAGAGAGGAGAATGCGTCAAGGCGAGAAAAGAGTTAAATTTTCTATTTTTTTTTGCACATAGTAGAAAAGGCCGATTTTGTTCAATATGTCACTGCAGTTTGACCCTTTTCCCCTCTTCAGCAATGATTTCCATTGCTGCTGAAGAGAGAGGAATGTGACAAGGCAAGGGAATAATTGAACAAGAAATAGAAAAAAGTAGTAGAAAAGGCCGGGCCTCTCTGTCACTCTTTCTTATATTTTCTTTCAATTTTCTTCGTCAGTTTGACTGTTCCCCTCTTCTCAGCAATGATTTCCGTCGTTGCTGGAGAAAAGAGAATACATCAGGGCAAAGATACGGTTAAAAAAACAATTTTTAAAATTGCGGAAGAGGCTCGGACTTGCTGTAATTAATTTTTTTTTCAATTCTTTCCCTCAATTTGGCCATTCCCCTCTCCGAAGCAATAATTTTCACTATTGCTGAAGAGAGGTGAATGCGTCAAGGCAAGAAAAGAGTGAAGAAAAAAATTCAAGCGGAAGAGGCCTGGACTGTCATGAAAAAAAAAATCAACTTTTTCTCCCAATTTGACCGTTTCCCTCTCTTCAGCAATGATTTTCATCGTTTCTGAAGGGAGAGAAATGCGTCAAGGTAAGGGAATAATTGGAAAAAAGTTGGAAGGAAATGATTGAATCATTCGAAAACTTGAAATTATTCGAAAACTTCGAATTATTCAAAAACTTCGAATTATTCGAAAACTTCGAATTATTCGAAAACTTCGAATTATTCGAAAACTTCGAATTATTCGAAAACTTCGAATTATTCGAAAACTTCGAATTATTCGAAAACTACGAATTATTCGAAAACTTCGACTTATTCGAAAACTACGAATTATTCGATTCAAATGTCGAATATTAATATTCGATTCGACATGAATAATTTGCCCGTGCGAATTATTCACACATCCCTAATTTTGACAAAAAAAAATCTATAATTTTTATGGCAAAATAGAAATGTCTCAAATTTGAAATTTTTCTAAATTTTATCAAAACAGACTCCCCATTCAGATAAGGAAAACTTCAATTCTGGTACATTTTCATTTTTGAAGAAACATGCATGATTTTTTTCACTACAATATAAATACGAGCAAAGATGATTGATCAAGTCTTAGGATATTATTATATCCAAACAAGTGGATAATAGTATTGCTTTCTAACTGATATAGCTTTTTCTGCTAATACTTTAGCAATATGCTTCCGAATGGAAGTTATTCATTCAATTTGTCAACAATTATCGTGTAATTCTCAATGGATGTTTCCATCTGATTTTTCAGATATTCTGTAATTATCTTTTTCGTATTTATCCATTTTTTCACTAATCGATAATCAGATGTTATTCGAATTGGTTGAAGTTATTCGTTTCTTCCTGCTCTCTATTTTCAGAGATCATTTGTTTATGACGATTCGTTTATTACAACTATGATTTTCCATTGATATCCAGATGATATAATGTATCATTACTCAAGTATTATAATATAACTAGCGATAGATAAATTTGGCTTATGAATTCGTCATCCATTAAAGTATAGAACTCAATAATGGCTGAAAACAGGAATTTCTCAGGTGGATGTATTTCATGCATTTTTTTCTCATCCAGTGATCTGGCAGAACTATTAATGATTTTAATCAATGTAGCATTCTCTTCTTTATCCCCTCAGAGCCTTAATACCTTCAAAAGCACTGATATAAATTTTTCGAAACCATCATGAAAATATCAAATTTTGACAAATTCACTAAAACAGCAATAACTCGAGAACTAATCATGCAAATGAGCTCAAATTTGACAGGTATCTCACTGATACGACTCTTGAAATAATAAATGAGTATAAATCAAATCAGTTGGATAGTTTCCAGAAATTCCAATAAAAACTGATTTTCGAAAAATGGACATATCTCAAAAAGTACTGATCCGATTCTCTTCAAATAAAGCTCAAAAAATAGAGTTCGTCGAGAGGAAGTTTTCCACAAAATATGAAATTTTTCTATCAAACCGTTTTATTGTAGTTGAGACTTTTATGCACATACAGACACACACACACACACACACAGACATGAGCTGAAAATATCATTTTCTTTCTCTTTAGACAATTTTAAGTATCTTCTATTAAAAAAATTGGAATCGAAAATTGTCATGATTACATAGCTTCCATTCGGAAGCAAAAACTTGAATTTATACTTTTCCTGTCACCGGAATAATCAAAAAACCCTCTCTTTCTTAATTGGTGGAGAAATGCGCTGAGAGAGAACCACTGCTTACCATCTTTCAAAGACATTGACGCCATCAATCGGCTCCACAAAAGTTGACGCTTCTTATGTCTCCGTTAGATGGCTGTACCAATCCATTCCGATGGTCTTACCTCCTCTCATTAAATTATTCATTCCTTTATTTTTATGCCTCCGAGTACTTTTTCAAACAAAAATGATTATATTTCAGCACTTATATTTAATTTTCTACTGAATATAATCTTTTTTCACGTTCTCTGAGGCTAAAACAAACTACCACACAAGTCCACGCATCTACCACGCTATTCAGTGGTAATAACGTGGAGATTGAATCGCCAGGGAGAGGAAACGACAAGATGAATTTTGAAAGTGAATCAATCTTTTGATTTTCGAAAAAAGATGCAAATTATTATTGTCATTCCACGGTATGTCAAAGAAATAATGATAATTTTTTTTCCATTTCCATAAGAGAATATCAAATTTCTCAATCTTTTTTTTTTGAGAATACATCGGAAATTGAACAAGATAGAGAAATTTCTGCATAGATCATTTTGTAACTCCGATTTTTCTCTATAATAAAATTTTTTACGAAAATTTCGCAATCACCTGTATTTACCGAAAAAATTTGAGAAAACTGATCAATAGACTAGACTTCACTAATTAATTTCGGTCTAATAATTTGTGTTTCTCCTCGCAGAAATACTGAGACTCTTAGTATAGATCCCTTGTTCTTGTATCAAAATTACAAGTGGAATCGAGTTTAATCATGAAAAAAATATTCAATTCAATTTTCGTTTCCGTCAATCGCAGAATTGAGACTCAAAATTGACTCAGAACATAATTTTACATTCCATTTTTCTCCATTTTTTTTCCACGAGACGCTAAAAAAAGCACGATCTCATTTTGAAAGATAAAAAAATCCCTATGATGTCAAGAATAACATTATTGTTAAGAAAACGCACCCAAGTGCGTTAATTTTCATTTGAACAATTTTCTTTACATCGTATTTTCTTTCATTTTGATTAAAATTTTTTTTTATACTCGACAAGAAATTCATATTCATTGAAAATTACAAAATAGATTCTCTTTGATTGTTCTTTTCAATTAAGTCTGTATTACGGTGATGAATTTTTTTTTGATAAAAAAAGTTCATCACTCCTGTCACAAGACATATATTTTTCACTCGATAAAAGAAATTAAAAGAAGAAAAAAACTAGGTAAAATATATATTTACAAACATTTTACATATATTTTTTCTAAGTATCACTGATAAAAGAAATAAAATGAATTTGACGCGATGCGAATGACAGATGTGAGTAAAAA
Source organism: Aleiodes leptofemur (assembly GCA_963942555.1). Classification (NCBI taxonomy): domain Eukaryota; kingdom Metazoa; phylum Arthropoda; class Insecta; order Hymenoptera; family Braconidae; genus Aleiodes; species Aleiodes leptofemur. The sequence continues at coordinate 9,270,494 of OZ012612.1, forward strand.
TATCATTTTATTTTTATTATTAATTGGAAGAAATTTAAGATAAGATAAGGGATGATACTGAATTATGAATAATAATTCAATTCCTCACATTCAATGTTTTAGGATTTATTATCGCTGTAATGTACAAAAATATGTGGTTTCATTTGAGAGAAGAAATAGAAAGAAGATAGCTTAGTTTGATAAATAGTAATTTTTTCTGTAATTTTGAAGAAATAGAACGGGCTGAGTCGATCTTTTTTTCTAAGAGTATTTTGGAATCTATGAGAGTTAGAGCGATTTTACCGTAGTCCTCGTCTGTAGAGAATTTCAAGGGCTTCGAAAAAAGATGTAGGCGAAATTACTCTATCTCACTCATTTCCCGAGATATTTATTTCGTTTTTGCCTTGCCATATCTTTGTGATGTTTTCAATAGACTATCGTGGAAATCGTATCCCACTGGAAATGAAAGACTAGAGGGAGTTATGAAAATTCGGTAGCCAAATTTTTTCAAATGGGATTTCCCCAAGAGTTAATCGTCATTCCGTTTCCCCTTTTCCCCAGCTCAACACTTTATGACTGGGAATTTTGAAGAATTTCACTGGAAAGGGTAGAAAAAGGTTAAAAGAGGTAATAAAGTTGCCTTTTTGAATTCAACTGCGAAAACTCGAGGGATTGAGAAATTGTGACCAGTCTGTGCTCTTCAGACAACAATGAAGGGGCAATAAACGCCACCAAAAATGGAAGAATAGATGGGGTGAATACCTGACAAAGGAGCAATGGTTTGGAAAACGGGATTGCTTTTAAAAACCCCAAAAAGTGGGGAAAACAACTATTGTTTTCTCTAGTATATAATCTTCCGCAAAGAAGGACAAATGGTTTGTTTTACTATTTTTTTTTCAGGTTCCCAAAATTGTCGTTTCATATTTTTAATTCGTGTTGAAAAAAATATATTTATATGCACTATTTCTTTCTGCTGTATTAAATTTGTGTTTCTTATTTTCACTGGAATTGAGTCCAGTTGTCTGGCGCAGTGGATTGTACTGTAGATTCACATGCGGTAGACCCGGGTTCGATTCACGACTGGATAGAAAGTTTGTGTAGCTCATAACAACAGAAAAAAGTCTCTGAGTACAGTTTGTCACATAAAAATTAGTAACATTGGCTGTATAACATAATTGTTGAAGGCCAGCTGCGCAAGCAGCACAACTAACAAACAACAACAAACAACACTGAAATTGTCAGAAATGAAGGCTGAACTGCAGTTGTGAAA